>JARGSG010000005.1:0-686636 GCA_030374805.1 Gracilaria gracilis | reverse complement strand
TAAGACATTATGTGTCTCACTGAACGGAATGGCCTCTGGCCATTGATGTAGCAGAGCATATGGTTCTACCGCTCTGTGTCTCCTGAACTTCCGAAAAATAAAGATCTACTGAAGAAGCCTAACGAAAGGAAGAAATAATAGGTTTGCTTTGGGAAATCGGATTTCGGTCCTTGATTACCTCTAAACCAGCTCAACCCCTTTGTGAGTAGGAGCTTTGCTAATAATAATGAAGAAGAAATAGCACATAAAGAACGTTTTTTCCCACTTTACTTATAGTCCCTATTTCTTTGACGTTACGCATATATTTATTACACGTACACACCTGTAGGCCGAACTTACAAAATACCATGAGATTTCGGCATTTTGACTCTTTGTCATTTTCGCCCGGGAAGTGCGTGAAAATCGCGAAGATACGCTAACTCTCGGATGCATCGTGTACACAACTCCACAACGCCGATTGAATTTGAAAAGCATCTCCCTTCTTCAGAGACAAATTATTGTGCTTTTTCTTGTCCATTTCTTGTCTTGTTTTATTGTTGACGAGAACCTATTCCCCTGTTGTGACTCGTAACGTTGGAACAACACTACCCAGCCTCTTTGCATCTTGGAAAAAATTACTGACATTCATACATTTTTCTTTAAACCGGGTGTAGTAAACTTTACTATATTTCAGTGTGGGTTACAAACGTTTTCTGAAATTTCATCTTTCTTACAACTGAGAACATACATGCACTAGAAAAAGTATTATTTGATAACAAAACAAAGAGACGATATTCCAAATAAAAAGCAGTTTATATATATTTACATTCGGTTAAGATCTGAAGCTAATTCAGCTTGCTTCTTCATCGAAACAAAACTTGGTTCTTTTTCATTCTACTTTCATTTGCGAACAGCAAATGTTTCCTTTTTATTACTTAATTTACTGACTTTCCTTGCAATGGAGCTCTGCGATTGTTTACCTTTGAGAGGCGAGCTTCGCAAAGCTCTGATGATTTCCTCTAGAGATTCCACTCACATTTGATCACACGACACGCCCTTTCTCTCGTCAGCTGGGGACGTAACAACAAGCTCACATGATCCTCTCCCCATGCCATTGGCACAGCTTCTTTCTTCACGGTGGTCTCCCCGTCTTCTCCCGAGCCCCCCTTCCTTGCGAAACATCTCTTTTACTCTCGCTGCGCATTAAAAGTCTGAACCTCCAACGCTCTCCTCACCTCCAACGCTCTCCTCACCACCAACGCTCTCCTCACCTCCAATGCTCTCCTCATCTCCCTTGGCTACACCCTCCACTCGTCCCAAAACAATCTCGCACCCATAAAAGTTCTCCACATGATCCTGTCTGTCATTTGCTTTTCTATACCCAATGTGTCTCACAGTTCCATCAGAAAACTTGCTAATCTGCAACGGCTCTCTTTTCTCCACCCTTGCCATGGGCTCGATTGCCAAATCGGCCCTATGAATTCTCTTCACTGCCGGATACGCCACCTCGTCAAACGATGTGAAGAACAACTGCGCAACTAGTCGAGTGAGTAGCAAGCTTTTCCAAGCAATCATAAACCAACCTTGCGCCAATCGAGTTTTGGCCACCACCGCGATCTGAGGAATTTCGTGTCTGAAATAGCCTTTGTCGGGTTTGAAGACGTACGAAATGTCTTCTTCTCCCCGCGGTTGCACACACAAACAAATAAGGGTTATCTACTGGCACGAGAGTGCAAATAAGGGGTTTCAACTGGCACGAGAGTGCAAATCAGGGTTATCATTGGGCACGAGAGTACGACAAATAAGGATTATCAACTGGCACAAGAGTGCGATATGAGCGTCCGTACGAAACGATATTTCCCTGAGAACCAGGCAACAAGCGTGTTGAGCTTCTTGGTTCTCAATGAGAAGTGCTCTCATCTTTCTCTGATAATCTCGCTGTTGACAAATCGAGGTTACACAATTTAGACAGCCAGCACAACAATCTCCCCTAAAGAAGCTAGTTGCCTCCTTGCCGCGCCCAAAGAGCAAAACAGTTGCAGCAAGACAACCTGTCTTTAATCACAATGTTTGCCAGGATGCTTCGAATGCTCTCACTTTCGACTCTTGTTCGCCGGTTACATACTTGTAACAAGATATTCGGCATTCCATTCATGTGCCAAAGTGGCTGGGATTCGGGACATCAAATAAGACGGAATGGAAAAGGACGAAAGTCTTTCGGATACAACCACAAGACTGCAAAGTAGATGCAGAATGAACCGGGAGCTACAATGCCTAGTTGATCGCCATGCGTTTAGAGGGCACGGTACTGACGGAGGTAGCTTTGGTTTCCATGTTCGATGGAATTTGAGAGTGTACTAAAACTTATCATGACGGTGTAACCCGTTCTGATTCTTTTCTTCCAACAGCAAAGATTCTGAGGACAAGTTTTTCTTTGCTGATTTTAGAAGGCTGAGAGAGACATTTGTCACCTTTACGGGATAAGGTTCAACAGAATCACAGTCTACCGCAGATCTCGATATCACTTTCACATTCGGATGCTGTTTGTGAAATGCTGATTGGATCTCTCTCGTTGAGACTCGACTCTCACCTAGGAGTTGTACCGTTGTAGTATCATCGATCTGTCTGCTCACTTACCGCCTTGATGCAATACAACCGTTCTCTTGAGAAGCCAATGAATTCAAATAAATAGCGGCCCTTCCGTGTAGCAGACCCTTGTGAACACTTGCTCATTCTGTGTCCATTTCTTCTCCGGTCATTACCAATTTAAGGAACCCGCATGCCCCCGCAGTTGCCTCTCCTTGACCTTCATCAACATTTTTTGCACTGTTCAGACAATCGCGAAACGGCAAATAACACCCACCGATGTCCTCGTATTCGTTTCTCCCGCTTATGTTGCTGCTCTGGGTCACTTTTGCCTTCGGTCGAAAAATAGGACACAACAAACTTCAGCCAATTGATGATAACGTGGGCCACTATGTAAGTCGTTTTGCGCCTTTCTTTTCTTATGAACAGGGATGCAAATCTTATCCGGCTGTGAATCAAGCTGGCGACTACAGCGGCGGCTTGAAGGCATCTGGGAGCCCTAGTGGTAATTGTCGCGAAAGTGGACGCCAGCAGACATACGTTCGAATGAAAAATCTATCAAATGCGTTTGCTCCAGCAAAAAATGCAATTATGTACGCACAGTTTTTCCCAAAAGATCAAGGACATTGATATGATTGGGAGGAAGTGATTGTGTTCGTCAGGGGGGATGGAAAGATTGAAAAAGCGGCTGCCTCTTCTCACTTTGTTTATAGCACTATTGGAAGGGATGACACGAAGTATTGGGCTGGGAATCGAGTTAAAATTTGCTATGGAACGAAGAACGGGAAGAACAACGGATTCTACTTCTGCCAAAAAACAGCTCCTGAGATTCCAATGGTTCTTTGGATAGAATTATCGCCAAAAGCTCGAAAGGCGATTACAGATACGAATTGGGGACAGGCCAGGCCAAAGTTTACGAATGCGGTGTTCGACAGCAGAGTTCGGAAAGCTTGGGACTCGTAGATTTCGTAGTGTGTTTGGTAATGACGAATGTACATCAGCTCAGGGGGGGCCATTATTTGTTTGCGATGGGTAGTTGCTAGTGGATACTTGCTGAATACTAGGACTACGAAAATGGGTGTATGGATACCACAACGTACAGTGGTTGAAAACAACGGTTTGCTACATAAAGACAATTATTTCTTTCTTTCGTTAGGCTTCTACAGTAGATCTTTATTTTTCGGAAGTGGAGGAGACACAGAGTGGCAGAACCATATGCTCTGCTACATCAATGACCAGAGGCCATTCCGTTCAGTGAGACACATAATTTCTTCACTGCTCCTGAGATACTTGAGACCCAGAAGGTCTTTGCTGCTCCTAAAGGGTGAGGAGGGCGGGTTATTTCGAAGAGGATCATGAGCGTGGGGGCGAGCGTGGGGGCGAGCGCGACCCGTAGTCAAAAGAAGATTGCGGTGGGGCGAAGATGGTCGGCAACAGCCAAGCAGTCGATGGATCAGAGCAAGTCAACCAGAGAAACATAGAAACATGGCGAGCCAAATTGGCGGCGGCTGACTGCCAAGTCACCTGTGTAGTGAACAGGGGGGAAGAGCGGCAGGGCCGGGGTTCGAACCACAAACCCCGGGCCCACACAAAAAGCACACGAAGGCGGTTACCGATTGAGCTATGGCCGCTCACGGTGTGGTGACCCCGTGCCACACCGCCGGAGGTGTTATCGTGACCCTCTGTGACCGCCAGCTGCAGCTGACAGCAGCTACAACCTGCCACCTGGCGATCAACCACTCAGCCTAGTCCAGTGCGAAATAAATCTTCGTCTGCGTTCCTAGAAATTCCATTTATTTCGGTACCGTCGTACTTGCCCCACCTGCCTGGATGGCTTAGCGCATTTCCTCATGCCAGGCCGGAAGAAAATTGGGTTTCAAGGAAACAAAGAAGTTGATTTATATGATGGTTTTCCCCGCGGATCACTTGCATCGTTTTGAGCGCTTGCGCCGTCGGAAAGCGCCGATCCAACTCTCGATCTTCATAGATCGTCACCAAAGACCACCGCGCTTGCCCTTTCCTCGTTTCCAAACCCACCCACCCAACCCGCGTACAGGGCGATCTTCTGGATCTACCTGCGAGCGGAAGGTCTCTGCCTTCCAATCAGTGTTTGCGGTGTTTACTGCATTCACCACCACCCCACTCCAACAAAATAAAGCAGCCCTGCAGTTAAGATTCTAGCGAGGAAAACATGAACAATAAAGGAGCAAAACCTGGCCTTCCTCCTTCATACACATCTGTATCAATAGTTTTGTAGGCTTTGGGCAATTATTATTCACCAGCCCATCTTCGAAGGGAGACTTGCATGTCGGAAACCAGAATGCAGCATACTGCCCCAGTTCACATACCTCGCAACGGCCACTGATTTTGCCAGTTCCAAGTCCGGCGCAATGCAACTTAACATAAAGTTGATTATCAACAGCGCAATCGCCACAATCCACAAAAAAAAAAATCCACGAACTCGTGTTACTTCTCGCACGACATAGTCATCTACACTAGATCGCGTGAGTGGAATGGGCTCTAGTGACCCGTTTGTGAGCTCCAAGGAAAAGAAATCATTCGCGGAAATGAACTCTTCGGATAGCGATAAGGTACTCAGAATTAGCCTTTCACCGATTAACAGCGACTCTTCATCGACTTCACGACAATTGAAGACAAACCTGGTCCACCTTATTGATTCTGGGGATCCGGAATCTGACTCCCGCGCATTTGAAGCGTCGGAATGAAAACTGGGCGTCAGAGGGACAGAACAAAGAAAAAAATGTTGCTTTACTACGCGGCGGTAGTGCTTCTGCAGTGAAGTATCTCCGTTGCCCCCCGATTGTTCGCCGTCTTCGGGGGGGGCAAGAGGGGTATTTATGCACTCTGTAGACGACTACCCCCTTGCACATGGTGCACCCACAAGGGTGACCACATTGTTAGAATGGTGAGCACCTGCAGCCCCAAAGAGGTGAGCAGAATGCCAGGCGACCGGTGTAAATGCCACATATATGCGCCAATCTGACTGAAACGCGCATGATTCCACACAAGTACAAATGTACCTCTAACGCGAGGCAGACACCTCTCGAGAACAGTGCTCACCAAACTCTAACACAAATTCCTCTTCGAAATGTCACTAACCCGTCGATTTGTTTGAATGGTTGTAAAGCGCTGCCTCAAAAGTCGACGGAAATTCGTCCAGAGTACAGCATGACTTGCAAAGCTTCAGCCATAGTACTGTCTGTCTTCGTCAATGGGTCTCCGTAATTACATTTTCCAGGAACCCAGACCATGCGCTCGATCTTTTTGGTTTCAAAGTCGTAGCGAATTACGCTAACGTCACCGCGAATTGATCGATCAGTTGCATTTCTGTTGTCTAAAACGGCGACGTGTTTGTCGTACACGCACTGTGTTAGACAATCAATAGCGTGAAGAGCGCGCACGGTAGTAACAACAGCAGTAGTCTGGGTGCGTGCGACTCGCGCTACGCTAGAAACTTTGTCTCTGCGAAGAGATAACTTCAAAACCCAAAACCTGCTGTGTCGTCCCTCCGGTGATGGAGGAACGCCACACAGCGGCTCTCTTTTATTTGCGGAGATGCGCGAGCGCTGGTGACTAGCACCAGCGTGAGTGTGCAATTTCTACTACACATCCTGGAGGGTTCGGGAAATTTGAGCTTTGTTGCCAAAACTGCATTTGGGATTGCAGAGTGATACAATCGTTACAATTCACGTTTTTTGAATTTAATAACGTCATAAATATATATAAAACATTCTGAATGCTTTTGATTACAAAGTGACAAATATTGTTTGCCAATTTGCCGTTAGAATTGCCATTCCTATTTTAAAATCATAGCACCCACTCGAAAATTGACTACAGCGTTTGTTTACGCAATTGTCCTCGAAACCTATTGAAATATTTCGTTCAGTCATACGGTATTTTCGAAGCAACACGTATGTCGAACCCTCTCATCTTTTTTGAAACAAGCAATACATACTCGTAGAAAAATTCGTTATGGCAATTAGTCCAGAAAAAAGGACATATGCATGTTGAAAGCTCCAATGACTTAGTTTTGGAACATTAAACAAACACTATGGTGCTTCAACAAAATAAAGCAAAGAATAAAAATTTAGAAAAATATCATACAACATAAAACATATCGTTATCTTCAACCTTGCATTATTCACTGACATTGGCCTCTTTAAGATTCACGTACAACATTCGAACTCCATATTCCGTCCAAACCAAATTTGACTTCAATATAATTTACGGTTGAACCCGAAATGGTAGATGAATTCTACATGACGACTCGACCCGATCGGAGCTCTTCTGAAGCATTTTTCTCAGTAAATTTAGTAACCCATTGATTTTGGGATGATATGATATCAAACTATCTTTGCTGCTATTTGACAACCATTTACGATGCATTACCTTCCGTTTCAACCATTGGTTTTGGCCAGATAATTCGCAGTTCCAAATATTCTTCATCATCGGCTACATGCAGAGAAAACATGTTCTGGGCCTACTCCTGAAGACAGATTGATTGCGACAGGGATTCACTTCACGACAGTGTCTGGCTCAATCCAGACTGACGTTAAATGCAAAGGTTTGAATGCATTGGTCGCTGCAGCAACTTCCACATTCTCGTCATGAGCATCGATTTCATTAAAGTCATCGAACCCGCCAAAGCCTTCTGCCGTATACTTGCGCTTTCTACTTGTAGAAAGTGTAATTGAGTTCGAATCTGTTCCATGCGATGTAAACCGTCTGTCCAATTCTTTTTCGCCTCCGTCTTCAGGGTCTACAATTGGTTAATACAAAGCTAAAAAGCAAAAGAAAATTTCATTTCTTACCTTGAGGATTGGTGTATTGGTTTCTCATGTTGTAATAACACTATCTGAAGATCTGAAGTTTATGCTTCTTAAATATAGAAGATGACTCCCATAATTTCTTCGGCTCCTCTGACCCCGTAATCTCGCCATCTTCGAATAACTTCCGCATAAGTTTGACCGCGGCTGAACTCTTGGTGAGCCTCGGAGATGCCAGGACAACGATTTTACATTCGTATTTGAAATACCACGCAGAGCAGAGGATGGAGCAAGTGTGGCAAGTCTCACAGATGGTTGACATATTTATAGGGCTCAAAGTACAGAAAAGACGAACATTTTGCTCATTGGCAACAGAAATCCTCATCATACAGAATATTGTACAACACGGTTGGTACGTAGTTTGCACTGATATCAGAGAACTCATGCCCCTCTACTTCCAAGTTTCTGTGGTATAATGCACAAAAAGGGAGAGAGTCCGAAGCGGTCTTGAGACGGGAGCGGCGGTAGCGTACAGTCTTGTGACTGTAATGAATCCGAGCGGAGAGAAGGGGCGGAAGCACCGGGCGGGTCGAGGGGAGAGTGGACGATTGGTATCACCAGGCACGTACAGGAACGTGCGGAAGGGTACGAACGGTCTGAGAAAACCCAACAAAGGAGTAGCCGTGCGGTCTATCGTTAGTGCAAACTAGCGAAGAAGACGTTCGGCAGAAGATGCTTGTCGTTTACGATTGGGGCCTCGGGAGATCCGAGCTACAACTAAATATCGGGTCTGGGGCCCCATTACTAACTACTGTACGATCGGTCTAATTTGCACTGTCACTACCAAGTCCGTACACGTGGCCAACTTGTACGTTCGGCCAACCCGTTCGGCACTCGATCACCAACTTGTACACGTGGCGGTGCCACTGCACACCGGCCAACCGTGCACTACCCCCTCCCGTACGTGAACGACCAATCGGATATACAGAGCCCCAACGCGGGCCCACTATACTACAGATCTCCCTCCTAGACTTGCGCTCCGCCCTCGGAGCGCCGCGTAGCGTCGCTAAGTCGCTACGCCTATGTCCGTATGGTTGAGAGAGCGCTATAGTGTACGTTCGGAAATTTTGCCCGGAAAGGGCGGGGCGAAGCCATGCAAAAATTTCCTGAGCGGGACCGACGAAAAGAGCTTGTGTACGTGTGGTGGAGTCCAAACCAAGCGGATCGATACGCAATGGTACGCGAACGGCGGATCGAAGACGCATTACGCGTCCCCCGGTGAGTACGCGACGACGTATAACTGTGCAGACCACAGGTGCTCGTTTGAGCGCTGTCGATGTCCTTGACACGTGATACGCACGAGTCCAATCGGTCACCATACGAAGCATAAAGAGCGGCGCTTATAAGCTGTTGAGCTCGGCCGACAGCGTGGTGTCCGCGTGGTGCTACCCGTTCAAGAATATGTGCCAAGCGCGTACCGAGTCCGCACGGTGAACAGAACGCCGCAGTGCCCCTTTGGAAATTTTGCCCTGAAAGGGCGGGGCGAAGCCATGCCCAAATTTCCCAAGCGGCCGGCAGATATCACTGTACGAGTGGCGGGTGCTTACAGGGATCCGAGCGGACGACATAAGGCACGAAGTGGCCGTGGTGCCTAACGGCGACTGCCTCCAGGAACGCCCGTGGTCGCGGCGTCAGCGTAGTCCGATACGATTCGACGCCGTTTACGTCCGATTGGAGCACTTTGACGCACTCCAGTGCTCGGTCGGATTCGGTTGAGCCCTGAAAGTCCACCAATGGTTTAGTAGTGATCCATTCGGTGTACGCTGAGGTCATTCGGGTCTACGGTGTCCGTTTCGGAAAATTTGCCCACCAAGGGCGGGGCGAAGCCATGGCCAAATTTTCAGTACAGAGGAACGAAACGGCGTAACCGTGGCAGCAGAAAAACCACAAACCGAACGGATCAGCACCGAGCAGGTGCACGCAGTGGCATCAGCATGAAACTTCGTGCGTTGAACGAATGAGGCTGCTTCGTGCCAGACTGCACCGAACGTGTGCGTGTCCAATAGTAAAAGTGCCGTACGTAAAGGTAATATTTGACATATCCGGTCGGGAAAGGTCCCCATCAGGGGCAGGGCGAAGCTATGCCCGATTTCCGATTACGGAAGGTGTACCCTTGCGCGGATGCCGAGCGTGAGGGCGCGACCGAAGGGCCGGCGCCCCTGTCCACAATGGCTGCATTTCCGCACGGCCGTCTCGCCGAGCGTGGGAGCGCGGTCGAACGACCGGTGCCTCTGTCCGTCTGGTACGGCGAGCGAAGGCTGCCATAGTCCAATCGTGCTTGAAAGTCCGAGCGGTCAGGTCAATAGTGGTGCACAATGGCATGTCCCGAACGGTTAAGCTCGGAGAACTGCGTTGCTGGTCGCTGATGGTCACTGCACCGTGCGGATTGTATCAAACAAACCGAGTCCGGGAGTGGGACAGCGGTCACTGGATGTCAGTAACATAGACAGTCGTTGGCAGAATGCCGCTGACGAAAAACGGCATGGTGACAGTCACAGTGTGGGTACCCTCCAACGATCCGATCGGAAACAGCCATGATGGCCAGCGAGCAGTTCCAGCAATGATGCGCACCGGACGAGCTCAAAAAAATCACGAATTAATCGAGCCAAGAGTGCATGCGCCCCGCGCATGCGTCGGTAACCGATTCGGTACACAGTATTGCGTGTAGAGGCGCGCGCGTGCAAGCCAAAAAATCTTAAGTATTTTGACCTATGCGGTGAGTTCAAATCGAGCATTTTGGGCGCCTGAAACGCCACCGTTTCGGAGCTAGCGGCCAAACACTGAATCGCCGTTTTTGATACCGTACGGGCAGGCAATTTCCGGGACGGATTTTTTGATTCGCCTTGCAAGTAGCCGCGTCGCGCCGCCCGGCTGGCTGGCCGCGCGTATGCGGCGCTAGAGCGCATGCAATTCCGTTCGTTTTACAGCACACTGATGACGTGGCGGGGTACGTTTGGCATTGCGAAGTGACGTTCCCGTTACGGAGTGACGTCTCATCGCCACCCAGTCCGTGAACGGTTCGAAACCCGTCCGTGCGGAAGGCAGAGGAGCAGAACTCTGTCTCTGCTCGCCATCGATGCCAGGGACCGTTCGGAGTTTCCAGCCAGTACACAGTAGAGTAGAAAGAGTGGCTTCGAAAACACAACTTCATGAATACAAAAGTCGAAAAAGTAGAATCCAGATAGCGTAAGTAGCTCATGCGGTACCAGTACGTACGTTCGGAGCCTGGGCACAGCCCACATTTCCTCCCTCTCCTGAAGGTGTGGCAGATACCGCACGGTTTCTGCGACGCCAGTAGCGGGCAATAAAGTGCTGTTGGATGTGTTCGGGCGGTTCGAAGGTGTCCTGATTCGCACGGTAACCATACCAACGTACACGGTATTCCTGTCCGTTCGGAGTGTCGCGATGGTCGACGATGCGTTTCCACCACGCTCGGAACTGTTCCGGGCCTTAGGGTAGGTTGGTCGTCGACTGGTTCGTCCGCATACGGTCCTTCAGGGTCAGCAGCTACTGTGCCGCATGTCCTTTCGGAAGTGACCGGTGTGGTTCTTGGCCGTGCGGTCGGCGCTTTTGGCACTCTGTCAATGCTGACGGTGTTGTGAATACCGCCTTGGTTCAGAGTGACAGTAGCGTCCGTTGCAGATACAAACCTTGAACGGGCCAACCGTCTTTGGTAATAGCTTTCCGATACGTACGTTCCTGATCCGTAAGGTCCTGCTCCATGTTCTTGTAGTCCGGTCGGTCAACGAAAACTTCCTCCCCTGGGGTAAAGCTCGGCGTGTACCGTACGGACTTGTCAAAGTTTTCTTTATAACGCTGTTGGGCGCGGGTAAACTTAGTCCGAGCGGTCTGCAGCGTGGCCTGTAGGAGTTTGAGCGTATATCGTTTTATAACCGAGCGGCCGTGGGCTGTGTGGGCGTAGTGGGGATCCAAGGCCGTACTGGGTTCCTCCAACAGGACGCTCGGGGGGTTCGCGCGTTAACGCAACATCGAATGGTGCGGTGTGCCCAGAGACCGATGGACCTGTAGGTTCGTAGCCGTACGTAAGTGGTTGAACATATGCGTGCCAAATGTTCTGGTGATCCGCTACGTAGTGGCGTAACCGCTCCACGAGTGTCTTGTTAAACCGTTCGGCCTGACCATTCGTCTGCGGATGGTACGCGGTCGTCAGTACTTGTTTGGTTCCCAAAGCTGGTACATACAGTCTCGAAGAACTTGGAGACGAATTGTGGTCCGTTATCGGTTAGCAGATAGTTGGGGATTCCTTACGGATAAACCCAGTTCTGCAGGAAGACCTTCGCCACTAGAGGAGCTGTGGTTGACCACATAGGTATAGAGCGAGCTATCTTGCTAAACCGATCGGTAATAAACCAGTATGTACTGGTAACCGTTTACGGACTTCGTGAATGGACCGACGATGTCCATCGCGACGAATTCCAGCGGACCGGCGGCGGGGAACAGCTTCAACAGCTTCTGCGACTTGAAGTGTGTTCCCTTCATCGCCGGGCAGGTGCGACAGTCCCGTACGGTCTGAAATACATCATTGGCCATATGTGGCCAGTAGAAGTCTCGACGGAGACTTTCATACATCCGAGTGGAGCCCGGATGGCCAACCAGACGGGGGTAGTGTGCCAAGTAGAGAACGCGTGCCTGCAGTGATGCAGGTACGACCTTCTGGATGGCGCCATCTGGTGGGGCTTGGCGCACGATAAGTCCGTTTCGGTCAATGTCGAACAGAGTGACACCGTTGCCGATGTCTTTCCGTACGGACTCACAGAAAGGGTCATCTGCTTGAGCTCGTACCAGCTCTTCGACCGTGACCGGAACGATATTGCTTTCCTCCGAGGTGAAAGCGAGCACCTCGGGGATACCAGCAGATTTCCGTTCGGGGTGTTGGCCAGTCGACGCAGACGTCGCTGTACTCATCACCGTTAACGGTAATGTTGGTGATAACGTAGCCATCGTCCGTTCGGCCATTCACTAGCAAGCAGGGGACCTCTTCGTCCAATGGGGCATCGTCTTCGCCATCCGTCCGGATCCGAGAAAGGGCATCAGCCGTTTGGTGCTTGATACCCGGACGGTGGACGACATCGAAGTCATACTCCATTAGACGCAACCGCCACCTGGCCAATCGTCCTGACGCGTCCGCAAGGTTCAATATTCACCTCAAGGAGTGGTGGTCCGTTCGGACAGTGAACCTCTGACCTTCCAGGTACGGACGGAGGTGCAGTATGGCCCAGACGATCGCAAGGCATTCCCGTTCGGTAGTCGAGTCTTGCCGTTCGGTCTTGGATAGAGAACGGCTCCAGTAACCGATCGGTAGTAAGCCTCCGTCCGGTTGCTTCTGTAGCAGGGTGCATCCTACCTGTCGGTCGCATGCGTCTGTATCCAGAACGTACCGGTACCCTTGACGGGGAATGGCCAAAATGGGCGGGCGTATCAGTCTCTGACGTAATTCGTCAAAGGCTTCGTATTCCGTATCGGTCAATGTCTCAAACTTCGTGGGTTGCCCCTTCTCCAACTTGCGGTTCAATGGAGCCGCAATTCGTGCGAAGTTTGCGACAAACCGACGGAAAACGTTACAGAGCCCCAAGAACGGTCGGAGCTCCGTCTGGGTCGTAGGCGGTTTAGCCTGCTTGATAGCATTCTGTGTCTTGAGAGACACTTGAAGCTTTCTCGGTCGGATTACGTGGCCTAGATAGTCCACTGTGCCACTGAAAAAGTAGCACTTGTCCAGTCGGAGAGTAGCACCAGCCGAACGGAGCATATGCAGTATGGTCCGCACATGGTCATAATGCTCTTCAACCGTCCGGGAATAGATGATTACGTCATCAAGATACACCAGTGCGTACTGCCACTTCACCCGTGATAGGATGATGTCTAGAGCACGCTGGAAAGTAGCCGATGCGTTCTTGAGTCCGAACGGCATTCTCCGATAGCGGTACAGTCCCATGTGCGACGTGAACGTCGTTTTGTCCCGGTCGGCTTCATCCATTTCGGTCTGCCAATAACCACTGTTGGCGTCCAAAGTGGAGAAGATTTGTGCATCTCCAAGAGAGTCGATGCACTCGTTCATTCGGGGTAGTGGGTATGTGTCCCGTACGGTCGTAGCGTTCAAACGGCGGTAGTCGACGCAGAAGCGAAGGCTTCCGTCTTTCTTGAGCGCGAATACGACCGGGCTGGCCCATTCTGCCGATGACGGTTCTATGACACCAGCAGCGAGCTGCTTTGTCACCTCTTTACGTTCGAGTTCTCTCCGAGCGGGTCCGGCACGGTACGGCATCTGGAATATGGGCTTCGAGCCTGGTTCCAGATGGATGCGGTGCTTTGCTGCCGCAATCGTTCCGAGATGGCCGTCCCACATGTCCGCAAACGGTCGAAGTAGCTCAATGACTTTGTCCCGTTCGGTAACATACTCAGGGCTGATCTGTACCTTGCTGGTCCAATCGTTCTCATCTTTCCGTACGGTTTCTTGCTCCTGTTCGGTATCCTTGTATTCCCGTTCGGACTTATTACCCGAAATCGGAATGTGTTCCCCCTCCTTGGACTCGTCGCTCAGCGACGATGGTTGCGGAGTTATGAGCGCTACAGGAGATGGAAGAGCAAGTCCGATAACGGTGTTTTTGTGTAGTCGAACCGAGCGGTCAGAAAAGTTCGCTACGCGAACCAGAAAGGGTACGTCCGGTCGGAGCTCCATAACTCCACCGGCAAGGAGTGTGAGTTCAGGCGTTGATCCCGTTCGGTGATGAGACTGTAGAAAGACCAAGCCGGACGTTTTGGTGGTTACCAAGACGTTCGTTTCCGACATTGGGAGTAGAACAACCGGACGGGCAACGTGTATCTTATTAGATGGAGTTTCCCGTTCGGGTTCTGGTTCCGGCGCGGAAGGTGCATTTGGTCCGTAGGCGGAAGACTGTATAGACACCGGTTTTGAGTGTCGTAAGAGTATTGTCCGTTTCGGTGGTAGTATTGCCAAGACGTACTTGTCACAAAAAGAAGTACCGAGTAGTACGCTGGTGGAGAGGTTAGAAACCACCAAGAACTGTACTCGTACATTGAGTTCACCGATTTGGACCATAAGGGGCAGAACTCCCACAACGTCCATTCGGTTCTTCGACGCGTCCGTAATTCGGAGTCTTACGTCCGGTCGGGGTTTCGAGCGCCAATTCGGAGGGAGATGGCGTTCGTGAACCAGACATGGTCCGGCTCCGGTATCAAGAACTCCCGTTAACGGATACATCAGTGCCGTGTTGAGGCCAACCGACACGTGCACCTTGTAGTTCGCGCTAGAAAAGAGGACCGTTTCGGTTTCAATGTCCGTATCGGTCAGGTCACATGTCAGGACAGGGGACTCCCCTCGGATGGAGTCCGTTCGGTCTGTAGCTGACGGGGCGAGGCTAGGCCTCTGTGGAGGAGGCGATGCCTCTACGCTTCCTCCTGGTCGTTTTCCTGGTGGGGAGCAGGCTCCTCAACCAGCATGACGGCCTGTGTCGGTCTTGGTGAGTACGTCTGGGGAGGCTGTCCGCCCTGGCGATATCCTACATTGTCCTTCGGAGTATCAGTTTTCCGTCCGGGGGAGCAACTGACTGGTAGGCACTGTAATAGCCTTCCTCGCGGCGTTGCTGATAATTAGCCTCCCGTATGGCCAGCAGCTTCTCCTTTAGGTCCGGGGGAGCAACTGACAGCAGTTGGGCTCCCGCGAAAGGCAAATCCGACACGGTCTAACTGGTGCCTGCCCCTGAGGTTGCTGTACCCTGGAGCTGGCAGGACTGGTCCGGGGGATAAGACCGAACGGACTGAGCCGGCGTTGAAGCCGAGGTCGTAGTGGGAGGCGAGGGCATGGAAGACGCGCGGGATACCGCGAGAACATGTTCCTCGTCTTCATCCGATACGGAATAGATCGATTCCGACGAGATATCGATACTGTGAACCTTCCGGGCGGTACGAGAGGACTCTTTCCGAACGGTTGGCTTTTGAGTATCGACCCGAACGGACTGTCTACGTGAGGCACGATGGGTGTCTCCGTACGATTCCGCGTAACGGGCAAGTGCATCGTATCCGATATTGGGATGCGAGGTGAGGTGATTCCTCACCTTTGACCGTATGGCGGCAAGGAGACCTTCGACGAAGATCCCCTTCAAATTCCGATCGGTAAAGACATTTCCGCAACGGAGGGCTTTCGTCCAGAGCTTCTGGGCGAATTCCGTTTCGGACATGCCTGACGCTTGGCGGTAGAGGGTGACCTCTGCGGCCGCGTCGGCAATGATCTCATCCGTTGCGTACGTGGTCAACAGAAGTTGACTACTTCTTCGTACGTATGGAGAGACTCATCCCGAGTACGGTCGACAGCGCCAGACTCACCTTCGAGCCGAGACTGAACCAGAGCGTGCGCCGGTCCGGTCAGGTAAAACTAGAAACACCAGAGGGCTGCCCCCTCAGTGAGTCCGTTGTGGTTGCAAGCGGTTTTAAACCGCTGTAAGAAATTGAGCACCGATATCGGATCCGTCCCGGAAAAGGAATGACCCTTCATCTGGACATTCAATTTCTTTTGGTAGCGCGCAATCTTGCGCGCCACCCGCGAATTGTACGTCTGGCTCCTCCTGAGCAACCTGTACGTACGGTAGTCCGCCACTTTGGCGAACTTCTCTTTCAAGGGCCTGATGCGTTTCAGCATCAACCTGTCTGAACGGGAACGATACCGATCGGACTTCCCCCTCCGTCGAGGGCTGCGGGAGTGTCGGTCGACTTTCGAATCCGTGCGGTCGTCATCCGACGATGACTCCGAAGAGTCCGAGTCCGTTCTGGCTGATCTTCGCCTTCTCTGGCGGCGACGGTCTTTCCGTTTACGGGGCGCGTCATCCGAATCGGAACTTCCGCTCGGTCTACCGCCTCTGCGGCGGCGATTCCTCCTCTCGTCGGAGGAATCTCCTGAGCTTCCGTTCGGATCGTCCTGCGGGTTGACTGGCGGGAGGTACACTCCGGTCGGACCCCTCGTTGGGCCCTTCTTCAGTTCCGGTCGGTGTTGCCTCTCGCCGCTAGTGGGTGCATTGTCCGTACGGTCAATAAAAGATTTGGGTGGGTGGGGTCTGTAGCTGAGCTACCAGTGCGGCTAGTGTACTGTTCAGAGCTGACGTAGCAGGTTCCGAACGGTCTGTCTTCAGGATATTCCTGACCATATCGTGTACGATCGGTGGAATATCCTGGTGCAGAAGCACCGGGATTCGGTCCTTGAGGTACGTCTCCACTGCCATGGGGACGTGGACCTCAATTTCCGTTCGGAGACTCTGCAGGGCGTAGGGAGCGATCCCTGCCCAGAGTTCCCGTGCGGTAGTCCGTTCGGTAAGAAGTCGCGGCGCGGGGGCCAGCTTCGCCCCGCGGCGTCTTCTCCGTTCCGGGAAAAGGGGCGAGGGCAGTTGCCTCGTCCTCGTTCCGTGCGGACTTTGACCTGTTACGTGCGGACCCGTCGCGGATCATCCGTTCGGGTTCCTCTGACGGCGTCACGTAGGCCGTCGCGTTGCTTCGGGTGCTTCGGCTGCCTACCGAAGCGGGATCCGAAGCGTCGCGAATTGCGACCGGTACGGACTTTGCGGTGTCTTTTTCGACCAAAGACCCTTCACCCATTTCTCCGTGCGGACGATGACTCATACTGTACGTATCGGTTCCACGATCGGTTCTGCTGTTCCGTACGGTCTCGAATTCCACTTCTAGGTCGGGAGACCAATGTGGTATAATGCACGAAAAGGGAGAGAGTCCGAAGCGGTCTTGAGACTGGAGCGGCGGTAGCGTACAGTCTTGTGACTCTAATGAATCCGAGCGGAGAGAAGGGGCGGAAGCACCGGGCGGTCGAGGGGAGAGTGAACGATTGGTATCACCAGGCACGTACAGGAACGTGCGAAAGGGTACGAACGGTCTGAGAAACCCAACAAAGGAGTAGCCGTGCGGTCTATCGTTAGTGCAAACTAGCGAAGAAGACGTTCGGCAGAAGATGCTTGTCGTTTACGATTGGGGCCTCGAGAGATCCGAGCTACAACTAAATATCGGGTCTGGGCCCCATTACTAACTACTGTACGATCGGTCTAATTTGCACTGTCACTACCAAGTCCGTACACGTGGCCAACTTGTACGTTCTGCCAACCCGTTCGGCACTCGATCACCAACTTGTACACGTGGCGGTGCCACTGCACCGGCCAACCGTGCACTATCCCTCCGTACGTGAACGACCAATCGGATATACAGAGCCCCAACCCGGGCCCACTATACTACAGTTTCACACGCTTCCAAGGGAGAGGAGACAAATTCAGGAAAAGGGAATTCATTCTAAGGTATGGAAATCGTGAGGGAGTATGTGAGACAGGTGCGCAGAGGAGTACAGACGTCGACGCTGTCGCTTTTCGGGCGAGTTGAAGGGACAAAAGTGGTCCCTCCCGTCTGGCTTCTCCCTTCGAAGAGGGTCCAGGCGGGCTCTCGTTTATTAAGGCCTCTCCGTCTCTGTCCAGCGCAGCGCAGCGATCTCTCCGTCGCCCGAGCTGCCCGCGAGTGGCGGCAGCAGCGCGGCTAACGAGAGTAGTGCTTGCGCTGGACACGTGCGAGACGATGGAGCGAAGCACACTCCCCCACTCGCTCCAGATGGTACGCCTTCGTCGCAGTGTACCAAGGAGCGAGACAGACAAACTGTAGGAGAGCGATAGTGTCCTGCTGTATAAATTAGAACTCCAAACCAGCGGAGAATGAAACGCGACATAACGCTGGGGCTTCCACGACGGCAGTAAGCGAGTAAACCGCTCTTCGCATCATGCCCAAAAAAAAGTAACCAGGGGCAAACGTAGAATTGAAAGCTATATGCCAAACGAGGCTTAACGCGTGGGGAAGATATCGATTATTTCCACAGACAGCGCGAACGAATCGGAATAACTGAAACGGCCAGGTAGAACAGACGGCACGGCGCGTTGAGGCCGGTAGTCAAAACAGCATCAAAACCCCCAGCGGTGGTACAAAACCACAGCGACAGGCGGCGATCGACGATTTCGAACTGTAGCCAGTGTCTTCAACGCAGACCCCCAGCAGTGGAAAGCAGGGTTGCGGTACAGTCGTTTCCTAGCTTCCCCACGCGGGTAACGTTAAACGCGTCTGGGGTCGTCCGAGGTTATTTCATGAGACCTCGTTCATGGACAACCTTTCTAAAGCGTCGACGGGAGACAGTACCCGACCACTAGATGTGGGACCCAGCGCGACCTCGTCGCCAGGGTGTAGTGTCAGGGCACCTTCGGCTGCTATGCAGGAACAAGGAAAACGCCCGGTAGCCGCGGCCAACGAAGGTTCATGGCGTGTACATCAAACGATAATAAGGCGACAAGATCGAAGAAGCACGGATATGAGAAGTGTGAAAAGAAGGCGTTTGGTGCGCCTTGCCGAGAAGACGGGATCCAAAGAAAGTGTGAGTGGAAAAGAACAGCAATCACCGTCACAGTACAAGGCCATCAAATAGGCCGCAGATCCTTGCCAAGAGAAAACTCATAGATATCCAGCGCGGCGGCGACGGACGCGGTTTTTCATCGTTGAAAATGGCCATGTGCCACGCAGCAATTCGGGAACAGATGTCCCTGGCGACCATACGCAGGCGGATAGACCACAGTGGACTTTCGAAAATGTTGTCGGTATCACGGGCGTCACAAATGATGGTAGTGATATGTACTGCGTAGAACACCAATCATCTGGGCAGCGGGAGTTCTCGGTAGAAGAATGCTTGAGGTTAATCGGTAGAGTACTCTACAACTGGTGCCAGAGAAGGCCCGGAATTGAGCTCACAGACCATGTGGCGAGGCGATATGGTTTGTACGAAGAAGAAGAGGGTAGAACTGTGTGGTCGGTCGACGACTTAATGTTTGTGGATAAGGATTGCCTACTGCCCGGCTCCAAGGGAGTTCGACAGTATAACAGGCCGGCGTATTACGCGCGAGATCATGACGAGCCCAATCGGGGCTGGAGCAGAGTGGCTCTCAATAGCATCGCCGGTCCGGGTTTGGCAGCCGCCCTGATGCACCAAAATATCTGGCAATGGCGATTATACTGCGATGTGCACCGGGTGGGTAACCGGATTTCGTTGATTCTACGAGACACCGTCTCCGCAATCGACGCCTTAGACCGGTAATGTCTTACCCATCCCAGAAAACCGGTTCGAGTATCATGTCCCGGGAGCGGACCACATTATCCAGAAACAAGGAGACACAGGTTACCAGCCCAGCACATGCTGGTGTGCAACACAGATCAATTCTGCGTTCATGCATCAGTAATCCATGCCACAGAACGTATCACCGGGAAGCGATATACCAAACATACACTCCTGTCCGCAGAAGTGCCAGGATTGACGAACTTGACTAACGCAAGCAGGTGGTTGCAGGGCAAAGCTGGAGCGCTGAAATTGAATTACGTTAAGCTCACCGGGAAACACAGAAACTCTTTGAAATGGATCGTTCAGCAAACTGAGGGAGTTTATGTACTGAGGTTACGTGCGAGTAACCTCGACTATGTGATATGCGTTGATGCCTTCAAATCCCAAGTACTTGACGCTGTTGAGCCATGCCCCATGGTTCTTTCTTACGATTCAATTCTGAGTTGTTTCGGTGGAGCATGTGAAGATCTTAGATTGATGGAACTTCGAAGACTCGTTTGGTACAGGAAAATGAAAATGTCTTAATTGTTGGTAACTCTTTTAGCCTCCCGGAGAATATCGTCGCTCAGTATTCCGGTCATCATAGCTTTGTTCAAGCGACGAAAGATCACCAAGTTCCTTTTTGTCAAGGCATCGGCAAGGGGTTTCACCCCTTGTATGCATTGGAGAACCGAAATCTCTCCGGTCTCAAACGAATCGCGAAGGCGGGCGACTGTAGGGCGGAGACGATAATCCTTGCATTCATGGAGGGTTGTGATTGTTGAATACAATCCATCGGAATCCACCGTCAATACGAACGGTAAGTCCACCGGAGATGCGTTAACTAACTTGATGCAAGATGACATTAGAGCACCACGATCGGCTGAGAGAGCAGCAGCTATTATCTCTGCCCCAATCGAGCTGAATGAGACACGAGCTTGCTTAGAACTAGACCAGTCCAAAACGTGAAATATCGATTCGGCTCCTCCCCCCACAGGCATGAACAACCCAGATACATAGCCAGACTGGCCATACAAACCCTTGCCTTGGCTGGCGTCGGAGAACGCTAGGTAGCGCGGGGTATCGATGAGCGATTCTGGCCGCAAATAATGGGGCTGAAGCGTGAGGAACTGTAGTTCACCTAACACTTGGTTGGCTAGGATTAAGTCGGAGACAAGGAGTTTTCCAGTTCGTTGCTGCAAATAACGCGCTGCAAAGGAAGCTTGTGGAAGAATCCTGTGGCCAAGAAAGTTCAGGGATCCAGTGAGCCCTACAATGGCTGAAAGTTCTTTATCCGTACAGGAAGATTCAAATGACTTCCTACGCTGGCGTGGTATCTCAAGCTTTTTGATACCTTCCATGTATTCATGCATGTTCAGGGTGATTGAGCCATTCTCATGGCGAACGATGCGTAGTCGGTTGAAAATCAGTTCCGAAGAAGTGTCAAACTTCCCAACTGTGAATCGTTGAGCAATTTGCTGATGGAATTGGTCAAGACTAGCTTGTGAACCGGCAAGGAGCATGTCGTCTACAACCTTAGCCAAAACGATTCGAATTGAGAGGTCATCACCTCTAACTACGAATAATTGAGAGAGGCCTGGAACTGGCTCCATATGTTTCTCGAACATCCATTTCTTGACTGCGAGCTCCCAAATGCGACTGGACTCACCTAGGCCGTACGTAGGGGCCAAGAGTTTCCAGACATACCCAGGCGTGGCCCAACCTTTTGGTGGGACTATGAAGATGTCCCTATTCAGTTCGCCGCCCTGGAGGTACGCACCTTTGATATCCAAGGTGGCCAGTGGAAGGCCGAGTGTAGCCGCTATCGATAGGACAACCCGGATCACCGGGAATTTGGCTAAGGAGGAGTCCTTACGAATGCCGTCCTTCTCCTTGTCTCTATTCCCATGAGGGACTAAGCGACATTTCAAGCGAAGAGCACCATGTTCACCATCATCTTTAATATGGAAGAAGTGATGTGATGTCACGATGCTCGCGTATCTCGGGAGTTTGGGACGCGGGACTTCTTCATAGCGCCCTTGATACACAGCTTTCTCCTTTTCAATGGCCTTGTCTGCGATCCAACGCGGAAGAAATTAAATACGAAATTCATAGAAGTGCTCCTTTCCAACAATTCGATGCGCCTTCTGGAGAATTTGTTGTTCGCAGGACTGAAGCTGCACAGCGGAAGGTACTGGCGCGACTGAAGTAGAGCCGATATCCTTTTCCGGACGAGGGGGATCATGTGAGGACCCGATGCCCCATGAGAGGTGATTCATCACAGTGGGTTTCTTGCCCGCGAAAAAGGATCGCACGTTGGGATGTCGAGACCACAGGGTAGCTTCGTCGTTCAACAGAAAATCCAACGTACTTTTGCGCGGAGTATTATCATGTTGATCTGCTGGCGGGTCCAGTGGTTTTTGGATAGCATCTCCTTCATCAGCTCCGACAATCCCGTGAGAGAGAGGGGTGACCTGGAGTTCATTTGGTCTAGCTCCAATAGAAGTGCGGACTTCGGGACAAGACGGACGTCCTCGTACGCTGCACGAATGCTCTGTCCTTGATGGAGTTTTTTGGAAGAAAGCAGGATCGAGTGCCCTTGTGCCTCTCGGACGTACCCAACCTTCCAAGTTTCAAACTTTGGGCCTCTCTTGAAGTAGTATACGGGAGTATGCTTCGGAAGCTGCGAACGAGGTAGCACATGAGAGCTTCGAGTAGTGAGCAACGTCTGAATAGCCCGCCGAGCGGCCTGTTCATGATAAGCAGTGACGAGTTCTTCACTGACGAGGGATTGGGGAAGCCCCATCAAACTTGGAGTGTATCCGCGAACCAATTCAAAGCTACTCATCAATCTTCCGCCATACATCACATTGCTTAGAAATGTGGCCCTGGAAAGAATTTCCGTATAGGAAAACTCCGTACTGCGTGTCGCTGAGAAGAAGTTCGCATCTTGGAGAAGTCAGGTGGCAATCAGCCTTACGACTGCGTTCTTAGAATCCACAACACCAATCTCGTTGTGCCGGCGAGCTGGTCTTGGCTCAAAAAATATTGAATATGCGTTGAGAAACTCCTTGAACGTGCCCTTGTCGAACTCTGGGTCACCCGATACTGACCCAGATGGGCCATGGATATTAACCCAATGTTGCTCGAAAGCAGATTTCGCGGCATCCAATTCCCTCGACTCTAGCAAAACCGTAACGGAATATGCCGAGGAAAGGTCAACCATGTGCAGGATAGGAAGGTTATACATTTCAGAGATGAACAGGAAGTCCATTTGCACATGGTTGTTGAACGGCACGAGGAGTCGGTGGAAGGAAACTTTCTGTGAGGAAGAGGGCCGACCGGTTTACGCACATGTATTGCACCTCTTCAAGACTCCCTCGAGGGCTGGTTGTAGAACTGCAGTCAACACGTTCGCCCGGCGGCATATTTCCTTCATGTCTTCAAGGGGCTTGTGCGAACATCCGTCATCCTTCGTTGCGAGGGCCTCGCCACTTGTGGGTAATCGGGACAGTGCGTAGGCCTGCTTGTTCTGCACCCTCTTCTTATATATGACTGTGAAGTCATATTCCGCTAAGCGGAATCTCCACCGCATCAGGCGGCCAAATGGATCAGAGATATTCATCAACCACCTCAGCGAGGAGTGATCCGTATATACGGTAAAGTAAACACCCATAAGATAGGGGCGAAGAGTGGTCACTGCCAACACAACTGCGAGACACTCTTTCTCCGAAACGGAGTAGTTCTGCTCGTGGACGTTCAGCGAGCTCGACCGGTACCCGATGGGTTTCCGTTTCCCTTCCGGGGTGGTTTGGAAAAGAGCGCAACCGACTTGGTAGTCGCTCAAGTCCGTATCCACGGAGTACGAGAATTTCAATTTGGGTAACGAAAGCATCGGTGCTGACGTGACCGCATCCTTTAAGGAGTTCAAAGCTTCCGCTTGCGCGGGAGTTAAGGGTTCCAGTTTCGGCGGTTGTCCCTTGCGCAGGAGTGCGTTGAGGGGCGCCGAGATGTCCGAAAAGTTCGGGATGAACCGTCGACAGACGTTGACCAGCCCTAGGAGGGATCGCAATTCAGTCTGAGTACGGGGTTCCTTTGCCTTCATTAGGGATTTTACTCGAGCTTCCTCGATCGACAGCCGTCCAGGACGGATAATGTGACCAAGATACTTGATAGTATCTGTGAAAAACTCACACTTCCTCAGCTTGAGGGTTATCCCAGCATCCCGTAAAACGGTTAGAACTTCCCGTACATGGGTGAGGTGGTCGTCGAGGTTATCTGAGAAGACGATGATGTCATCCAGATATACCAAACACGACCGCGACTTGAACCTGTTGAGCAGGATATAGACCGCTCGTTGGAACGTAGCGGGGGCGTTGGTCAACCCAAATGGCATCCGCTTGAAGCGGTAGGACCCGGAGTGACAGACAAAGGCTGTCTTGTCGCGGTCCTTTTCCCTTACAGGGACTTGCCAATATCCCCAATTGGCATCCAACGCCGTGAACACGGTAGCGTTCCCGAGTGAATCAATGCACTCATCCATCCGAGGAATCGGGTGAGTATCCCGTACTGTTACGGCGTTTAACCGACGGTAGTCGACACAAAATCGCCACGTACCGTCGGCTTCTAATGCCAGTATGACTGGAGATGCCCAGGGTGAATGAGCGGGTTCAATCACCGCGGCGCGGGGCATTTTGTCAACTTGAAAATGCCCCTCTTCCCGAGCCTTCGGTCCTGCCCTATAAGGGGGTTGCGAAACGGGACGCGTGTTCGGCATCAGCTCAATCCAATGTTCCGTTGCATCTATCTCTCCTAAAGAGCCATCCCACATAGTGGTAAATTCCCGTACTTTATTACGGAGTCGATCGCGGTGCGAATCCGGTACATGACCGAGGTCCAGCTCTTCGAGAGCCTTCACCGGGTCAAGCCGGTCGTGGCTTGTGGGGCCACGCTCTCCTGTCGGTACAGGGTTTGATTCCGAACCATTCGGTGACTTCTCCGTTGACACGGCAGTATTCTCCGTTAAAACGGCAATGTACTCTCCCTACTTAGACGGGGCGTCGGAGTTCTCTGTACTAACCACCTCTTCAGAGGAAACTAAACCGAGAACATCGGCAGCCGTCATCCGCGTCGGGAGCATCGCGAGCGGGTGTGTGGTAACTGATCCAATTACTTGGTTCTTTGCCAGATACTGGGGTTTGCTGCCAAGGTTGGCAACGAGTACCCGAAACGGGATATCTGGTGTGACCTGCACAACACCGTTCGCGACGGCTAATTGACAACGCTCGTACAACGAGGAAATGGGTTGCACAACCAGAAGACAGTGTTGACGGGAGTTGACCTGCACCATTACCTGTGACTAAGGCGGGATAGAGACAGACACAGGGACGCGTAGCTTCGTAGATTCCCGGCGCGCCGGAGGTGATTTCTGCGCGGCAGGGAGTGGAACTTGCTTCAGCAAAGCCCGCTTTAGCGGACGCCGAACAATTGGAACAGACGATCCGTTGCCCAGTTCGACACGCCTGAGGCGGGACCTGATTGCCTCGACAAATCTGTCGCAGTAATCACATCCCAGTATCACTGGAGCGGCCAATGACCGGCAGACTATAAAGTCAAGCTTCACCATCATGGTGCCCAACCGTACGACCAAGTCGACGGTGCCTACCGTTTTCAACGGGTTGTTGTTCGCATCTGCGACATCCATAACCGCATCAGCGCGGATTCGAGACCGCATCTGCAGAAGCAAAAGAGATTCCACGACAAAGTTCGGGCCCGCACCTGTATCCAGGACACTTAGAGTTCTTACCAGAAACTTGGGGTTAAGGCCAAGCTCGGCGTAAACTTTATAGTTACGCTTGGCCATGACCAAGAATCTATACGAAATCCGGTTGTTTCTTACCCGCATCCACGGTCGACGCAGAACACCCAAGTGTTCCAAATCCGCGTCTGCGGTGTCCTTCCTAGTGAGGATCTTCAACGGGGAGCGAGGGAACGACGCCTCGGGCGTCACGAGCCTCAACTCAGAAGACGCCTCTTCCAAAGGGGAGACTCCCTTGTTTAGTTTTCCTGGGCTTCCGCCTGCGGCGGCTTCTCAGGCTCCTCAACGACGAGGGCTTGGGATCCTCGTTGAGGGTTTTCCACGTGAGTGGTGTTTGGAACGTACGACTGCTGAGCGGGGACACCCGACTGCATCGGAACAAACCGCGCAAGCGGAAGGGCATGTGACAGGTCCAGCTTCGCGCGCAAATACGATGTGATGGGCACTGTACGCTTCTTCTCTGGAGCGAGGGTTTCGTAGTTCGACACTACCTTGCCCATTTCCCTCAGAGAAAGGAGACACTGCGGTGATGTGTGACCGTGCGTATAGCACAGGTGGCATGTCAAACGCAATACTCCTGCTTACAGGTTACCTTTCCGAACTTCGGCAAAACGAACCGCAGGGCGGGGGTCTCTCCATCCAAGCCGTTGAAAACGGGTACCTCCATTCGAATATGGGATAGAAGGCGCCATTATACAACGGTTGTCTGCATACAGCGCTGGGTCGACCAGTGCTGTATCGAACGATGTATCCGTCGTGGACGGGAGTTCCGTAGTCGGCACGGAAATGACTTCGCCGTGAGCCAACTGCACGTTGTCTTATCCCTGTTGAGGGTGTTCAACCGCAACCAGCGAGAGCGATGGGGAGTGTCCCTCCATCACCAACGCTTTTGCGGACTTCAACCTCGAATGAGGAACACGAGCACGTACTGCATCACCCTCCGCGCGCGCGGCTTGGACCAACTCGAGGTAAGTAATCCTCGGCTTGTCCTCCCGACGGCGGGCAACGAGGTACTTGATGGCTGCACTCAGCCCATCGATGAACATCGTACAACGTTCCCCAGCGGGGTAGAAATTACCACAGCGATGGAAAGCCTTGTTAAGGCGTACCGAATAATCGGTTTCAATCTCGTCGTGGCGCTGACGAGTATCCCTCAAAGCGAGGATCGAGGACTGAATGGCATCATTCGTGGCGTATGACCATAGCAGGTATGGCACCGCTTCGGGCCAGCAAGTAACCTCTCCTTCGGAGGCCCGCGAAGAACCTCTTACAGAGTGATACTGGTCCTCGGCCACATCACGTAAGAAATACGGTAAGGCAATGTAGGCCTGTCCCTCATTCATCCCGAGTATATCGACTTCCGCGACGAAGCGGGCGAGAAAATCTAGCACCAAGATTGGGTCTTCTCCAGTGAACAACTGGTTACGAAGCGAGAGCTGCATCCGTTTGATGCAGTCCTTCACCTCGCCCGTACCACGAGGTGTTGGATCCAAAGAGGAGTCTTCCAAACAGTAATACCGGTATGACAACAGCTTCTCGTAGAGAGGGTTGGTGGGCTTCAAAACTTTCAAGCCCGCGTGCTTCCGTCCTTTTGTACGAGCACGAACCGCACCTTGCGTGACTGCAGACCGCTTAGAGCATGACGCCCGTATAGCACGGTCTTCGTCAGACGACGAATCTGACGAGTCAGCATTGTCCGAATTGTTCGGGTCCGCATTCGATGAAGTCGACGAGTCTGAACCCTAATCGTCCTGTTGGCCCTTCCGCCTGCGGCGGTTCTTTTCGCGTACCGAGTTCTTGGCCCTGTGCGATACAGCGACCGGCTCCGCCAGAGTGGCAGCATCCATAGTAATGGTTTGCTCCAACACCTCCAGGCGGTCTTTTACACGATCAAACCGGTCCTGAATTCCTTCTACGAAGGCGGCGGGTTGGCCAAAGCACTCCAACATTTTGTTGACGTCGGATCGTAACGTACGGAGATCCTCAGAAATACCCGTTGCAGGGGAGTCTTCCGCCTGTTGGCGTAGAATGTTGACCACCCCTACGAGCGAGTTGTGAGCAGTGCGCAGCTGACGCAACTGCTCGTCCAGAGCTGTACCCTGGAGTGTGTTGTCCTTCTCCCGATGGGGCTGAACCACCTCGGCCGCGGGTGTAGCCGTAGCAGACGAAGCTGCGGCAGCAACGGCCGGGGCCTGACCGGCACCATCAGTAGGGGGAAGCAACGGGGCAAAGGGAAGTGTCCTGTGCGCCGGTTGTTGGCCCGACGTCTTGGATGGATTATTCACACCAAGGGTGGAGCCAGCACGCCTGGGGATGCGTGAGACGAACCGATCATCCCCAGCGACACCACCACTGTGGGAACGACTGCGAGTAAGCGCAGCTTCCGTCTCAGACGGTTTTGGAGACATGATTTCTCAACCAACGGTACAACGGAAAAACTTCCAGAAGTAGAAACGAAACCTCAAAGAGGGAAAACACACACGAGTACGTGTTAAACCAAATATCCGATTCTAGGTCGGGAGACCACTTTGTAGTGCAACGTCAGAGGCGGAAGGACACCACGAAGACGTCCGAGATCTTCCTCTGTAAGAGGGTAGTCAGCAGGCAGAGCCTCTCTGGCAAGGCACGACGAAGTCGGGTGTAAGCCGAGGCCAAGCCGTCACGACGGGCGTAGAGGGTTGAGCGAGGATCGGTGTGGGCAACACGTGCGTGGGTGAACGGGTCCTCGAGAGAGGCACGAGTCCACGGAAGTGGGGAAAAGAGAAGAGGAATCCGCGAGAGTGAGGGATGGAAAGAAGGAAAGAAGGAAAGGGCAAAAGGGCTACGGTAAACACCGGAGTTATCCCTGTACAGGATCGAACGCGACAAAAGCGGAAAACACTCCCACGAATGGGTCCTGTTAGGTGACGCAGGGAGGATACACTACCCGTAGGCAACGGAGCCTCTCTCCTGGAAGGAGTCGAAACTTAACATAAACATCTTTCAAAGCGTTAGATCTATGGTATTTCTGCCCAAATACTCAACCAAAATTTTACCAAAAACGTTATCTGCATAACGGTTCAAACTGATGACTGATTATTACATGCAAACTCAAAATTATAGAATCTAGACAAAACGTATATACAACAAACAAACGTATTTCAAAAGTATAAAACAGCATTTTGTTTACCTTAAAGTTAGAAAAAGGGCACAATAACAAATACTTTTTGCAAAACCCAAAGAACAAATTCTACAACACCATCTTATTTCAACTTCAAACTCGCCATTCTTTAGCAGAAAACAAAAGATAAAATAAAAAAACACATCATGATTCCAACATAAAAATAACAATATAGTCTTGGCGTGGATTACATTAAGGTGCATAACAAAATAAGATAGGAACCGTTTTATAGAGTTATACATTTTCATAAGACTCTGGCACAATAAGCAATAAGTTACAGAAAGTCGATTATATCATATTTTTAAGCTTTCCTTTGACAAAAAAGAGAGCAACCGCGAATCAAATTGGCATTGATGCTTTGCTTGGAAAACAATAAGTTTTGCTCAGAAGTAGCGGATAAAATTAAAACATTTCCATTTCTCACTGTGCCACAGAATACTACCGATTGCAAAGCACTTGAACGGAAAAAGCCATTAAAGAAAGTAACATGCAATTCTAGTGTGCGAATTAGCTTATTTCCAGTTTAGTACACAGAACCAGTTATTCGCAAAGGTTGATTAGAATGAAAAGTATAATAAAACGCGGAAATGAATAAATGGCGTAGTTTGAACAAGCTCTTCTCAAGATCCAAAAAGACAAATAGTGATTCCGAAACGAGATTTCTAGTCTTGATTTGATTTGCTTTTCGGCAATTGGAGACGTCTAATTTACTGGCGCCGGACCATATGCGGGGAAAAGATGTAGTTTTCTAAAACTTCAGGCCATATGCATTATGATGGCTGTTACAATTTTGAGAAAATGTATCAGAGTTTCTTGTTCAAAACGATGCAATAATATCTTTATACGTCTGAATTGGGAGATTCTGTCTTGGTATTTTGGTAAGAATAGAACATGGAGGCATATATGTAAGGATAAAACCCCTGGGACAGTGAGTACTCTAGCGTCGCTTCCTTTTATTCGAGCATATATGAAGGTTTTTAGGCAACACAATAATAGTAACATGTTTTTTTATAGTAGTTGTATTTGATTTCATCAACTGCTCTTTTGTATTCAACGGTTTTTGATTTGTACTTTCCCAATTAAATATGATTCCTGTAAGATATTCTAATTTCTGAAGGAAAAACGAAGTTGACCTCGACCCTCTGATGACTTGCTTTTGTAAGTTCCAGAATTCGGGATCATGATTCCTGTAATATTTTTGTATGTAAATGTAATTCTATTCAATATGTGGCGCCTGTGAATTACCTTGGCTCGCAAATAATTTTGAAAGTAAATACTGGAATGAGTAATCGTTTCTAGTTTTGTATATTTCCAGTTGAAGCCGAGGGATGTTTTAAATATAAAGTTTGATACGTATATGGCCAGTTAAGCAAATATTTAGTTTTAAATGGTAAAAGCGATACATGGGTACCCTAATGTTTTGGGTGTTAATATCTACGATACCAAGTCTAGTTTTTGCATGTTACAAAATCATATTTTTATCGATATAAAGGTTAACAGAATGAATTCTGGGCCTTAATGGAAAAAATTGGATTATATTTCTTCGCAAGTTAACTTTTTGAAAAGTTTTATCATGGTCGGGATAAGTATTGTCCAAATACTCTATGCACCGGTTATTTTTGTCCGGATTAAAATTAACTTGTATACGACAATTATCGTTTCGTAAGGTGCGCTTGAGATATTTCGTATGGGAGATCTCGTATGGAGCGTGTAACCCGTGGATACGAAACTTTCCACGAAAATTGCTCAGGGGTAAACTCTCTAATGAACACTTGGCAGGGTGAGAACGAATTAATTTTCTTGCCTTCTAATAATATTGTGCTGTTTAGTCTACGATTGTAGACATAACTTTTCCGGTTCAAAAGGGTTAATACTATAAAACGTGGAATTTGTACATTTGTCAATAATTGAATCCTTTTCCGCAGGTAATAAAATTTTTTCTCTTTGATCAATTGGAGACTGTTTGACTTTCGTAAGGTTTAGACACGATAATCTAACTGTTCTGTTCCAGGGGTAAAGCACACTATTGGAGGTTTGCAATTTTTTTTACGAGAAGCTTGCTTTTCTAAACGCTGATATGCACATCAGCTAACGTAGTGCTACTGGCAGCTACAAATAAATGAACATCTCATTTCCCCTTTAAAATGACGATTTTTGGTACTTGCCCCAACTCCCTGGATGATTTAGCGCATTTCCTCATGCCAGGCCGGAAGAATTTGGTTTTCAACGAAACGAAGAAATTGATTTATTTGATGGTTTTCCTGCGGATCACTTGGATCGTTTTGAGCGCTTGCGCCGTCGGAAAGCGCCGATCCAACTCAGGGGCACAATCTTCATAGATCGTCAGCAAAGACCACCGCGCTTGCCCTTTCCCCGTTTCCAAACCCACCCACCCAACCCGCGTACAGGACGATCTTCTGGATTACTTGCGAGCGGAAATTTCTGCCTTCCAATCAGTGTTTGCGATGGTCACTGCATGACCATCCCCCACTCCAACACAATAAAGATCTTAGCAAGGAAAACATGAACAATAAAGGAGCAAAACCCGGCCTACTTCCTTCACACACATCTGTATCGATAGTTTTGTTGGCTTTGGGCGATTATTATTCATCAGCCGTCTTCGAAGGGAGACTTGCATGTCGGAAACCAGAATGCAGCATACTGCCCCAGTTCACATACCTCGCAACGGCCACTGATTTTGCCAGTTCCAGGTCCGGCGCAATGCAACTTAACATAAAGTTGATTATCAACAGCGCAATCGCCACAATCCACAAAATAAATCCACGAACTCGTGTTACTTCTCGCACGACATAGTCATCTACACTAGATCGCGTGAGTGGAATGGGCTCTAGTGACCCGTTTGTGAGCTCCAAAGAAAAGAAATCATTCGCGGAAATGAACTCTTCGGATAGCGATAAGGTACTCAGCAATAGCCTTTCACCGATTAACAGCGACTCTTCATCGACTTCACGACAATTGAAGACAAACCTGGTCCATCTTATTGATTCTGGGGATCCGGAATCCGACTCCCGCACATTTGAAGCGTCGGGGCACCCCAGCAATTGCGCTGCACCATCGGTCAGAAAGGTCACAAGTTCCTCTGGATCATTGATCAAATCGGTCATATTCCTTCGAGTTGCACTTGATAAAGAGTGTAGCAGAATTAAAATGTCCATTGAATAGGCATAGTCTGCAGTGATTACAATAAACCACAGTTCACCCGTGTTATACCGCACGTTCACGGTAAAGGACATTGCGTTGTGCAACTCTTGTAGTCTGGGAACAAACCGCTCTGTATAGGGGTGAACAATGCATAAATCCAGTGGTGAGTACCAAATAGGATACTGTGATTGTATCATTGATGTGCAATTGCGGGAGAGAGTGGACAGAAACGGTTTTCCAACATATGGGTTCAGATGCGGTCTTCTAATGTGGAGATCTTCCAAATTGTACTTTTCCACGGTGCCAGACTGTGAAAGAAGAAGCAAGATTTCAGCAAGCAGTAATATCAAAAGTAGAAAGAGTGCGATGACTCTCGGAGTCCATTGCAGTTTGTTCTTCACATTCCTCTTTCGTGGAAATATGGAGAGAACATTTTTGATGTCAGATAGAAATGCGCCTCCGTACAGCGACTTTATCGAAAGCGAGTGAGTTGACATTCCGTAAAGGCGGGTGGTGAGATGCATCAGCAACGCAGTCAAGGTGGTTATGGTTATCGTTGCGGCAAGTGCGTCCAACACTTCTGCATACAACAAATGTGAGTAGTCCAGTGCTACACGGCGGAACGGTTGGTTCTTCATGTCAAGGAACTGAGTGATGTTCACTTCCGAAATGTCCATGATCCAGATGAGAAATGCGCAAGGACTTCGAGAAGAGTAAAAGCTTGAACGTAGTTCGATTGTTGTATGAGATATAGTGGAGCCACGATAATTGTGCTCGATTGGTTAGTGCGAACCTCTATATACTGCTACCCAAATCCGCTTGGCATGATTTGGGCCCGATGTGAGAAGGTATCAGGAGAAAAGGTGCCTTTAACCCCATCGGCGCCCCCGAAAACCTTTTTTTATACGATAATACCGCTTCATTACCTCCATAGACCTCATTCTTTGAGAATCGCTTCTTGATTTGTTTATCACTGCGATACTGAATTAATGTTGCGGTACGCGCGATCGCATTCGCTACTGGAACTGTTAACCGAATAAAGCGCAATCGGTCTTGCTGGAGGGCGAAAGTTAAGCATACAGCAGAGACAGTTGCGCCCCGCTTCAAGCTGAGGTTGAAGTAGTTTTAACTATAACTATAACTATAGTGCGGCTAACTTTATAGAACGCGACTTACAGCCACAAACAACTAGTAGAACCGTCCGCGGGTCTCTTTAAAAGCCCCACGGACGGATGAGTAAACTACAGATGTCCCGGCAGGCGTCTGGTTGAAGCTCTCTGTGCCTCCCTCCTCCTTCATCTCTACACAATCCACAATAGTGCCGTCATTTAGATTTTGGACGGGGGTAGCACTATATCGTGTTACCCACTGTAGACTTGATTCAGAGCTTCCCAGGACAGTGCGCCATCTACTCTTTATTAAAGGGAAGAGGCCATGTTGCTGCACACTTCCTCCAAACAAGGCAGGCATACAATTGTAGAACTATCCATTTTCCCAACTTCACTCGTTATACAGCCGATTGAGCTGTGTAAATGTTCAGCCCTTTAATAACCGTACACAGAATACAGTTAGCTCACAGAACCACGAGAAGCGGCCAACAAGAGCTAATTTCGTTCAATGCTACTCAAGTATAAACTTTATCCGCTCGGAAATGCTTTTCTCGTCGGCGGAGTACATAAATGTGCCGAAGACACCACATCGTTCACTATCACACAGAACGAGTGAAGACAGCGATAACCTCCGTTCGAAGCAGTGAAGATATCGATACGGCAAGGCTACATTCCATTTCTCTGGGCCGTACCGTACCGTAAAGTTACGTAACTTCAATCTGACAAAATGACGACGCGCGCCCGCATTGTTAAAGATCCCCCTACAATTATATATATGTCAAGATTAGACCCAATTGCTGTACGAAAACATTCGTGTTGAAATGATGTGTTCGTGTACTTGCCTTTCAAGATTGGGCTCCAACGGAACTGAAATTAACAATAGAGATATTGACGGTTTTCGACACCTTCAAAGCAACTTGTTCAAGCTGTTTTGTGTTTTCAGGATGTGCATTTTATGTCGACCTTATTTTCAGCCTTATCAGCAAACTCCCTCCGTATCTCAATCTTCTGTGTTTTCTACTTGCTTCGCTTTGTTGTTTTCGCGTCTGCCAAAGGCTAAATGCAGTGATTCGGGCGGTGATCGCTCGCAGAATTAGACTACCCGCCCGGTGTCGCCCTACATCCACAGAATCTCCCAACACTGTTGTCACAACGTAGACAAGGTGAAAGTGTTTCTGCCAACCAAGTTTTTGGCGTACAAGGGCCAACAAGTTCGACATCTCCGAACCCAAAGGTTGTTTAACTTACCCCACCTTGTATGCGAATTCTATAATCTCGAGATATACATTTTTGGGAGCATCTTTAACATGGCCAAAGGTTGACATTTATTTGGAATAATTGGAGTACAGAGTAGGTTGAAATTGCGTGAGAAGCGAACAGATGCTCTGTAGGAAGTTATTCATCTGGGTTTTGGAATCAGTGGAATAGAGGCTAAATATAAAAGACAATGTGAGGAAGGAAGTTTCAACTGGTTCTTTTTCACGACGCTAAGAGGCTAGTGGAGGTCCCATTCCTTCGGATCCCATCTTTCGTAGTGAGTCCGGGCACCTCTATTCATTCCCTAGCACACAAGAGGATCACCGACTCCAAGTGTTGTACGTCAAAGATGAGACAACATGCAGCTGAAAATCTGTTTCAAACCATCCCACCGCTCTATCCGTCTTCACCTTTTCCATCAATCGACTACGTTACAAAACCATTCGCAGATATTCTTGATGCAATTGCTTTAGTTATGGTTCTATGGACCACTGCGGCAATCGTGAATCGGTTAATGACGATCCCATTCGGGAGAAACACGCGAACTGTTTTGCTGCAGCGCATGTTTGATAATCTCACCAATCTCCGCTTTCCAACATCTCACTGTTTCACAGCTCAAGCACGGCGCAATCATTGGTTATTCTCATTCTCTAGCATATTGTTTAGACTCATTGCTACATCATTCTTTCTGGTCCTTGGCGGGGCGGAGGTTGCTGTGATATATTCTCAAACATTCCAGCAGAAGGCCAGAAGCCTGGATGAATTGAACCTCAAGGGCATTACCTTTCATATTCCTCAGAATGGAGAGGATCTGACAGGTTACTTTCGGGGATGCGTACCCCTGTTATCGGGCGAGCATACAAGTACCAGTCTTGTGTTCATGCTCTGCATGTACCAAGAGTTCGCCAATGAGGAAACAGCTGCTGAACTCAGTGGTTTTGAGTTTCAATTCACATCATCTGATCCGCGATTCTTTGACATCTATGAAGCGGTATCTACCATCGACCTGCGCAGCAGAATTTCGGTGGAAATCAGGGATCCAAGGCGCTCGGCTCTATATTTTGCTAATATGTCGCGACTTGGATTCTCTATGACTTCATCCAAACTTGAATGGCTGTCAAGAAAACTGAAGGAAAATTGTACCTCGTGTGTGGTTAGCGCGGAGTATGTCAGCCCGACGTTTTCTGTTCTTCGCTCATCCAATAATCCGGTCGTAGACAGAGAGAACAAAGTGGATATGGCCATTCGATTTTCGGACTACGTGCTATCAATGATTCGGCTGTCAAACAGAAAGCTGAAAAGCAGTGACTTTCTAAGCGAATACGCTCAGGATGAAAAGAGCGAGCTGGGTTTACTCGAAGTGAGTGTTGGCAGAGTGAAGAGAGTAAGCGGGTTGACATTATGGATTGTACTCGCAGCGCTTGCCGTCATTAATTTTGTTAGCAGTCGACTAACGTATGATATAGATGACGACGTCAATGGCATTGTCGCAGCTGCGCTGGCATACCCGCCAGAAACATCACTACTAGACTGCGAGAATACAAGATTCTCAATCGTTGATACCCATCTTCCATCTATTCAACGCGAGAAGGGCAGTGAAACTGAGCAAAGGACGTCGAAGCGTGGCATGCTCATCGGATGCTAACGGAGAAGGATCTGCAATTTGCCTAGAGTACACTTGTTCGCTTTTCTATGGTCTCATGAGGCCCACGTGTCACTTGTGTACGTGTTTCCCTTGCCTGCCGAGCAAATTATAATTTCAAATTTTGAATCTCCCACACTTGGTTCAAACTCGGAGGAGCAGAAGCGAACCGTATGTAACTGTACGTGTCGACGGTGGGCGATGTGTATACAGTACGTGTACGTGTAAATAATGAGTAGATGTGTGGAGGTGTACACATGTTAACGTGTGATAAGTTTAAAAACTGGTTGAAAGAAAAAATGAGTTTAGGCGGTGAGTTTTTCATGAAAGGGGAAGTGCTTAGCGCTTTAACTGCGTGCGGTGAAGCACTTGTCGCCATTTGCATTCTCTTCGTGTTTCGATTTCGATGTCTTTGTCCAATGGTATTTGTTCCAAGTTTCTAGATGGTTTCCATACCCATCGCGATGACTTGTCTGCCAAGTCTACGAAGGTACGAAGGCCACATATCCCATATATCCTATATACGTCGTGGAGGCGCGTGAGGAGCCGCGCGGTGGCGTACGAGTGTGGCGCTGGTGGCGCCTTGCGACGCGATGCGCGCGCACAGCCGGGAAACCGTCCACTGCGGCCACCGCCGCTCCAGCGCTGGTCACGAGTTCGAGAGCTGCAATATCGTTGTTTAATCTCATGGCAGTTTTCGTCCGCACTCGGTTGCCATTGCTTTCTTCGGAGCGGCAATACATTGCTGCATTACTGATTTTTCTGCATAGACCACTGCGCTATCGCGTTCACTAGTACGCGCCAGCTCGTTCGATGCAACGCATCTGGCGTTTTTGTCCTATCTATTTCATCTCAACTACGCCGTAGTCAGGGAGGAAAAGCTCTTACAAACAAGCACTTCGTATTCGCTCAGATCCCACTCCTTGTTCTGCGTGCTAACGAAGCACGCGTTACGCGTCGGGTCGATCTTCCCAGGAATCAACTCATTGCTCTGCTTCCCTCGCCCGAGGTACGTAGCGCCTCCGTGCGCTTCATGCCCGGCGGCAATAGAGCCGTTTGCAATCTTTCCAGACGTCGCGGACACCCATTCCACCAAGTCCGGTTTGTCGCACGTCAACAGCTCACACTCAACCACTTTCACCTCCTTGCCGTCGTAGGGGAAGTATGCTTTCTTTCCAATCGTCCAGAACTTACCCGGTATCACCATGCCCTCGTACTCTACACGACAGATGTTAAGTGTCTCGCCATTGTAGCGGTTACCGGCCACCAGCAAGTTGGCGGGCAGCTCTCCGCCGGTGAACTTTACCCAAGTGAAAGTGGCCATGCTTTTGTACGAGGCGTGCAAAACCTCGACGAGAAGGTGGTTCAGAAAACAATGGTTCGTCGCTTCTGGTAGAGAGCGGGTGTTGAACGAACCGACTGCGAACGATTTGCGTCCTTATATAGCCACCATGCACTAGCGTTTTGCACCTATTCTTCGCACTTCGGGGTGATTGGGGATACTGTGTGTTCTAATAAAACGGTAAGCTTGAGTCCCAAGTTGACATGGTCATGTGCTTCAACAACACGTTCCCGCCAGGCACAATCTTGCCTTCGAACATGTTTGCTGTCGCCAATATTTAGCGCAATTTTGAGATTTAACAGAAGGTCGAGACAACTAATTATATTCCTTTAGATGTCTTGTGAATATGAGTCCCCACAGTTGGAAGGACTTGAGGCATGCGAAGAATTCACAGTTGACGAAGAATCACAACCAAACATCTAAGCTTACCGTTTGGAAGCAGCACACGCAAAGCTCGTCAGTGGTTTATCATACATGGAGTGGACGATAACACGTGGCGAGTTTGACTGAAAATCAGAGAGGTTGAATCAAGTCTGGCCTTCTCCGACGGAGGGGAAGGCCGGCTGAGGCTCTCTTTATAGTCTTGTAGCGGTCTAGCAATACGTACGACTAAACTACAAGCTAGTTGAAGTGTCTCAACAGAGTGATCTACTGTCTCCTAAAGCGTGAGCTACAAGCCGATTACGGTGATCAAGCGTGATCCAGGCTTGTAGCTCTAGGTTGTATTATATTGACACTTCAAAATCTCGGAAGTATCCTAGTAGCAGGACTCCTACCAACGGTACTTAGAAAAGGGGTGAAGCTGGTTTAAAGCTAACCAAGGGTTCCTCTCGATATCCTTTGTAAAAAGTATCAGTGCTTCGAGAAGCTGGTTTCTCGAGAAAAATGTCGCAAAGCTCTTTCATGAAAAGTGTAAATTTTCTATTAGTTACAAAGATTTAAGGCAGCAGAGCCCCCGGGAAATGGCAATTAATGCAGTATATACGTTCTCACTTTGTGGCAAGCACGCAGCGTGGTTGATACATTTCTACGTCAAATACTGCGTCAAGCATAGAAATTAAAAAACGCCTTTAACAACTGTGCTGTCGTTCTAATTATTGTTTTCTAATGTATTTGGAGCGTGCGGGAAAATATGAAAGTAGTTCTATATTGCGAAGCAATTCACAATTATTGTACGAAGTACTACAAGAGTGTCAGTAAAACTAAAAAACAACATGAAAGCTTTTTGAAAAGCAAACCAATTAGAGCATCTCCACCGGCTCAAAGTAAAACAGCAAAACAGCAAAACAGCAAACTGGCTTACGCGCTGACAAACGACTTTCTACACGTGTTCCTCAAGTTTGCGCAGGAAAAGGTTTGCTCCATAATTTCCTGATCAAATCTTGTCGATTTGCGCGAGATTCCCCACCAAATCAAATCGTGGCAGCAAAAGAGCACACGCCATTGATTTTTCAATACAAAATTTAAGGTGCTCTCGACCAATCATTTGAAGCAAAAAGTCTGACGGATACTACAGAACCCACGCTGTTATAGCTAATAGAAGTTGTACAAGTGTAGTTCCTGAAGTAAGAGTGTTTGCTCATTTGCTTCAAAAGTCCTTGTCAGTGGAGATGCTCTTACAGTACATAATTATCTCGTGTGACTTCAATTTTTGTACACGTAGTACAATTTAAATAGGAGTCCAGCTTGCATGTAAGCTAAAAGCTTACTTTAGTTCAAAACTAGTTGCGATAACTTATGACTTGACATAACAATTACTATTATAAGTTATGCTCTCAATTTAGCTATACTGAAAACGTCTTTGGCGCTAGATATTTATATGTCTATGTATGAATCTCCGAAATAATATAACTTTATAGAGTTTGCATAGTTCTCTTAACTTATGAAACTCAATTTATCTGAGTCTCCAGTTTCGAAACTTATTGTTGAAATAAAGATTGACTGAGATGAGAAGGTGTCCGAAAAATTGCTTTCCTGTTCGGTTTATTGAGTGTCTAGCTGTGTTTTATAGTCTACCATCAAGGATGAATACACAGCTATTGTGTTCCATGCGCGCTCTAAATCTTTGTTTAGAACGGCGTGGATGTTGATCCGTCTTGGAACGCCCTGAGACCGCAACGCGCTGCACTAAACATGTCAGACGGTAGTCACCGCACGAGTTTGCCAGATACAGGTTGCCTGTGCAGTACACAGTCCCACAAGACTGCTCGTGCAGGCGGCGTCAGTGTCGCTACATTCCCTCTCGTTCAAATGTTAGGATCTCCATTCCAATCATGACAAACAGGCGTTTGTGTCCTACGGGACCAAGTGGTTTGGTGAACAAGTCGGCTCCCAATTCATTGCTTTTGCGGTACCCGATTCGCACGAGGTTGCGTTCTACCGAATCTTTCACTAGATGGTACTTGACCTTTATGTGCTTGGTGCGTTCGTTGAGGACTTCATCTCGGGCTAACGTAATCATTCCTTGATTGTCTCCGAATATGTCAATGCATTTTTCAGAGTGACCAAGCAGTTCGTTCATTAATCTTCTTAACCATATTCCCTCTCGAACTGCAAATGACATAGCCACATATTCCGCCTCCAAAGTAGATTGGGCGACAACTGTCTGCTTCTTACTACGCCATGAGATCGGTCCACCACAGAACGTGAAGACAAAACCACTTGTAGACTTCCTATCGTTACGATCACCGGCAAAGTCCGAATCAGATGTACCTTCTAAGACCACTGCGCTTCCTGCTTTGTACTCAATCACAGAATTCTTTGTGGTGTATAGGTACTTCAAAACTTTCTTAGCAGCGTTCCAGTGTTCACGAGAGTGGCATGTCATGAAACGAGCCAAGTATCCTACAGAAAACGAAATGTCCGGTCGTACAGTGTTGCACAAGTGCATCAATGACCCCACCAATTCACGAAATGGAGTTTCGTCTACATTCTTGTCATCTGATTTGTGAAAGTGTGTGCTCTGGGAGTGGGGACATTGACGGCAGCTGCTGTGTCAACTCGAAACTTTTGAGCCAAACGTTCAATCATAGGTGCATTATGAACACGTAGTGCTTTTCCATTACCGCTACGCTCGATGATCATTCCAAGAAACTTCCGTGGCTCATTATATACTCGGATCTGAATACATTTCTGCAGTTTCTGCACAAAGTGTAGTATATCGTCTTGGTGTCTGCCGACTACCAGACCATCATCCACGTACACTAGTATCAGTAGGCGATATTGTCCAACTTCATAGAAGAAAAGACCTGGATCGTTTTCAGACAGCTTGCACCCCAACTCACGCATGATCAACTTAAACTTTCTACGCCAGGCTCTGGCCGCTTGCTTGAGCCCGTAGATGGATTTTTCTTGAGCTTGTAAGACATGGTCAGGCGTTGTCTGGTTCATGAATCCTTCGGGTTGGCGCATGTACAGTTCTTCGGAGAGATCACCATACAGGAAAGCTGTGCATACATCGAACTGTACAGCTTCCATTCCATAGGCTGCCATAACTGGATAACCACTGCTCTAACGGTGCTGTACTTGACAACAAGGTGAAAAAAGCTCAGTGTAATCTATACCTGCTCGCTGGGTAAAGCCACGAGCTACAAGACGTGCCCGGTAGCGCTCAACACTGCCTTTCTCATCGTGCTTCTTCAAGGAATAACCAACGATTGGTGGATTGGTTTGCAGTTCGGCGGACGCGGGACTAGTTCCCAGACCGATCGCTCCTTCATGTGATTCATTTCTTCTTTCATGGCCGCCTTCCACTGTGGGGCCTCTGCGCCATTGATTGCTTCTCGAACAGTCAAAGGGCTATCATTGTCGTCATTGCCCATGATGTTACGTGTGAGCATTGCGAAGACAGTATCTGGAGTGAAACGCCGTGGCTGTTGTCTCGATCTGGTCGACCGTCGTGGCTCGGGAGGGTAGTGGGTCACTAATTCAGGGTCGTATGAATACTCTCCATGTGCATCCATGAAAACAAGGTCGTCTTCATCTTCTTCATCCTCCGAGACATCTTCTTTCTTCACGGTCTTCTGATTCCAGTCCACTTCCATGGCTTCACTCTTCATATCCAGATTCGTTGCTTCATCTTCCATAGAATCAACTTCATGGACCTCGGCCAGGTCCACTTCGTCTGCAAGTGGTGTTATGGTGGCCTTCGGTCATCCCGTAATATCCTCATTGAAGGTTACATCCTTAGAGATCATTACTTTGTTCTTATCAGGAACATATACCCTGTAGCATTTTCCGCGTTCGTAGCCAACAAGGATTCCCTTAATCGTTCGGTTCTTGTATTTGGCGCTCCTCTTACGGCGCTCTTTGGGAATGTGCACGTAACACTGCGCACCAAAAGTGCGTAAGTGTGAGATATTCGGCTTCTTACCCGTGAAGATCTCAATTGGTGTCATGTCAGGTTCACCATCTCGACGAACAAATGTTCGGTTCCTGAGATAGTTCGCTGTGGTAACAGCCTCTCCCCACAGCTGACTGCTACGAGGAGTATCTTCCACCACTCGTAACATTGTTCTCGCTTTGTCGTTGAGGGTGCGGTTTAGCCTCTCGGCTTTACCGTTAGATTCCGGGCTGTACGCAGGCGCTGGTTCGAGTTGGATTCCCTTCGTCCGAAGCCATAGAGACATACTCTCAGAAAGATATTCACCGGCATTGTCATATCTAATCCGCTTTAGCTTCTTTCCAGACTGTGTTTCGAAGAAGGCGATCATGTCTTTCACCCTATCATTAACCTGAGTTCTGTCCCTGAGAAGCCTGATTGCAGACAAGCGACTCTTGTCATCATACAACGAAACGAAGTATTGGGATCTCGATAGTGTTTGGACATCTACAGGTCCCAGGACGTCTGTATGAACGAGCTCCAGTACCTCGATTGCAGTTGGAGCAGTTAGCGGTAGTCGTGAGACTCGCGTAGACTTTCCCTCTGCACATGGCTCACAGTGGCCAATGGCACTCAGCTTAGTCTTGGGAACGCCTGTGACAAGATTAAGAGTCTTCCGGAGATAGTCAAGACTTGGATGACCAAGCCTCTGATGCCATAACTCAGTAAACTTCTGGTTATCACGTACAATCAAAGATGTACTCGCGTTTTCGGCTGTGGGGTACACCCCCAGTTCATACAGTCCTTCAGCTATTTCTCTACCCATTGTGAGAAGCTGATTAGTCTCTTGGTTCAGTATCAAAGCCGCCCCATGGCCTTCTGCGTTAGTCAGGAATACCGCCATATACCCTCTACGACGGATTGCACTGACCGAGATGAGGCTACACATGAGGTCTGGTACATATAAGACGTTATGTAGGTAAGTCTTAGTAAGGATTCCCCTTTCATTTGGTACCCAACATTGTGCTCTGCCTTCACCTGCAACAATAACCTTGGTGCCATCACCAATGGATACATTCTTCTTCGACGACGGTCGTAGTGTTGATGAAAAATAGCTCTTATTGTTCGTAATGTGCCTGGATGCACCGGAGTCAAGATACCAGCATTGTTCCTGATCCTTGTGAACTTTGTGGTTGGCAACAAGAGCCGTGTCCTTCAGAGCTACGCTGTCCGAATGGTCACCAACATCATAAGTGAGAATAACAGTTTCCATTTCAGCATCATCAGAGTGCTGACACTGTGCTACAAGAAGAGCTGCTACACTGTCCGATTCATTCCCGTCGTCTTGACAGGACTGAGCCTTCTTGTTTGACTTCTTTCCCTTGTACTGTGGACTATCAGGGTTTTCCCAGCAGTCCTTCTTAACATGCCCCTTCTTACGACAGTGGTGGCATCTGATCAAGCGGGAGGATCGCTTGGTGTGCACCTGGAGAGCTTTGGTCTGAAACCCATAGACGTTTGAGCCTCTCCTATGCTTGTCGAGTTGTCCCTCTCTGGCAATCAACCTTGGTACAGCGTCCTTCAAACTAGCCCCGGTCTGGTTTATCACCTCAGCCGTGACTTCGAACTCCTTCGTTAGACCTCCCAGTATGGCTCTCAGTCTTTCAGCATCGGACACAGTCTGTCCTATGCCACCAAGTTTCATCTCAATGACTGACAAGCGATTGATGTAGTCCAGAACGCTCTCAGATGCGTCCATCTGCATTTCCTGGTATCGTTCGAGTAGTGCGTCGATACTTGCCTGCGAAACCATTTCGAAGTTTGATTGCAGCGTGTGCCACACCTCAAAAGATTTGCGTATCTTCATCACTGGCGCCACACAAGATTCATGAACGGAGAGCAATATGTACGTGAGTACAGTATCGCAGCGGGTATCACACTTCTTCCTTTCTTCATCGTCTTCAAGTCTCGCTTCTGCGCCACTCACAATCTGCCACACACCCTTTGACCTAAGGACTAGTTCAATTTTGTGTTACCACATGAAGTATTTGTCTGCTTTGAGCAGAGGAATGCGAAGCCTTGCGGCATCGAACAACGATTCCGACATCCTCGATTAGCTACGGGATGTCAAAGAGGGGAAACGTAGAAGTTGAACTTGTTGACTGTGCCTGTAGGGGCCGGATAACCTGTTGAAATAGGGATTGACTGAGGTGAGAAAGTGTCCGAGGAATTGCTTTCCTCTTCGGTTTATTGAGTGTCTAGCTGTGTTTTATAGTCTACCATCAAGGATAAATACACAGCTATTGTGTTCCATGCGTGCTCTAAATCTTTGTTTAGAACGGCATGGATGTTGATCCGTCGTTGAACGCCCTGAGACCGCAACGCGCTGCACTACACATGTCAGATGGTAGTCACCGTACGAGTTTGCCAGATACAGGTTGCCTGTGCAGTACACAGTCCCACAAGACTGCTCGTGCAGGCGGCGTCAGTGTCGCTACACTTATAATGTTTTAATTTCGTTAAAAACGCCGTTTTTGTAAAACTTAAATGTTTTAAACATAAAATATAATCTAGTTGTTGTACTTACATCAAAACTTTTTGTACTTGTGAATAGGCATAGCAAGAAAGAACAAACTTATTTGAGGCTGCTCCGCTGACAGCTGTTAACTAAGAAACTTATACGGCTGACATTTAAGCCTAAATAGTTGTTTCAATAGTTTTTTTAACAAAACGGTGACATGAAAGTTTTGTCTTGTCAGCGCGTAGTACAAATGTGTAACTTTCAGTTTACACCAAAGTCAAGTTTTTGCTTTGAATTTTTGCATTGTTTGTTTGCGATACCAAGCTTTGTTTGATTTTATTTTAGAAATTCAGCAATGACAGTCGTATCCTGAAGAGTAGTTTTATTATTGTACTGCAGTTCTAAATTGAAATGTATATTGAAATCGCGCCGTACATCCCGACTTTCGGGTTTTCCCGCACGCTCTTGGCATTTTTAAAGCTTAAAATATTCACTAGAAAGGGAAATGTTAGCCTACTCTACCAAACAATTGGTTCGAAGAGGAGAAACGTTTGCGGAGGGTTGTAAACAGTGATTTCGTCAAAATGGAGTTTTCACGTGGGATTGAAATAACCCATTCCCCCCCGTAGACTCCGGAAACGAATAAATTTACTAAGGGGAGGGTGTGAAGTTTTCATTTTGGGAGAATCATGGTTTCTAAAGAAGAAAAACATTTTGGGTTTCTACAAACGGACGGTGTGTCCGAAAAGGCAGCAAAATGCGCCGTGCGACACGTCACATTTTTTAAATTTATTATTGCATGCTAGTACTTCTCTCAAAGAAAAAGAGAGCATTCTAATTGCGGTGTCCCAACGACCAATTGCCAGGTTTTGACTTCCTTTTGCTTGGCTTTGAGAATACCGCTTGATTGAACCAGCGCAGCCCATTTGTGAGCAGGAGTTAGCAAAGCTTTGCTATCTCGCTACCAAGGCCATTACTTTGCTTCCAACGTGCCGCCCCCTCCGCAAACAGGAACTGCTGGACATTATGGAAGTGTGCGGTAAAGCTGATCGATACCTTCCAAATTTCAAAAACGCGCGGAGACCATTTTCACGAGCACATGAGCTCAAGATCGTGCTTGCATGAATGTGACCCCATCTGCTTTGTTCATTCGTTTTACTGCCACCTTGGCCACGACTCTGCTGTTCTTGCAGCTGTCATCCACCGACCATGACACTTCTGAAGTGAATGACCGTGTCGATAGCCAGGGCCTCACCGACCACATCAACGGCCTTCGTCTCTACGGTCACTTGTCGCCGCTCGCCATCACGAGTGCCCGCCCGAGCCGAGGTGTTAGAAAAACGGTTGAACTACTGACCCTTCGCTCTGGTTGTGACATCGGGCGTCACAGTTTTTCAACCTTCCAACACGAGGCTCTCTGCTCGAATCTTCGTCGGCTTGAAACCTGCCGCCCGCACCTACTTCGACACTATACAACGCTATCCAACCTCCGCACACAAATAGTGTGATAGAGGTGTCCGCGACGGCCGCGTGCTATGCGCTGCGCCAGTGTAGTCAATTCTTCGGTTTACTGATCTGCGCGTCACAGGTTTCTTGCGCAAGCACCCGCTGGCATGGAACGGACGTGCAGCGCATGATTTGCAACGCCATGTCATTGTCAACGTCAGTGACGGCTCCCATTGCGTGCACGAGCTCCACAGAAAGGTCACTGTTACTAGGAATGTCGTCACCATCCCTCTCCTGTTTTGATCTAACCCTCCTGCCAGAGAAACGAAGCCCCTGGCTTGAAGGAGCCAAGTAGACTTCACACTGTGAAGTTCACAGGCAGCTCACAAGCATTGCTGGACCAGCAGACCATGTTATTATTTTAATATTTTGGCGAAGAGGATCCAATCCAATCAAAACTCTAGATCACCCCTCCTCCCAGGTATGCTTGTTCTAGTGAGCCTCTTCCAGCTCCATACCCTTTCCACAACTCACTCTATTGCGGCAGAAATGTTGTTTATCCACTTCAAGCCGCCTCTTTCCCACCCCCACTCCCGATCCCCCTGAGGTAGGGCACTTGAATGATAAATGAAGCACAGCGAGCAAATGACCCTTAAAGAGCCAAACGACAAAGCGATGTAATTCGTCTTGTTCGTGGCGGGAAGCTCCCTCAAATTGCGTAATTCTCATGCCAATTTGAGGGGGATGAATTTGCGGTTGGGAGTTAACCCTTTATCGCATGGAATCCACTTAGCAACAATGCTACCGAATGCTACTTGAACCCTACACACATTTGTATAAGCGCCGCAAACAAGGGGGTATATATGGGTTATTGGAGCTACGAAGGGGTTTCTTTGGTTTTAGAATTTGAACCCACCTGGCAGTATAAATGTAGAGTCCAGACGCAAATGTTCTTCCCCTAGTTCTCACCCGCACCCAAACTTCAGCAGTGTGTTCACCGAAATATCATCTTTTCAATTCTACAAGTCAACAATGTCTGGAAGCTGTTTCAAACTCTTTCTTATTGCCTTCTCGCTTCTCATGCGCCATGGACTGGTTCAATGCGGAATGACCGCATTCTGCGAGGGAGTAGAGTACAACATTTGGACCCACGCATGCTGCGAAGGAAAGGTAGTTATTGCAGGGGATGGATTTGAATGCTGTGGCCCAGTTGCCTACAACCCGAACTTCTTCATGTGCTGCGAGGGAAAAGTGGTTCGAGGAGGGAGGGGGTTTAAGTGTTGTGGGTCTGTTACATACAACCCCGAAATCGATTTGTGTTGCGAGAATAAAGTCGTCCGCGGAGGGAGAGGCTTCAAATGTTGCGGAGCTGTTGGATATAATCCTGCACTGGATTCGTGTTGCGATGGGGAAGTGATTAGAGGAGGCCATGGATTCGAGTGCTGCGGGAAGAATGTTTACAATCCAGACATTTTCAAATGTTGCCCAGGGAACAAGATTCATCGAGTGCGCCCTTCTCCAAGCCCTTCGACAAGCCCAGTAATATCAAACCAGGTCACGATGCGCTATGTTGAAACTAAGAAAGACTTCCAAGCCCAGGGGAAGCGTTTACCGTTGGCGGCATACCTTGCCATTCAGGAGACTGTCCAAAATGATGCAGAACTGTGATGGGAAACTGGCAATCATTTCATTTGAAGCCTCAAAACGATCATTTCTTATCATCGTTACACACAAGCTTCGATTCCTCGATGAAAAAGTTGCAAACAATCTAACAAGAATCTCTGCGTGATTTATGTGATACAAGTGCACACCTATACACTGTCCACGTTATGCGCCTGTTTGAATTAAAACAATAACGAAGGAAAACTTTGAAAAGTTTTTGCAAAGATGCTTCCGCAAAAGCGGTGTTTGGCTCTTTTACAGCATCAAGTGTCTGTTTTCTGTTTTCTGGACGTCGTAACGTTTCCCTTCAACGTGGTACATCATTGAAGACATTACTGAGAGAAGCAACATCAGTGATGCTTTATGGCCAATCTCGAGATCTACCAGAAGTGCTGCTACAATGCAAAGTCTTGAAGCTTATAATAGAACACTCAAAATCTATTTAAACACAGGGAAGTACGGGAAATCTGCAATTTCAAATGATTGCTAAAACAAAACGAGGTGACCATATTGAAAAGCACATAGTTGTATGGCAGATAGGAAAAGGTTTGAGAAAGGTTAAGGTAGATAGCAATATTTTCATTTAAAAAGAAAGCGCTTTGTCTCACGGTGCAGTTTGCTTTCTTTTAGGAGACATCGTGTGTTTGGATCATTAGACTACCACATGTACCAATACAACGCAAAGAACAAGTGCACCTTTCTCAAACGTTGGATATACTATGCTATGGACACCAAGTATCATATGTCCGAAGAACGAGATGAGAACGGCGAAGCTGGTGAACGATGAGGAGCACAGCTACACTTTCTATCGAGGGCAGATTGGATATTGGCATTGCGGTTGCACTCTTGTTGCACGGCGTAACTTTACTGCCACAAGACACTCAAAGAACAGAAACCCATCTAAATCCAAGAGGACATCAATAAAACCACCTCTTAGTCAAAATACCATAGCGACAAAACCCAGCAGCACCAACATTACTACCGTCGGAACACGAATATGTACCATAAACCAAAACTGAGAGGGCACTGGCTCATACGATTTTTTCTGATCTCCGCAATCTAATCTCTTTCCGCGTTCGGTACAGAGAGTAGGTGAGAAGGAAGAATCTTTTCAACCTAAAGCCCATTAGCCTCTGCAACAGCGACTAAGAATACATGGCATGTCGAATGGTTGATAGTCTTGCCATTTCAACAACGAGGCTTCGCTTGAGCCATTTTTCTGCGCCCCACACGGTTTTGATCGATGCCACGAGCCCGGTCGTGGGCGCCCATGTGCACAACGACGTGTTATCTTACAAAACCTTAGATATGTTCGTTCGCAATCACAGAGTGTCGGTGGTGGCAAATATGACGTCGCCGCGATGGGCGCGCAGTCTACACCGGGAGCAGCACAGTCGCAGCGCAAGTGGAGCGCGTATGTGATATGCGAGGCATTTGCACTTGTGCGCGTGTGTGCTGGCACTGCGTGCGTCGCAGGCAACTTTTGTAGTAACGCTACTACGCAGCAAACCATTGGTAAGACAATGGGCTTGGATGATCGTTTATTGCTGCAATTCACAGAATCGAAGGCCACCGGGAGATTCGTAAAAGAAGCCAAGCTTGCAGATGCGGTAAAGCGTATCCCTCAGCACATCTGCGTTGCCGAGCCACAGACGGTGGGGCTGCGAGTCGCTGAGCTCGAGCTCCATTTCGGTGGAGCCCCATGGACAGCGCGGCGGCGCCGGATGCGGCACACAAGTGGAGTGCTCCAAACTGCACACGTGCGCGCTGCCATCGCCAAGCCAAACGACGGCGCTCGCGCTGCCCAGCGACACGACACGTGGAGAATACAAACCGGGGCGGTGGAAGCGGTGCGTGGCCACGTGCGCCGCCACGTCCCACACGCGCAGCGTCCGGTCCCAAGACGAAGACGCCACGCGCGTGCCGTCCACGGACATGCCAACGCACGTGACCCGGCCATCGTGGCCGAGCAGCGGCTCGCCAACGGCGGCGCGGCGCTGCGTGTCCCACACGCGCACCTCCCCGTCCGACGACCCCGACGCGGCGCGCGCCCCGTCCGCGCTCATCGCCACGCATAACACTCTCCAGCTGTGGCCGCGCAGCGGCGCGCCGACGGCGCGCGCACTGCGCACGTCCCACACTCGAACCGTCTTGTCGTCACCGCCGGACACGAGCCGCCGCCCGTCCGCGCTGAACGAAACATCCCCCACCACGTCGGTGTGCCCGCGCAGCGCCTCTGGCAGCAGCGTGCCGCTCTCGCCGTCCCACAGCCGAATCGTCCCGTCTTTCGACCCGGATGCGATCCGCTTCCCGTCCGCACTCACGGCTACGCACTCTATCGCCTTTTCATGCCCGTCTTCACCGCCGCTCTCAATCTCCGCCTGCCCGCCTCTCATGTCCCACACTCGAACGGTTCCGCGCCAATCCGCACAAAGTCCCTCTGCGCCGTCTGCAGATACGCCCACATACGTATTTCTTCCCCCTTGCCAGAAACTGTCGTCACGACGCCCCCATTCTCATGCTCCCACAACCCAAACGCTCCATTCCGCGACCCCCAAACAATCTTGGTGTCTTCTGTAGCAAACGCTGTATTTGTCACCCAATCTCCAACCTCAGCAACGCCCAAGCATATTGTAGTTTCTGCGTCCCAAACACGAATACTTCCATTATGCGATCCGGACGCAATCAGTTTCCCATTTTCACTGAATGCCACATAGTTGCCCTAAAGATCTGTACTTGGGTTTTTTTTGGGTAATGTTTAATTTTCCCGAGCCCTCCCGGTCGTAAATCTCGGTACAGGACACTCTACTACTTTTACGGCAGATACGCAGTGGAAACAGCCTGGTAGCTTATGCGTTGGTGAAAAAGCTTTATATTCGCCTCATGTTCAACTGCGATGAAACACCAGCTCTGCTCAAACACAATCTTCAGTACACGAGACACGTGACACCTTGCGTGTGATCAAATCAATACTGTATCAAAACTCTCCTTAGTGGGATGCTCAATTCCATTTTCAAATGGAATCTTTACTAATTTCTACTTCCCCAAAGCCCCAGTATGTAAGTCAGTGTGGACCACCTGCTCGCACAAGTGCATCTGTCCAGTCTTCGTCATGAGGGCCAAGATCTTCTTCGATCTTCAAACCTTTTCTTCTAAACCCCTTTCCCACCCTAGATCTGAACGCAGTTGCTGTTAGCCATTAGAATTGATGGATTTTAACAGGCAACCAGTCGAGTCTTCTATTTCTGTCAATGAAACGCCTCTGGCAATCAATTTGACGCAAATAACTGCAGTACACCACCGTTTATTTAGCTCTACTGCACAAATGCTGGCACAATTCTCGCTAGCCGATTGACAAGCATGGTACTGCTAGAGCTGCCTGTATCGTTGCTTGTATCGGCCTCTAGACTCTGGTTCGACGCCTTCTGTCACTCCACGACAAGTCCATACCACCCGATTTTGGTCCATCTTAGCGGGGTTTTCGCTTCAACGCTTTACCATACCTTGGCCTCCGCTTCTAACACCTCTGATGAGAAGAATCAAAACTGAAACTATCCGGGTTGAAATCAAGACAGATTCCATGATTGTATGCAACAGAACGCAAATATGTAATAGGCGCCTCAAGCCAAGCATTCAGGTACTCCTTTTCAATGGGCTCCCTTCTGTGTGGCGAACAACCAAAGTCACGCAGTTTGATCATAGCGACAATGGTTTTGTGCAGACCGTCGATATACTTCTCTCGATGCGCACCTTGGGGTGCTGCCACCACCTTAACCCTCTCTTGCACTCTGCGGCAATCCATATGAGCGTCAGTTCCAGGCTTCTCTGTTTGCGGGTAATATGTCATCACAGGTGAGTCCTTTAAATGGAACACATAATATGCAAAACAGTAGCGGTCGTGACTGTACTCTCCATGAGGCGGAACAAAGATGATGCTGTCTTCAGTGACTTGGACGCTTGTGGTTGAGGGGCACCAACTCAGGTAGCAAGGAAATTCTTGAGTATGAGTCCTGCCCATGACGTTCGATGAGAAAAGCACGCTGTTTGAACATGTTGAGGCAGCGAGCGTGCAAGTGAGCATGGCGAAGAAGATCGTTGTAGTCAACATGATGGATATCGCTCTTATCTCGGGACACGAGCTCTGTATTGCTTGGCAGAGGTAGAGGATGTGATTATGGTCCTTTTATACTGTACACTCCATGAAGCGGTTTGAGAGTAGGCACCATGTGGAAAAGAGCAGCCGCTAACGCTCTTGGTTGTAATTGACAAGGCACGAAGGTGGGGCATCTGTCTGGAAACACAAGCCATGCTACGTGAGTTAAATCTTAGACAGCGTTGTGCTTGAGACATGCTGCAATCCATTGTCTTTCCATATTCCATAGAGCACGAACAAGCTCGGTTATCTATGGTCAATGTGAACATGACGACTTTGTCACACATGCGCCAGTCATGCAGCATGAGATGTTCACAACGCTGCGATCTTCATTTGCATCCATGGGAACAAGATGGTTGCACTCATGCAACGAGAACGGATGAAAAGCGTTCGAAAGATTAGAATGCAGATCACATGTTTTTGTTCCAAGTCGTCTTCGAACCCAGAACTGTGCTCTTTCGACCTATTCGAGGCGCCCCTCCGGCGAAGAAGGTAGGTCCGAAGTGATCATCTGAGACCAGAACTCCCCTTCTTATCTTGATTTGCAAATACTTATGGTAGACATTGCTGGACGAATGTCGATTTTTTGAGTACATAAATTTACGTGTGCTGCTTGTCGCCTGTTTCCCGCGAATAACCCTTAGATACATGGAAGGTAGTGAAACTGTACTTGCTCTTGATTGGAGCCAGGTGCCCCTTCCTAGTGTCTATTTGACAACTGACCTCATATGAGGTCAGTTTTTACTCACATAAATTTTAAGTAAAAGTTTTCACTTTTTAAAAAAAAAACACTTCGTCCTCACCTCCGTCGTCCTCCCTTTGATGGCGTTAACCAAATTCGCCCATGACATGTACACAGCAACCAAGCTGGAGCATTTTTTCACAAACGTCAACACAATCTGTACACAATGGCCCCGTCAACAGACCCTCGTCGTACCGTTGGTAACAAAGTCCACAGTCGTGCCCGCCTTGTAGTTTGTGAGTCGGAGAGCAAACGCTACTTTGGATTTCTTTCGAAGACGATAACTGTCCCTGGAACAGTGACAAAAGTTGACATTCGACTCGTCAACGGCCGAAACTGTACATTTCTCACTATTCGGTTTGACCTCCCAAACCGCCAAAAAGAGTGTACTCTTCCTCTTTGCAGGGCAAAGGTTGGTGATGGTCTCCTTAACAGTCTACAAACTGATAATGTTGACACAGCAATTTTACCACCGTTACCGGCCCAAAATGTTGACATTCAGCCGAATGTAGGAGAACAACTGCAAAATTTGCAGGAGGCGGATCCCGTTTCACAAACACCCCCTTTCGACCAGTCAGTGCCTGTGCATGATCGTGCGTGGAACACGGAGGCAATTTGTAGCCCTATCAATGGATGCATGCAATTGCAGCCGTGGAAGGTTATTGGCCCAGCCGGAGATTTTATCTCACCACGTCATTGCCCAAGTACGATGACATTCATTGACTATTTTTTATGGATATCCCCATTGGACATCTGAAGACTATTGTGGAGAAGACGAACAAGAACTTGGAAAATGATGGTGCCTCTTCGACGAGTGGTGGAGAGCTTTTAAGGTTCTTTGGCGTGATGGTTTTAATAAGCAGGCTGGATTTTTCCAATAGAAGAGATCTTTGGGGTTCAAAACCAGCATCCAGGTTTATGTCTCAGCCTGTAATCGGTGAAGCAATGTCACAAAATAGGTTTGAAACTCTAAGGCGTTGTATTTGTTTCAGTGGTAACGCTGCTCAAGAGGATTATGGCACGGCTCGCTGGAATTTAGTCACTGATTTCGTGAAAGCCATCAATGATCACCGCCGTTCTTTCGTGACACCTTCACATGCTTTATGCGTTGATGAGAGTATGTCACGCTGGTATGGGCTGGGGGGAGACTGGATTGATGTGGGGCTCCCACATTATACCGCGCTGGATCGAAAACCAGAAAACGGGTTGGAAATGAAAACCGTTTGTTGCGGAAGAAGTGGTAACATGCTAAATATTGAGCTCAATATGGGATCTGAAGCCCCTGATCAGGATTTTGATACAGAACATACTCATGGAACTGCTATTTTACTTCGATTAGTCCAGCCATGGTTTGGGTCTGGACGCCATGTCTGTGCAGATTCTATTTTTGCATCGGTGAAAACAGCTAATGCTCTTTTGGAAAAAGGACTGCGCTTTACTGGGGTTATCAAGAATGCAACACGTCAATTTCCTATAAAGCATTTATCAGAGAAGACCTTAGAGAATCGTGGAGATTTTGTTTCAATGGTTTCGAAGGGGAACGGTTTGAATACTGATCTAATGGCGGTAATGTGGGTCGATAGAGAACGAAGGTACTTTATATCAACATGCAACACGGTGAACCCTGGAAACCCAATAATGCGACAAAGATGGAGACGACAAGGAAATGTTTCGAGGAAAGTTGAACTTGAAGTACCGATACCAGAGGTTTGTGAGGAATACTATAAAACGTGTTCAATGATTGACAGACACAACAGATGCCGCCAAGATGAATTAAAACTGGAGAAGAAAATCGAGGTCAAAGATTGGTCGTTCCGTGTGAATTCATCTTTATTATCCATTTGTATGGTTGATGCGTGGATGCTTTACAAAGCTGGTAATGGTATGCGAAAGTTATTATCTCCATATAACTTCTATTCAAAGCTGGCTGACGAGCTTATCACTAATACGTGGGACCGGACCGCTTTGATGACTCGAGATGAAGAACATATGGAAATAGAAGATGATATTCCGAAACCTGCAAGAACTGGTGTGCATCTTATGCAGACTAATCGCAAGAGAAAAACTAAGGATGGAATGATTACGAAGTCTTCATATCAAGGACGATGCAAAGTGTGCAAAGGGAATATGAAGTCTAAGTTTTTATGTTCTGAATGCTATATATCTTTGAAATCTGAAGTGTATTTATGTCACACTGGTACAGGAAGGGACTGCTTTAAGAACCACATTGAGTTACGTCACGGTGTTAAAAAGTAATTGAAGCACATCTGTTGTCAACAACAACGTCAACATAGAAGTAAACAAGCGCCGATATTGAATAAAAACACATAAAGAATCACATTATCAACAAGTGTTCATTTGCCTTAAGCCCCCTACTAATTCAATCCGCGTTATTGAACATGCTAGATAATGTTTACACTCTAACGAAACTGCCCCTTTAACAGATGTCACCTTGTTCTGTCTGTTGTTCAAGTGGGTGTTGAAAACGTTCTTAGTGTAAACATATTACTAGAATTAGTCGAGCTCCATAAGGAGTTTTCGAGTTTTAATAAACTCAGCGAGGTTTGAACTCACGTTTAATTTGCTCACATAGGATATCTTATCCACTGAGCTGTGATTACTGTCCGTTTTGCCCTACAGACTACTACTTAAACGACTGTTCAGGGACTTTTCAAATTTTGAAATTTGAAAAGTCCGCATTATAGGTCCGGAATGTAATTTTTTGGTTTATTTTACTCTCTCAACGGGCTGACCTCATATGAGGTCAACGCGTTGGTCCGATAGACACTAGAGGGCGTTCCCAACCGCCCGCCCAAACCGTAGAGTCAAGGGGTATGTCTAGAATTTTGGCCAAAATATACCCCCAATCGTTTTCACAAATCCCAAAAGCGGGCCTAAAAGTTTTGGGCTGCCCCTAATCAGCGCAGTTTTAGGCCGCAAACTGCTGCCTTCCGACGCCTTGCCTTCCAGCTCTACCTCCACTTTCTCCCCCACGGAGGCGGCATTTGCCATCCCCATGAAACGGTATGCCAAATACAGCGCGCCGCGTGCCTCGTCAAGTTAAGCCCGCAGAGACACCACCGCTGTCGGCTAAAATGGTAACCACGTCTCACAGTTTTTTTTGCGGAAACTGCAATAGAACATATGCACCTTTGTATGCTCCAAAAGCTACAAAGAGCTTTGTGGGTTTGTGGAAAAAATGGCTGGTAGTCCTCCAGTACTGCACTTCTGCCGCAGACTCAAACTCTACAATGACAACCACTCTTCCCAATACGTAAGATGTTCAAAAAATATATAAAGCAAATAAAGTAATGCGAAAAGACGATCAAAATATCAGAACAGATGCTGTAGGTAGTAGAACAACCACTCCTTCAAAACACTAGGACTTACAATGAAACTCTGATGAGACGATGGCGCTTGTCTGCTCGGTAACTGCCGTGTGCTTTGATCTTATTGGTGGATCCAGGATATCAGTAGCTGAGCTTGGGCGCCGAATACGTGCCGTATTCATCAAAGTAAATGCCCTCTCTGCTGAAACGTGCACAGTAGCGCAAACCGGGTGTATGCGTGACTGTACGAGGTGGAATGGACGATATGAAAATAGATTTCGGAAGTTCTGGGATAGGATTAGGACGGATTGTACTAGGTCGCACCCGTTGAATCTATCCTTTGAACTTAGTGATTACGAGAGCACTTTGTGCTCTCTACACTCTATATAAATGCTCAGTTGAGGAGGACAAGGCGAACTGCCTGGTCCTACAACGCCAGACTTGCATTCGCTCTAATAGGTTATGGGCCCAGAGGGCAGGTTGCTCTCGCAACTGCGATGCTTTTTTTGTGTTCTAGTCAGTGAACAGGACATCTTATATACAAAATCTTTCTTCTTCGCGCATTTTTCTAATTATTTAAACAAAACATGACATCGGAGGCTGAAGAAGATAATAAAGGATTTATTTTTGTGTTGACGGACGACTAGCTACCGAGAGAAGTCCCGGAGACACTGTTCGCCAATCATGGCCGCAAAAGATGCGGACTGATAGGAACAACCGTAAGAGTTTGTTCCGTATTTCAGCCGCCATTGATGTGGCAAAGGTTAACGATACTTAAGTTCAGCCCGAGAGACCAATGTTTATAATCAAACTACTTTCTTTTGAGCCCGGGACTAAGTCAATCCTTATTTATTCCAAGGACGAACAACACTCGTTTGAGGTCGTTTTAAATCAGGCCAAAGAACTGCACATATCTGCAGGTTTTGGCTGATATTTGAATTCTATACAGAAGAACATTTTTGTCTCTTTTCAAAATTATGCCCAACTATCTTATCATCACTATTTTATGTCATTTCGAACGTCTACCATGCAAAGAGCATAGACATTTTACTTTCTATCGTTCGTGGGGGGACATCAGTGATGGGTTATATTAGGTGGCACCAGTTTAAACTATCCTTTGAATTTAGTGATTACGAGAGCACTCTGTGCTTTCTACACTCTATATATACGCTCAGCTGAGGAGGACAAAGCGACCTGCCTGGTCCTCCAACGCCTCACTTGCATTCGCTCTAACAGGTAGAAGCCCTATCTCCTATTCTACAAGGACGACGCGGAGCACGTTATCAATGTGGTGCTACGAATGAGCCAGAGGGATCGAGAGAATAAATATCCCTAGTGTCTATTCGACCGCAGTCTTGACCTCATATGAGGTCAGCCCCGTCGCCCGTCCAAGAGAATTAAAATATTGCATTTCAAGGATGCCAGAAGACATTTTCAAATTTGAAATTTGAAAAGAGCCTTTAGACCCAACCAAGCTGAAATTTAAGTAGCAATAAAAACTTCTACATCACTCGTAACTGTAGCTCAGCGGTTTCAAACCGTTTCAGAGCTAAATTAGACCGAGTTCAAACCTCGCTTGAGTTTATTAAAACTCTAAAACTCCATTTGGAGCTCGACTACTTCTAGTTGTTAATTTAACTTTAGAAAGTATACACACGCCCATTTGAACAGCAGACAGAATAAGGTGACATTTGCTAAAGATGTTGTTTCGACTTAAGTTAAATTCTTTCTAGCAAGTTTAATAACGCAGATCGAAGTAGTAGGGGGCTTAAGGTAATTGAACTGTCTTTTTCTTTATGATAGAAATGCTCATTTTAGTACTAAAAACGAAGGTTGACAACCTTGTGTACACTATGGTGGGTCAACTAAAGCGTAACACCGTGACAATTGTCTAAATGAAGAGCTCAACAATCTCTACCGGTACCAGTGTTGCAAAAATAAACTTCTTTGTTCTTCCTTAAATGGCAGTCAGAACATATAAACTTAGACTTCGTATTTACTCCACATGAGTTGCAGCGACCTTTGTACAGAGCTTTTCATATGCTTACTTCGTTCCTTTTCCTTTTCTTTCTTGTTTGCATCAAATGAATTCCAGTCCCAGCAGGTTTTGGGTGCGGGTCAATTGGTTCAACTTCTTTCTTATTTCTTTCAATAAGACCTGTTTGATCCCAAATGTTATCGATCAGGTCGTCCGCTAATTCAAAATAGAAATTGTGTGGGCTCTTCAACTGGCGGCCACCATTGGCTGCTTTATAAAGATTCCAAGCATCCACGATACAGTTAGCCAGTAGGGAGCAATTGACACGAAAAGACCACTCTTTCACCTCGATTTTCTTCTCAAGCTTCAAATCATCTTGACGGGATCGATTATGTCTATCGATCATTGCACATGTTTTATAATATTCCTCACATACTTCAGGAATAGAAACCTCGAGTTCAATCTTCTTGGAAGTGTCCCCTTCCCTCCTCCATCTTTCCCTCGTTATAGCAGTACCAGGATTAACTGTTCCAGAAGTTGATATAAAGTAACTTCGTTCTATATCCACCCACATGACTGCCATTAAATCGGTATTAATGGTAGTTCCCTTTGATACCATAGACACAAATTCATCTCTGTGCGATACAGTGATTTCAGAAAAAATTTTCATCGGATAGCCTCGAGTTGCAGTTTTAATAACTCCAGAAAATCTCAGTCCATTTTGTAGAAGAAAATGTGCTGTATGCACACTGGCAAAGAATGAATCTGCACACACTAGTCGCTCAGATCCAAACCATGGCTGCAAGAGCCGTAATAGAACTGCAGTTCCATGTCCATGATCTGAAGAAAAATCTAAAGCAGGCATTTGAGATCCCATATTAAGCTCAATTTTCAACATTATGCCCCTTCTTCCACAGCAAACAGTCTTCATTTCCAATCCATTTTCGGGTTTGCGATCCAAGGCTGTATAATGAAGAGGGCCTACATCGATCCAGTCAGCTCCCAATCCGTACCACTATGACATGCTTTCGTCAACATATAGAGCATGAGAAAGTGTAAAAAGTGATAATCGGTGTTGATTAATTTCTTGCACAAAACAATTTACCAGGCTCCACCGCGCCATACCCTGAACGTCACGATTGTGCGTGCCACTAAGAGAGATACAACTTTTCAGCATCTCAATTCTTTTTCGTAACTTCGCCCTACTGATTGACGGGGTGGGACGGTAACTTCAAAAATGCTGTGGGCTCCATAACTCTCTTTTTTCTGTGAATTCTAATAGCGTAATAAGAATCATGATGCCCAAGAACTTCAGAAGCTCTCCACCAGATGTTTCAGATGCTTATCGATCTCTGAGCTTTTCATAAATCTTCTCCGCAACTGAACAAAGATATCCAGTACAAAACATCCACATAAAGTAGTCAATGGATTCCATACTTTTTGGCACATGACGATAAGAGATAAAATCTCCGGCTGGACCATTAATCTTGCATTCATGCAATTCATGGAGCCATTCAAAGACGTACAGATGTTCTCCGTGTTTCATTTTCTTTCTTGAGCCGTCACCGATTGGTTCACTGCGCGTGAAGATTCGTTTCCATCAGACTGCATAATTTGCTGAGTGGAAAGAAGTTCGTTATCCTCAGCAGTTTTAACCGCACCAGCGCTCGGTACCACCTCTGTAACAGCCGGAACTGCTTTGGTCTCTTTGTTGACATCACTGCCGAGTTTTATAGTACATAACAGTAGAGTACGCTTTTTTCCATGATTGGGTAAACTGAACTTAATAGTGATAAAAGTTATAATACGGCCATTGACTGGCTTGGTTTACACATTTGACACGGTTTTTTTGACGGTTTTAGATTTTGAAAGTGTTTCAAAATAGCGTTTACAAGCATATTTGGAGGTGACAAAACGAGCACAGCTGTGTACAGTTGTTCCTATAACGCGACGCAGATCTGTTGACGGCGGCATTTTTTAGGGGATCTTGGTGACGTGACAGAAAAATTAAACAGCCTACAGAAAAGTGGACGGAGTTGTGATTTACTTGTGCCGTGTCTTCGAAGAGAAGATCGAGGTCAGTTGACAAACTAAGTTTTTAAAATTTTTTTGAAGCTTCTATACGAAGTTACAAGACAATCAATATTGACCTCATATGAGGTCAATGTCGAATAGATACTAGGGCTCATATCGCACTCTCACATAGCGACAGACCTTCAAGTGGCTTGTAGACTACGCTCCGTGGCCGGACACGTACTTTTATGTTACAGCTCAACTCTACGTTTTCCAACGGCTTTTGATGCAACTGCTTCCAGTATGATGGCCAAGACCAATCACAATTGGCGCATCAGAATTATCAAAATCTCTTTGCACTCAACAAACATCGCAAGCCCTATCTTACTTATGGCGCAATAAATCCCCCGTTCTTATCCCCGCAGTTGCAACCGCAACTCTGCTTTCATTCTACCGTTCGAGACACGCAGTTGCAGCCACCACAACAAGCATGGACGAGCCCACAAGCGCTGAAAGCCGCGGCAATGGCACACTGCGATACAACCTAAGTCTTCGCCGTTTCATTTGGATGCCCACTTCCCTTCCACCTCGTGGGGCACTCATTCTCGCCATAGCGCTTGCCTGCGTCGCGTTCATATCCATCCGGCACCCCGCTCATCGCTCCTTTCACACGCCACTCTCGTATCGATTTGACGCACTCCGTTCTTCGTCGAGTTCTTTTCGATCTCTCAGGAACAAGAATGAGTATCCTTTCACGTCGTGGAGCAGGAGCCGTTCCAACGCTGCCTCACCGTATTCGGAAAACGCACGCCAGATGCGTTACTTGCGCACCTACCGCCCCTCGCAATCACGCTTTCCGGGTTACCCTGTCGCGCTACGCACAGATACTGCATGTGGTTCTGCTGTGGAGGACTTTGTCGAGGATAGACAAGTCGCTACTGGCGACTGCAATGGTGGAAGACTTTGCAGAGCTCGTGTGATCGTAACAAAACAGGGAGGCAGCATAATCATCCAAGCAGGTTACAACATCCTCTACCAGAGACGGTCAGTTATTGATGTCGATAAGCGCAGCAGTCGCAATGCGAAAGCGGTAAAGAGATCTGAAGCTGACAAGTGGGCAAGATCACTTTTGGGCTTGATTGCACCCGCACTGGAAGGCTTGAACTGTGACGTTGACGCCAACATGATCTCAGATGCCATCATGGCCACAAAGAATGATGCGGCCCGATGCCCGAGCACTGATAATGCTCTTTGTACTCAACTCAAGACGATCAAGACATGTGCAGCATTTGAAACACCGCCTCTCGAAAGCAACCAACAGAACGAATGTCGCGCGTTCCTGGAATCTGGGATTGGTGCAACTTCTCTCGACGACCTGATCGCAAAGTCGCCTTGTAATGTGTCGACGAATGCAAATCAAGTGTTCATGAACGTTCCTCTCTGCAAGACTATGTGTACTGCAGGTGGGTGTCCGCACGAGAAAATAGTTTATGCGGATTTGGACATTTCTGGGTCGTCCATTGAACGCCGCTGGGATGAAACCGATAACGAGAGAACTCGTAATTCTATCGCTACCGTGTACGTGTCCTTGTTTAATATATTCATCGGATCAAACATTCCTAGCTGTGATGACATGAGTTATGGAGTGCTCGACAATGCGTTCTTTCGGCTGTTCCATCTGTTGGTCGCCACGGAGGAGAGTACACGTGATAAGACGCCATACTCTTATATTATTCCACAACGTATCCAAGATATCGCAGCTCAGAATTATGGCGCTGAGGTTGTAGACGCGAGATATGAACTCCCCATGAGCCTTGCTTCGTATATTGAGTTGCAATGCACCACCATGGCAGAGTGACCTTTTTTTTGCTCAATTAGTACAATTTGGTCAGGCGTTGGCGCGCACGTCGGCATCTTTGTTCTGGTCTGAAACAGTTTAGAAGGATATGACATTTCATAAACAGATCCGTTGGTGTAGAACCCGTATTCATATGTGATGGTTCGCAAATAATGTATGATTGGAATCAACTTGAAACTTTGCCCGTGTGCTTGAACAGGTTCTAGCTGAATACGGAGGCGGAGTGTGTAGAGGATGAAACGGTTGTGATGGGAATCCACAGGAGATGAAGTTTTGAAATACGAAAACAAATTGGCGTTTCCATATCGCCAGCTGGCCGCGTCGCCACGTCGCCACGCCTCACGCAAGTCTTCCACAGCTTCTGTAATTCTGCATCTTGTGTGCAGACTGATGTATCGTGCCGTGGACAGGTATTAAATCTGTAGCACCAAATGATCGTCCCTGGCGACCGTCTGATGCAGAGACCTGATATCGTTCTTGCGCTGTCTCAGCATGAGCTACACTCGAGTCTCTTCTTGCGTTGTCTCAGCATGAGCTACACTCGAGTCTCTTCTTGCGTTGTCTCAGCATGAGCTGCACTCGAGTGTCGTCTCCGATGAGGCTCGAGACTCGAGGTTTACACTTGATCTCAGCCACAGGGTTTCAGGATTCGAGTGTCTCGCACGTCACAACCCTGAGATATGATGCGGGGGATTAGAAAGAGCCGAACATTGGGAAGCACAGTGAATGCAAACGTGCGCTCCAGTAACAGGTTTAAGTTAGCGCTAGCCATGCAACGATAAGCACATTACCGCACAACAGGAGCTGTTCAATCGATCACGCTGAGTCAGCAAACAGAAAGTGCCGCTAGTTGGTGTTTCCAACAAGAATGCCATGTTTATTTGCTTTGCGGAGCTCGACAAGCTCTCACAGCACGTACCGTTCGAAAACTGTACTCCCACCAAGCGCACCTTCATTTGCAACGATCCCACACTCCTTCATTCCCCCCCGCCATCTAACAAATCCGATTTGTTTCCAAGCATGATTGTATTCCTCTCTGTTTCTCTCCTCCTTCTTCTTTCCGCGCTCGTTAGTGCCAAATGCGAGTCCTCCGAGCCCGATAGCGCTCAGTACGAACCGGGCTTCGGGCCCATACTCGATTCAAGTGAATGCAGTCCGTGCCAACCAGGCTTCTTCGGTGTGGGGGGCGACATACCATGTCACGCTGCCCCGATGGAATCCAGCCGCTTCCTCAGCAATCTAAATGCATTCCCTGTGCCGGTGAAAGGCAATCAACGTATCTACGATTTGTATAGAAGGCCCTTCATTTGGAGACTGTCCACCCGGATTTCGGGGATCAAGCAAAGGATCCGGTTGCTTTTCTTTTGAGCCTGGTACCGCTACGTTGTGACCTTTGACTTGTGAGCCATGCCCTCCAGATCCCTTCCAACCTCTACCGGAACAAGGCCAATGTGTTCCTTGTCCTGAAAGAACTCGTCCCAATGAAGACCTCACCGCCTGTGTCAATGCAACCGGCGCATGTGATCTCGGATTTGAATAGCTGACGATGGAGACTGCCGACCCTATCAGAAAGGTACCAACGGTACCTTTGGCTTCGGGTTGGGACTGTGTAAAAGTTGTCCAGAATTTGAAGTACAACCAGAAGCAGGACAACCTAGTTGCATACGGGGGCGTGAAAGGAAAGATTGCGGGTAGATGAACTTTTTCCTATATATCTGCGTTTTTACTTAACGCGCGAGTAATTGACTCAATTGTCTTCGGTAATCAATTGAATACTTACAAATGCTGATTTTAGATAATTTGGTTCTCAAATTTTACGAAATCATTTGGTACATGTTCTAGGATTTTGTTCTTTTCTACTACACTGCACTGATTTCCAATTGTTTTGACCAGACACTGAGAGAAACCTTTAATGGTCTAGGTTTCCATTCAAGAACAGTAGTATCTATCGCGTCCAAGGGTACCCAAAGAAGCGGGAAAGAAACAATTTCCAACTCGTGCATGATTCCAACAAACGCTCATACAATATTTATTCAAGTCAAAGCTTAGGCCTTCGGTCTCAGAAACAAACTTCAAAGATTCAAAATCAACATGCATCCTACATGATTTTAGGAACTAAGTTTTCATAATCTGAAGAGATGCTGTGCAAACCACCGTCCGGGAAATCCCGCTCTCGGGAAATCCCGCTCTCTCGTTAACAAGTAACGGAAGATTGTCGCTAAAGTGAGTCATAAAAGCATGAGACTTTATTATTATTATTGACTTCTATTCCGAAATATAAATTTATAATTGGCTTGGATAGTTTCTGCACGAAGGCGGTGACGGTTGCGTTTTGGCTACTCCGGTCTGCTTGATTCAAATCTCGATGACGTGGCACCCAACTCTTCGTGGGTTGCAGCCGTATCTTGGTTATCTCGAGCTGGTGGCACTAACCATCAACAGGATAGATATTCTGAACGAAAGAACGAGGCCTTTATTTACGTAATTTGAAATGGTTGTTGGTCGCGCAATTGTGTGCGTCTGTGTGGACAGATGTGTGAGTTTATTCGGGGTTTTCATTGCACACGCACAGAATCCATGAGGACCAACGCTATTTACTGTTGTAAGGTAGAACGCTACACGTACTGTATTCACCGAGCGAGATCTTGGGAGGTGCTTTCACCGCTTTGGAACGTCGTTTTCGTTCCAAGTCGAAGGAGTTTGCAAAAGCAAACAAACTGGAGTCACTCCTTTCGTGCGAATTGGGCGCTTCTTCAAAGATAGAAGAGCAAAACAATGCGCGACTGCTGGATTGACGTTGAGCGAACAACAGTTACTCGTCCTCTTCCCGCGAGCGAGACGAAAGTACGATATATTTTGGCTCTCAACTTCAAAGATGAAGCCATGTGAGGCGTTTTTCTTGCTGTATTTCCCCCAGCACCACTGGTGCTACAAACGTAGCAGATGCTCTCTATAAGGTTGGTTACATCATAGATTCGAACTGGGATGCAATGCTCGTATGATCTCCAAACTTGAGGTCCTACACTACACTACATCTGCCAGCCTATAACCAGACCAAATCAGTCGTATTGGTCCAGAAACCACGTACGGGTTGGCACTTGTTTGGATTGCTGCTTGCGTGGGTTCGACCCACGATGTAGCTGTCTTCCTCTGAATCGGTTGTGATTTTTTTGGGTCATAGCAGCAAGGCCTTCGTTTAGTGTGTGGGTTGAAAAGCTCAAGTGGCTACCGAAGCGATCCTATTGTATGCCACATACATGTACCATGTTATGGGCACCTGAAAAGGTGCAGTCATACATCTATAACCCAGTTCTCGTAATAACACCTTGCCGATGAAGCCCACTTTCTCTCTCTATTTAAACTCATCGACAACCCGGCCATCGATCCATCTCTCCCCATTATCGCTGCCAAAATCTTCAGGAAGTCTTGCTCGCCCTCCAGCTTTCTGATTCCCGCTTCGACATGGCTTCCGTCGCCAATTTTCTCTCGCTTTCTTTGTTTGCTTTCTGCTGCGCCCTTCTCACTGCTGTGAACGCGGAGGATGCTTGCAACATCTCCACACTTCGTGTTACGGGCAGCAATAGTCTTTTCGCGCTTGCTTGCCGTTGTGGCGATGCTCCAGAGTTTCTAGGCCGTGCCGTCCGCTTTCTAGACTCTCATATACCGGACAGCGTCGCACAGGAAGAAGTAACGGTGGACTGCATCGAGCATCGAAAGCCGCAACTCGCGCGAGCATGTGCTCAAAGCAGTGATCGTTTTGAAAGACAAGCAGCGCATGTGCTAGAAGAGTGTTTGAACGAACGACCCATTAACCCTACGAGAGAAGGCATGATGCCCTTTACGTTCAATAAGGACCGATGCATCACCGATTTCCGCGAGCTGGATGTTGAAAGAGTGGAAGCTCTGTTGGCTTGCGGGTGCCCGCAGCGGCCTGGATATATCGTCAACCCTGGCGTGATTCAATTCATCACGAGCGGCTCTCCACTCGGTGCTGGTGTGGGGCAACAGGTTCTTCAGCTGTGCACCAGCCAGGCTTTGCCGCAGTTGAACGATGCGTGCCGTAACATGCCTGAACGTTTCGCTCTTCGAGGCGCACAGGCGTTCAACGTGTGTTGCAAACGCGCTCGTCGGTTGTTTGACCTCGACAAACTCCTCTGTCAGGCGACCGTCCCTGACGACATCTTGCAACTGCGTCTTTCTTTCGTAGAGTAATCGTATTCCGAGCTACAATGGAGCTGCAAATCTGAAGATTGCTAGCTAGGGGCCTTTGTGTGCTGCTGGCGTCTTTCTTGGATAGTTCTCGAAGCAGTAAAGGCATGCTCATATAATGTAATAGTTTGAGATTTCCATATTTCTCTCCGAGTGATGGGAACAGAGGTTTGCTCATAAATTCGACTAACGAGGAACGTTACCGTTGGTAGAATGGAGTGGGACATATGTCGTAAGGCGCCTCTAGGATACAGTTTTTAAAAGGCGATAAAGTGCAATACAAAGCCCACATCCAGCTCGCCAACTTTGGTTTCGAGGTCCAGAAAGGCCTGAAAATGTCTTAAGCGCCGTTTCTCTGTTTCCCGAAAAAGGGCATAGCGAGTGGAGCGCAGGGTTCATGTTGTTCTGTGCTGAGTAAAGTCGGCGAGTGCTAGCTGTTGGATGGAGGAGGGAAAGAATGGAGATAGGAAGCGGTAGTGGGCACACTCACGGAGAAGCTTGTGCTCTTGTGAGTTGCCATCCGGGTCATTCCGGTTAGCATTTTATAGGCACCCCCACCGAGTCATTCAAAAGCTGACTCGACAGATACGATTCTGTATGCTAGGTTGTACATGAATGCTAGAGATCCAAGACTTGGGAAGGACAAGTGTAGAAGCGCTTGGCCTTGCTAAGTCGTCGCAGAACCCTGACTGCGCAAATGCTTGCCTGGCCATTGAACTACTGTAGTCGCACACAGCATTTTGAGCACTTGTCCAAGCGCATTTGCGCTTGCTCAGCCCTGACGTCAGGTCGGGCCTGCTTATGTTGATACCGGTCGGCCTCTTGCAAGGCGAGAGCGCCACACACACGTCATTTGTGCGCAGTGCAACGCCCAGCGCACAGCAATGCGCCGGTGGGTTGCACTGGCAAAATAAATTGCGCGACCGTCCGGCTCGGCGCTCTGCCCGCCGGCGGTCAACTATGCGCGCACTTCGCTCGACCCTTTTCGCCCCCGCTCGCGCGCTACATGGTAGCATCGCCTGGGGCGCGCTGTCCCGGGCCGCCATCGCTTGCGCACATGATCGGCCCCTTTCTCCGCGTGCTACTGCTCTTTTATTGCGCGTACGCTCAACTACTCAATAACTAGACGGGTTGCTTAGCGGTTGTCTCGGCTCTCATGCCCATAGGTATGTTGCGGCTAGAACACTGCCAAACCGAAACGTACCGTGCGCAATTGACTTCGTGATGAGCTCCCAAGTCCAAAGATTTTGATGTGACTCTGAAAGTTGGTTGACATCGGACAGTATAAGTATGTATATAACTTCTTTACTTTATTTGTTCATTCTAAATGAAAGTACAAAATCTAGATTATAATCTATTGTGAAGATTGATGATTACTTTTTTTCTTGCATCTTTACCGCAAAGCCACAATGTGCCTCCGCTGCATCTACGATGCGATTCCAAACGACTTCCCTCTTTCCTACTATACATTGTGTGGCATACAATTCGGTGCATCGCAAAATGTTTGCGATCACTAATTTCTTACGTCTCACACTGGTTTGGCACTAACACTTCTTCACTCTATTTCAAAGCTCACCAACGCCCTACTATCATCTACACCCTGTTCTTGTTGTGTTCTCGGATCTGCATGCTTGCGCAACAATTTCTACGCTACACTCTCTTGGATTTCTACGAAGGTCTTGATTTTGCGTGTGTATGAAGGTCATCATGTTGATAAAATTTACACCTCTCGATAAATTGCGTCTACTTCTGGGCCACAGGTAACTCGTTCGTGCTACATCGGCCACATTTTCTCCGGCAATGCAACGTTTTGGATTGCGAAAACAATTTCGTTTTCAACATTACTTCGAGAACCGGTCTCTCTCGCTCTCCTTGAGAGAAGACGTTGTTTCTTTCCGTCCGTTCTTCGTGCCACCATTGCGTTCTGCCGTACGAGGCGTATGCTCTATACTACGCTACTACGTTTTACTACTCCTTGTTTTTCCTTTGTTTGACGAAGTGAAGTACCCTCCGCTTTGTGGGTGCGGGAAGATCCTTCAAAGGTCTGTTTGTTGTGGTGCGGGGTTAGCTGCTTAATTGCGGGGACCCGTCCTACATCGATCGCCTGGCTCCCAAGGTTGGGCCAGGAACACCTCAAGTTCACACCTCCTCCACCGGTAGGGGACTAGCGAAGTTGAAGAAGAAGAAGTTCAAGAAGTTCAAGAAGAAGAAGAAACGTTCCTACCCCGTAGGTCGCGATATCCTTATCTCGTAGAAGAAGGTTGATCATACACTTTCTTCCGTCGCTCCCCTGACGCCTCAATGTCGGGCACAAATGAGGGTCTCCTTGGCAGGCTTCCAAAGCTCAAGGTCCCCACCGACTACATTCTCTGGCGTCGTCGTCTTCTGGCGTATCTCCGCAGAGACGACCCATTTCTCTCCGGTCTTGACCCACGTCCTGATGGGTTCAACCCCACAAACCGGGCAATGAGATCTTGGTTCGAAAAGTCAGTCAAAGCGAAGAGCACCATCACACTCTGCCTCGGTGACTCTTTGCTTGCTCTTGTTCGAATGTTTGTCGATGATGATGACAAAACGGCCAAAGATCTCTGGGATAAACTGCAGCGCGTGTACACAACCACCAACGCGCAAGCTGTGCAGAACATCCGCCATCGTCTGGACACTTTGGTATACAAGGACAGCGACGACTGGAATAAGCACGTCGCTAAGTTCCTGGAAGTTGTTGGGGAACTTGCCACCTTCGATGAGGAACTTTCGGAGAAAAACAAAGTCTCCAAACTCATTCGAAGTCTCCCCAACTCCTTTGCTCTCTTGGCCATGATGTCAAACCTAACCGATGTCGGGTTTGACTCCATTGTGAACGCTGTCGAAGCTGAAGTGGCTCGTCGCAAGAACCCTAACAACCCGACATCCTCCGCTCCTTCGTTCACCCCCACTACCCAACCGAAAGCCAACACGGCAAACAAGGGTGGTCGAAAGCAGCGAAACCGGCGTAACAAGTCCTCGGCTACCAAGAGCCGCTACGATGACAATTGCTACTACTGCGGTCGTCGTGGACATTACGCTCGAGATTGCTACAAACGCAAACGTGAGGAGTCTGACAATAATGATAACCAGCACAACTCCAACGGACGGCAGCAATCTAATCGCAACAACGGTGGTTCTCGTCGTTCACAGTATGGGTCCCACAAAGGAGGACAACGCCAATCCAACTGGAACTCAGGGTTGGCACCAAGGGGGGATGGAAATGATAATCGTAACTCAAATCATAACTCCAAACCTCGTTCATATGTGGTGCAAAGAAATGATGATCCGCCTCCTTCACCTGGCTTCAACTGCAATATGGCCAAGTTCAAGAGTAAGATCGCTCTTCTTTCTCAAACGAAATTTGACTCAGCCTATATTGACTCAGGGGCAACTCATCACTTCTTCCATTCGCGGAAGTCGTTCATTCGCTACGAACGAATTGAGATCGAGACTGTTCAGGCTGCCTCAGGAACAGCTCGTCTCGTTGGCAAAGGTCATGTCTGGATACCTTTGAACCGTGGTACAGTCATCGAGGCTTACCACGCGCCTGCCTTTGAGTCGAACATCCTTTATGTTAGCCTTTTCAGTGTCGAGTTCATGGTGATGTTCACTTCCACCATTCGGCAATTCAATGGATGTTTCATCATGGATCCTAACCGAAACTCTGAAATCATTTGGGAAACGGAAATCAACCAAGGCCTCTTCGTCATGGACCTCGCTGATAACGACAAACAATTGATGGTCGTCAACGCAAGTAACAGCAATCAGGAGCTGGCTTTGGAATGGCACGGTCGAACTGGTCATCTTCACCCAAGTAGATACCAGAACCTTGCCAAGTCTTTCGACTCTGTGCCTTACTTTCAACGTTCCATCTTGGAGTCGTTAACGTGCGTCCCTTGCCTCACAGGCAAGAAGAAACGGAACCCAATCACCGCCCGGTCCCGATCCGTTTCGACGTCAAGTCCCTTGGAACTTATCCACATGGACCTGTCGGGAAAGATTTCGCCATCTCTCTCTGGTGCAATCTACGCCATGGCCGTACTGGATGACCACACTTCCAAGTCGGATGTTTTCTTCTTGATGGACAAGACAGGTGCTAGTGTTTTGAAGCACCTGGCTTGGTACAAACGCAGATCGGAGCTAGAACTTAACCACTCGTTTCGCTTGAAGAATGTTCGCCTGGACGGGGCCGGCGAACACAAAAGCAGTGAGTTGGACACTTTCTGCTTCGATCATGGCATAGTCTTGGACTACTCTCCTGCCTACGCCTCCGAATCTAATGGAGCCGCGGAGAGGCTTATCCAAGAACATTGGACCAGGGCTCGTGTACTTCTCTTCGCGAGCAAACTGCCCATTTCCTTCTGGGCAGAGGCAATGAACCATGCCAACTGGCTCCGAAATAGGGTTCCATCTTCAAAGATACAAGGACGGATACCGATTCTGGAATAAAATCCGTCCATTATAATCGATTTTACGAACATTCCAAACTTTGGTCAGCCTGGCTACGCCTTTGTATATCGGTCCAAGACCGTGGCATCAAAGAAGTTCCTCCCCCGTTCTGTCTTCCCGCACTTCGTGGGCATGCAAAGCGACACCACACTCGCCCGTGTGTTTGTGCCGGGGAAGAACTCGGTCGTCACTTGCCGTATTCTGGACTTCAAGGCTGTCAACTCCTCTCCTCTTCCAAACATTTCCACCCTCCTGGAGGATATGACTCGCCAACAGGAGACGGAGGAGACGGAGCATACCTCACAGATCGATAACGGTCCTGACTTGGAAGACCACCTGGTAAAGGCGATGACAACAATCGCGCATAACTTTCCAAATGTATGGGTCTCCAAGAAAACTGTGTACGACCCCAACGTTCCAAGTAGTTTCAAGGACGCGTGCAGAGATCCCGGTTGGTGTGAGGCCATCGACCGCGAGATGAATGCACTCATCCGCCGTAACACTTGGGAACTCATACCCAGGGAATCATGGATGAAACCGGTTCCGTATACTTGGGTCTTCAAGGAGAAGATGTTGGATGGAATCGGGAAAAAGTTCTTGAAGAAGGCACGCTGTTGTCTACGGGGAGACAAACAGAAGCCCTTCATTGACTTCGATCCGTTCAACACTTATGCCCCAGTAGCCTGTCATGAAGCACTACGCATTCTTCTCTCAGTTGCCGCTGCACAAAACCTTTTACTGGAGGGAGCAGACATCTCAAACGCCTACTTATATGGAAAACTGGATGTTCCTATAATTTTGGAACAACCTTCCAACTCCACTGGCATTGTGAGGAAGCCAGGCCATGTCTGCAAACTTCTTAACTCCATCTACGGTACTGTCCAAGTTGGAATAATATGGGGTTCCCTCTTTTCTGAAGCTCTCCTATCATGGAACTTTGTAACATCAGCTCTCGACTCTCTCGTCTTCATGTTCCGAGAGCAGGACAACTTCCTGATCTTGGCTATTATAGTCGACGACTGCGCATTCGCTGCCAACAATGCCAAACTTCTCAATGACTTCAAACACAAACTGTCTGCAACGTTTGATGTGAAGCTCTATGGGGAGCTGAAGTCATTCATAGGTTGGAATATTCAGCGATCTCCTTCCGGCATTAAGGTTAATCAATATGGATATGCACTACAAGTTCTCAAGAAGTTTGGTATGCAACAGTGCAATGCAGTTGGATCACCTTTACCTACGGCTGCCAATGTACTGTCATGTGGTGAAGAAGACGTCATTCTTTCGAAAGATGATCATGCAGAGTACAGGTCAGGGATTGGTGCATTACTTTACATTTCTGTATCTACCCGTCCTGACCTTTCCTTTCCCATCTCAGCGCTCTCAAGGCATTTACATAACCCATGTGAACGACACTTATCGCTGCTCAAACGATTATTTAGGTACTTGGCTGGCACCATGGATTATGGACTTCATTTTCCAGCCAACCGTCCCATTTCTCCCGCCTCACTCTGTGCGTACGCTGACGCCGATTGGGGGGATGCATTGAAACTCGTAAGCCCACAACCGGGTACGTTATCGTCGTCAACGACGCACCAGTCATGTGGAAGTCAAAGCGTCAAACGGTAATTGCTCTCTCTTCGGCAGAGGCAGAGTATATCGCTCTTTCTACTTGCGCGAAAGACCTTTCGTGGATACGAAAGATGTATTTTGAATTCGCACACATCCAGCCTTGGAGCGAGGATCTATGGTTCGAAGCAACAAAGATCATGAATGATAGCTCGGCTGCTATATCCTTGAGCACGAGTCCACAGATATCTGCTCGAAACAAGCACATCGATTTGAAGACGCACCATGTGCGGGACCTGGAGAGAGGTCAAATTGTTAAGCTTTGCAAAATCCCAAGGAGTCAACAGATCGCTGACATACTGACAAAGTGTTTGTCCCTCCTAGAGGTGAGGAGGATGATCAGCTTGATGCATATTGACTCGTTCTCAGAAGAATTGTTGGGATCTACTGACTACACTAACTACTTTGTTATGTTTTGTATTGTCTTTTTTGTTTGATACATGTTTGAATGTCTGAATTATTGTCTATGAATGTTTGTGGTTGACAACCTTCTCCGTTTTCCCACAGAGGTACATTTGTTTTTGTCCCAACGGGTTTTTACATGATATCTGGGTTTTGGAGTTTACTGGTGTGAACAAGTAATGACTCCCCAGCTTGGAGCTGGTGGAACTATGTGTGTGATGTGTTATGTATGACTGTACTTATATTATGTTTTGAATGTTGCACCACGCCTTTGGCATTTGCAAAATGATGCCAGAGAAGAGACAGAGTTGCAGAAAAATCGTGTCTACAGACCTTGCTCTTCGGTCGCTGATATTATATTTTACTTGTGAATTGGGCTCAGTAACTAGATGCTTATTAGTGGTGTAGGAAGAGTAGTCGCTTTGCCTTGAGGGACGGTGTTGATACCGGTCGGCCTCTTGCAAGGCGAGAGCGCCACACACACGTCATTTGTGCGCAGTGCAACGCCCGGCGCACAGCAATGCGCCGGTGGGTTGCACTGGCAAAATAAATTGCGCGACAGTCCGGCTCGGCGCTCTGCCCGCCGGCGGTCAACTATGCGCGCACTTCGCTCGACCCCTTTCGCCCCCGCTCGCGCGCTACAGCTTATACGGCAATGCTGTGTATCCATCGTGACAGAAATGGCTGGCAAATACAACAGTCCAATCAATCCCAAAAGTGGTTTCCAAATTGTGAAAATGATGCGCCTAACCTAGACTTTTTGTTCTTTGTATCCATCATTTTATTCAACCGCATTGCTCCTACCCGGTAGAGAGAAACAGGTTATCTCTTACTACTAAGCAAATTGTACATATGTTTCATTTCTTTGGTTTTTGGTTCTCCCTCATTGTGTGCTGATGCACAGATGATCCAATTACGAATTCGCTTGCTCTGAGCAAGGGAACAAATGAGTCTTTGAAACAAAATTGGCCGTATGGGACGGTATCATACATGATGTTTTATAAATGCCAATATACGTTCTTCGTTGCGTTTTTGAAATTTTTTTTTGAAGCATTCTACATATCGGTGAACAGCAAAACTGCCCGAAAACTGGCTATTTGCACATTTCGAGAGATGGTAGTTTCAATTTTGGGGTTTGGGGAAATGTTTTACATTCCAAAATGGCAGTTTGATACTGTATGGGTTGCGGGAAGGTGCGGGAAACTCCTCATATACATGGATTGAAGAGGTAAAATGCATGTCATCAATGTATTGAAAACTCAAGATTTATGCTTTTTCAAGAAATAGCAAAAGGTTGAAATAGCTTTGCATGTTCTCCTTCTATTTCAATCAATATATACAATGCATAATAGCTCAGGAACGAATGCGTGAAAACCTTTACTACTAACCCAACAGAACCAGTTTTTGCTTCGCATATGTGAAAAGACGCGCACCCTACAACAAACCAAACAATCAATAAAAACAATTTTGTAGAATCAACTTATTAAAAGTTCGATTCACAGAGAGCAGTCAAGCTTCATCCAGAGTGGTCATAAACAGTTAACATTATATTATTATACCGAATAAAACAATGTCCTATTAAAGTAGAAATAATGTTGTTACAGTGAAGACAAACCACATAGGCAATACGCAAATTGCGGCCAAAAGAAGAATTAATCCGTCGGACGTTTTCTATTGCACTGAAAGATAAAAAGAAAACTTTATTGTACCCCTTGTTTAGTGCTCTTAACTGAAAAAACCTTTAGTGTCATATATACTCAAGTAAAATATGGAATACTTTCGTTGGTTTCAATATCGTAGAATGTTTATTAAAAACTGAAGTGTTTCATAACTGTCGCCTTGTAAAGAAAAGAGAGTTTGTTAAAATTTCGGCACTTTCACTAACTTTGAACAAAGGGTGGTCAGTCAAAATCATAATTTGAACGATGTTCAAGACAGCAAGGAACAGACGGAATGTAGTTTTCTGTTGTGCCGAAAGCGATGTCCCAAAACAAAAAAAAATTTAAGGCGATGAAATAAAGTTTCGTGTCGGGGAGACGCAAGAAATATGATAAATTGAGGTTTTCTACAGCATTAAAGAAAATACATGAAAAACCGCTGATGCAAAACATTTGTGCAATGTACAAGAATGCGGTGGTAACCAAGGAGTGACGTAAAGTCATATTTTCTGAAAATTTTAAACAATCAAGAAAGTCGTAGAGTGTAACTTACGTGTGTTCTACACCCAGTGACCGCAAATAAAGTGGGTTCAAATATAGTGTGGGTACCTGGTTTTAATGTAGCCCACACTATAATCGGGGTGGCGAAATAGGGGACAGTACAGTAAGTAGGGACTTTATTTCTAATAAAATTTTGAAGCCCATTCTGAAGTGGCTGTCAAACAAGAATTCTTAGGCTCCGGCGCTGAACGGCCTCAAACAATTCAAATTCTGGCGCCAAATTCGAACTCAGCGGCCTTCTTCCTGGCAGGGGTCATCCCCGCAATCTCCCAGGTTCTCCAGCGGCTGAGATATTGTCAACTCGAGACCAGACAAAGCACCCGAGAACTTCGGTGCCCTGCGACTACAATCAATGGTAACAAAGCGGGTTCTGGCCCCCTCACCTCATGGATCCTATTCCGATTAGCTTCTTAGAGCTGTTAGATGCTACAAAAACGGCAACACCTCCCTTCGTCGATGTGCCATAACTTTTGGCGTCGCCAAATCACATTTTAATCGTGTACTCAAAAATAAAAACACAACTAGAAATCGCCAAGGCCGACCTACAAACTTGACACTCACAGAAGAACAACTAATTGTGGACGCCGTTTTGCACTTTTCCAATCAAGATACACCTCTTCCCCGGGAGTGCTTTAAGGAGGTAGTCCAACATTACGTGCGTGGTCTCATAACAGCAAGACAATTTCAAATACCGTTTAAAGACTATAAGCCCGGGGAATGCTTTGTGCAGACCTTCCTGGGCCGCCATTTTCAGTTATGCCTTAAGAGAAGGACCAATCTGGAGAAATTGCAAGCAATGGTCATGTCACCTGAGAACTTTGCGGCACATTACGTCCGCCTCAACTAGGTATACAAAAGAGTACAAGGTTCATACCCCGGACCAAATATTCAATATTGATGAAAGCGGCTTTTCCGTCAGAATCTCAACGAGGCCCAGATCCAAGGCTTTATTAAAAAAAGCACGACAGAAGCAATTCATTGGAGCTAAAATGGTCAGGAAATGCTCACCACGCCACAATCATGGCGGTGGTATCCGAAGATGGGCGAGCATGGTCACCATTAGTTGTTGTACAAGGTGTGCGGGCCAAATATCGCATTCGAACGGACGGTCAACGCGAAACGGCGTCGTGCTACCTTCCATTCAATGCGGTAACGTGTTACAAGGACCCCGCTGGTGTCGACGGAAATATCTTCTTGAGGTGGGTGGAACATTTTGTTGAAGAAACCAAGGCCTTGCGGGAGAAATATGAAGACATTATTTTCAGTTTCGATGGTTATGGGGCTCATTGCACGTACAAAGCACTAAAGATGATGGAAGAAAAAGGGTTTGTCGCCGTAGGCTTGCCCGCGCATACAAGCCACAGAACACAGGTGTTAGATTATTCCGTCTTCTCACCATTTAAGAGCTACTTTCGCAACCTCCTGAAACAACGCACCGTTATGATTGGGGATGATAGGAATGACGTGTTTACATTGTGCGATCTGTTGAACAAGGCATATACTCAGGCTGTTACGTATACGAATATTGTCAAAGAATTTGAGGCATGCGGTTTATGGCACCCATACCGGAAAGAAGCGAACCCAACCGTCATCAAGAAGACAGACATTACAAACTATGGCTGTGCAGAGAGCCAAAGTGTAGCGCACAAGACGTATATGTGTATTGTCAGCGATTTTACAAACACTCGCAATATGTTGAAATCAGATGGTGGAATATCGCAGAATGGTACATTGAACACGACAACGGGGTCTTTGTTAACGTCGAAGACCGTCTTGGAGGCACTGAGAGAAAGAGAGCTTGAAAAAGAAGCTCAGAATGCACAAAGTTGGGCCAGAGCGGCCGAAGCCGAAGCTCGTAAACCACAGAAGGAAGCTGAAGCTGCGGGAAAAGTTCGGAAGTGAGACGAGGCACTGAAGGGGAAGGAGCGGCATATAGTGTGGATGCAAAACCGCGTCATGAGGGGGCGGCAACTTAACCTATCTAGCGCCGATCGACGTGCACAGGCGAGGCTAAGGGCCTCGTAAAACACAGGGGCTATTTAAGGTTAGTTGTGTTTTTAGGCGTTTTTGACCTAGTTAAATGTGCCAGGTTGTCCCCTTTTATCACAAATAGTGTCTCTTGATGTGCTACTGAGAATGAGTAAAAATTGTTTCCTTTGATCTTTGTTTGGAACTGCTGATGCTTCTCGTCTGGCAGGAGGGGAGCCTACGGGTATAGCATGAATGTGCCCGAACATTGGAGGGTTCAAAAATGTGCAAGATGTTTTCATTTTAATTTTGTCTAAGCTGTCCCTCTTTTACCTACCCCTGATATTTAAAGTGCCTTCTGATGAAGACCAAGAAGAATTAATGTGTCCTTTATGGTCTCTGACGCCATCAAAATCATCAAAGCGCTAAGCTTTGCTGCTTTTCATGCCGAAATTCCATACAAAAAGCGGTACCCTTCCAATTTTTCTCGCTCGCACTGTGCGAGCTCACAGAAATGGCCCTGTCTTTTTTTCTTAGCCATTAATGAGAAGCATGTACGATAGTACGTGGCTACAAGTATTGAAGACGAGGTGAATGCTTTGCTAGTTAGACAAGAGGCGCTTATTGAGGGTGCATGTTGTGCTGAACCGTCTATTCAGGCGTGATTAGCTCAAAATTGAAGTCAATAAATGACGCTTTAACCCACATTATTTCTGCCAATTTTTATTAATGTGGGCCACATTATTTACGCCTGCACCTTAATTACGTGGGTATCTAGTTAGATGTGGCCCACACTATATCCGCTTTTGTCGGTGCTGAATTAATGTGGGCTACAATATTTGCGGTCACTGGGTGTACATGGTTCATAAGTAAGTCAACCAGTCGAGTTCTGCAACTTTACCTCTACGAGTCGATAACTCTCTATAAAAATGTAACCATATGTTGGTTTTCAAAAGTGTAAATGAAATACTTCGTTTAGTTGGAGACGACTTAGTGCAAAAATTATCAACTCAATCGCTCAAATTACGGAAATATAACCAAGTCGACTTTTCAACTTTCCTCAAAATTGAGCTATTTTGTTCATATGAGAAACAATCCATATCACATATTCGCAATGGCACGTTTCAAAGTTTTCACGATATCCACATATCCATAATCCTCACACTCTTACCTTTCAAACGAGACCATTTGCGAGCAAATTGGAGGTCTCATCCCTGAGGAGTGGGGAATCTTGGTAGAAGATGCGGTTCCAGCTGTTTTTTCAAAACGCCCGGCAAGACGCAGAAAAACGCTTGTACTTTTTTGGGGCTCTCTGGTTCCCACACTACAGGCCCATAGTTATCGCCGCCATGCTTTCGGCGCCGTTCTTCTTCGATGAGAACAGCGTCGGCATCGGGGATCTTATTGCTCAAGACCTTGAGCACCTCGATGCCCAGAACGTCCCCCCGCCGCCATCCGAACCCACTCCCGACACCAGTCAGCATGAAACACAAACACTTTCACCACCAACATCAAACACAATTCCGACAGAGGGCGCCTCCCAGCCAACACAAGAGGCAAGACAGCATTTTGACGGCGCACTCGCTCATTGTCTTTGCAACCCAAAATGCATGTCAGACTCCCACTTTTCTCTCGCGGCCAGCTTTGCAGTGCTCGACGAGGACGAGAAAACAAATATTGTGCGTGGCATGCTTCTCTCTCTCTCCGCACCACCCGGAGAATCCAATCAGATCATGGAGCGGAGTCCGGAACGCGCGCAACGGCGAAAGCAAAAACGTCGAAGGGTAAGCACAGACGGAGACGAAAACCAAACTACGAGGTATGCGCTTCGCGGATCGTGGGTTTGTCATCATGGATTCCCCGCAGTAGTACAGCTCCACCCCCGTACGTTACAGCACTTTGCGAATGAAATAGGCGCTGCAAAGGAGTTCCATCTGCACCGAAACGCGCGAAGCAACGGCCGCAAGGGTAGACGGTCCCTGCAGACCAGCACAGCGTTAGCCTTTCTACGTCGTTACGCAGATTTGAACGCTCTCTCATGTCCAACCGGTCGAGGGTCTGATTATCATTCTCCCTTACAATGGCTAGGCAGCGACACCCGGAGGGATGCGATTTATGAATCGTATAAAGAACGTTGGAGCGATATCACGGACGCCGCTGCACAGCAGTCGCACGCTTGCAAACCGGATGCTGCGCTTTCAAAGAGTGTTTTCCTGAAAGTTTGGGGAAATCACTACCCTATGCTTCGCATTCTGAAAGCTGGTAGTGATTTTTGCGACCAATGCACCACTTTAATGAACTCTGCGAAAAGTACTAGCAATATGGATCTGAGGGAAACATTGCTTGCTGCGAGAAGAGCATATCGACTCAACGCACTTAATGAGTTCAAATTGTTCAGAACAATTCAAAGTGCTGCCGCCGCATCTCCGTCAGGCACACCGATACATTTAATATTCGACTTTGCGGAAAAAGTACTACTCCCGCATTTGTTGCGACAGCCGGGACAATTGCATCTCGTTACGGGGCTCAAGTTTGATATATGCGGAGTGTATAGCAGTACTAAACAGGTTTGTAATGTATACGGCCTACCGGAGAGGCACTGGCCTAGCAGCAAGACATGTAACGAAGTTGCCTCGATGTTAGATCATGCAATCAATGAGCATCACTCTGCTGGAGCTGTTTCCGAACATCATAGAAAGCTTGGCCTTCACGCTGACAATGCAGCGGTCAGAATAAGAATCAATATATGATCTGGTATCTACTATGGAGAGTGTGTATGCAGTACAAAGATGAGATCACGCTGCGCTTTTTGGTTGCTGGGCACACAAAAAATAGGTGTGATGCTGCGTTTGGCATGGTTAAAAGAAGATTGAAACAGTTTGATGTGTTTGGCCCGAGGGATATGATGAAAATATTGGAAGAAAGCTCTTCCTCTAATAAGGCAGTTAATACAACTGCTGTGAGGTGGTTCGACTGGAAGGGGCTTCTGAAAGAGTTCTTCAAGGTACCTAACACTTTTAAGCTTTCTACATATCATATCTTTCGTTTCTCTAACAGTTTTTTTGATGGGGTACTAACCAAGCGACTGTCTTCTGACACTACATGGGAGCGACACACTCTGCGGAAGGCATCGGTTTCGATTGCAACGATACGCGCAAGAACAGAATTTGTGTTGCAATCTAAAATGCTGCGGGTAGCTATGGTGCCACTGTCTCAAATTGCATCCGCTCAAGGGCGGAATAGAGAAGCATATCTTGTCAAGAACGTGTTGAATCGGTATTACGACAATGTTGTTGAGAAACGTGACGCTTACTTTTGTAGTGGAAATCACTGGCAAAACACCCTGTAAAGCTTTGTGGTATTGTTTTTTATGTAGCTTCGTCATTTCTTACTCAATTGGAGTATGCTTTGTCTCATTTAAAAGCTCGGAGAAAGGGCTACAGCTTTGGTTTTCACTGCCAAAGAAGGTTTCGAACAAAGTTTTGCCAATATCTCGGTTCGAGAGATGGAGCCATTCCGATTTTTTGATATTAATTGTTGCACATATTCATACAAGGTTTTCTGCTTTTCATCTCGTAATTCATGGATTAAAGTTTACTTACCTTATACTACAATAAATTGTTATTAAGAGCACATAATTAACATTACTTGACACACAAAAGTTTTTCTTCAATACGCAGGTCAATTTTTGCACTTTGTAACTTAACCTCGTAGGTTAACCTCTACATCACCTGGTTAAAAACGGCTATCTTACAGTAAGCTACGGTGCAAGCTTGCTCTCTCACAAAAATTACTTTCATTTTACTGTACACAATTCTCCTTTTTATGGAAGTCACGCTACCGCACACCACACGTACAACAATGCTTTTGGTATTATATTCGTATGCATAAAAATTAAAAATTCTTGCCTTATCCGATTTTCCCGCGTCTCCCGGGCGCGAAGGTTCTTAATAATTCCATTTTTCATATACTGATTTGTTCTTCCAGATCGCAAGCATTTTTTGCTTTGATCTGTTCCATCCTCAACAACCAACTCTCCCGTTGGTATAATTTCTTCAATCCGTGACTGAAATATTTTAAGGTCTGAGTATGATCCGTATGGAAATCATCCATGGGCCCAAACCACATGACCCCTTCTTACTGAGACTACCACTTCGTATCTTAGACCGGGGCCATGAAACTTATGACTGAACCATTTTGGATCAAACAAAGTAGGTTCACAAATTTTGAAGTCCTCTCCATCTATCGACGCATGAACTTTATCACATTTTTCACAATTCTCGATTCCCATGATATCTTATCAAATATGTTACACCCAGTGACCGCAAACAATGTAGGCCACATTATTCACTGTAACATTTTTCGTGTCGAAGAGACCGATATTGAAGTGGACCACAATAAATTTGGTACGACACTATTTGTGGTACTAACCTATTTAATGTGGACTACATTAAATTGACACGCCAAATATAGTGTAGGTCAAGTGTTAGGCTCACACACACCACACAAAGCACATCAGCTTACTTCCGTCTGGCTTGGAGTCACAGGGGCGGCTTCAAAGTGCGATCTGTACTTCTTAATGATTTCTTGCACTTCTGGGAAGAGTTGCTTCCCCTCCCACATCCCATCTAGATTCAGAGCCAGCCCGGTTCGAATCATTGCCTTTCCCGTGTACGTGAGACCATCAGCATCACGCTGACGGTTAACATCTCTAATAGCCGCAACCGCAAGCTTCAGAAAAAAGTCTTCCCGGGGTTGAACAGCTTTCCAGAACCAGACCACTTCTTACTCAATATAAGATCCATTTGTGCTTTTCCCAAGGCCTACTCCACGCACTCTTTATCTTTTGGATGATAAACGAGTCTACTGTCTGAACTAAATGGGTTGCGTTCTTGTAAAAATAGCGTAGCTCCGTTTTGATACGGTGAGTTGCCTCTTCCAGGGCCGTTGTTGGATTGTGACCGCTACAAATGTCGATGAAAAGGACGCGTTTGCGTCCATGTGGTAGGCGCTTGATCACTTTCTCTTCCGAATGCCACTGTGGCAAAACGATCGTGTCCATCCAGTCCTTCGGTCCACTGCGGTACGAGACACCATCGACATCATCTGGAACTTCTCGAATGGGATAGCTCCTGTTCTGGTTTGTGAAAACCATGAACGCAGATTCAATCTTTGCATTTCTCCCACCACTGATACCCACAACCATCTTCATGCCTTCTCCACCAGACACCACATCAGCCCATTTCACGACCATATCTCCTGAGAATCCTAATGTCTCACCGTTGTCCACATTTATGACAAAATGAGTTTCATCGGCATTCTCAACGTCGTCCTCGTCGAGCTCGCCGTTTCGAAACGCTCTGAACAGAACTCCAAGATAATAACCAACTTCCTAATGAATCAATGTTTCTTTTGCGGGGGAGAGGAGGTGCTTTCCAGTGAGAGAATGACTAACAATTCTATGGCAATCGGCAAAATTTTTTATCCATCGCCGATTGACACATTAGGTGATGCATATCTGGCGTTTCTCACCCATGAGTTCTTTTTGGTATGCGCAATTTGTAGAATTCTCAATCAAAGCCATCGCTAAACTCATCCACGTCTTCCAATTGAACTTCACCCCCAGCTTGCAAAGACGGTCAAATTCGGACACCAAGTGTCTATGGAGTGCTTTAACCCATGGCTAAACCTTCCTTTCTCTTCCCCGACGTGCCTTCAAACATGTTCCCATCACTCCAAAGCAAGTAGACCTGGGGATTCTCGTGCAAAGTCCACGTTGTTGTTGAGAACCGTCCTCGTTTAAGTATAGTTCTCGGTTCTTTTAAAGTCTACTCGCCTTCTGCAAATTTGCTTTAGTGTTTCCCCGGAAAAGCGATGGAAAATTTTTGGTTGCTCTCGAAATGATATGCTTGGGACCACTGGCCGCTATTTTGTTCTGCATCCAAGCAGCAATTTTCAACCTATCTGATATGCGCAAAACATTGTGGGCTTGGTGTTTTTGTGCTTGTTAAGACTGGGTTTCAGGGTTCTGAATTGCTGTGACGTTGTTCGGCTGCGTAGAAGAGTGTTGTAGTGTTTTTGCTTCGAGTACTGCTGGCGGCTGCGTTGGGTGAGATTGGTTTGCTCGTTGAAATTCAGCAAGAATCGGAGATGCACTTGGGACGGTGGATCCCATTTCGGGTTTGGACTGAGCAAATGATCTGATATGAAGATGGAAATACCTCTCACGGCATTTTAAGGGAAGTGCTTGATCTTATGATGGCAAGAACTGGCGTAAAAGTCTTCCGTAACGGCTATATAGGCAAACCGGGTCATTTTTGTACGCAGAATTTGGCGCAAAGCTTCTTACCGTTGTTACCACATTAATAAAGGTCATGAAGAGGTTCATGAAGCCCACACTAATTGTTTTCCATAGCAAACCTCTTTGAACAAGAATTGAAGTGGGCCACTGTATTATCTGTACCCACACTAAATACACGCCTACATTATTTGCGGTTACTGGGTGTAGGGTTTGCAAAAATTGATAGAATATGTGCAAAACATTTAGGTATGTACTTACAAGATTTAGTTTGGAAATTGCTGATAAAATTATTCGGTTCCATTTCCTAAACGTTTTTTCGTCGACTTTAGCAATAGTAGAGTTAACTGTTTCGCTTGCGTATACCTTCAGAAACATCACAGTCCACAACAGATGATGGGGTTGCGTATTAGACGGTAGCAAGTTTTCAATTTTTTTCCATAGAATAATACAAATATGGGGGTTAACGCCGAACAAGAAGTAGAACCAGCGGTTCTGCATAACACTGGAGAGACCATGAGACATGCGTAGTAGACAGAGACCTTCATGAACAAACGTCTCGAAGCTCATGGTGGCCACTTTATCGAGTTGTTACTACTCTTTGCCTATGGCAAAGATTAACTGCCAATATATGTACTCTGTAGTTCTGGTTTCGAAAGTCTGAAATTCATGTAACCTACCCTCAGAGATCGACAATCTCAACAGCGGACATGCCTTTGCTGCGCATGTAGAGTTGTGAATTCAGAACTATAATTTTCGTCTTCAGATTGCGTGACATAAAATGCATGTTGCTGTGCTGCCAACGCACCTTTATTAAGCAAAATTGCAACTAACAACCCCGAAGCCTAACATTAGTCTTCAGAATGAAAACCATTGTGTAGATCAAATATTGTGAATATTCGATACCATTAAAAAGAGACACATTGAATTTCAATTGAGAATGAACCCTCATGAACGAACAAAGTTCACAAGAAGCAGATTTGATTGAGAACAGTAGCTACTGGCGCTTCGATTCTAGAGATGTGAATCAAGTTTCAAGAATTCTACGTCTCCAGGAAGCGTAATATACATGGAAAAGCATATTATTGTCGTTCTGTACATACTGAATATACACGGTAGATTTGCGGACATTGAGGCGAGATTGGCACACATGAATCTTTTCCTACTTCGCTTTTGCTATATAGGCATCATATTACCAACGTTGAAAGGTATCAATACAATACAGCTAGATCAACTGCCGATATGATTCTTTCGTTGATGTCAAAAACGTCTTCTTGCAGGAATCGAAAACACCAACCTTGTATCAGACGCATCATCATCCAGGGAGACACGGGAAAGAAGAAATGGATAATTACATTTAAATACACAGCGGTACGCCTTGTGACTCCGACTATCCGTGAATCACGCTCAAACATTTTGTTTTATACGTTCAACATTAATGAATTATTAAAACTCTGTTCAAGTTGGACAAACAGCATACATATCTAAAAGCTAAAGAGAGACAGAATCTTCAACTCATAGCATTTTTACGCAGTACTAGCTATATATCGTAAATTTTTTCCCCACATTGAATTGAAACTTGAGTGATATTAGCGACAGCATGAAAACACTTTGAATGCAATGATCGCTTGGGGCGAAACTTCTTGCTTAAAACCAAGAACTGCTTCAGATAATCATGTATGTTTTCGTGTCTTGCTCGCAATAATATGTGTCTTTCTCGATCTGTTGGATAAATGCGATTCTTTCTTAAACATGTTTCGTCTGGGTATCCGTCGTCGGTAACAACTTTTTCGTTAGTCTGTAGTCTTTTCTTTAGATCTCGACAGTATATCATTACATCTGTATGCCCCCCACACGGAAAACCGCCGTTGATCCAAACTATTTCTCCTCCTCCAATACTGATTCCTGTTTCATATCGCATCCCAGACACATTAACCCTTGTCGAATACCCGGAAGTATTCTCTTCCGGGTATCAATTTTTGTGGTATCAATTTTTGTGGAATAGATACCCGGAAGAGCACTTCCACTTGGAATACCCCTATTCCATGTATCAATGTTACATAAAGTTATTAAAAATAATACTCTGTTCTCCAGCAAGGTCGTTTTGGAGTCTTCATAAACCATGCTGACGAGCACCCTTCTAGATGCAAGTGCTCAAAGAAGCCGTAATTGTAGTAAAATAGACAGGTAAAGAACCTGTCAATAGCGTAATCATTACCTTCGTTTGGCATGCTATATATCGCCTATTAAATACGGGGACGAAACAATGGCAAATTTTTAGCTGTCGACAAAACTTGTCTCTCTTATCAGTAAAGCTCTTGTGCCAAATACGTTTTGTACAAAGGCTTCTTTAATTCTCCAGTATCACAATAGCTTGATAATCGTTTTTCAACACATCTGTACTTTTGTACTACTAATTCTTCAATAAGAGCCAGAACAAGTATAATTGTTTAGACATGTAAACTACTAAATGTTATGACAATTTTGTCAGCTGTTCACTCTGCTCTGCGCTACATATGCTACTCATAGTGTGCTTCTAGGTCTAATTAAGTCAATACGCTGCAACCTGGACCTTTTAAACCATTAAATGTGGATCGCGCGCAATAAAAGTACACAAGACAAAAGTCTAGTTTTCACTCTACCTTTAAGGCCATCTGTTGATAGTGGAGAAGGTCATAGTTGTTCTAGTTGATACGAAACGTTTTAGTTGTGAGAATGTACCAAACAAAGTAGTGCAAAATAACGGAATGGGCTTGGCTGGCCGCTATACATGTACAGCAATGTAAGTCTATCGCCACATTGATTGAATGCAGAAATTACCAGAATGCCACGATGCCAAATATATAGCTTTTTTCAGGAGTTCAATCCCCCACCAGAGCGCCACACTAAGCGCCAGATATTGGCGCAAAATCAGTACCCAAAACCCCAGTGCACCCCAGTTGAGAACACATTAGCAAGTCCATCTCCCGCCCTTGTCTCTCTTTCCCTCCAACCATCCCACAGACCACGACGCAATGAATTCTTCCGCATCCGACCCGGCTCCCACTTCGTCCTCTACGCCCAATCCAGTTTGTTCCGATGCGTCACAGACCGCCTCTCCCTCACCAACAGCAAAGAACACGACTCCCAAACAACCACCGAAGGCAAACAAGGCCAAGGCCAATACGGAGAAAAAAGGCAGTGGCGGAGCCCCCAACTACAGCAAGAAAGACGTCGACGCTCTTCTTGATATAGTAGAAGATGTAGAACCAGTTGATGCTAATTTGTGGGCACTTGTAGCAAACAAGTTCGATCTATAAATCACCGCAAACGAGCGCCCTGCGCGTGATAGCACCTCCCTCAAGAACAAGTTCGACAAGCTCTGCAACGCTCAAAAGAAAACTGGAGATCCATCATGCACACCGATTGTACGGCGAGCTAAACATATTTCCAGGGATATACAGGTGAAAATTGCGGCCGCAGTTCTCAGTGTTGAAGAGGATTCGGAACATGGAAATGAAGACAACGACGAAGACGAACACAATTTCGGGATGAGAGCAGTACAATTGGTGCGAGGTAGAGAAAGCGTGATATAGGAATGGAAGGTCTTCCATCGAAGAAAGCACGAACAGAAGATGCCATTGTGGAGAAGGTGGACACCATGACTACGTTTATTGGAATGATTGCAAAGTCAATGGAGTCGGCGAACGATCCCGGTGTAGTGGCTGCAAGTCAGGAGCAGATGATAACCACGGCCGTGAAGCAAGAGGTTAAGGCGTTCAAAGATGAGGTCAATCAGAGCATGGGGGATACGAAGGCGATGCTTTCAAGCATGAATGAGGTTCTCCAGCAGCTGATGTGCAAACTACCTGGCGACAACCTGAAGCACAAATCCCGGTAACGAATTTCCTCAGAGTTCACTTTCAATGGCCTGGTTTCCCGCTCGCGCGGGCCCAGCACTGCGGGGCGAAGCCCGCGTAATGCTCGCAAGCTCGCATTCGCAGACTCTACTCCCCGGGCTTGGTCCCGCGCTCACAAACGCAGACTCGACGGGTTGTATGTAGAGGCAATGTGGTTGCGTCCCATCAGCCTTGTTCTGCCGTTCAGTCAACGAATGGCGAGTTCTATAAGAACACCACGCCTCCCACAATCAGTTGGTAGTACACTCTTGAGGCGTTGGAATGGGTCATTTATCGCACGTATGTCCCACTCGGCGCTCTGTCTCTCACTCGGGAGTACGCGTTGCATTACCAAGTCGATAGCCACCAGTTCTGCAGACTCTGGGATGCTCGAAGTCTCGTTGGATTTACGCGCTCGCAGTATTGTCCCATTCGAGGGGTTGCTGACAAACACAGAGCCTCCCAGAATGGCCAGTCCAGGTGGTGTCACTGCATCGGAGAGCTTAGGGTAGTAAAGACCAGACACACTGGCAAGCTTTTTGTCATGCCAGCTGCCTGGGTAGGTACAGCAGGGTGTATAATTTCGCCGAAGAAGTTAAACACAAATAGGTTAGTGACTTCCTCCTGTTGTGTGTAACCCTCGTAGTAGGCATTCTGTAGCTCGGTGTCGCCGTAGGTCTGACGACGGAACCGTCCACCATCCGTAATTCCAAACACTCCCTTCTGCAGGGGGCCTGATTGTCTGTTATTCTGTAGAAGGGCTGCGGATGCCTTCATCTCTAAAAGAGTTGGCCAACAGACTTCAAAAGAAATGGCCTCTTTCTTACGCACAGCGCGAAGAGGGACATAAAGAGAATAGTCTAACCCGACGCTTAGAGACGAGGGAACTATGCCAAAGAAAAGACACAGTTGGTACATGTTGCAATTCGTTTTCATGTAATGAAGGGCAAGGCCCAGTAGGTCTTTAGACTGCAAAAGAGGCTTACGTCCTCGCTTAGACGTGCTCCTTCGATAAGGGCTTCCATTGTTACAGGTTAAACGGGATGTCTCGAAGATAGGCAACAGTGTGGTAGAGAATATGTTTCTTGTAAAGTTAGTGACTACAATAAAGTCGCCCTCTCTGCCGGCCTTTAGCAGACGTCGCCACGGGGTTTCATCCTGTTCATGTAGAGGATGTGAAAGGCTTTGACGTTTGTGCTGGGCTACCCGATGGGAGCGGTTGGGACGTGTTCTACGCTTCCTTATCAGGAGTAGAACGCACAAACTTGTCGTTACAGACGCCGAAACGGCCGCAATGGCAGCTGCTTGGGTACGGGTTGGGAACATGTTGTCGCGTGACGCGTTTGGCGGAGGTTTGGAGTTCTGAATGGACCCTTCGAGGGTCCGTTCAGATGGTCGGGTTTGGTTCCGCGCCGGTCAAAAATAGACCCTTTTCATTGGCTAAAATTTGACCAGGCGGCTATCTGGTATTTCCTGCATTCACTCATTATTCACCTGGAAAAGGTCTCTTCCCGTTGGAAGAGGGTCTATTCCAATCGGAATAGGGGCCTCTTCCAAAAAAATTGAAGACAGTTCCAGTCTTAGCCGCGCGTCTAGCTCCCTTTTGAGCCATCTGGTCTTCGTTGCATATCTAACGATCTAATTTTTTAATTTCCGTACGAGTATCGCAAACGAAAGAAGATAAAGAGACGTATTCAATGCAATTTGTTTCATTCTTCTCTGCAGTTTATGTGACTACTTACGCCCTCCGTCAAAATGCTGTTTTCATCCATTTATCACCTATTCCGGGTCAGCCTGACAAGTGTAGAGCAAACCCCAAAGAGGGTACGTGCCCACCAGCATGTCCGAGTCCTGCTCTCACAAAAGGGTGAACTCAGAATTAAAGCCCTCTGCCCATGCGCGTGCCGTGTGGCAGCCGGGTGTAAACCGGAGACGGTACTGGAATAACCTGCAGAGGTAAAGAAGAGAGTGAGTCTAGAGAGGAGTAACCGACGACGGGTCACAAGAGAACGAGTCCAGAAGTAGAGCGAACGGTGCCGTAAGACGGTGTAATGCTCCTACGGAGAACCACACGAGCGAAGCTACGGCCCGTGCCAACGGCGGGAACAGGGCCGATAGCGAAACGAGACACATACACACGAGTGTCCAAATATAACTCTGTACAGAGGCGAAAGCGAGGCCTGCACCAGGAAAATGATGAACTAAACAACGATCCGGTACCTCGGCGAGCGACAACAAATACAACCTGATAATGGGGTAATTAGCGAAACAAGCCCGAAACTGGTAGTATAGAACTTCCTTAGGGACCCTGAGGGGTGATTGTCCCGAGACCAGTCGTGGTTACTATCCTTAGAGGAGTCTTGAACCTACGTGGGCAGTAAGATTCATAGCCCGGCCTTCGGGATGAAGACCACGTACTTCAGGAAGAAGATACGACTCAGGTAAGTTTTAATTAGTGGCTCCAGGGCGAAATCGCCCGAGCATATATACTATCTACTGTATCTAGGGCTGCGCACTTTTACGAGGGCTCTACACGTAGACAACCCAGTGTCAGGGTGCCAAAGTATCTACCCAGTGGGTGTGACGCTAAATATTTGGACAAATATGCCACAAAGCCCTACTGTACACCTATTTCATAGGTTCTATCCCCGATTCACCTAACAAGGTACGTTCCCAATAATATTTCCAATTCCACCCGAAACGGGGTCTATATTCATAGTCTGACACGTCAGTGCTCAATGGGTAGAGCTCTATTATGAGAAACTTCATTGTACCGACATAGAATAGCAATTGCTCCACAACAAGGGTTAAACTTATCGGAAAACGAATTAGATGAGAACGGCTGTGGTTCCTGAATTGGACAATCTGTCCCATCCACCGATATAAAGCAGGATGCAAACGACTCCATCGCAAAACGTAAAACTAATTTAATCTGCGCCTGTTATTAAAATGTAATATCAATTGTTTGGAATAAATCAATTAAACGTACCACACGCATATTACGTATATGCTTAACAAATACCCAGCTCCACTTGCGGAAGGTTTTCTCGTCCGTGTTGCAAAGTGATGCGTTGACATGTTCTGTAGCATACTGACGAAGAAACAATAAACTCCAAAGCAAATGCTTTGGCTTCGAATCCGCGCTAACTCCAGTTCCGAGTTTATTCAATATTGTTGCGTATGTACGAAAGGACACGCCAAACAAGGAACAAAATCTCGAATGTTATACACCAAAATTGCCTGCACGAACTCCTTTGAGTATGCCAATAGTGGCTCCTCGGAATGTGTTTACGTTTGCTGGTCTAGACAAAGGAGACATTTCTTGAGACAATAAGCATGTCTTTCAGAGCATGAACTACTATTGCGATTGATACTTATATACTGAGAGCAGGAACTTGCTTCGACCTCATCAAACTCTATGCTTAGACTGTATGGGATGCAGAACCGCATTGGCAGTAGACCTTTCGGACAACAGAGAATGAAATACAAAACAAAGCAGTTGTCAAATTATGTAGGCAAGGTACTAAATTGTAAAGGGTATCTACGCATCGTCCATTGAGACGAGTCAGTATTTATCAAGTACATAAATATGTCGCCATCAATACCAGATTGCACAGCAATAATTCAACAAGGTTTGTAAGCAAAAAGTTAGAAACATAATATATAAGCGCTCACCCACGTATCGTTTAGTTAGATGTGTATTTCATGCATCTCCTTCACCATTATTCACCCATATTTTTTTCTGCAACAGCCATAATAATCCTTATGCCACCATTCTCAGATTTTGACGCCAATAATTTCGTCGACATACTTTGTGAGGCGCAAATGTCACTTAAATCAGAGTTAAATCAATTTTCAAAAACAAAAATCTACCAAGATTCGGACGACGAAAATGTCTCTACCTGTCCAAAATATGAATCATTCTATTCACAAAATGGACCACAAACAATATTGTTATGAACAAACTCTTCGTCGAAAGAATCTCATCTGATTTAGAACTATGTTGCTGCTTTCATTACCGCTAAATGGAACATAGGCAGATGACGTAGGTACCATTATGGCGACAAATACGGAATGTCTATGGCACTGGTAGTGCTGAAACATGGTGGCACATGGAAATTTCTAGGCAGTCTTTTTAAAATCAATGAGAACACCTTCGACTGATTGATTTTAAAATTTATATCTTGTATGTGTTTAGAGGTATATCACAAATACGTGAGGCTGTCGTACAAATACAGATAGGGTGTGGGGTCCCCCTGGTAGAGGGAGCGCGCGAGGGCTCAACCTAAAGGGGAAAAACACACAACCAATATGGTAGTAGGGCACCTGAAACCCGAAGGGGCAAACGGCGGGGCAACTAGTCTAGACCGTGTAGGTGTACGGTAATAGACGTCGACGCCCGGTAAAACCTGAATAGTAATAGAGTAGCAAGTGCCCAAGATGGTATAGTTACTGCCCTAGTGGTGGCTGACTTTACAATATTCAAGGGGGAAGGCGAGGTGCACCGCAATATATACAAGGTGCACCGACGCCGATTTCCCATGCGGGCATGACGTCATCGGCTGTGCCCATGACCTACTGTCATGGGCCAGCAATGTTAAGCTAAACTAAATAAGAAATTAGAAAATAGAAATTATAAAACTCAGAATACCAATTAGGTGCTGTGCAGCCAGCAAGGCGCACAAGTAGGCCCACGTGGCACCAACCCATTGAGGTCTCATTGTACTACAGACCCCCTTCCTACCCTGAGCCACGCCCTCGTGGGTCCTAGATCCTCTTACCAAGTCGGTTGCATCGTCGTACCCCTTTGGTCAACGGCGCAGTCTTCGTGCTATTTCGCGCCGTGCTTCACGCTCGCTCTGCGATACGGAGCGGGCCTGCTCACAATTTGGGTCACTACCGACAGCGGCTTTTCCTTCCCCATTCGTGGTTTCGGGCGCGACGCGCGCCCGTTGTGCGCCTTCGAGGTTCGACCGCCAGCCCGCGTTCGCATCCACCTTAACGGATTCAAGGCTTCGATCGCCCATTCCGCGCCGTCACACCCATTGAGGTACACAACGCAGCTTTGCGCTCCTGCTCGTGCTGTACCGTGCAGGATTTTGGCGCCCCCTTGTTCGTAGCTTGTCGCGCTGTACCCTTCAGGTTCCGTCTCCGTCTCTTCGAGGCGCTGCCGCTGACTCCTTTGAGGTTGTTCCACCGTTCTTTCTTCTGGTTACCTTCGTACTCCTTGCGGTTTGTCTACGCTGGCTCGCGCCGTGTGGCTTCTCGTCCGACCGACAAGGTTGAATCCGTTTATGGTGACCCCCGATCCTTACCTGAACCACATGGGTAGCCCTGGTACCACCGTGCGGGCTCGCACCCATAGCGGTACACGGCGCTTGTCAGTTCCCCAAGTTGGTCAGCCGGACGAGGTAGCTTCAAGGGACGGTGCGCCATCGGCGACCAATGCCGATACCTCAATGGTTGAACCAGCATAGAGCCCTGAACGGGTGGAGGTTCTGAGCATCAGCTTTAGTGATTCACCCATTATGGAAAAAAAGCCAATTTGGTTCACCCCTGCGGTCGAATGCTCGCCGTCTCAACCACTCCCTCGCGGTTCTCATCACACCATGTCGGGTGCTGGTCCTTCGTGCGGTCGCGGAAGCGGCATTACCAAGTCTGGTTCGCGCGGTACTGCGTTGTACCATACGCGCATCCAAACAGGTTTCCGGAGCCAGCCGGTTCAATCTTCTTCGCATCAACCTCAAGGGATTCACGAGGGGATACAGGATCCGTATGGTCCGGAGCCCGAGATTCTTCGTGGGATTTCCTATTATTGTTTGAAAGCGTTCACCACGGCCGATTGGAACGTTTCCCAACATGGTATTTTCGGGATCGATCCAAAAATGGTTTCGCAAGCGACGCTGTACCGCCGGTACTGGCCGTTGGCGCCGGGGAACACCTCGCTTCCCGACGTCTTGCGACGTCCGACTCTGGATACCTACTTGGTTTTGTTTCGTTGGGATTGCGAGCGTCTCCGCTCCGTCCCGCAGACGCTCCACCGTCGGAATAAAGAATCTCAACCTCATCAGGGTCGGACGGAGTGCTATGAGAGTCGCCAGCGACACACACCAATGAGGTATTTCATTCCCTCACTGTATCCCAGCGATCTGCCGTACGTTCGTATTGAACCGGAGCTCCATTATTACCGACGTCTGGTTGTAAAGATCTGTCAGTACGACTCCCTTCCGCAGCAGTACCTTCCGGCTTCTCCACATTTGGTTTGCCTCGATAGGCCTTAGAATACCATCCATTGGGCCAACCGTCGTAGGTGGGGGGTGGATGCGGCCACCAAGGCTCGCATTCGCACCCGGTCCAGCTTCAACCGCGTCATGCATGGGTTCCAAAATGTGGAGTTCTTCTCACAACCTAATAAGGAAAGAACCTCTTATTATGTAGCTCGACCAGATTGGTGGAATACCTATGAGGTTCCGATGTCGCTTAGCGTCCCAACCCCACCGGTATTGGCCTATTTCGGGAGCCACATGACCCGCAACCACGATCGGTATTACCTCATTTGGTCGATTGCCCTCGCGGAGTGGGCCACACTGGTGGCCGTCCTGGCTCTGCAGGCTGCCCGTGATCGTATCGACTGAGACTGACGTTCTCGCAAAGCCGAGATTTACCGTGAAGGTGTTCAGCCTCCTGGCCGTATGTTCTTCATTCCCCCGATGGTCATTCGCAACATCCGACAGTTCGGACTCGGAACCATTGTGGCAGGTACGTATTAATCCATTGAGCAATTGGAGTCATTGCCTATCCAAGTGGAGACCTTCCCGTGGGGACCCAAGCAGGGGTGGGAAGTTTTCGATCCCGTGTCCTGGAACGTCGTGTCCCGTGCAGAGCAACGCTACTTTGCGGCGCCTACCGATCAAGGACCTCCAGGGAGTCCTGAACCCTTCCCAACCGTGGTGGAATCGCCAGCGGCTACCACTGCGGTCACTTCAGCACCTACTTCCGCTCCGGTGGGACACAACACGCCTGCCCATACTCGTGTAACTCATCTTCTTCCCAGTACACCAAGGGTTGATGGGCCTTCGCAGGGCTATCCTCGGGGGTTTCATGGCTGCGGCTGCGGCGCCTGTCCCCTCTCAGGTGCACTCCCAGGCCATTTCAGGTTTAATGGCTCGGGTCCGCCAAGCCTGCGTGGTGAACTTCCAGCGGGCGGGTCCTACCTCTGTGGTCGAAGCCCTTACCCTTCTGGAAAGCATCCTGCCTCGTCATTCACAGTACATGCAATCCTTTTCCCAAATTGGTGAGTTCCGGAACCGGTTCCAGGTCGAGCTCTACCAGATGGCTACCAACCAGGTGGCAGGCCTAGCGACGGCCATGGGCCCGACGCCTACAAACCCTTTGGAGGATCTCCTATTTGGTGCTAGCCTGCACCCCGGCCTTCTAGCCGCTCCGCAGGCTCCTCTCCGCATCGGGTCATCGGTACCTCCGTCGGTTGTGCAGGCGAGCGCGCCACCTCCGATGGGTCCCAACGTAATGCCAGGCGTCAGCGTGCATACTAGTACCCCCGTGGGTCATAATAGCGGGCCTAGCCAGGCTCCAGGCCAGGCTCATCTTTTCCAGCCTTGGCCGGGAGCCCATCAGAACACCTCTCCGGGTCGGGGATCCTCAGCTGGACGGTCCTCGGGACCTCAATTTGCCACTCACCCGTCAGGTTGATTGGCGTACCCACCCGGGTCTGTGCTTGAGCTACGTTGCTCCTGTATCCCTATTGGTGTTACTCTTCAAGTAAAGTTAAAAGTTGTGCATTTCCATGTTAGGTTCCAATTGCCATTGAAATGCGATGCGTATCGAGAGAGGAAGCTCGAAAACAGCTCCCCCCTTCCTTGGCTCTGCGCATCTCCAGTTAGGTTTTGAAACTCTCCTCCCCCCTCCTTGGACCAGCGTACCACGATGGGTGAAGGTTAATTTCTTGTAGGCAAGTTCCAGGAGGTAAATTAGCTCCATCTTGAGCCATTTTGATGCTCGTAGTATGGTTCACCACGTTGGTACTCCGATGCGGCTTTTTTGCGGCGCAGCGAGCTGGTTCGCCTTCCCATGAGGTCAGATGTTGTGCCACGCGCTTGCGCGCCGTGGCCAGCAATGTACCGAGAGGGTTCTGCATGGCCTCTCACCATGCATGGGCGCACGTGCGGTGTTTCACCCTGTAGGTTACTTGCAAGGCGAATCAAAACATTTGGCCGGGAAATTACCCCTCCATATGGTAGTGAAAACGCAGAAAACCCTTTTGGTTTGTATCTCCGGAACCAGGCGGTTTCAGAGGCTGGAAATGGCCGATTCGGGAGCGCGGCACGGTCAAAATACTTAGATTTTTTGACCATGCCGTTTCTCGCTCCCTACACACAATAGTGTAAACCGAATCGGTTACTCCGCACGGCGCGACATGAGCAGCGCGCGTATATCTCGTCAAATAAAAAGATACAATTTTTTGAATGTTTCCACCGTTCGGGTTCGCGCTCGTGCCGCGCACGTGCATGGCGCGTGTGCAACGGCGCGTACGTCTTTAGCGCTACCCCTCCTTGGACGTACCCTCGCGGAATGCTCCTTCTGGTTGTACCTTCCTGGTAAGTAGTTGAACCGTGTTTGGTACTCGTCATTACAATGCTTTTCCCTCTTTTGTAGGGGACTGCATCACCTCTAAGGTTTACCCATCATTCGGCATGTCCTCTCCCTTGCGCTTCCAGTAGCTTACCCTGAAGTGGTGTGGTATGGCTGAGGGCGTCTCGGCGGTATGACCGTCAGCGCCCCAGCCATACCAGCGTACTGTGTACTTTAGAACTTCTTGGGTACGGCGGTGACCTACAAGGCGTTCCTATGGGAACTCATTAAAGACCTGAGATGGTATCCTTCCACCATTTTGGTTTAGATGGGCATTGGTACCACTAGGGGTAGGTGTTTCCTCTGAAGGAGCAACCGTACTCCCCGCAGGTGATACGTAGTCGGGGTCGTCACCCTGTGCGTCAGCATTAACCTCGATGGGTGTCCCGTCTTCCCGGCGCTGAGTCCTCAGGGCAACCGCTTGTAGGTCACGCGCGGATTCTCCGCGTTCCTTCCTGGACTGAACCGTCCGAGGTGCAACCGTGATTCGGTCAATAGAGATCGTATTCTCTACAACATCTTGGTTCACCGTTACCATGTGGTCGGTCGCCCGAACTACCTTGAAAGGTCCCGACGATTTCGGAAGAAGTTTAGAATTGATATCTCTATCAATAGCTTCATCATCGGCTTCATCACCCGGTCGTGGTTTAGCTACTTTTCAAGGATGGTCAATAAAGACATATTGACCCGGCGTAGCCGTTACCACTTGGGTTACCTTCCGGTCGTAGTCCTCCTTGTACCGCCTCTCGGATGCTGTGAGCTTGCTCTCAGCATACTTGAGAGCACTTCTCAACCTCAAAAGGGTATTCCGTTTGACCTGTGACGGTGTGAGCGCTCCGGCGGCTTCTTGTTCTAATGGGTCCCCTTCAACAACAATATCTGGAGGGTGTCTTGACAGTATCAGATCGAACGGCGTAGTTTGCGTCGCTCGATGAGCCTGAAGGTTATATGCGTACGTCAAAGGCTGCACGAGCTCTTCCCAACCAGTTTGGTGTTCTTCCATATAATGTCGCAGCCTAGATACCAGTTTTCGTTTAAAGCGCTCCACTTGCCCATTCGTTTGTGGATGATAGGCAGTAGTGAAGTAGTGCTTAATACCCAAGAGGTCACAAACCGCTTCAAAGAACTTCGAAGCAAAGTTCGAACCATTGTCGGTAAGTAGATAAAGCGGTGCACCATACGGGTAGATCCAATTATTCAAGAAAGCCACCGCGAGGGTCGTAGACTTCGTGTCTTTCAAAGGTAGGGCTCTGGTGAGCTTCGAAAACCTGTCGGTGATTACGATGATGTACTGATATCTCCTTGTGGTTTTCGGCAATGGCCCTAGACGGTCTATTGCTACGAATTCGAGAGAACCCGCAGCTGGGAATAGTTTCAAGTATTTTCTGTGTTTGCGGAGACCTCCACGGGTTCGTACGCATGATTCGCACTGACCCACAAAGGTATGGATATCATGAGCCATTTGGGGCCAATAATACCCTTGCCTCAAGGTGTAGTACATTCTCGTACCTCCGGGGTGTCCGGATAGCCTCGGGTAGTGCGAAAGGTTTAGCACCCTGGGGCGCAGCACTTTGGGCACTACCTTTCGAAGAGATCTATCAATTGGAGCTCGCCTTACAAGGAAACCATTTCGGTCGACATCGAAGTTTGAGTCTTTCATGCCAACCTGGTCCATGAGAGAGCGACAGTAAATATCGTTTGCCTGTTCTCTCAGAAATTCCTCGCGGGTAATAGGGATGACGTTGGTTTCCTCAAGGGCGAGTATCACCCGAGCGGTGGCTTCATTGAACCATCTATCCTCTTCGGGTAGAGTCCAGTGAGCTTCTTAGGTATCAGCATCACCACTAGGGTCTGTAGAGATGATAAAACATGGGATATCATCTTCTACAAGTTCGGCCAGATCATCTGTGGTAATATGAGACATCGCGTCAGCAACGTTGTGCTTTATACCTCGACGGTACTGTACGTCGTACTCGAACTCTGAAAGTCGTAACCGCCATCGGGCAAGTCTGCCTAATGCGTCGGCAAGACCCAGTATTCACCGTAGGGCTTCATGGTCAGTTCGAAGCGTAAATCTTTCACCATATAGGTAGAGACGGAGCATCAACATGTCGATTCGGAGAACCAAAAGGTTCTGTAAGCAGACGTGTTTATATAGCTTAGTAAACTCTGAATTAGCATGCCTATAGGAAATTACGAAGAACCACTTTTTCACTAATTTCTACGAACATCTTTGGAGTACGCAATTTACTACGTTGCGTTGGCCTAGTGGGTAGCCATCGACATTCATGACTCTGCATGTGGAGGAACATGGCGCCACCCACTGGGTCCCGGGTTCGAGTCCCGAGAGAATTGATTTCACCGTCAATTTGACTTTGCGAAAACGCAGACCCTGACACCTGTAAGCCGTGCGCAGAGACGTACGGCAAGGTCGGGGCAGAAGAGTAACAATGAATGCAAGGTGAGTGGCTTACAGTTGATCTTGTGTGAGTCGAACGAGATCAACGTGGATTTGATGGCCCGATCATCCGGAAAATTTCCCTTGGAATGAAAAGGTGGAATAATCAAAACTTTCAAATAACTGGTGCGGAAATGTTACTCCAAAAGTTTCCGAGATAATTCTCGAAAATTTCGGAGCGGAAAAAAATCGAGTGTCGATTCGGAGAACCAAAAGGTTCTGTAAGCAGACGTGTTTATATAGCTTAGTAAACTCTGAATTAGCATGCCTATAGGAAATTACGAAGAACCACTTTTTCACTAATTTCTACGGGCATCTTTGGAGTACGCAATTTACTACGTTGCGTTGGCCTAGTGGGTAGCCATCGACACAACATGCTTCAGACCACTCCCTGACATTCCTTTTCGGTTGTTGTGTAGTTCTATTCTGCAGCGTGCAGAGCACGGCTCCAGTACCCTATAGGTAGTTTGTCGCCATTTTCTTGCTCCTACATAAGACAACAACCATATGGGCGTCCGAGGGGTCGGTATCCAACGTGTATCGTAAACCAGCTTTGGGCAGTGCCAAGATGGGAGGTGTCAAGAGCGCATGTTTCAGCGCCTCGAACGCATCCATCTACTCATTGGTAAGACATTCAAACCTTGTAGGTTGGCATTTGAGCAGCTTCCGGGTTAGGGGAGCCGCTATCTTGGCAAATCCCTTGATAAACCGGCGGTACACATTGCACAAACCTATAAAGGGTCGGATTTCCGTTTGGGACGTGGGTGGCTTCGCCTCCTGCACGGCCCGGATATTCCACGGCGTCACTTCTAACCTTCCAGGGCTGATGATATGACCAAGGTATTCTACCTCTTTGGTGAAGAATTCGCACTTGCGGAGCTTCAGCGTTACTTCAGATTCCCTCAAAAGGTTTAGAACTTCCCTAACATGGTGTAAGTGTTCCTCTACGGTTCTGGAATAGATGATTACATCATCGATGCACACCAGGGCGGTTCTCCACTTCACCTCGGAAAGAATTATATCTAACGCCCTTTTAAAGGTAGCTGAGGTATTCCGCAACTCAAACGGCATACGCGTAAACCGGAATAACACAGCGTGGCAAGTAAACAGAGTTTTGTCCTTCTCTTCTTCCCTGATAGGTACCTGCCAATAACCACAATTGGCATCGAGCGTAGTAAAGATCTTGGCGTTGCCCAACGACTCTATACACTCGTCCGTTCTGGGTATTGGGTACGAATCCCTGATGTTCATACTATTCAGTTTTCTGTAGTCCACACAGAACCGCATACGGGTATCATTCTTCTTTCTGACCAGAACCACAGGGCTGGCCCAGTCTGCATTTGCTGGTTCTATGACACCTTCACGGAGCATTTGCTCGAACTCATTGAGTTCAACCTCACGGGCTTTTGGATCTGCTCGGTAAGGCTGCTGGTAATTAGGTTTCCAGCCAGGCACCATATCAACGCGGTGCTCTGTAGCCTCTATTTGGCCTAACCGGCCCGACCACATGGGTTTAAATTCTTCTAAGAGACTGAGGATCCGGTTTCGGAGAGCCTGGTTCTCCGCGCCGATCTGGAGTTCCTTTCTCCAATCACTCACTGGGTCCAGTTCCATTTTGGTATTTGTCGATAACGGGGGCGCATATGCGGGATATGGCGCATCTACTCTTTTCCCTTCCTTAGAGATGGCGACCTCGCCCATCTTAGTAGGTGAGACCGCGAAAACCCCTTGTGCTGCTGCTAATGCAATCCCGATAGTGGTATTGTTGGGTAACTTAACAGTATGATTGCTGAAGTTACTCAAGTACACCTTGAAGGTTTGATTAGGGATATTGTAAATGATCCCGTTTGCCATCAAGGCGAGATGTCTTTCTGCCAACCTAGGATGGTTCTGTAGCATTACCAATCCTGGTATTGTGCATGAGACATTCACTACCATCTGGGTCATGGCCGGGATTGAAACCAATTTGGTGAGCCGTATCTTGTTTGAGACCGTGTCGGTGGGTATATTGGACCTCGGCTTCTGACGCCAACCATTTTTGGTCTGCGTATTACCTAGTATGGCAATTCACCCACCTTGACGGAGAGCGACCGTTCGGGACCCTGGCAAAATTGCCTTGACATTTCTGTCAGTAAAGTTCGTCTCGAGGATACAGTCTGTCGCCAGACGATCCACCACAAAGAAATTGAGCTTCACCTTCAAGGTTCCAAGTTGTACCACAGTGGTCAATATTCCTCTAAGGTGCAGTGGGCGCTCGTTAGCGTCTACCTGTGGGTTGAGACTCGGGGCAGGCCGAATGTTCCGCAAGACCGCATCGGGTATGACGCGAGCGTTTAGCACATTCGGACCGGCGCCGGTCTCGAGTACACACGCAACGGGAACCTGTAGGTAATTGAGAAAGCTTACTGAAGCATTAACTTTATAGTTATTGTACTTCATCAGACACACCACATTGGCTACATCTGATTCTTCTTCTTCCACCATTAAGGTTTCCCGTTCCGGTATCGACGGGCCTTCCAATTCGCGGTTAGGGGTGGCCCATACGCTAACCGTTCGGTGTTTCCTGCTCCTCCTTAGCGGGACTGTCCTTCTCCAAGATTGGTGTGTCTTCGATGAGATGAACCTGAAATGGTAGTGGTTGAGCTTGTGTCTCTTCCCAGATCCATATAGGTTACGGTGGTTCTGCTGGCTGGCACTGATTAGATGTTCTCGCACCCCTGGAGGTATTTTGTCACATCGGTTCGCCAGATGGTCTGGCGATAAGCAGAGCCAGCAAACCAGTCCACCTGTCTGGGGATCCCGCATGGCCATAGAGGTAGGTCTCGTAACCGAATTGGTTGGTGCTGTAGCGTATGAGGATGCTTTTGAACCACCCGTTGAGGTTCGTTGAGTACTCGCCGCACTTGATGGCGACCTTACCGAAGCTGGTGGTACTGTCGACGACCGATTACCAATAGAGGTGGCTCGTGACTGAGCCTACGGCGCAGTCACGAGATGAACCGCCATCCCTGTTGGTATGCGGATGAGCGAATCATCCTCTGAGGTAGTGCTTTCTTCTAGCTCCAATACTGACCGTTTCGGTTTAGCCTTTGAGGTAATAGGCGCCAACGCCTTCTTTACATGACGGAGAGTGTCGCCGAGCCTCTGGGCATAACGGGCAAGCCCATTATAGTCCATCTTATGGTTGTTCGCCAGGTAATTGCGCACCTGCGAACGGATCGCCTTGTCGACATTTTCGGAAAAAAGCGACTTTAACCTACTAGTGGTAAAAACATTACCGCATCGGGTGGCCAGATTCCAAAGGCCTAACGAGAATTCCATTTCAATGTGGCTAGAGCGCTGGCGGTATGCGGCACCTCAGCGTAACCTTCTTGGATAACCTCATTGGTAGTGTAAGTTTCCAACATGAAATTAACCACTTCTGGGTACGTCTCTAACATTTCCGTTCCCTCTTCATCGACCGCCAGGGTATTTCTACGAGGCCTGTCTTGCAGCAAGTAGTAAGCTTGACCTGTAAGTTAAAACTGGAATACCTACGTGGCAGCACCTTCGGAAAAACCATTATGGTCACATGCTATCTTGAACTTCTGTAGAAACTCAATTACCGCAATGGGATCATCACCTGTAAAGGTAGTCTCACCCATCTGAAAGCTGAACTTCTTATGGTGCTTGGTGATCTTCTGCTCAACCTCTTGGGTGTTAGCAGGGGATCGGTTTCTCAACCGATATGACCTATAATCAACCGCTTTGGTGAACAGATCGTTCAGTGGCTGACGCACCTCTAGGGTTGTATCGGTGTCTGAATCCGAGTGGGACGACTCGTACCGTTTCTTCTTACCTTTACGGTTTCTCTTTGACGACTTTTTCGTCAAGCGGTTCGGTTTCTTCTTGCGTTTACCTTTACGGTCATCATCCGACGATGAACCAGTATCGGTATGGGAGCTCGAGGAATCTGGGTCAGAGTCGTAGCCGCGAATCTTTCCCTTTTTCCTCCTCCTTTCTTTACCCTTGCGGTTTCTTCGTCGTCGCCCCTCTTTTGGGTCAGACGAATCGTCCTCAGGTCCACCAGTCATGGTGTCCTTTTGAACGTTAACTCCATTGGGTGGCAAGTACACGTCTCGAGGGCCCATCTATATATGGTCCTCTTGATCTTGCCTCCAACCTTGTAGGTACGCACTATCGGCCGGAATTGGCTTGATTGGTGCGGAAGAACCTGCAGGGATCCCTTGTGGTATGCGTGTAACCCTATTCACCCCAGGGGTTTTTGCTTCCGCCATTCCTTCAGAAACCCAAAGGTCTTGAACCACTCGGTAGATATGCTCCCGGGCACCCGTTAAGAGGTATGTTTCAACCACTTTAGGTATGCGTTGAGAGAGCTCGTACACGGCTCGATCAACCACCAAACGGGTAACGGCGTTCATGTCCATAGAGGTCATAGCTTCATTAACCGTAGCGGTAAAAAGAGCTTTCGCTCGTTCTTACATTTGGGCCCAAAGGTGTTCAACCGTTGTCCGCAAATCCTTCAGAGGTTCAGGAGCCGACGGTAGCTGAGAGCCCGTATCCTTTAAGGTTCCGCCCCGAGGTTGCCGAAGCAGCTCCTTGGGATTATCCAGAATAGGTTTGGCGGCCGCAGCCGCAGCAGAACCCTTGTGGCTAGGTGGCGCGCTAGAGCCGTGAGTAATCCTTGTAGGTCTTTCCATAGTGACCAATAGTGGAATCCAATTGCTTTGCGAGTATTCCTGCGAAACCAAATAGGTGTGTGAACTTCCAGAATCCTTCGAATGTCTTCTGTTCACCAGTAAAGGTACGACAAAAACCAAGAAACTTCTAAGTAGGGAGACCAAAATGTCGTACAAATACCGATAAGGTGTGGGGTCCGCCTGGTAGAGGAAGCGCGCGGGGGTTCAACCTAAAGGAGAAAAAAACGCAACCAATATGGTAGTGGGGCACCTGAAACCGGCAGAGGCAAACGGCGGGGCAACTAGTCTACGCCCTGTAGGTGTACGGTAAAAGACGTCGACGCGCGGTAAAACCTGAATAGTAATAGAGTAGCAAGTCATCAAGATGGTATAGTTACTGCTCTTGTGGGGCCTCACTTTACAATACTCAAGGTGGAAGGCGAGGTGCACCATAATAGACCTACCTCAGCATTTATCTGTCTCACGTCAAAACCTTAACATCTTACGATAAGAATTAAATTTCAGTAGAAATCAGTACTTATATATATATATATATGCTGACTTCGAATATCACCGTACTAAACTGTCAATTCAAACGTGAAATGCGAACTACAAAGCCCTACGTTCTAAAATTACACTTCTGAATATATGTTAGTCTTTTATATATAACTTAGCTTTCAAAACACTTCACAGCATTATGTAGAAATGCTTAAAACAGAAGCAGAGTAGCTAGCTTCAAGCACCTACAATTTGTCTTCTGCGCAGGTTCGTACAAGCTCTATCCTACGATGAACAAAAAACGCGCCCAAGAGGCGTTGCAATACGCCGAAGACGCCGAGGACGCTCGCCGTTCAGAAATCGCCCAGTTTGAGGAGGATAAGTTTCAAGAGTCCGACGAAGATAGTGGATCGGATTGTCCAAATTTCGACACTTTCTACGAGGCGGATGGTGAGAAAGCGATCCTCAACATGACAAACTTCACGAAAAAAGAATTCCAAGAGCCATACAAGCGCTCCGAGAAATTTATTTCAGCCGGATGGAAGCAAGGTCGTGGTAAAAGATCTTCTATCTCCTGTCAAGATATGTTGTTCATTACTCTCGCCGTCTGCAAAATTGGGGGCACGTGGGACAGTTTGGCACGAATGTTTCGCATGAAGACTGCCGCATTGCAGAAGTCTGTTTTACGCTTTGCTCAACTATTTGAAATGGACTTTTACGTAGACTATGTAATGGAGATTGACGAACGGTTTACAATTTCGCATATGGTAAAAAAAGGCAGACGGTTCGCGAACTTCCCGCAAGCGCGATACGCTACCGATGTTGTGTTTCTCCATGGAAGCAAACCCCTTTGTTCTATTGATGATGGTAAGAAATACTACAGTGAAAAACATAAACTCTACGGCCAGAAAGTAGAGATTTCTGTTCTTCCCTGTGGACTAGCAATTAATTGCTATGATCCTAGACCAGGATCTGTTGCGGACTCAACTACATTTCAAGACAACATGTGCTTCCATGAGAAGGCCTTGGAGAAAAAGGATAGCGAAAATGAGTTCACGGACAGTGGAGGCCTCCATGAAGAGTTTTCCTCTTCTTGGGCTGTTATAATGGACAAAGGCTATATTGGGTTACACGCAGTCGTGCTTGGTGTAGTGCGAAAGAAGAGACCTCAAAATGGTTTCCTTTCCTACGCCGGGATTCGCCGCAACAGAAGTATTGCAAGTGACAGAATTATAGTAGAGCATTAATTTAGACGTCTGCAAGGTTTATGGACTTTGTTAGGATCTAAATGGCGTTGGGAACGCTCCAACCTTCGAATTTTTTTAAGTTTCTTTTGGCGTTGAAAAATTATCATGTCACTAAGAATCGTTTGCGCAACGATGTTGTAGAGATCTTCAGAAAATCTCATAACTGATTATATAGCATCGGCCTCAATTTGAAAAGACGTCGTCGTGATGCTCGTAGTCATTACTACAAGAAAAGGCAAACAAAAATCTTGGGCGATGTCACTAATCAGCAGAGTGTCAACGGTACTGATGAATACGACGGTACTTATGAAGAGTTCGACAGTGATCGGGATTTTGAAAATGGAAATATCTCAGATGACATTACGGTGCTTCCACCAAAGGTGAGTTAAGATATCTTTGTAAGACTTAGTTTCATACGATTGTACTTTGTGATCTATCAATATGTGTGCTTAAAACTGAATTGTTACCAGTTTACAGACCACGTCATGTTTTGAATTGTGTGGCACGTGTTTCCGTGCAGCGTGTGTGGTGCACGTGTTGAACACAAGTGTAATTCTACAAGTTTCTCTACTTGGATATTTGCTGGATATTTTAGTTTTCTACGCATGGTGCACGAAAGTGCACCGCATGGTCCTCGCCGGCTCCCCTGTCTACTTAAGCGCCACTACCTCCGCGGTGAGTGGCAGAGACGGGGGATATGTTGCAGTAGTGGCCAGCTCATTGGTTATTGTAGGTAGAAATGCGTTTAGAGTCTAGTTTGGAAGGTTTGATTGCCTACAAAAGGGCCGGAACGGTCGCATTTCGACCATCTGCGGCCAGACCACTTTCCCTTCCGGAACGACCCCCCACCTTCCTTCACAGCAAACTCTGTCTTGCTTCCCTCTGTCGTTTTATCCCCTCTCTCTAGCCTTTTCTTTCCCCTTCGGCGGCTTGGTCTCCCGCTTTTCACGACAGGGCCCGGAGTGCACTACCCCTTGCTTGGGTCTTTTTCGTGCTTCGACTCTGGAAGCGTTGTTCCCCGCAGGTGACCTACGTTCGGGTCTACGAGAGGGAGCTGCTGCTTCTCTGTTGTCGTTTCGTGTTAGCATCTGCCAGCACTAGACCTATAGTTTTGGTCGTGCTGTGGTTTCTGTTTGCTACACGTCTCCGCTTTGTAGTTGCTACTTTGTGCACTTTGTGTGTTTACTACGGACTCTTGCCTACTACCGCTACACAGCGTGTTGGGCTGGTACTCTCGAGAGCACGTTCTGTTGTGTCCCGCTCGCTTTGTGTTTGTTTCCCCCCGTCCCTGGGTTTGTCATCACCCACACCGTTTTTCATATCAAAATGGTGTTCTCATGGTACTCTCGAGGAGGGAGTAACGCTATTTCTTTCTCTGGAGTTTCGTCTTTTGACGGTTCCAACGTCGATATCGGCAAGTTCTTCTTCTTCTACGAGAATGTTGCCTCTCGTGGAAAGACCGACGAAGAACGTGCCATTTAATTCCTAGGATTTCTCGAAGGAGAGGCTTTTGAGTTCTATCAGGAACAGTTTTCGTCCGGTGGGGTACTCAACAATGCCGCATCCGACTATGGCGTCGTGAAGCGCCCGTTATTGGATAAATTTGGCGTCGAGGAGGAGCCTGAGGAACATATTCGTCGCGCTGCATCCGCGCGTCTGGATTATGGGGACCTTCTTGGTTCCTTGAAGAAGATGGATGCAACTTTCGCGAAAGCCGGGTTCAATTCGAAAGCCCGGTTTGGTCTCCTCCGCCGTGCCGTCATGGAGTACGCCGACCTCGCACAATTCGTTGTGTTCCGTGGCTCTCACGACTACGAGTCCCTGAAGGCACTGGTGAAGGACTTTGTGGCCGGTAGGAACGTGTTGGAGTCCCACGGGGCTCTTCATGTCCTGACGGCGCCGAAGAAGGTTATGCAGAGGCCGAAACAGGGCGATCCGTCGCCTCCTCTGCAGAACAAGGTTGATCTTCTTGCGGAGCAGCTCTCCCAGCTTACACTGATGATGAAGAAGACGCAGGCCCCACCTCAGAGGAATGACGACGATCGCGAGCGCACTTGTGCGTACTGTCATCAACCAGGGCACTGGGCGACGCGCTGCAGTCTCAATCCGCACCGCAATACCCGTTGTGAACGTTGCGGGAAGATGGGTCATGCAATCGCCACCTGCTGGTCTCGTGACCCCGCTTACGATCGCCGACCCTCCGTTGGAGCTCCTCGTAGTGAGTCGGCAGCCGAAAACCGTCTCAGACAGGGCAATAGTGGTGGCCAGCAGGCTGGGCAGCCCAGTCAAGTCTCCGTTGTGACTGAGGGCTATGATGCTGATGACGAGGTGGTGGCGGCCACGAAGCGCACCGCCGAGGGCGTTGCTCTCCCGAAGCAGCAAAGAACCGCCGACCACATTGGCATTCAGTCGTTGCTTAACCCGTCGCAGCCGGCTCTACGGAAGCAACTTGGCCACTTTAGGCCGACAGGAGCCCCTAGGTCCTCTCAGAAGTCCCGGAAACCAACAGCGAGGAAGTCTTCGAATCGCGCTAAGCTTCAACAGCATTCTGGCAAATACAACTTGCTGGAGGAGTTAGCCAACGCGCCAACTGGTCTCACTTTTGGTCAGCTGGTTCGTGGTGATACTGATGATGCCAAGAAAGACATTCGCCGCATCTTGTCTGGAAAGGCATCCCCGCGTCGAGTAACGTTCGCCGAGACCTCCATGAAAGGGGCACGCCTTAAAGGGGTCCCAGTGAAGGTGTATGGGACTCCCGCACAGGCTCTTCTGGATTCCGGGGCAATCCTCAATCTCATGTCTTCTGAGCTGGCCGAGAGGCTTTCGTTGAAGCCCAAGCCCACTGATCGTCAGATTCGCGTGGCGAACGGCGACGTCGCTCTGGTTCGCGGCACGCTCCGTGATGTCCCTGTCATTTTCAATTCTGTGAGAGTCCCGCTCGAATTTCTGGTCATCGAAAGGCCCCTATTTGACCTCATCATCGGCTTTCCCACCTTGGAGGCGATGCAAGCCTGCATCGATATCAGCACGCAGGAGGTGAAGATGGTATATGAGGGCTCGCCAATCCTACTCGGACTAGATTACGAGCGCGCTGGGATCGACGAGTTTGTGCCAATTTCTAGCACAGATAGTGAGGACTTTACATCAGATTCCGATGAAGAGAGGTATGACTTCCCCTCCGAAGGAGGTAGTCTGTTCGCCTCAATTGAGGAGGACGAGGTTTTTTTCGATGGACACGCTTTGGGCCCAGAGGTCACCCTCGTCACGTTGGAAGGTGATCGCCCGACAATGAACCCAGATGGGTCTCACGACTCTGATCATGACAATCAAGAACAGCAAGTCGGTGACACTAGTCAAGGTCCCGAGTCCCGGGCCGCGGGGCTGGTTGGTTTGCGTCAGGTCGGTGCTCGTGCTCCACCTCCGCCACCCTCGACAACCGACGAACGTGTCCTGGAACAATTGCGTGATCTCGCTATCAACGACAATAGGCGCTACGAGGACGCAGAAGCCACAAAAGATGAAGATGAGTCCGACGAAGAAGATGAAGATGAGGATGAAGATGAAGATGAAGATGATGAGGATACCGAAGACGAAGTTGGTGAGGTTAACCCAGCCTTGCACGTGCCGTTTGAGCCACACCCGGCTGTGTTCGAAGACCCTGGTTTGACAGTCCCGATCCGCGACGAGGTTTTTCTTCTCCCACGCCGAGATGAGGAGGAGCCAGATCGCCAAGACGTTCTCTACATCAAGGTAAGAAGGCGTCACTTAGGTCATCCCGGTGCCCCCTTTCCTTCGGTCACCACGGACAGTTTGCCTTTCGGGGCTGAAGGTGAGCTCCTCCAGGATGATTTTGGGGGCATGAACATCTACTTCCCCCAGAATCAGATATCGGCCCCAGTCGAGTACCACATCCCAGAAGGAAATGGCGCTTCCAGCGGTTCTCGAGACTTCAATGGAGTTCAGAACGGTTTTCAGACTTCCGAGGACGGCCCTGCTTCACCCGGTCAAGGACAGAACGGAAGAGAAACCCCTGCAGTGCCCTATGGTCTTGTACTTGCCTCTGAGAGTGATGTCTGCGTAGCACACGAAGTGGAGTACTCTCTTCAGGACACCGTTGCCAGTGATGAACATGGGCGCGCCTTCGATCGCCGAGACTTCCCCCCAGACACCGACCAGAAGCAGGTCATTCTTGATCGTTTGTCGCATCTCTCCGGAACGGTTCAGCAGAAGCTTTTGTCAGTTCTCCGTGCCACAGACATTGTGGCGTGGTCCCTCTATGACCTCCGGCCTTCTGGTGTGCCCGTCTTGCACGACTTCGAGATTACCGACAATATTCCAATCCGATCACGTCTCCGTCGACTACCACCAAAGCATGACGAGGTGGTCCGAAAGGAGGTTGACAAGATGCTCGCTGCTGGGATCGTGCGTCCATGCTCGTCCGCCTGGTCCTTCGCCGTTGTCATCGCCACGAAGAAGGATGGAAAACCAAGGTTCTGAGTCGACTACAGAGCCTTGAATCAGATCATGAAACCAGATCGTTGGCCACTCCCCCACATGGATCAGATCTTCGATGACATTGGCGGTTGTTCGTTCTTCACGACGCTGGATTTGTTCTCCGGATACTGGAAGATCGGCATGTCGCCCCGTTGCAAAGAGATGACCACTTTCGTCTGTCGGCAAGGGACCTTCCAGTTTGAGGTCATGCCCTTTGGCCTGATGAATGCCCCATCGACTTTCCAAAGGTTGATGGACTCCATTCTCGGTCGCATTGCCTTTGCACGTGTGTACATTGACGACGTGGTCATATTCTCGAAGACCATGGAGGAGCATGTCCACGACGTGTTGGAAGTGCTGAAGCTCATCGCCTCGCATGGGCTGAAGCTGAAGATCAGCAAGTGCGACTTCGCTCAGCCCAAGATTCACCTTCTTGGGCACGTCATCGAGGCTGGTGGAGTGTCCGTGGACATGAAGAAGATTGAAGCGATTCAGGATGCCCCTCTACCTTCGACGACCACTGAGCTTAGAAGTTTCCTGGGCCTTGCGAGCTACTACAGGCGCTTCATCAAAGGGTTTTCACAGACCTCCGCGCCCCTTCACGCCGCCACCACAGGCAAGAAGAGGCTGGAGTTCACCCCCGAGATGCGAGAAGCGTTTGAGGAGTTGAAGAGGAAGCTTGTTTCCCCCCCGGTTCTCGCTTTCCCGGACTTTGATGCCTCTTTTCGTGTCGAGACAGATGCCTCCACCCGGTCTTTGGGGGCTGTCCTGGCTCAAAAGAAGGAGGATGGAATGTTCCACCCGGTTCAGTACGCAAGCAGAACTATGAACAAGTCTGAGCAGAACTACTCGGTATGCGAGAAGGAGGCCCTGGCAGTCGTCTTTGCCTTGAAGAAGTTTCGCATCTACCTTCTTGGATCGAAGCAGTTCCAGTTGGTGACAGATCATCAGGCCCTGAGGTATGCTTTCCAGAAGAAGGACGTCCATGGGCGTCTCGCTTGATGGTTGGATCTTTTTGCGGAGTACGAATTCGAGATCGTGTACCGTTCTGGGACTGGCAATTTTGCTGCCTACTACCTCTCCCGGTTCGCGAAGCTAGAGAACTTGGAGCACGGTATGGCATGCCAAGTGTTAGTCACGGCAGAGGATTCTTTCAGTGGTCTCGAGCCATATTACGCAAATATAGGCCTATACCTTTGTGGGCTTCCTATGGACGAGCATGACGCCAAGATCCTCCTCGCGATCAAGAGGAATGCGAATAAGTTTCTTCCATGGAATGGGGAGCTATACCGCCGCACGAAGTCGGGCTTGGTTCTGGTCCCCGCTATCCAGGATAGACTCAATCTGTTACGCAGTTTCCACGACGACGTTGGTCATTGGGACCTCGAGGCTACCGAGGACTTCATGCGAGACCGTTTCTGGTGGCCTGCCATGTTCCCCGAGATTGTGGACTACGTCCGCAGTTGCGATGGCTGTCAGTTGTCGGCACCTCTGCTTAAGTATAGGCCAGGACAGCGTGCCCCTCTCACTGGACTTTTCCACACGTTCTCCGTGGTCTTTGCCGGCCCCCTTCGGACCACACAGAGTGGGAACCGCTTCCTGCTCATCGGGGTCGAGCATCTCACGGGTTGGCCGATTGCTTTGGCTGCGAAGAGTTCCACCGCGTCCGTCGTCCTAGACTTTGTGCGAAGGAAGATCGTCGCACCTTTCGGTCTCCCCCGGACCATCGTTTCAGACAATGCCACTGCCTTCATGGCAGGTGCAGTTCAATCGTACATGAACCAGAATGGCATTCGTTGGAGACCGGTTCTAGCTTATGCACCAATGTCCAACGGCCGGGCCGAACGTATGGTGGGTACTGTCAAGCACGCGATAAGCAAGATTGTTTCCGACAGCGAGATGGATTGGGATGTCGCTCTACAGAGGGTGCTTTATGGATACCGACGCCGCCGGATGAGTGTGGGATATTCTCCATTTGAGCTACTGTACGGGACGCGCTCCAGGATGCACGCAATGGATATTTCGGCCCTGATGGAAGACGCTATCGTGGACAATCGTCTTCATGAGTTAATGGTGGGTTCCACTGGGCGTGCCTTGCGCATAGCAAAGCAGCCCGACCACCGCGACGATTCTCGGTATGGTCATCGCTTCAGTGTCGGAGATGAAGTTCTTGTGGTTCGTGGAAAGGCGCTGAATCCCAGTGTGAAGTGGCCCCCGTTGCAGTCGAAGTATTACGGCCCGTGCAAGATCATTCGCGCGGACCATCCCCGCTATACTTTGATTTCTGGGAGCCAGCGTCACACTCGGAAGCCAATTCATGCCAGGCGCCTGTAGCTGTATCGCAGGAGGCCGGCCCATCTTCGGGATGATCTCGTACTGACCATCACTGGTCCCGCAGGTCAGGGAGAGGGCCCTCCAAGCCAAGAACAGAACCTCACCATATTGCCGATACGGGTCAACTTCAAGAGGCTGGTATCGGATTTCACTTTGTGCCGATGCGTCCTCGCTGGTCGGCCCATAGAGAATTGGCTCGCTCCTCTGGGAATCCCGTTGGCTCAGAAGGAGTACGTTGTGTGGAACTTAATGCATGTTTGCCTCGCATTTTTCCGCATCAGAGGGCCGTTTTTCGGTCCTCGCGCCGCCAATGTTCTCAGAACACTCATCTCGGATGTTTACCCCGGTATCAACAGCGATGTAGGGACTGACTTTGCGACGTATATCTACCACTTTGCAGTGGGAAGATACGGGCATCTGCCGGACGATCAGTTGTACCTCGAGGAAATGCAGACCCACATGAACCGTCAACAAAGCAACCTTCGTCATCGGTTGAGGTTTACCCCAGATTTAGGTCGAATGGATGTACCATTCATGTTTGAGACATCCGTGGAGTAATTTGGACATGTCCCCGTTTCCCCTTTCTTGCTCGCTCGGTGTTGCTCCCGCTGGGTTTGGGAGTGTGTGGCACGTGTTTCCGTGCAGAGTGTGTGGTGCACGTGTTGAACACAAATGTAATTCTACAAGTTTCTCTACTTGGATATTTGCTGGATATTTTAGTTTTCTACGCATGGTGCACGGGAGTGCACCGCATGGTCCTCGCCGGCTCCCCTGTCTACTTAAGCGCCACTACCTCCGCGGTGAGTGGCAGAGACGGGGGATATGTTGCAGTAGTGGCCAGCTCATAGGTGCTTCGACTCTGGAAACGTTGTTCCCCGCAGGTGACCTACATTCGGGTCTGCGAGAGGGAGCTGCTGCTTCTCTGTTGTCGTTTCGTGTTAGCTTCTGCCAGCACTAGATCTATAGTTTTGGTCGTGCTGTGGTTTCTGTTTGCTACACGTCTTCGCTTTGTAGTTGCTACTTTGTGCACTTTGTGTGTTTACTACGGACTCTTGTCTACTACCGCTACACAGCGTGTTGGGCTGGTACTCTCAAGAGCCCGTTCCGTTGTGTCCCGTTCGCTTTGTGTTTGTATCTCCCCGTCCCTGGGTTTGTCATCACCCACACCGTTTTTCATATCAAAATGGTGTTCTCAAATTGTACACAGATTCTTGCCGTTTCCTAAACTAGACGAGAAAGATCAGTTCTTTCTTGATACAAATGTCGTCTTTGAATGTATTTGCTTTCAACCAGTTACAGACAAATGATGTAGGTCCAATATATACAAGGTGTACCGATGCCGATCTCCAATGCGGGAACGACGTCATCGGCTGTGGCCATGATCTACTGTCACGGGCCAGCAATGTTAAGCTAAACTAAATAAGAAATTAGGAAATAGAAATTATAATACTCAGAATACCAATTAGGTGCTGCGCAGACAGCAAGTTGCACAAGTAGGCCCACGTGGCACCAACCCATTGAAGTCTCATTGTACTACATCTGGTATCCGTCCAACCCTTTAATCGGCAGAAATCCTTAAATAGACAAGGTCCAAAAAGCACTGTATTGGCGATTTTTGCCGTTCGGTCTAGAGCATGAAAGTGTTCGGTAGTAAACCTTTTATGACTCACCAACACGCCAATTTCCGCTACATTATAGAGTGTTTCGTAAAGAACAGAACCCTTCCTCACCCTGAAACTACTTTTCTGATAAAAAACCCACTAGGTACATCCGTAACGTATTAATCTTTGAGCCTAATGCGTAACATAGGCCTGACATAATAACAACTTAGAAGCGTCTGAGAGTAAAACTTATCTGCAAAATATTTTCTTCTGGCTCTTCTCTTCGGTTCTCAAACGCATCTACATTGCACAATGGTCTTGTATTGAAGCTATATAGGATACATTCGGATCCCAAAAAGTGACAAATCTAACAACATTTAGAAAGTTTTGTAGTACCTGTTAGGCTTCTATACTTAATATACAAAACATTTACTATAACTACTACTCACTAAAAAGTAAGAGAACCAGTTATTACTAGTAAAAACTTGAGTAGAAGCGGTCAGGAGGCAGTGAGATAACACATGAAATCTGGCGAAGATTGAAAGCTGGCAGTTCGGTGCAAAAAAACTGCATTTCAATTGGATAAAGGGCTGCAAATGCCTTGTCGATTTTGGGAAACGTCGATTTCAGGGTGCTAGAGAGGGGTGATTGTTATGCAAATCTTACCAGTTCTATCCTAACATGAATACCGATATTCTCAATAGGTCTAGCTGTATGTTTTCCTAATAGATTAAGCTACTAATGGACAGAAATAGTGTTTTGGTTTTGGAGATACGGCCTTTCTACAAAAAAGTCTCAAAATTTTGGGCTGCCTTGTCGATTTAAGGTATGGACATATAGAAACTCGCAGTCGCCTGCGAAGACATATGGCGTTCGACGCATCCGTTTTGGGTACTTGCGCTGAAAACCCGAAACCGAATGTGCTTGCGCTCTGTTCTCCTTTGAGCCACGGTTTCCTCGCCTTCCCGCTGTTGGGGGCGTTGCAGATCGGCCAACTTCACCAACCGCCGACCCTTGCTCGCCCCGAGGCTTCGCGTCGGGCGCTGGACCCGCGCTCTATGCACACGCCGCGGGTCCTGGCGCACCATCCTTTCATGACGTGCACATGACCACTGCTTTGCTGCGGAGGGTGCCCGACCACTACGCCCCGTCGACGATGTCGCGCTGGGCACCGCTCCTGGTGGCCGGGATCTTGCGGCCCTCTGCAATTGCGAGTGTTGGTACATGGTCGCGGTTAGGCGTAATGAACGCCCTTTACACCCAGACACGCCTATGGATGCGCGTGGGCTGGCTAGGGGGCAGCGGAACTGCAATCTTCCAGCCACTACTGGTACTTCTTGGATGCCAAAAACAACAGCGAGGCTTCGCCGTTGTCGTACTTATCTGCTTTTCTGAATTCAGCGCAGTCCTGTGCTTGGCGCTGACGCGGGATGCGCCGTGTCTGCGGTGCTACCGTTTACGCCACCTTTGTTGGTGCTGTGCTGTTGTGGCTGCTACTCAGGTCCGTTGTAAAACTTCTGGATGCATGGAGAGTATCTTCGTTTGTCGTGGTTCTTTTCTGGTGTGCTTTGCAATTGTTTGCAATCACGCAGCTTGTCATTCTATAATCGCAGCTGCTGTTAATACGCTGGGAGATGCGCTATGGTGGAAGGTGTGAACGCGAGAAGTCTGCCGCGCAAGAGAGATGTTTTTGTTGTGCTGTCGTTTTTGCTGCAGCACGATGGTTTTCACTTTGGGGAGCAGTGTGCTGAGGTAACTTTTTGCTCTTTTAATTCTGGTTGTCAATGCAGCACGCTTGGCTAACTTACTGCAACGCTTTTATCCCTGCGTGTACCACTTTGGATGCGCTACGGTTTTCTGTTCGCCTTTTTCTATTTAAACTCTACTTTGCTGAGTACTGGAGAAGGTGCTTTGTGCGCTGCGCCACGTCTACGTCTTTGACTTTGACTTGCGCACTCATGGATTTCCATCCTACTCGCACCAATGCGGATTGGTGTGAGCGGGGGGAGTGTAGTTTACTGTGTTCATGAGACCGTGCTGAGCACGTGTCGACATCGCAGTTTTTGCGCAAGCCGTGTTGCTGGCGCACCTCTGGAAGACGCTCGCGTATCTCCGGAGTGTCTGGAACCGGCCTCGGCGCCTGCGGCCCGCAGTAGCGGTGCCGGGGTCTATAACCGAATAAACGGTGCCTGTTCTGGCCCTCCCAGGAAGAGGGGGAGGCCTGACGGGAGGGAAGACCGTTTTTTCTCTGTTCTTTGCCACGCCCGCGAACGCTGCCGTAGTCGTTTGCGTACGATTCTACACGCGCTGTCCAGCCTCCCACTGCCTCAGCTTATCCCAGTTGCTGCTGCTAGCGGCTTATTGTCGAGCGTTGAACATTCTCAATTGCTTTGTAGCGGCAACTAAAGTGTAATAATTATTTCTCCGTCTCGCCCTGTTCAAAGTGCAGTCCATATCTGCAAAACGCGCATATGCGTCACGTGCCACACCTTCTGTATCTTAGTTAAATTATCTAATTTTATCCACCATCACTCAAGCTCGCACTTAGGAGTTCACAAACCCGGAATCAAAGAAACAACCACACGCCTAGTTTGTTGCCATCTAGTCGACGTTAACAACCACCGCAACGCAAACAAGTGCATGGAACACTTGTTGGTCTGCTGTCGTCCTCCCGTTGTGAAAGCTAAAGATGGTATTGGTAATCGTTTACCCTAACAAGTTTACCCTTCAACGAATTTGCTCTCAAACCTGCAAAGCCCCACATTTTTTTCTTCGAAACCGCTACGTATGTTGCTTCTCGGCAGGAAGGAAACTGCAACTCAAAACGCTATGCTTTCAAGTGTGTCTCAACTTGTTAAAGGCAGGTACCACCAACCAAACTGCTACACAAAAGTAAGCGTGAGCCAAAGCGCTACCACATGTTGAAGCGAACAAAACATTTCAAAAGCACATACACATTCACATGCACGAGTATATATCGGCCCCTAAAACCAGGCTGAGACGAGTAGTACGAAAGTGGACAAGTTTTGAAAGTCATCCAAATTCTGAATGCCAACCACGCATGAATGGTTTCGCATAACAGGTCGATGCTCGATATCTATAGATACCCACCGGCTGGAATACAGTGGGCCCTCGATATAGTGCCACCCTGTGACATTCCTCCCAGATTGGCACTATATAGAATAGGGCATAGCTCAAAACCTCCACGACGACAACTTTTACATGATCTCGTAAATCATCAACTGTCGCATCTTGCCACTACATTCTTTGCGTTTAGCATCAAGAACAGCGCTCTTTGTTTTTCTTATAAAGTAAACCGCATCCGATATATTGCTTTCAATCGCAGTTTGTTCGACTTGAGAGAATAGCGCTTGCAAGTGTGATTTGGGCGGCAACGGCAAAACAGGCAGATTGTCCTCATCATCCGATTCCACTACTGCACTTCCATTGTCTTCTCCTGCAGATTGACATTCCCGAGACATTTCCAGATGGTCGTCTACCATGGCCTCCTTAATACATGCCTCATCCTCTATACAGACCCAACGACAAACAACGTCAACTGTAGCAATTGGTTGTAGCTGTTCATAAAATGGGTCTCGTCGATCAACACCAATTGACATTCTCTCCATCAATTTAGTCATCTGTAAGACATCGTGTTTTTTAACTGCTAAGGACATTTTTCCCTCGCATGCTGTCAGGTCAGCAGCCACAACAACTGCCACGATATTCGTTTTAACCCAACAGCGACTAAGGATAGCCTTTAAAACACCAGTCCAGCTTCTTTCCACAATGCGAGCCACATTGAGCATATGGGGATCAAACCCTTCCTCGATTCCCTTCATACCCCTCTCATCGAGCTGGCACTATTGCGCCTAAAAGCCGACCACGTACGATGACGTGTGCACGCTGTCAAAACCAATGGTTTTGATTGATTTTTTAGGAAAATCGGAGTCCTAAACAATCTTCTATGGTGTGACTGTAATTTAACTAATCGTCATGTAAAGAATGCAAAGCAGATCTCAGATTTTGGTCCTGAAATACCTACAGTACGCTAGTACATGCATGAGACACACGCCACGTTGGATGTCGCCCACCTTGGGCTGCGCACATGGAAAGCATATACAACCGCAGTCTCCAAACAAACACCCATACCAGGGGTACCAACGTTGCAAGGGTAGCGTTTCCGTGGTACACCACGCGTAAAATGTTGGTGCAAGGAAGCGGCATACCAGCACCACACTCGTGACAAACCGCCAGTATGCGTGCTTCTCACTCCGGCTCGTTGAAATCCGGAAGCTCAAGATCCAACGTCCACTTGATCTCATCCTGGCGGCGGACCCTTCGCATCTTATGCGGAATGCCATCGCGATTGCCTCCAACCATGACGCCATCCGCGTTAAACACGCGCTCGCCAACCCACAGGTCCTCCTTGGTCAGCACAAGTTCATCCTCATACCGCAAAGAATCCTGCGACGTAAAGCCGCCATCGCGCATCGTACCAACAAAGTGCGCTCCATTGGCGACCAACTCGCAACCGGCGTGCTGCTGCTCAACGTAGCGCCACAGAATCTGCGCGCCGTCAAGATGCTCATACAAGGCCGCATCGTCGACAGAGCCCATATCCAGCGCGTTGAAATCGGAGTTTGCCTTGGCGACATGCAGCCCGTGGATGAAGGCCATCTTGTAGATGCGCATTTCCAGCGCATGCTCGCCTTCGGAGAGCGTGTACAGCCGTCGGCGGTACACGATGTCGGGGTTGCCGTTGTAGTAGTACGTGGCGAACACGACGGAGTGGTGCGGCGGCGCCAGCTTCGCGTTGCGCAGCGGTTGCAGACGGCAGTGCATGTGCTCGTGGATGCGCGAGTACGACAGCCCGCTGCTGCGGTCGTCCGCTACCTGGTAGTAGTTGTCAAAGTCGCCGCGGAACCAGTTTAGGAAGCGCTGCAGAGTCGGGGTGGTGGCGGCCGCGGACGCGCCGCAGGTGGTTCGCGCGGGCGGAGACGCGCTGCATGTGGCTGCCGCGCGCGAAGGCAGGCGCCGCTCGCGCGATAGGGGCGCTGGTACCAACGGTAGTGCTGATAGAAACGCTAGAGAGTGCATTGGCGGCAATGAATGCGGTACACTTGATACCGACTTGTTCAAATGTGCATTGGCCTCACCTCTAATTTTACGACTCGGTCCGTCGACGGCCCTTGTTTTTCTATCTGCCGTTGCTGGGAGGCGCGCGCGAGCTCAGCGAGCTCATAGCCCCCTGCGTGCGCCACGTATGTCGCGTATGTCGCGTATGTCGCGTATGTCGCGTATGTCGCGTGTCTAATGCAAAACTCGCACAGCTTGGGAGCACGAGCGCACCGCACTCCAGGGAGCGGCCGTACCTTCGAGAATCTCACAACTGTGAAAACCTGTCCACGTATTGCAGTTGTCGATGCCGTGGTTTCAAACAGCACCACCAACCTTCCACATGACCCCGTTTTTGGATGCGCCTTGCGCCACCCCCATTGCCATTTGTGCTGCACTTCCCCCGAAGGGGGAAGAGGTCGTTCGCTTTTTTAATTTTAAGAAGCTGTAACTAGTTGTTGTATCTGCTTCCTTCCTTAAAAGCACAATATCTCCATAGTCGATACCGATCGCGATGACTCTTGACAGCCAAGGGTGGAACGGCGTTCAGCACACTGAATATCTCGGCTCAATCCCGGTGGAGAAAAGTTTTGTCCAGACCCATTTTGCCACTTTTGATCCCTCAAATAATCAAGACTTTGGTTGGTCCACTTTTCTTTGTCAGAGCACTCCGCCAAACTCGGGATCCCTGTCAGTTTATTCTTGGGCTAGCCAAGCAAGCATGAGACGTAACGGAATTGACTGAAAAGATTCCAAGCTGTGAACAATCGGTTGGCGGAATCATGCAAACAAAGGATAGACCTCTTATCCTGTGATAGGTTTAGCAAGTAGAGTAAATGAACAAGAATGAATGCGTTGTAGCTTAGAACGTGAGATATTCAGTTTATGTCGAGAAATGGCCAGACAATAGCCATCCAAGTCTTAACCTTCCTTTGGAGAGAGGTTTTTCTAAGCGGCGATTTTCAAGTAAGAACCAGCTTGGATCTGCATTTTTTTTCACCAAAGCTACAGGGGGCTTTACTTTTACCGCCAAGTTTAAACAGAATGGGAAGAACAGCGGTAGTCCCTAACACTCAACAAAAACCGGTCAGAGTACATATCAAGACGATGTTCTGCTTACGCTCCCTGCGAGTCCTGCTATGCCTATGCTGCCCGGGTAAGGGCGGGGTGAGGGTGTAGGGCAGTCATCACCGCAGCAGTTTCCAGCTCTTTCCAAAAAGTTAACATGGCCTGATACCGATTCGAAGCGCCGATTGTACGCGCACTGACACACGCCGGACCCCCATCCCCATGTTGGGCGCTAGCGTCAAGGTCCTCGGTCTGCTGTGTGAGACAACTGGGGTATCATGATATGATTGTTCTACGAAAGTAGAACTGCTTTGCGACAAATTCGTTAAATTCGTTCCAATGTTTCATATCTTGGTACGTGTATACGTGTCCCATCTGTAAACGGTACACGGTAATACTTGGTACGTGTATTCGTGTCATATGTGTAGAAGGGTATGAACTCGCTACCCTGTACGTGCATCCGATGCATCGGTGTCACAAAACGGCAAAAAATTGGTATGACACTGATGATGGACAAGGCTTTCATGGTTGCCACACGAACTGCTTGTCGCAGAAGTGAAGCGATCAGCGAAGAAAGAATCAAGGCGCCAAAATTGAGCGACCGTCATGTCCACTGGACAGGGGCCTGGACATTGTCCAGGTATCGAAGACATTTTTCGGACCGACCGACGTTGACACCATTGCAGACTGCAGTTTTTCAGACAAGCACCACAAGTGCTGCATCGCACAAGCTGATATTTCCTGATCGCACAAAATGCACCAGTTGGCGTGCGGGTAACGAATTTGAAACACAGCGAGCGGCGCGCCCCATGAGGAAACTGTTCACTGAATGGTTTGACCGCTCGAATTGTTTGGGAGAAAACGACTCTAGCGAAAAACGAAGATTCTTCGTGCTTTTACTTATCAAGAGGTACAATCTGTGGCATACTAGATCAGGGGCTCACGCTGTATCTTCAGCGCGTCAACGTTTTCGGGAATCAGAGCTTCACACAGGAACTTTGTATCCGACAAAGCCCTGGCCCTTTTGCAACACGCTTCCAACACATGCAAAGCGACGAGGTCAAAGTCACCAGGTGCATTGAAACAAACTTCCTCCAACTGCTCGCTCGCTTGTGCCGTGCACCTCTCAATTTCGTCCAGTTCCTGGATCGCGTTAGTTGGAGATGCATTCGTGGTGAGATTCGCTTGTCCCACCACCACATCGAATGAAAACAACTCTGTCGCGCCAGGCTGCTCGCATTCACATAGCCATACTCCTGTTGTTTCGGACTGCGTCACGACCGGAACAAGTCTCGTGCTGCAGGTTTCTGTGGTGAATGTAAGCGGACCAGTTTTGCTCTCTTCTTCGGCTGTAAGGGAAACGTCGAAGCAGTGCCTCATGATTCTTTCGGCCTCGCTTTCGAATAGAGTTGTGTTGGAGACACAAAGACGGTTCAGAGGCTCACTGTTCTCCTCAACGCAGCGCAAGAACGCTTCGTTTCGTCCCTGGGTGTCATCTTCCTCATCGAACGGAACTGGAATCCTCTTCAAGCCGTTGACAGCTGGTTCATCACTCTCGATTGTAGATAGCGCAGGGCACTTGCATACCCAAATATAGTCGTCTGTGATTCCTATTTCTCTGTTCATGTTCACTGGGCATCGATTATCCGGCGAACTGTTCGTCGCCAAGACCTCAACTATAAATATCCACAGCGTTGTGAATGACACCAAAAAGGCGGGGACGGATAAGGTAACCATGGTGATGATGTTCTTTAACGGAGAGATCGGAGTCCGATGAGCGGAAAGTAGAGCTTGTAGATGCTGCTTACTGTGTTTTGGGTTGATCAAACTAATTGTACGGGGCTTTGGGAGCGCGGCGAGATAATACCAGTCGCTTAAGTAGGCTTTCGTGTGGTGGGCCAAAACTCATCCACAGAGGCAAGTCGGGTTCGAATGCCGAACTTCGAAATATTGTATTGATGTTTGCCTTACTAACGAGTATGGGGCCATGGGGTTATGTATGGGCATTTGTCAATGACAAATTGTCATGGCCGTTTCTGGAGTGTGTTCAGGAAGCAAGGACTCTGCTTGTGGTGCTTCCGTTATCTGGATCTCGCCGGGATATGGGCGAAACGGTCCACCGCCTATTGTGAATCTTCGCCAAGCCTCCAAAAGCAGCATAACCAAGGTCACAATGAAAGGAAAAATAATATGTTGAACGGTTCGATACTGTGCTTCGCATGTGGTTCAAAGCGTCGTGCTTTGAACCACACCGTCGCATGTGCATTGATTCATTCAAACTTTGAACGGTTCAAAATTTGAACTGTTTGAATCATTGAGGTCTACCCTTGTAGTAGCTCTAGCTAACCAATAGTAGCACTCGTTAGCAATAGAAACGTTCGGAGTTCTGAGCGACTGCGCGGACGTGGACACGTGACACACTTTGGGATTTGCAATCCAAATTTTAAGAAAAGTTTTCATTCAACATGTCAATGCCCCCAATCTCCGGAACGCGTCGGAAACGCTGCAACGTGACCAGCCGCCCTTTCTGTGATCCTCTAGTGTCTATCGGACCAGCGCGTTGACCTCATATGAGGTCAGCACAGATAGTGAGAAAAATGTAAAAAATTAGATAAAGATTTGCACATAATTTAGCGATTCATTAGAAAACAACTACAATTATGCAATCAAACTAGTTTCATAACCCCAAATAACCATTTGAAGCAAACCAATTCCAAGCAATAAGTGCTTTAGTAGTCATCTGATTACATGTAGAATTACTATTTAGGTTTAAACGCCCAAAAATTCTACATATAACTTAAAAAATGTTTATAACGCTTCAAACGTACTTAATGTTTTTGTTGCTATAGTTCTTGACGATCAGCTAGTATTGAGATAACGCACTTTTTAATATTATATGAGACAAACGTATGTGTGCAAGAGATATATAAGCATTCTGACTGCTTTTAAACAAATTTAACATACTGGCCTACGCAGAGAACATTAACTCTTTATAGTACATTTCGTCACATGAATTCGTAAAGTGGTACCATTCTCAGGTTCTTTTTTGTTTCAGTTCGCATCGTTGCACATAAAACAGCCTGAAAAACAGTTTTGTAACGTGGTAGTTTCACAAGTCTGCGAAAATGATGTCCATAGCTTTCAAGATAGAATTTCCATTAAATTTGAGAAGCCCGGCATTTCAAAGTTGTGGGAAAACTATTGTAAATTATACCAGGCCTTTAATACCCTTTATTCTGAGAGCAATTTGAAACAGGTTGAATATATGTTGTCGAGGTTTTCTGGTTTACTTTAGGAAGAAGGATAAAAAAAAATTCTTTTCGTTGAAGAAGTTAAAATTTGATTAAATTTTCTAATGTAGCAAATATATCTTTTCCCCAATTACTACTCAGCGTCGTTGTTTGTACTAGATGTTGTACTCAGCCATGAATGTGATGCCCAATGCGGTTCTAGAGAGGTGGTTTAGAGACTCTGAACTGGTTTACATCAATTTTTATAAAGTGTTATATTCTGACCTCATATGAGGTCAATTGACCTCATATGAGGTCAGTTGTCAAATAGACACTAGGATAGCCTAGCTTATCCATATGGGATATATTGAGTGAATGCAGAAATTACCAGAACGCCACCACGCCAAATATATAGCTCCTTTCAGGAATTCCATCCCCCATTAGAGCGCCACACTAAGCGCCAGATATTGGCGCGAAATCAGTACCCAAAACACCAGTGCACCCCAGTTGAGAACACATTAGCAAGTCCATCTCCCCGCCTTGTCTCTCTTTCCCTCCAACCATCCCATAGACCACGAAGCAATGAATTCTTCCGCATCCGCTCCGCCTCCCACTTCTTCCTCTACCCCTAATCTAATTTGTTCCGATGCGTCACAGACCAACTCTCCCTCATCAACAGCAAAAAACACGTCTCCCAAACAACCAAAGAAGGCAAAAAAGACCAACACGGAGAAGAAAGGCCGTGCGGGAGTCCCCAACTACAGCAAAAAAGACGTCGACGCTTATTTGGATATAGTAGACGAGATAGAACCAATTGGTGCAAGTTTGTGGGCGCTTGTAGCAAACAAGTTCGAACTGTAAAGCACGGAAACGAGCGCTCTGCGCGTGATAGCACCTCCCTCAAGAACAAGTTTGACAAGCTTTGCAACGCTCAAAAAAAACTGGAGATCCATCATGCCCACCGAATGTACGGCGAGCTTAACGTATCGCCAGGGATATACAGGGGAAAATTGCGGCGGCAGTTCTTAGTGTTGAAGAGGATTCGGAAGATGGAAATGAAGACAACGATGAAGAAGAACACAATCACGGGACAGAGAGCAGTACAATTGGTACGAAAGAGAGAAAGCGTGATATAGGAATGGGAGGTCTTCCATCGAAGTAAGCAAGAACAGAAGATGCCATTGTAGAGAAGGTGGACACCATGACTATGTTTATTGGAATGATTGCGAAGTCAATGGAGTCGGCGAACGATCCCGGTGTATTGGCTGCAAGTCAGGAGCAGATGATAACCACGGCCGTGAAGCAAGAGGTTAAGGCGTTCAAAGATGAGGTCAATCAGAACATGGGGGATACGAAGGCGATGCTTTCAAGCATAAATGAGGTTCTCCAGCAGCTGATGTGCAAACTACCTGGCGACGACCTGAAGCACAAATCCCAGTAACGAATTTCCTCAGAGTTCACTTTCAATGGCCTGGTTTCCCGCTCGCGCGGGCCCAGCACTGCGGGGCGAAGCCCGCGTAATGCTCGCAAGCTCGCATTCGCAGACTCTACTCCTCGGGCTTGGTTCCGCGCTCACAAACGCAGACTCGACGGGTTGTATGTAGAGGCAATGTGGTTGCGTCCCATCAGCCTTGTTCTGCCGTTCAATAAACGAATGGCGAGTTCTAAAAGAACACCACGCCTCCCACAATCAGTTGGTAGTACACTCTTGAGGCGTTGGAATGGGTCTTTTATCGCACGTATGTCCCACTCGGCGCTCTGTCTCTCACTCGGGAGTACGCGTTGCATTACCAAGTCGATAGCCACCAGTTCTGCAGACTCTGGGATGCCCGAAGTCTCGTTCGATTTACGAGCTCGGAGTATTTTCCCATTCGTGCACGAAGGGTTGTTGACAAACGCAGAGTCTCCCAGAATGGCCAGTCCAGGTGGTGTCACTGCATCGGAGAGCTTGGGATAGTACAGACCAGACACACCGGCAAGCTTCGTGTCATGCCAGCTGCCTGGGTAGTTAACAGCAGCGTGTATAATTTCGCCGAAGAACTTAAACACAAAAAGGTTAGTGACTTCCTCCTGTTGTGTGTAACCTTCGTAGTAGGCATTCTGTAGATAGGTGTCACCATAGTTCTGACAACGGAAACGTCCACCGTCCGTAATTCCAAAGACTCCCCTTAGCAAGGGGCCTGATTGCCTGCTCTTCTGTAGAAGTGCTGCGGATGCTTTCATCTCTAAAACAGTTGGCCAACGGACTTCAAAAGAAATGGCATCTTTCTTACGCACTCCGCGAAGAAGCACAAAAAGAGAGTAGTCTAACCAAACGCTTAGAGACGATGGAACTATGCCAAAGAAGGGACACAGTTGGTACATGTTGCAATTCGTTTTCATGTAATGAAGGGCAAGGCCCAGAAGGTCTTTAGGGTGCAGAAGAGGTTTACGTCCTCGCTTAGACGTGTTCCTTCGATAAGGACTTTCTTTGTTACAGGTTGAACGGGATGTCTCAAATATAGGTAACAATGTGGTGAAGAATATGTCTCTCGTAAAGTTAGTGACTACAATAAAGTCTCCCTCCCTCCCGGACTTTAGCAGGCGTTGCCATGGGGTTTCATCCTGTTCATGTAGAGGATGTAAAAGGCCTTGACGTTTGTGTTGGGCTACCCGATGGGAGCGGTTGGGACGTGTTCTACGCTTTCTTATCAGAAGTAGAACGCACAAACTCGTCGTTATACCGGCCGAAACAGCCGCAATGGCAGCTGCTTGGGTACGGGTTGGGAACATGTTGTCGCGTGAGGCGTTTGGCGGAGGTTTGGCTTTCTGAATTGACCCTTCGAGGGTCCGTTCAGATGGCCGGATTTGGTTCCGCGCCGGTCAAAAATGGACCCTTTTCATTGGCTAAAATTTGACCAGGCGGCTATCTGGTATTTCCTGCATTCACTCATCTTTTGTAATGCTTTCACGTGTTCGTGCTGTCGTACAGGTGTCATTGATGTCAAGCTTTATTGCATGTCGCTGACAGAGGGGTTCCCAGGAGAAAAAGAAAGTAAATCAATTAACGTCGCGGTTTTCCGTCAACGCAAAAACCGTGCACGTTTGTTGATGATCAATGAACGATCACGACGAAAATAAATGCAAAATGCGTGTGGCAGTGGCCTCGTGGTCCAGCAAATGTAATGCAGTTGGGGCAACTCCCAGACAATGGGGTCATCCAAGAAAAGGGAAAATAATAAGGCGACAAAGAGATGCCCTTCAACACTTCCTCATGGTTACATGGTACATACAAAACCGCGCAACTACCGACACAAACACTACTTGACCGCCATGCACTTCAAGTGCACGGTTGTTTTGGTTCCATGGTACCATGGAGTTCTGGTGTCACTTCTGCGGCAAAATTCACCTGGACGGAGTTGCACTATCGCATTCATTCTTTGTCCGCCCCAACCAATTTCAGAATAGCGGCTATATCAGCATTCAAACGACTAAACTCCAAGAAATTCTAATGAGTGCAGTTGGATCACTTTAAAACAAATCCGCTCATTCCCGTAAGAGGACACTCAATTACTGGGCAGAAGACATTGACTTCTTACTGGATGTTGTTGCCAACCGCAAACCACATGATACGGAAGATTGGGAGCTGGTAAAGTCTGACTTTAACCACGCGGCATATCTCAATGAACGTCCGACGAGAAGCGTAGAAAGTCTCAAAGACAAGTTTGATAAACTTGCCTACGTTAGAAAGAAGACTGGAGACCCAACAATTCGCCTTCATGTGCGCCGTGCGAAACTCATCTACCGGGACGTACAAGCAAAAGCCCTCTCGAAAGCGTTGAGTAAACCCGATAGCAACATGAATCCCTCAACAGAAGATATCGAGGAAGCAAGGCAAAGTGGTTCAATTCTTGGATTATTCGCAAAGAAGCGAACACGACAGCAGTCAGTCTCCGACACAGGAGCATCTTCCAGTACGGTAGCAAAACCGGCAGCAAAAAAAGCGAAGCATGTAGTCGACCTTCCTCTGGAACGCAGACTGCAACTAGACGTAGTCCGGCAAATGGAGACCATGACTTCTTCAATGCTCTCTGTGGCCGAAATAATCAAGGCCTCGCAGACCAAACCCCCGAAATATGACATCACGCAGCTGCGGGAGATTTTCCGCGAAGAACTTGGTGCCGCACTTCGTCTTCAGAACACCAAGACTGACACCGATGGTAAGAAAAACGAAGCCCAAGCACAGCCGCATGCTCCAAAGAACGATTCGGAACGTAATTCTTTCACACCGTTCGCTACTCGACCTCCCGCTAATACCGAGCGTACACTGTTCTAATCTGATTATGGCCAATAGTTCTTGTTCGGAAGTTCATCAGATGACAACAAATTACCATTATGCGTAGCTGGGCCCATGCATTTACCGGGAGCAAACAAGACAACCTGCGAAAAGGACGTTTGAGAGCTTGCACACTCCACTCTGCTGTCTGGCATCTCGACGGGTATACTTTTTGTAAGATCATATCTATAGCGTCCTCCTCAATCGAACGTGGTATATATCACTCATTCGCCTTCCGTGCCCGCACGAGTTTGTTGTCTGTCGCAGTCAGGTTGGTAGCAAACGCACTGTCTCCGAGGACTCTAAATGGGTGAGGCGTCATTTTTTCAGATAATCTGGGCCAGTACAATCCAGATATGCCAGCCAGCCGTGAGTCATGACAGGAACCCGGATAGTTCACAGCTGCATGAACCAGTTCGCCTCCGAACTTCCATAAGAAAAGGTTAACAATCTCTAAGGAACCAGTGAAACCGTTGTAGAATGCGCGTTGTATCCGGCTTTCCTGTGAGGCAGAGCATTTCATACGAGCTCCATCTGTAACCGCAAACACGCCTTCTAAGTACTGTGCACTGAGTGGTCTCGCTTGAGCAAGTAACGACGCAGAGGATTCCATTTCAGATGAGATTGGCCATTCAATTCTCGTTTCGGGTATTTTGTTCGACGTTACGATGTCGTAGAGTACAGATAGTGCGAATTCAAGCCATGCACTAACGGAGGAGGGAACCAAACCAAAAAATTGGACACAGGGTATACATGGTATCTTCTCTACGAACGTACCAAAGTGCAAGCTCAAGTATATCAACTGTACGGAGCTGCGGCTTCCGGCCCCTTCTTGAGTTTTGGTTTGCGTATGGAAACCGCATTGGCTGCATGCCCAACATTTTCTGGAACTGTGGGAGGAGTATGGAGGTTAGCTGTGGTTTCGTGATATTCAACGCCGTCACAAAGTCATCTTCACCACCACAGGAGAGCAATTGGTACCAGAGAGTCGAACAGTTTGCGAGGATTGGATTACTTAGTGCTTGTCTGTGATACTTTCTCGTCTTTGATATGCGTCGGCGTGAAGGCGGAGAGTGAAAGAAAAACGGGACGGAAATGAACATGAAACCAGCCGTGCACTCGCAGAGCAGGAGCCATATCTGGAGATAACGTGTAATACAGAGGCGAGTGCACTGTATGATACGGGAAGATGATGAGATGTTGGGTCGTGGCTGGCTGCTCTCCACGCAAGAGGAGCAGTCCAGGTCGTACCTCTTTATTTATACTGCGCCTCAAAGCAGGCTTGCAGTTGAAACAGAGAGCAACTGTGACCGAACCTAGCTTGAAGGTCACGCGCCGCTACAGAGGTCATGACTAAAGAAGACAGCAGCTTGTAGTACATACTACTTTGTCACATTCGCCCGGTCTTTGGCTAAAGACGTCCTCGTCGAAGCCTGAGTAGCCAAAAAGTTCTTGAGAGATTCGGCACAATTGCGGAGAGCTGTACGCGGTAGCCAGGCTGCGTCCTCGGACGATTCGCCAACGAAGCGAACTAAGTAAAAGACACGTCGATTAAAGCGTTTGCGCGCAATAATCTCTTCGACTTCCTGTTCGATTGCACCGTCGTTGTCGATCACGATATCTAACGGGCCCTTGTTATCATCGTGAAACAAGCGGAGCTTCGCGACATGGAAGACGTTATGCGCGCGTCGCATGGTACATGGTAACTCGATACGATAGGTTACTGACCCAAGACGTTCTTGTATACGAAAGGGGCCGATAAAACGAGGTTGCCACTTCTTCGGAAGCGACGAGCGGCGTGTAAGTGAGAGATTATCAGCGCGGAGAAGGACAAGCATTCCTGGTTCAAAGGATACATCGCGGCGACTGCGGTCAGCATAAAACTTCTGATTGCAGCTGGCCTTTGCCAGGTGTTCGCGCGCCAGAGTGACCATCGCCTGTCGTCTGCTAACGTAGTCGTCAGCTGACTGAGAACGATCGGAACATTGTCCAAGGGTACGAGTAACTGGTGTGTGTGGATTGTAGCCAAGAGCGACTTCAAAGGGGGAAAGCCGAGTGCTGCTGTGACGCGAGGTGTTATATTCAAACTCGAGAGTAGGGAGCATGGTGTCCCAATCCGAAGGTGCGGCCTGTATTAACGAGCGAAGCATAGCAGACAGAGTGCGGATTAGGTTCTCGGATTGGCCGTCCGTTTGGGGATGGTCGGCCGTCGATGTATTGCTTCGTACATTCAGAAGTTGAGTGAGAGTTTTCCAAAACCTTGATGCTACCTTGGGGTCTCTGTCCGATACCAAGGTGTGGGGAACTCCGTGTTTGGCGAAGAGGTGATATTCGAAGAGAAATGCGGTGTCTTGAGCGCTGGCAGTCTTCTTCGTCGGGACAAATATGGACTGTTTGGAGAGTTTGTCCACAATTACTAGGATGGCATCGTACCCATTGCAAGTGGTGGGAAGTTCGGTGAGAAAATCGAAGGTGACGATCTCCCAGCAGCGATTGGGGATTGGTAACGGTTGCAGAAGTCCTTGCGGTGGTTTGCAGACTGGCTTGTTCGACTGGCAACTGCGGCACTGACGTACAAAGCGCAAAATGTAGCGGTACATTTGTGGCCAATAAACACTTCGAGCTGCGTTGAAGTATGTCTTGTCTGCGCCGACATGACCGATACCGTGGAAATAGCCTGTGAGCTCGTCACGGAGGATGCCTTCAGGGATGTACAGGCGAAGAGAACCAGTGCCTGCCCAGTATATTATTCCGTCGCAGACAGAGAAGTTTGTGGATATACGGCGTGACCTAGGAGAACTGTTGTTTTGCGTTGAAGGTCCGGACAAGATGTCGCGAGCCAAGGGGTCGGATGTGTAGAGTGCTCGAACGCGGGCATGCAGATCCGGAATACAGATGGTAAGCGAGCGGAAAATGGGAAGGTGGTCAGGGCGGCGGCTAAGCGCGTCGGGTACCACATTGCGCTTTCCAGGGAGGTGTTCAACCTCGAATGAGTGTTCCTGGATCTCATCAAGCCAACGACATTGTCGGCCGGTGAGCTTTGACTTTGATTGAAGATAGCGGATAGGGTCGTGGTCGGTCTGTAGAAGAAAACGACGTCCACGAAGGTACGGACCCCACACGCGGAGCGCGATCATCACGGCCAAGAGCTCTTGGTCCCCGGTGTCCCAATTGCTCTCTGACGGAGAAAGACGGTGTGAGAGGTAAGCAATAGGGTGTCCGTCCTGTGACAGAGTTGCACCAACTGCATGCTTGGATGCGTCGGTGGCCAGAACGAACGGCTTTGTAGGGTCTGGATGCGCAAGAACAGGTGCAGAAGTGAGGGCAGCCTTGATCGAATCAAACGCAGACTGTTGCGAGGGCGTCCACTCAAACGTATGAGAGCGGAGAAGGTCTGTGAGTGGCTGTAAGATCGCGGCATATCCCTTGACGAAGCGACGGTAGAAGTTGGCGAGGCCCACGAATTGCTGCACGTTCTTCAGATTCTTGGGCGTTGGCCAGTCGCGTACTGAAGAAACAAGACGCTCCTGCGTAGAGACTCCTTTGTCTGAGACAGTGAATCCTAGATACTCCACTTTGTTCGCTCCGAACGAGCACTTGCTTGGTCTAGCGTACAGCTTGTGCTCTCGCAAAGCGGAGAATAACTGACGGAGATGTTCTTTGTGCTCTTCCATGGAGCGGCTGTAGACAAGAATGTCGTCGAGGTAAAGCACTAGGCATTGTCCGTTGAGATGGCGTAGAGCGGAAGCGATGAGGCGCGAGAAAGCTGCTGGTGCGTTGCAGAGACCGAAGCACAGTACCCGCCACTCGAACGAGCCATAGCGAGTCCTGATAGCGGTCTTGTGGCAGTCTTCTTCCTTGATGCGCATCTGGTGATAGGCCCCTACGAGGTCTATCTGAGAAAAAACGGTAGCTCCTGCAACTTGGTCCAGAGCCTCATCGATGAGGGGAAGAGGCGTGGCGTCTGGAATGGTGATTCGATTCAGCGCACGGTAGTCACAGACCATACGTAGTTCGCCGGACTTCTTCTTGACGAAGAAAACAGGTGCGCCAAACGGTGAGGAGGAGGGGCGAATGAGTCCTTTGCGAAGGAGCCCGTCTAGGGTGTTGCGGAGTACGTCTAGCTCTGCGGTAGAGAGCCTGATTACGGGTCGAACAGGAGGGGGTTCACCCGGACGGAGGTTGATCTCAAAGTCTTGTCCGCGCTGCGGAGGCAGCTCGTATGGTAGCTCTTCCTTGAAGACGTCCTCGAACTCGTCGACGATAGAGGCCAGCTCGGTGTGGCATTCGACGGACGTGGAAGGGCGCAGACGTAACGCATAAAGTTCACAGCCGCGCTGCTTGACGAGGCGGCGCATGCGCTTGTAAGTGATCGTCGGTACCGTTGGTTTGTCAACTCGCTTCGAAGAGGTAGAGTGGTTTCGTGGCAGCACTTTCGCTTGAGAACCATTAGCGCGCTTAATGGTTAGGCTGTACGATGACCAATCGACGTGAGGTCGTACCTGTTGGAGCCATTGACGCCCGACGGTGATGAGTGGAAGCCCGTTATCCGTGTCTTTCATATCGATGACATAGACTTTAACGGGGGCTTCCCCTGCCTGTAGAGCGATCGTAGCTGTCGCCTGGAAATGAATTGGGACAGTTGTTGAGTTGCCAAGTTCGGTGAGGTGGTATTCGGAAGGTTCCAGGGAGAGGTTGCACAAGTGTGCAGTGTTCAGCGAGACGAAGGCATGTGAAGCTCCGGGGTCCAGATGAAAGGCAACTGGAGATCCATTGAGCGTGCCAGAGTACATCATCTCGCCGACGGGGTTGGCGTCGATAGCAGAAAGCTTTGGGAGCGATCGAGCGCCAAGCGGTGCCGCACCGGCGTGCGGCTCGACTAGTTTTTCGAGCGATTCTTGTGACCGGAGGCTCCAGCCACGTTGAGTCGACACGGGTGGGAGGAATCACTCCAAGGTCCTTTTCCACACTTCATGCAACGATCGTGAGCGCGGTAGATGCGATTCTCCAGTGGGTTGCGGACATCGGCTGGTCCCCAACACTCTGAAGAAAGATCCTTGCCAATCAACGACGGTTCCGTAGACTTTCCAGATCCTGATTTCGACGAACGGTCTTTGTTCTTCGACGTCTTTGATTTCGATGATGTGGACGACGGTTGGGATCCTTCATTCCATTTCTCCGAGATGTGGACTGTGCGCACAAAGTTGTACACTTCGGCCATGTTCGGTGGTCTACCATCTGGGAAGCGGACGGAGAGCTTCTTTTTGAAAAGAACAGGGAGGCTGAGTTGGAAGAAGGTGAACGCTTCCGTGACTGGAGTGTTGCAGATATCTACGAGCTCGCGAAACTTTGTGATATGGCTCTCAAGGGAGCCATCGCTGTACTTCATACGGATAAGCTGGACACGCGCAAGTGCAGTCTCGTTTGCAGGGACGAATTCGGACATCATTGCAGTCTGGAGTTGTTCGAGGGTATGAAAATTCTCTCCTTCTCGCGTCGTGCGGGAGAACCAATGGTCCGCGTTATCACGTAGCAGGCATGACGCAATGTGTACTTCTTGTGCTGCTGTGATTGAAGGACAGAGGATGGTTACTTTGCGCACGTTGGAGACAAAAGAACGCACTTTGATCGATGTACGCTCGCTGTCACGGCCGTGGTAGGTCGAAAAGTTAGAGGACTTCAGAACCTGCAGGAGGGATGGTGTAGAAGGATTCGTTGGATTCGACGCTGTGACCGGCGGACCAGCTCTTGGAGTAAGAGACTGTGGTGATGGAACACTTTGCGGAGTTTCGATGCGGTTCTGGAGAGCTTGAAATTGAGAAACTACCAAGGCCATGGTGTTCTGCTGTTCCTGAATCATTGACAGAAGAGCGGCAGGGGGAGGAGGAGATGTCGTGTGGTTAGAAGCAACGTTGATTGCAGCAGTGTTACCTGTATTGGCGGGGACAGGAGCTTCTGAATTCGAGTGGCTGATCTGCGCCAAGGGGAGAGCTGCTGGACTCATGTGAGAGAGCGACTGGGTTGCTGGCGGTGCTTCGGCAGGGACGGCTGAAACCTGTGGTGGTTCTGGCGGGAGAGACGGCGAACGACGGGACGAAGCTGCTTGGGACGGCGGCGTGGGTGTGGGAACGCGGCGGCCAAGTTTCGACTGGCAGGCTAGCGGCATCTTGGGACACGCAGCAGTGAAAGGAAAGATGTTGTGATGCGTTCCAGCGGTGAGGAACGAAAGGCGATGCTACCAAATGTAATACAGAGGCGAGTGCACTGTATGATACGGGAAGATGATGAGATGTTGGGTCGTGGCTGGCTGCTCTCCACGCAAGAGGAGCAGTCCAGGTCGTACCTCTTTATTTATACTGCGCCTCAAAGCAGGCTTGCAGTTGAAACAGAGAGCAACTGTGACCGAACCTAGCTTGAAGGTCACGCGCCGCTACAGAGGTCATGACTAAAGAAGACAGCAGCTTGTAGTACATACTACTTTGTCACATAACGCATGTCCTTCATCATGGTGCTCGTTCATTTTTCGTTACAGAACGAAGTTGGTAGTACGGACGTTAGTAGAGTTGTATGTAAATAAAGAGCGTTAAGAGTACCAAACTTACTTTCAAGTTACGTCTGTCACTATGGATCGGGGTTGTCGATCCCGCTCCAGAATGACAATCTGAGACAACTTGAAATTCGGTTTGGCGCCTTCCTATTCGCCACCGTTTGTGATTCTCTCACTATAGCTTTTCCTGGATGACCCCAATGTCGGGGGCATGTAAATGTATGAAACTTAATGTCACTCTAACAGTCATGACCAAAACATTATTCTGTACAGATATTGCATCTGGCAAACATATGCAACATGAAAACCTGTCACAGCAATGCGATTACTCTTGATTATCGCCTTTCGTTCTGTGCAACACCCACAGACGTCAACGAGCTCGCCTGCCTCTTATGTCTGAAACTGTTCTTCTTTCGTCGCAAACATGACGGACGTTCCTCAGCCATGGGCTGCAGAAATTATACGTCATCACTGGACTACGCGTATTCAACACATAATTGAGAGTTTCAATGAAATAGATTTCCACACTGAGCCAACACAACAGAAAAACTCCGTTTCCTTACGACTAGGATTTTTGTGGCTAGACGTTCCTTAAAACTGTCTTCGTCTTGTGTCACGAACTCGAGCAAGCACAGAAAAAGATGCCGGCCTTTTTGGAACCCATGAAGGTTCAGACATTTTACTAGATCTACAGTACTTAGCATCGCAATCTTATGAACTCTTTAGAGATTGTCTTCCACCATCAGTATGGTCTTGTTGCGAATCGCTCTGTTTTGCTTTCCTAGCAATGGGTGCTGCGCCATAATTCTTCGCCGAAATTCGATAAATTCATGAAACCGCAAACAATCTTCGATCACGACTACTGGTAAATCCGACACCATGTGGCAATAGTTCTGACTCTCAGGGGTTATAAGGAGGAAAAAGTCTCAGCGAATTTGCCCTGTTTGTTTCACGTAGTTTGCCCTTTCCGCTAGGCCGTGAATCGGCTGATGGAATATCAGGAAGACTATGTGTTTGCTCTGTGAAATATATCTTAGGTTTTTCTCTTAGTTTTCTATACAAACGAAGACGTAGTCCTGTCAATCATCAGAACTATAGCACGGCAATTCTGGACATGTCTGGAGCTCGTCAGAGAATGCAACGTCGAGTTGGAAGACGAGAAGGGTATGTACCAATCTCAATGTTGTCAGTGTACAATTGTGGATGTGATGATCATTGTTTTTGTGGGTGTAGTACTATACACCTGGAGGTACTGTTTCAGAAGTTTTCAAAACTATCGCACTCTTTGAAACCATACGAAGAGGAGAACGAATTTCTAATTGATTTCCTTTTTGAGCCTGTCTCTAATACAGATCGAAAGGAATGTGATGATGCAATCTCACAGATTTTTGCTGTTTGTTCTCGTCGTGTTGCTCGCGAGAGAAATGTTGTACAGGACCTTATTCATTTCCCACATCGTCTTTTACTGAAAAGAAGGGCCCCTGCTCATGGGATGAAACGTTTCTCGGCCACGAATCATCCAGGAAATAGAATATCGCAGGAATTACGCAACAGCATATGTCGAACGCTAGATATGGCCACGCGGGCGGACCCCTCTGCAGCAGATGGCTGTGTCACGTTCCGGTTTTATGATCCCTCCATAAACACTTATGAGAAAATTTAGTCTTTACTTCACAGGCAACTGTACACGCAGTTTGGGTCGGAGATTGGAACTGTGTCTTTTTCCAGATTCGGAAGAACTTTTGAACAGTACCTGGCTCAGCGAGATGGGCAGGTGAGCTTTCCAAAAGCGGATCATAATTGCTGCTCAATATCCAGAGATTGGATCTTGAGGCATGTGCGCTCGAAATGGAACTAAAACTTTCACATTCTGAGATGAGCGTGGACGTACGTCTACAAAAAGAAGCTAAACTGCAAGAGGCTCGCAGTTGTTTGGAGGAGCACGTGGGTTGGGATGCGAAAACCCGTGCACACTTAAAACAGTTGGTGCATCATTTCAAGAACGAGCACAACTCTCGGTTCGTCTTCGGAGGGCACAACCATGGAGTCACATGCCCATGCTGGAACTCATTACCAAGAGCCGCCCTCGTTACGCATCAAGATGACAAATCAAAGGTGGATATTCCATATTTCGTGCAGGATGTCCAAGCGGACATCACCAGGTACCGATATGATGTAACGGGACACGTTTCTGCAGTGACTGGGAATGCGACAGTATTCTCACACGATCAAGGAACAGGAAGTAAAACAGCAGGTACGGTTTTTGAAAGCGTTCGTCTGGATCATTTGCTAACATGCTGTGGAGAGCGCATTAAAGTGGTTTGGTCTGATTGCGCTTCTGTCGGTCGCAGTTTCTTTTCATGTGTGGCAGCCACGCAGTTTCTCGTGAATTCGGGATTCTGCGACATTGTCTTGTTCGGATTCCACGCTAACAGGCATGGTAAGTACCTCTGCGACTCATTGTTTGGTCAATGGAGTCGACGTGCTAGAAACGAGAACATGATGTCCATCGAAGACATGCTTCGGGTATTTCAAAGCGTCAAGAGGTCAAATGGTGCTAAGGTGAAAGGCTACGTTCTTAATCCAATATCATCTATAGACTGGAGTAAAAACCTTGACCGGTTGGGATATGCCACTTCTAGGCCCGCCGATATCGGATGGAAGGCCATGAATCCGTACTACGCATGTGCTTGCCGTCAGGAAGCAAAACAATCTCTTTCAGAAGAGCTTCAGAGCATAATTGGGCCTCTACTACCGGCGTTTGAGAGCACTGTCCGTATTACTTCGTGGCCTCGGTTTCGGGACAGGCTATCAGAAATTCCATTCAATCAGCTGCCAATCGATATTCCCTCGGCAAAACTCAGAACGACTGAGAGAAACGGATGTATGAATATATGTATGGACGGAGGCATTCTCTCAATTTCCTTCTCTCACCCCTTTGCCGCTAGCGGCGACGGCGTTGTGTCTTTGCGAACTGCAAATGTGGTAGGTCATAATGCGTTCAGGATCCGAAATAAGATTCCTCTCTTACAGGGAATTGCCTCTATCGCAAGCCGACTGTGGCCCCCAGGATACTCTGAAACATGGGAGGGAGGCGAAGACGTCATAATTGCACTAGAGAATTGGGTTGCTCGCACTGTGTCAATAAAGGCGTCGGGCCACATACAAAACGCAGCGCTGCCTGCCAGGTATCCTCCCCTCAACTTTGTGAACGCTATTTCCAAACTTCTGCCACGTACAATGATGCCACATTACAAGTTCAAGGATACGTATGAAGAATCACCCTTTTCCCTTGTGAGAGGGACGTGTGCATTCAACGCTGTGATGAAGCGTTCAATGCAACTCAAAGGAGAGCTGAGGACTTCTGTGTCTGTTCTGGATGTCTACAAGGCTGTGAGAGAAGAGATGGGGGTGTTTCAAGGCAGTGGTGTAGATCATCACTTTCAGCCATTCGCAACACTGGCAGAAGAAGCTGCTCTTGAGAAATACAGGGCGTATTTGAAAGAGAGCAAAGCGCGTATGAGAAGAAGCCCATGTGGTCCAAGAAATGCCTATCAGATTTTTCGCCAGAATCCCCTGCAGGTGGAAGAAATGAGAAAGAAACTTGCCGTGGAGAGAAGAAATTGCGACAGGTCCGCAACATTAGCCTCTGTATCATCAAAATACTGGAAAGACTCTGAACCGGATTTCAAGAAATCGTTTGAGGACTTGGTCCATTTGGAACCCCAAATATTCGACAGGGAGCGTGAGAAGTTTCTAAAGTGGCAATAAGAGCATGACCGAGTTCGAGATGAAAGGCTGGGTTTACTCTAGAATACAGAAGCGATGGAGTACTACGAATTTTCCTTTTCTCTGTTTGTGTCAGTCAGTGCTCGGGTGCCATCCCTCGTGTTCGAAAAGATTCATTCCGTAACCGTTTCGAAGTTTCACAAAGCCGACAAGAAGCTGTACAAGATCACTTCGTAACGTTTGCTTTCGCCCCAGAACTTGTTCTGTAGCAAACTCGTATATGAGCTTTTCAAAGCGAGTAAGACGGCGACAGTTCTGTTCATGTCTTGCCCATATGGGGCATACACTGGCATTGACGACGCTTGATGAGTGAGAGAGACTCAGCACTTTTTTAAGTGCTATATAGTCTTGGTCACTTCGCGCAGATTGGTCCATTAGTTGGAGAAACGCTTGGTTATCCAGGCGGGCATCCGATTCATTTTCCGAATCTCAGAGTGATTGTCTCACTTGACCAAATTGAACGCCATTATCTGGCACTCTCATATTCTGTGGCGCATCTTGAATCCAAAAGGCATGATGAGCGTACTGGATTTTGGCTCTATCGTACCCGTCTAGTAAGGACTGGGTCGAAAGAATGCAATCCTGAACAGATTCTGCCGCCAAGGCATTCTTATCATTTAGAAGATGAAGCATTTGCGTCACAAGACCGAACTTGCTCGGTATCTTTGGGTCTGGGAGTCTGAACCCTGTGAAAACCATCACCATTTTCTTCATAATTGTGTTATTGTATCGCAGGTCTCTTCTCGGTAAATTCTTCAAGCGTTTGATGTTAAGGTAGTACTTTTTGGCTTGATCGTATGATGTTCTGTTTTGAAGACGCATTTCCTGTTTTACGACGCTACATTACAGTTTGTAGAACAACCCATGCTTCACACTGGCCTCGATATAGTCCTTGCGAGTGCCTGGAAGGAAAAAAATACTCAGCATTTCACCAAACAGGCGTTGGCGGACCGAAAGGATTGCCTGTTGAGCGGTACGTGCATTACGGCGAACTGTGGACGCACTGACTCCCGGACGCTGTGTACTACGTGCGAAACGTCCGTTAATTTTTTGTTGCAATTGAACGCATTGTCTGAGTCTTACTCTGCTTGTTGCACTCAAGGGCCTTCTGCGTCGCATATTTGCTTCACATGCGGAGATTTGTTTACATTATGTCGGAATCGCGGAGTCGAAAGTAAGGTTTAAGGTTAGAAAGCCTGCGACAACGTTACATGGGCTTTGCAACAACTGGAGATGAAGAACGTACATGGACTGAGTTTAAGCTTGTAAGGCTGAGTGTCAGGGCAAGGTCCAGATGGCCCCAGATGACGTAAAGTTACGCCGAAAGTGAGACGGACGCGACTGAAATCGGGGCCTCTCTGAACGAAACGTAGTAGTGTTCGCGATCCACCACAACGAAAGCACTGTGAAAATCGTTGATCACTCAATAAATTTCACGGTTGGTTGGTTGAGTTTTTCCACGGTATCTTGATGGAAAAATTGCTTGCTCTCCTGGACACCCCTCTGAAAATAGCACTGGAGTTACTAGACCTACACGTTCAGTCACACAACGTCACTCCAGCACTGTGAGATAAACCGTCATGTATCTACGAAGGGTAAATGCAAACAAGAGCTCACGAAGACCTTCGGCACGCCAAAGTTCTTGACATAAAGGGTCATGTAAAAAGCCTATATCTAGCTCATTAGCTCTTAAACGCATTGGTACAACTCTTACAACGGTTTCTTGTAGTATGCAAGCCACTCTAAAGCTTCCAAAATTAACCAGAAGAAAACTACAATGCTTGCTATACCTTCAAAAAGCGCCTTTATACATAATTGAAACAAAACTCTACTATGAACTACAAGCATCTTAGTAGGTTTATAATACATTTTCCGTAATGCAACCATGATGGCGCCTTGAGCAAACGTTTTCACGTAACGTTTCTGCGCTTTCATTTAAATTCATTGCAACCTTGAATACAAAATAGGTTTCAAAAACAGTTCTCGACCTTTCATGAAAGTGGATAAGCTAGCTTATCCAAGAAAGAGATTTTGTAAACTGCCGTGATGTTTGTTGGAATGTTTCTCCTTCTGCAGTTATGCTTTTGCTCTACAGTGTAGGACCATGGATAATGCAGAATTACTCTACTTCCAAACATTTTCACATAACCTACCTACAATACGCAACGCTGTAGCAGCCATGTCGTTGTTTCTAGATGGGTCTCGCTGCAAAACAAGCATACAGAAGGGCTTCAAACCACTTTATGGAACTATGGGACATCTCCTTTGTCAAAACTCTTTCTCAGAATTTTAGAGGTCTACACACAGTTCACTACAACATTCTTCTAGCAATATGGTTCCTATTTGTTGGGCGAAATGCTTGAGATGCAATTCGAACCGAAACGTTTCTAGTCTCACTACCAGCATGGGCACGTTGTCTAATCAATGTCACATCTGTCGAAAAGATACCCTACAGAACATACATTGCGACAAAAATTTCTTTCAGCAAGACTCCTATGTTTTGCAAATCTATGACGCAATTTTTGCGGCGCTAGAAATTTCTCTTACGGCTTCCATGGTTTTGAATTACAAATTGGAGTGCCAAATTTGGTTCCATGGCTATTCAAGACCTCGAATTTTTTTTTAAGCTACGTTCTTCGAAAGCTTCACCAGTAATTTTGGAATAAGTCATGTTATTCACAGCAGGTCATTGGAAAATTCTTACTAATTATTGTTAAACAGTTCTGGCGATCAACGCTGCAGTAGTGCGTTAGAACGTAGAGCAAAACAGAGATGGAGAAATAAACATGTCGAAGGAAACTAGGGACGCAAATGTTGTTAACCCTCGTCGAATATCTGGAAGTATTCTCTTCCGTGTATAATTTTCCGTGGAATAGGGACCCCAAAGAGCTGTTCCAATCGGAATGCCTCTTCTAGGTACCTACTTCTACCTCTTCCAGGCATCATGAGAGGCATACACAGCACCCGTTTACGGTTCTGAGACTTTTCCCAAATCATTTCAGGTGCAAAACACTGTGCATCCGACAACAGAAATGGACATTCATTTTGATAGACGCAGTTTTCTTGTTAAGAATTCTATCAACATACCATTAATCAACATCTGCCAATACGAACCAGCAAAAAAGAGAAATCTTAATCTCCATGCAGAAGCAGGACTCGATAAAGTAGGCATCCACCTCGTACCACTCTAAGTACTACTAGGAAGCAGAGAAATTTTCAATGACTTCATGAGAAGGCAAGAGATTTAACATAACTACGTTTTACAAGTCAAAGCACGATACCGTTAATACCAAAAGAAGAACCACAATGCTACTGTGCGTTCGACGCAAGTTTTCCGCCTGCAAAGTTCAAAAACCTGGAAAATCCAATGCACACAAATGTGTTCATTGCCACGACCCAATTCACGGAATATGCAAAAGATCCCCAACTGCAGCCCAAATTAAAAAATAGGCACCAATAAAGAATGTAAAAGGTTACGGAGCACCCCGTGTATGCACGGAATGTGACTTCGCAGACGAAATAAAGCCAAAATTACCTGCACAAACTGTGAACGTTCCGCAACAAGCACAGGCACTTCGCCGTTTGAGAAAGAACAAAAAAAATTATTCTAATCGAACGCTTTGATGAAGAGAGTTTTTCACTTGGGACACAATCTAATAAGCGACACACTCTGCTGCCGAGCAATATTAATTATCCTGCTGCAAAACTACCTGTTCTATTTGAGGTGGACGTTTTTCATGATTTTGATGACGAGAAAAGTTCCGACAGTGATTTCGTATGTGATCGAGACGAATATGTAGATTATTCTTCAAACGACGAATGTGGAGAACAACAACCATGTGCATTGGTTGTAGTACCTATTGAGTAAAAGAACGTACAACTGGAAATTGACGGTTAAGATTTTTCGTCTGTGGCGATCCTCATTGACGAATTATTCACGTTCTTCGCAGAGTTAGTGCACTTATGAACGCAACACCGGAGGATCTTATGGAAAATCTGCCTTCTGCACAACGTGTGTTCGAAACATTCTTTAGCACAAATGTATTACATGCCTTTGCGAACGCAGCTAGAGTTGGTATAGATGAAGCCTGTGTGTCGATCAATGCAGAAAAAAACGACAGGAGCTCACGTTACAGTTTCGATGATATGCTCCATTACTTTCAATCGTTGATGATGTGCGGCGTCTACGACTGTTATCCACAAAATCTTCTCGAAAGTACTGATTCGTATGGATAGTATGAAACAAGAGAAATTCGTAGACGGTTTCCTTTTCAAAGATTCAAGAATATACGTTTAGGGCTCACCTCTTGTTTGGGTAGTTACAATGCAGTTTAGCGAGGACTTCGCAGCTTGCAGTGCACGAACAAACGTATGGATATTTTTGTTGCTCTGAACACTTTAGACCAAGCAGTTTCCAATGTATCCAGTGCCATATGAATTCGACCAGGAATTACGGTACTGTGTATAGATGAAGATCAGCTCCGCTTCGCTTCGAGACTCCATAAAAAACTTCCAATCAAACCGGGGGACGGGAAAAAAGGGATGGGGCTGCATGCGACGCGTATGACCTTCACCTTAACCGGTCTCACTGCAGCTTTGCACAACTCAAGCAGAGGAGAAAGAGTAGCGGAAGTTTTCTCCTCTTTGTTAATATTGTTGCGGCCGAAATGCTCTCTGGATCTATTTTCTGCATCGACAGAGCATACGCAAGAAAAGAAATGGTTCAAAACCTAACGTCCGGCACATTTCTGATATCGTTCATGACAACTTGTAGGCGGAACACAAATCATTCTGTCACCTTCGGTGGTAAAACGGCAAACGAGAACCAAAAAAGCCTTTCCAGCAGTGGAATGCGTGAGATGATATTACTCACAAGGAAGGCAAAATCCGGCAATAATGTGTATGCTCTCGCTTACGGCAATTTAGGAAACCACAAAAGAGGTGTGCTAATGCAATATAATGTAACTTTCCTCAAGCCTTTTATGTTTTTTATCAAGCCCAGAAATCGAGTATTTTGGGAGGAGGATGTGTTAAAAATAGCTCTTTCCCCCCCAAATCTACTAGCGGATATGAAAAACATACCGGAAGATAATGAAGCCGTGTCCTCCATCATTGCTCATGAAATGGAAACAGTGGAGCTCTTGACTTTCAAGCAGACGACAGATCAATCATGGTAGCTGCAGCAAAGCGCAAGAATAAGCAACATTACGTGCTACACTGTTTTATAGTGCGCTTTCCAAAATTTCAAGTTGCTAAACACCGTGGTCGGTAGAACCGAGAACTTTGTTCGGGCTGTACTGCTCTTACGTTTCGTTTTAGGTCTGAGGTAGAGGTTATATGATGTCAATCCATATACAGTCTCTTTCAAATAAAAAAAGCAATATGATGAGCGGTTTTTGAAAAAAGAAGAGCTTTCAAGGATTTTTTGAAGGGTCAAGACGTTCAGATGTGGTCAAGGCGATGTAAAATAGATCTTGAAGTGTTTTGTGACATTTACGGCTTATCCTGTTTTGGAACACGAATGGAATTGGCAAAAAATATAATGAAGGCCTGGGAGAAATTAGATTCTGATACGTGAGCCGAAACGGAATGTAACAATGAAGGCGGGGAGACTTGGAGAGTACGAATACTTCAAACGTTAGACAACGCGTTGTTTGGGAAGCAAAGTAGAGCCAGAGCCATTCAGATCTCTGGGTCTTTTAACAAAAGAAATGTTCTCTTATCACTGTGAGAAGCATTTCGAACGGAAGAGAGAAGAGGCGATAAAGTTTTTACTGCACTATATTGCATTGAGTCGAGTGATGTGCACGAACAGAGTTGGTTTGGACACCGCTTTGATTCGTCGGTCGTCGATGACTTGAACAGATTTAAACTGCAAGTCTGGATGTCTTCGTAGAAAGTAGCGCATCCACCGCGGACATGGTCTACAGTTTGTCAAACGTCTTGCTATTTGCTCGCGTCGGTCAGGTGAAAACGTTGAAATGAAGTGTTCAACAAAGTCAAACAAGGTTATTCTCGTAAGTAGTGTTTTCATTCTTGCGTACTCTTTCACAGCTTTGACGATTAACTCTTCTTCATCTTCCAGAAGTGCAGGGCGTCGTCCTGGTTCTTTGAAAATTATCTTCATGTCTTCCGGCTCTTGGGGTTTTGATTGAGGGCAGCTTTCGTACCACTTACGCCAATGTCTGTGCAAGGAAGAACTTGGTATTTGAAAGTGTTTAGATGTTTTGTTGATCGAAGCATTGTTGTTCTCGTACATGTAAAAGAGTGATTCTTGTAGTGTGGGGAATGTGTACGTTGGCTCGGTTGAGTCTGCATTGATCAAGGCTATAGCACTTCGTGGCAGCATGCTATCCCGATCATCGCTACATTGCGTTGAAATAAAAACCGCCATCGCAGAAGAGCTTCTACACGTTTGTCTTGGTGGGCAGAGGTTGGTGTGGACTGCAGGGCTTTCTTTTTTTGTTTTTGTAGGGGTTTTACGGGGGCTTGGCGCCATATTGTGTCTCTAACTACGAACGGAGATTGTAAAGGGATACGATATCTGCATAAGTCATTGGTAAAGATGTTAAGACTCCTACACCTAGATTTGATGTCCTACAGCGTGTATCCAATAGTTTTGTGCGGTTTCGACATATTCGAAAAGCTCGCAGCGTCTACTTTCTACGTCTAGTATCAATGTTTTGCATTGTATGTAATAGCGAGAGAATTTGGACGACCATGATGCGGCGGCATGTCTTTCTCAAAGAGAAGGACGTTGTTTCGCCGAAAGCACTTCAAAATATGTATCCCACATTAGAGCACATATCCCAACATTGGGGCACCCTACGTAACGGGTTGGCACTTGTTTGGGTTGCTGCTTGTGTGGGTTGCACCCACGATGTAGCTGTCTTCCTCTGAGTCAGTGGTGATTGTTTTGGGTTATAGCAGCAAGGCCTACGTTTAGTGCATGTGTTGAGAAGCTCCAGTGGTCCCCGAAGCGAACCTATCGTATGCGACATACATGTAAGCTACCGTTGGTACCATGTGATGAGCACCCGAAAAGATGGGTTAGTCATACATCTATAACCCAGTTCTCATAATAACACCTTGCCGATGAAGCGCACTTTCTCTCTCTATTTAAACTCATCGACAACCCGGCCATCGATCCATCTCTCCCCATTATCGCTGCCAAAATCTTCAGAAAGTTTTGCACGCCCTCCAGCTTTCTGATTCTCGCATCGACATGGCTTCCGTCGCCAATGTTCTCTCGCTTTCTTTGTGTGCTTTCTGTTGTGCCCTTCTCACTGCTGTCAACGCGGAGGGTGCTTGCAACATCTCCACACTTCGCGTTACGGGCAGCAATAGTCTTTTCGCGCTTGCTTGCCGTTGTGGTGATGCTCCAGAGTTTCTAGGGCGTGCCGTCCGATTTCTAGACCCACATATACCGGACAGCGTCGCACAGGAAGAAGTAACGGTGGACTGCATCGAACATCGAAAGCCGCAACTCGCGCGAGCCTGTGCTCAAAGCAGTGATCGTTTTGAAAGACAAGCAGCGCATGTGCTAGAAGAATGTTTGAACGAACGACCCATCAAACCTACGAGAGAAGGCATGATGCCCTTCACGTTCAATAAGGACCGATGCATCACCGATTTCCGCGAGCTGGATGTTGAAAGAGTGGAAGCTCTGTTGGCTTGCGGGTGCCCGCAGCGGCCTGGATATATCGTCAACCCTGGCGTGATTCAATTCATCACGAGCGGCTCTCCACTCAGTGCTGGTGTGGAGCAACAGGTTCTTCAGCTGTGCACCAGCCAGGCTTTGCCGCAGTTGAACGATGCGTGCCGTAACATGCCTGAACGTTTCGCTCTTCGAGGCGCACAGGCGTTCAACGTGTGTTGCAAACGCGCTCGGCGGTTGTTTGACCTCGACAAACTTCTCTGTCAGGCGACCGTCCCTGACGACATCTCGCAGCTGGGTCTTTCTTTCGTAGAGTAATCGTATTCCGAGCTACAGAGGAGCTGCAAATCTGAAGATTGCTAGCTAGGGGCCTTTGTGTGCTGCTGGCGTCTTTCTTGGATAGTTCTCGAAGCAGTAAACGCATGCTCATATAGTGTAATAGTTTGAGATTTCCATATTTCTCTCCGAGTGTCGGGAGCAGAGGTTTGCTCACAATTTCGACTAACGGGGAACGTTACCGTTGGTAGAATGGAGTGGGACATATGTTGTAAGGCGCCACTTCAGCTTTTCCCGGTGACGCAGATGTTCTGGTAGTACTATTATTCATCCGACAACCCAACGGCGCGTTGACAAGAGCTCATCTGCTAACCACAAACGAGCCGCAGCAGATCCGTGTTTCTACACGTACGGTTCCACAGCATGTCGTAGCATAATTAGATGTATATTCTTATATACGTGTAGAAACTTGCATGTCAAATTTTGACACTACGTGGAATTGTTGGAACGCAGTGTTCAATCAATCCCAAAAAAATTTCTTGGGTTTCCAAATTGTGAAAATGATGCGCTAAACCTAGGCTTTTTTTTCTTTGTATCCATCATATTATTCAACAGCATTGCTCCTACCCGGAGGAGAGAAACATATTATCTCTTACAACTAACCAAATTGTGGGTACGGTACATTTCTTTCGTTTTTTATTCTCCGTCATTGTGTGCTGATGCACAGATGATCCAATTTTACAAAGTCGCTTGCTCTGAGCAAGCGAACATATGTGTCTTTGACACCAAATTGGCCGTATGGGACGGTATCATACATGAGGTTTTATAAATGGCAATATATGTTCTTCGTTGCGTTTCTGAAAATTTTTTTGAAGCATTCTACAAATCGGTGAACAGCAAAACTGCCCGAAAACTGGCGATTTGCACATTTCGTGACAAAGGGTAGTTCCAATTTTGGGGTTTGGGGAAATGTTTTACATTCCGAAATGGCAGTTTGATATTGTATGGGGTGCGGCACGGTCCACTTTTTGGGTCAAAATGTCTGCATAGAGCAGGGATGATGCGAATTGAAGGTGTATGAAGAAGTGTAGATTGCAATTGGAACATGGTAAGGACCGAGTCTCGTCTAAACTGCGTACTGTAATTGTTAAGGTGTCCTAGGACCCTTCGCTATGGTCCGTAGCGGTGTTCGCAATTGGGTGGCTTGGGCCAGGAAGCAGTTTCGCGAATACGTCGGTAAGGTTAAGCACTTCCGCTTGCGTTGGCTTCCGCCATCATCAGGCACACTGACGCACGTGAAATTGCAGAATAATTCAAAAGAAATGAAATAGTCAAATATAGTTTTAAAGAGCAAATTAAATAATTTTCCTCCCCATTGCAAAAAAACAATAAAGACAAAACAATTCTGGCGCGCATACATGCACTGCCGCGCAGGAAGGGGGTTCACGCAGCGACTGCGAGGGCAGCCAAAAAAATGGGTGTGTATGCGCCAAGTGTCGCGCAGCAGTTAACCAGCAGCAAGCTTTGCTGCTGTTGCTGCTGTTGCTGCTGCTGCTGAAAAATTGTAGCCTTGTTTGAAGATTGTGCTGTAAGCTACAAAGGCCTATTTAAAGACATAAGTAGCCAATAGTATTGCAATAAAAAGCTCATTTAAAAAGGAGATTGACGGCCATCAGAGTTTCCTAGCAGTAAGTTGTATATACTGTTGCTCATGTTGTACACATGAGCAATGCAAACACTTGGCACTCTCACTACCAGCTGTTTTGCTTCTTGCCCAATGAATCGCGTATCTTATATCTACTTATTGTAGTCATAAGCGTCCTGGTTCAAAAAGGTTGAAGACATCAGTTTAACTCTTTTGAAACTCAAAGCTTATGTCTACTTTAGTAGTTCCAGATAACGTCTACATGTGAGACACAACTTCAACTATTGTAGACCATACCTAAACTAGGAATGGGCTTGGTTTGGTTTGGAGATTCGTCACTATCGTGTTACATGAAAGGTTACTTTCGGAGAGACGAGTTGACCCCAAGGGTTTGTCGGGCGGACCTGGAACTCTGCGCGCCGACCGTTTCCAAGTCTCTCCAGTGAAGAAAATTCCAAGATTTTTTATGAGGTTCTGCAAGGCGCTTCATGATCACTTTTCAGACCTGGAACCGTGGTCAAACTCAAATGTCCATTTTAGTTTGATTTCTAAGTACTTTTGGGAACCATTGCTGGAGCGATGTGGATTTTTACTAATAATTTGTCGATGGACACGCATAGGTCCAGGTCCCCGACAAGGGTTAATCTCAAATTTCATTGTTGGCGTAGCAAAGCTACACTTTCGCTGGCTGTGTCTTGGACGTGCAAGATGCACATCACCAGCTGAGGTGCGGGTGTGGCTCAAATGGTGATTATCAGCTGTGGTTTTGCCGGATGCAGCTCTCATCAGACAAAACCTCAAGTGAGGGAGAAAAAAGGTGAGGGAGAAGAGGTGTAGTTTGAGAAAAAAAATTGGGTTAAACGTTCTCAGTAGAGACCTATCGTCAATGCAACCACACAACTACTTATTACAAAGTAGTTGTCTAGTCTGGGAGATGTTCTTTGCTGGGAACTTCTCAGTTATCTATCATCACCTCACCGTCTAATTTCTACACGATCGCGTACTTCTGCAGTCTTAAGACTGCGAACAATACGAACACGCAGTGTACGCGTTGCAACCGTTGCACCTCAAACCACGGTTTTTGTAGCATATATCTAATATATGTGTTCGTTTTCACTTTTGTTGCTGAAACAATTGATAAACCTGACGGTACAATCCACAGCCCCACCAGGGGAAGAATTGGTGAGCACGTCTGTGAGAGCGACGAGTTGGACCAGGTGCCAGTTCCTCCGGACAAATGTAATGAACTACACTTGTATCTAGTGAGGTCTTTTCATCGACTAACATATAATTTCGACACTTTGCATCTTGCTTGCAGGAGAAAGTTGTCTCTCAACCAAGCTGATTTTTTTTGCAAGGCTAGCTTTGTGGCCAGAGGCCGTTTGCTGGGGGCACATACAATCTATCACTTCTCATCGCTCACCAGACAATCGCACAGTTGGAAAGCCCCGACCAGGCATGCAAACCTGTGGTGAACCAACCAGCGCGCCAGTTGTCGCTTCCCAACATACAGAGGCTTTCCCCCTCCCCTTCAACCGTCACCAAATTCACAGGGCCAGCTCACGAGCTCCCGTTCGGGATGAAGTATTGGGCCACACTTTTTTATATTGTTGGTTAATATGCAACCAGTTGGCTACAGTTTCTCAAAACATGACATCCGTAGTAACTGGTTGGCATGCAATCTAGATATCGCACAGGCAGCTCTTTCTAATCCATCACTTCAACTATCTCGAGTTTCATCTCTCGACCAAAACAGATCTCATAATCGTAGGAGCCTAGAGTGAAGCTTTTCTATTTTTATGTACTCACTGTTTGTCAGCAAGCGGAAGCAAAACCTGTGACGAAACAATCAGCACGCCCGTTTTCCTTTCCCTTATATCTTCTCTATAGAAATGGAGCACACATTTGTACTTGGCTTTCATTTTCACATGACTCGCACTTTCACAAGGGCCATAGTGTAGTGTCAGCGAGTGGCAGATAGAAGACAACACCAGTAACTTCACAACAGCTCTGTACAGCGCCCCGCGCAAGCAGATGAGCGGCCACAACTCCGTGATAGATGGGCGAGTGCTGGCACGGCCACGTTGCCCCGAATTCGCTTTGCACCGCTTTCCCCTCCTTGCGGTTAGACAAGCACCAACCAGTAATCAGGTCCAGATCTACACGTGCCACATTTGACATCTGATCACTCTAGTGTTCCGCCTTATCTTGTCTGGAAGCTCTTTGACTCTTTTTTGTCGATGACTCACAAGACCTGCAATCCGTACGCGATTGTACAACACACATTTTCTTGAACAACGGCCAGTCTTCTTTCACGATTATATATTGAAGCGCTCAAGGGTCATTGTCCTTCTCAATCCAGCTCCCTTCCACATCGTATGAGGTTTCTATACGACTGGGCAAATTCAACTCACAGTATGTCGTGGCGACTCAGAAACACGGAATGCAGTACAAAGTCTTGTGCAAACTTCCCTCCTTACTAATGAGGGGTACTCAACTTATTCAAGTATACAATCCGACAAAAAGACAAAGTTTGGCCAGATCCCATTGCATATAAAAAGGGAGCGTCGAGGACGTTTCAAGTCGCCACTGCTCATCATCCCATCCTTCCAACCGCCAGATCTCAAGCCAAGCCATCCACAACTGCTAGCGGTATGAACTTTCTCACTCTTCTTCTCTTGCTCTCTCTTTCCGCTTTGGCTCTATCTGCCGTTACGGTGGACCATGGAAGCGAGGAGAATGTACGCGCCATTGAGTTGCAGACCGCCGAACTTGGGGGAGAGATAGATTTACAAACGGCTGAACGAACTTTTAAGAAGTTCCCGCCCAAGAAGAAGTTCCCGCATAAGAAGTTCCCGCATAAGAAGTTCCCGCCCAAGAAGTTCCCGCACAAGTTCCCGCCGCATAAGTTCCCGCCCAAGAAGTTCCCGCATAAGTTCCCGCATAAGAAGTTCCCGAAATACCCGAAGTACCCCTACTATCACTAGGTATCATTGGTTCTCGACGGGGTATCAATGGTATGTGAATCTGTCCATGGTTGCTGAAGGATTTGATTCAGTACTGCTGAAAATGGCGCTCGTTTGTAATGCTTGGCTTTTTGCTCATGATGGTTTAGTTAAGCAATAAGCTAATGACAGTGAGAGTAAATCGCATAGATCCTTTGCTTTGAATCAACGCCAGTGTTCCTTTCCTTCGGAAGCAATCTATTAGTGATTATGTTCCATGGTGTGCTTACCGTACCGAAACTGCTATACATTGCTGTGTGGCGCATCGCTTAACAGTAATTCGGTATTATACCGAGCTGCAGTGCGTCTGTATCTGCAACATCTACGCCTTCAATGGCTGTATATAGCGCGGACAAGTCAGAAGTTCCTGCAGCTGCAACCGCGCACCAGGAATTTGTCAAGTACCCTGTAACAGATTCCTTCACGTAGCTGTCGAGATTAAACGGCTGCAATTCGTATACACCCGGCGTGTGGGGGTTTGGCTTACGCCATTCGGCGCGATCTCTCCTCGGTGATTTGCTCTCGGCTACATATGGCCACCCCGCACTTGAAGCGCATCGTTTCACGCTCCGACGCTCCGCTGTCGATGACGACCGCGGCTGCGCCGCCTGCATGTCTTGGTTTTCGCAACGCCTATTGCGTCTGACACGGGTCCGCTGGCGTATGAACCATATGTAGGAACGCTACCTTTGGTATCCATACCAACGGTACAGTACAGTACCTGTACCGTTGTACACGGAAGCGGAGTGCGCTTTTAGAGCGAAGGGCGTGCGCGAGTCGTCGACGTGTGGAGCGAAGTGCATTCGGCGCGTTTGTTGGTGTTTCGAGCGCTCGTGCACAACGTGCAATCGGTGTCATACGCATACAACAAGCTGAAAATACTGCCAAATGAAAGCGCAACAAGTGCATCGCAACAGATTTTTGCATTCGCCACAAATGTTGGGAATTTGAAACATTTTTGATAATTTTGTACTATTCATAGACTGTCAAACCAAAATGTTTTGGCAGTATTGGCTGCTCATTGGGCGATTTTCGCAATTGACAGCACTTGCCCTCACTTTCGCAGATTTGAGCAACAGAGTGGACACTTGTCCACACGATCAACACGATGGTCCCTCGCCATAATATTCGCCGCTATGGAAGACAAAATGTTATGTTTGAAAAACAGATATCGAGCTGCGAAACTAGCGCAAACTAGTGCATCTTCTTTCGTCGTTATGCTGTCTCTGCCACTGAGTGAGTAGTCTGAATATCACATCTGTCTATTGTTACCCGTTTCTTCATCAGGTATTACCTATCTGCAGGTTGCCAGTGCAAACCTTTCTCCGTCATGGTAAGCAGCCCACCAAAAAACTTCTATCCAACCAATATGATCAAGCATTTCATCGTCTCCCGTTGGTGCTTTGCTATCGCCTTCTCCAAAAAACTTCGGACACAACTTTGGTGTGTGCGCGACAGAGTGCTTCGACGCGGTGGTGCCGCCCGTTCCGATGAGCTTCTGCAGTCCACTACAATTCAAAAACGTGCCGACTACCAACGGGCAAGAGACGGCCGTGAACAACTGCTTGTCTCTGTATGGCTTCAAGGCAGCCATTCTGGCGTTTAAAAACGCGTGTGATCTGTTCTCAAACAGCGATGAATCCGTGAAGGTGAGGGCGACTCAAGTTGTGCTAACTTTGATTGGTGGGAGCTGTTTCCAGGATGATGGGTTTGACACCAGTCTCATCGAGAACACCGGGAATCAATACGTGTAGTTTCATGGAAACACAGCAAGGACGTTTCCAACCGTTGCTCAATCCGAGGGGGTATCCATATAGTTATTTAAAAACAACTGAACCAACAGGACGGGCTGTCCGATATGTAATAATATCATATTATGATATTTTGCATGAAAGAATCTCTTAGCTATTGTCGGCCACCTGGCAGGCTACTATTGGCCGGTGGCGCACAGTATGATGCCGCTATCGCTGTACACGGGTACACGTACTCCAGCGAGAGAGATGTTTTACCTTCAAGGGCAGATCTGAGGTGCGAAAAACATCGACAACTCGTCAAAATGTGCATCCACGCCGTTAGTGGCGGCGAACAGGTCCGTTGCCCGATAATATCTTTGGGCGTAGCCACCCGCTGCACGCGCATAATGAAGGTGTTGCTACTCCGTAGCCAATCAAAGAGCAAACTCACACAATAATATCTTTGAAGCTTTACCCGCAACCATTCCCGATCTCCGCCGTGAAGTTACATAAGCGCGACCACGCCGATCCGCCCGCCCCCGATCTTCCCGCCTCCTCTCCGTCTCTCCCACACCCTCCCCCACCCTCCGTCGCAGTTCGGCTACCCCCCGGCAAAGATGGTTACCTCTACCGACCCCACGTCCGCCGACGACCCCATCTTCTACCAGAAGCCCGACCAGCCCGACATGTCGGGCGCGGCCATCTTCGAAGCCTCGTCGCGCAACGTCTTCAACCGCGACCACCACAAGATCCACATCCGCGTCCACCAGCTGGTGTTCGACAAGGTGCTGTCGGACGGCGCGGCCGACATCGACTCCGGCTACGGGCTCGTGGACGAGTTTAGCTTCGACGGCACCAAGATCGCCAACGTCGGCATCAAGGTGCGCGGGAACACGTCGGCCGGCAACGTCAAGCGTCAGTTCAAGTTCAAGTTCGACGCCGAGGAAGTGTTTGCGTGGCGCGAAGGTGGAATGCAACAGCTCACCTTCCCCGAAAACGACGACCGCCGCTTCTTCGGCGAGCAGGGCTTCTCGGTGCGCGCCAGCCAGAATGATCCGTCGCGCATCCGCGAGACGCTTGCCGGAAAGGTGTTCCGCGAGGCCACGTTGGGCGACGAAGATCCGCAGCGACCGTGGCGCACTCGCGGCGCGCTGGTGTACCGTACGGCGTTCGCCACACTGTATGTGACCAATGGACGTACCGTGGAGGAGGGCTATGACGGCGGGCACCCCGAGTACCGCGTGCCGTTTGAAGGGAAGCTATACGACCCCAAGGGACTGTATGTGGTGACGGAGACATCGATAAGACGTTCCTGAAGACGCGCTTCGAGCGCTTCGACAACGAGAAGGTGAAGGGCTATCTGTTCCAGGCCGACAAGGGGATGGCGTCCTTCAAGAAGGAAGACTACTCACGGACGGGGTGGAAGTGTGAGCTGGTGAAGGGAAAGAAGGCAAAGGACGAGGACGACTTTCTGAAGGCGGACGAGAAGATGCTCGACCTGATCGACTTTCTGGACCAGACGCCGCCCGAGGACCAGATCCGCGACCGATTCGACATGGACAGCGTCAACGGCTACCTGGCCGGGGCGCTGCTAGCCACACATTGGGACAGTCTGGCGGCGAACCGCAACAACGACTTTATGTTCTACCTCAAGCGCGACGTGCTGGACAAGGACATGAAGCCGGTGCTTGACGCGCAAGGCGAGGCATGCGAGGAGAAGAAGTGGTACCTGATCACGTGGGATCTGGACAACACGCTGTGGGATCGTCCCGGCGGATCGGAGGTACAGGACCCGTACAAGTCGTGGTTCTCCAACTATCTGTACGACCCGGCGCGCAAGGAGAAATGTAAGACGCAGCTGTTCGAGAACATCTACGACAGAAAGGAGAACGAGAAGATCCGCAGCGTGTACCGCGGCGTGCTGCGCGACATGCTGGGCGGCTTCTACAGCAAGAGCAAGTACGAGAGCGAGGTGGACAGCCTGATGAAACGAACCGGCGCCGCGATCGAGGACACGCGCCGCGAGGTGGCCACCGCCGGCTGGCAGAAAGAGTGGGGCGAGCGTAACAACCCGCAGGACTTTGAGGACATCAAGAAGCACGCGAGCGTGCGCAGGAGCAAGGTGGGCGGCCAGCTGGAGTCGTAGATATCTAGCTAGACGGGAGGCGCGTTGCTGACAGCGTCAAATTCGGTAGATGTTTTTTTTTTTTGCGTGGTGCAGGCGGTCTTTTGAGTACACGTGTAGTGTCTGTAGTAAAAGCTTTCTGATACAGTAATTGTCGATGGCTACCCACTAGGCCAACGCAACGTAGTAAATTGCGTACTCCAAAGATGCCCGTAGAAATTAGTGAAAAAGTGGTTCTTCATAATTTCCTATAGGCATTCTACTGTAATTCAGAGTTTACTAAGCTATATAAACACGTTTGCTTACAAAACCTTTTGGTTCTCCGAATCCACAGTGATCACAGTGACCGAGCTCGGCTTCCTGCGGTAACCTTACTCGCGACGGCAATCCTACCGGCTATCGAGCGCTACCTGACGAAATCCTATCGGCTATCGAGCGCTACTTGACGCAATTCGGCCTCCATGAAACGCGCTCCATAAAACGCCTTCAAACGCCACATGTCAAATCATAATTGGCACAACGCAACAAACTGCTCAGATGACGCATGCGTGATGTCTCTTCTGCTTCAATAGCTCTGCTCATGGCATGTACGATACTCCATCGTCCAACCACGCTTGCACTTTCCGATTACAACTCCAGACACATGCGCCGAATGTGAAATACCTGCACAGCTGAGTTGAGCAACCTAAGCTGATTGGCATGTGCCACTGTTGGGCACATCGAGTGCAAGATTGCCCGGATCTGTAATGACGCAAGTTAGACCAGCTTCACAGCCCACCGGTTGCGACAGCAGCACTGCCGTAGTGGAGCAACTCTCGCCGAGCTGCCTGCAACCAAGACCGGCAACAGCACAACAGTCCGTTGAGCCAATGGTAATGAAATCGCCTTGAGCAATGTTTGCAGGGTCGTCGCACTCCGCGGTGGACGTGGAAGCTGGTGTGGTAGTCGGCGGTGTGGTGGTAGGCGGAGGGATGGTAGGCGGTGCGAAGCTAGTTGGCAGCACGCCAGGCGGTAGCGTAACCGTAGTCGGGGTATCGGTTGGCGGCATGGCAAGTTGTTCGAGTACGAAGCGTATACATGACTGCGGCGGCGGCTGTGGACACGGCGTCGTAACGCAGAAAATCTGCGTGCGGCATTGTTGCAAGAAGTTGGACCGGCAGAATTCCATGGAGCAGATCTCGGCGGCGAGCGCGTTGCAAAGTAGCAGTGCGCTTAGCACAATGTACGCGCGCTTCATTGTGATGAACGGAGGCAGAAAGCAACGGCGATCTGCTTCTGGGTGGGATTAGGTGCAGCGGTGAGTCGCAGAAGCAACTCTTCTTTTATGGAGTTTGAGCGACCAAAGCGGGGAGATGAATAGTAAACTCTAGCTTACAGCATGCTTTGCTGCCGCGCCGAATTCATGTACGGTAATGTTGTGGAATCCAATCAACGATAACGACGTCGTTTCGAAATTTATATGAACGCTTGATGCAAAATCATGCGCAACCCTCGTAAAGTTAATAACTTTAAGTGAAACACGTTTTGCAAGCGTGTATTCTACAGCTCCAAGCACCTTGTCGTGGGCAGCAAGACCGTTCTCCCACGTTGTCGATGGCCGTGCCTGAAAGGCACGGAAGTGCCACTCACAGATTTCCGAAAGCTTCGCTTTGTTTCTCTTTTCATGGTTTCCAATAGACCATTAAAAGACATTTACAGCAACGCAAAATGTGCAGAGACTCCCCATTTTGGGCTCGTCAACGATACTTAATCGAGCACTCTCGTGTTGCTCTCCGTTGATCTCGCTGTTTCCAAAACTTGGGAGAAACACAGCTGCAAGCAGTCGCTTCATGTAACAAGCTAGAACTGCTCAAACAACAATTGGTTCAGCTTACTCCACATATATATCCCTTCTTATCTCCAAACCTCTTGCGATTGACCGAATCGCAATCCATCAGAAACTGATGGACACCCTTAACGCACCCCTCCGCCGTCATACCACGGTATTGGATAAACAGCTGCTGCAAAGCAGCAATTGTCAGAGTTCCGCATCCAAAATTCCACCAACAATCCTTGGCGCAAAAACCATCTATGATTTGCTCGTTAGCATCTTTATGGAACAATTTGAAGAGTGAACCCACCTGTTTACTTGCCGGTGGTGAGAAGTGGAACTGTCTATCAACACGCCCGCCTCGAATTAGTGCTGGATCAAGTCGGTCCACGTGATTAGTGGTCATGATTGTTACAAGCCCTTCTGTACTTGTCACACCGTCCAGAGCGTTCAACAAGCCAGAAAAAGTAACAGACGCAGTAGTAGCGCTTGATCAATCTGGATTAAAAAGCGCATCTGCGTCTTCAAGAACAAGTAAAGAGTAAGAAGGAACTTATGAAACAGCATCAATCAACATTTGTTTACTGAACTTCTCGTTGGTCATAGAAAGAATGTAGCACGGAAGGGAATATTTTCCTGCCAGTGCACGAATGGTACTGGTTTTACCTGTACCAGGGGAACCCTCAAATAAAGAACTTCGGCGATATAATACACCGCGCTCGATGTACCAGCATATGGAATCTGGATGAAGGAAAAATTCAAGATCCTTCACAATTGTTTCCATCACCCCGTCTTCCAGCACGACGGACTCGATAGGACGTGCTCGTCGTGCCCCTTCTTCGTACCAGTTACAGTCAACCACACGATACAGTGCACCCCCGTGCCAGAGGCCATAATAGTGCACTATAGAGAAAGTGCACTGCATGGTATTTGGTTATTGACACGTATTATACCCTGTACGCCGTCTAGGAAGTGAAAAATTGAACACGTGTCTTCTTTGTGCAATATGGCCTTCAGTGCACTGCAGAGAATGTGCACTGTTCAGGGGGTGCACTGTATCGAGCATACTCCTCTGTACCTGCGCAGTTGGTCGATTTGAAGCGATGAAAAGTGTACATCCTTCCTTGGTGGTCAGGATTGTTTCGGTCATCCACCCATTGCATAATGCCGGACAAGAACTGCTTCAGAGCATCAAGTCCATAAGAAGATGATTCGAATCACATGAAGAGTGCTCATACCGTCAGGATCTTTCTGAGGAGTGCCCATTTCATAGTGCTATGCATGATATGCAGAGAAATAAAATCTCCCATGAATAATATGGAATGAGCTCTTTGAGGGGCGGCCACTGTACTACTATTGAGCCAAGATCCATCTCCAGTTTCGGTTTCCGAACATTAGCTCGTCGAGCATCAGGCAGAATATATTCAGCCTGATGCTCGATCACGAATACTATATCCATATTCCGAACCTTCTCCCAACTGATCTGCCGGGTTCATGAAATGTGATTGAACTGCGTTTTCATCCTTTTCATTCGGGCATAGAGCGGCATATTCAAGAATCGGGCTAAATGGTCCTCGGTTATCCTTAGTGACTGTGCATGAGGTTATCTGATCTGCTGAGAGGTCAAGGGTATGCTGAAGATGTTTGAAATTCTCTTCTGGTATACGTGTGAAACTGGCTTGTGGAACGCTACTGAAAGAGAGAGGCTGTAGCTTAGGGGCCATTTCGATGGGATTAAAATGAAAACGCTGAAGGGTTTTCAAGTAGGACGGCGAAAGCATAGCAGAGGGCAAGGAAATAATGGCCGAGTGCCAAGGACATAGGCATCCCCTTAAATACGCCTCGGGGATTGGAACAAGAAATAAGTGTTGGAAGTTCAAATACATGAACTGCACGCCCTGTGTCACAAGAGAGCATAGCGCCAATAGCCGAACAGTTCTTGATGAAGATGATACTGGAGATCGACATCAAGTGAAGATGGAAGTTACAGGCGTAATACCTTTAGGGTTAGATATTATTCACTCTAAATGTACTAGGTACTAGGCCAAACTAAGAAGCGACAAGCAACAGAGTGCCATCTCTGAGTAAAGGGAGAGATGAGGGCAATTTGGGTTGCAGTGGGCCTTCGAATTCAGAGAGCACTCGAGTTAGGGAGTTGGAGTTGCAAGGTTTTCCGATATTCGTCAATGAACTCGTCGATATCTGAGCCCTAAAACCTAGCGATATTGGCGACACGGTGTTCATTAAAAGCCATGCGATTACAACGGCAAAGGTTTACCAACGCGCATTTTTCAGCCTCGTTTATACTTGCCCAGCATCAGCGATTCTTTCGTTCGACTATGCTGCATATTCTGCATTGGAAGCGTCAACCGCCGAAGCAATCCTACGTAGACTTGGTGACCAGTCAAGAAAGTCTTCGAGTTTTGAGTTGACATCGCAGCTGAGTTGGAGCTCGCGAAAATTCATCCAATTTGGATCCAAATTTTAACATTTTGAACATTCTCATATATATTGCGAAAAGCGAATTGCCTTTTGAGTGCTCCTGCGCCGATACATTCAGCAGACACGCCACATGACCCGCACACACAACATGGGTAACGCTCCAACGGTAACTTCATCCTTAATGGTGTTCAAAATTGCCAAAGGTACGGTGCCTGTTTTTCACGTCACTCTCACCTTACATCATCAAGTGGTCGCTATAATTACGCAACTCATCGCGGAAAATAAATCAAGATACATTGCAGTATAGTTTCATGACCGCTCTCGCTGATTGACCCGTTGCCTGAGTGGTTGGGCTATTTGGCTTCTGAATCTCCAACACCCTTTCATAACTCTGGGGCACAACGACAACACATACCACGCGTCTATAAGAACCACCAGGTGCCTCCTTGCTTCTTCTTCCTTCCCATTCTCGCAGCCAGAAAAGGGGTTTCAAGCATTGAAATCAACTCACGTTGGAGTCCGTCACACCAGATAGGGAAAAATGACCACAAACATGTTGGCCAAGGCCTTCTTCGTTATTCTACTATTCCACTTCTCGTTTTTCACATCTGCAGCGCTTGCAAAGCCAGTCAGAAGGAGGGCTCGCAAAATTCCAGGCTCTTTCATCGTTCAGCTTGATGGCGACTGCAAAGCCCGATGCCGAGCCAGGTTGCGTAGGGCGTTGGCGTCCAACCCAGCAACAGCAGGCTGCACTCTAGGTAAAAGGGGGAGCAGGATTGGAAAATTGGTTTTTGAGGACGTGAAATGCCCCCCTTCAAGCTCCATTCAGGAATCCTCCGTCACTTCCATCATTGCTGCCCAGGCGAACATGGACTCTGTTCCTGGCGTTCAGCTCATAGCTCAGGATGAAGAAGTCTACATCGCCGCTGCTGAGCCAACTGCCTACTGGGGCGTTGACGAAACAGACGGTGGCGTGAAAAAAGAGAAAAGGACCCCAGTTAGGGATGGACTTCGTACCTGCAGCACCACTAGTCAGAACGGCACTGGTGTTAACGTGTGGATCTTGGACACTGGCTGCACACCGTCCGCCACAGGGTTTTGCGAGGGCTATTATGGAGGGGACAATGTTTGCCAGGATAATAATGGTCATGGGGATCACGTTGGAGGTACTGCCACACATCCGGTATACGGAGTTGCTACAGGTGCTGTGCGCAGCTGCGTCAAGGTTCTGAGCGATAGTGGCTCAGGAAGCTACTCCAACGTCATCAAAGGTATTGAGTTCGCGGTGATCAACAAGGACAAGTTTGGAAAGGGTGACGTGATCAACCTTTCTCTCGGAGGTCCAAAGTATGATCCCGTCAACAACGCCGTGATTGCCGCCAGAGAAAGTGGCATGTTCTTCGCTATAGCGGCTGGAAACAGTGCTGACAACGCCTGCAACTATTCACCAGCCTCTACGAAGGGACGTGGAATATTTACGGTTCAGGCACATGATAAGGACCTGAAGCCTGCATCGTTTACTAATTACGCCACCAAAGAGTTGAAATGTACGGATCTGTCGGCCCCAGGCGTTGGAATTGAATCGATTGGAGGCACGTTCTCTGGAACCTCTATGGCATCCCCTCATGTCGCGGGAGCTTGTGCCGTACTGATGTCAAATGGTTTGAAGCCTAACAAGAAGCGCCTCATCGCCGAGGGTGTTCGCATTAAGATCGATGGGGCTCTCGGCCGCCGCTCTCTTGGTTTGGCTTGTCCCGAAGCCTGATACGAGTGTTTGACCAATTTCTTTCCGGTCAACCTTCGTACACCTAATTCTTGTTGTATCGAGCGACAAACTGCCGTGAACGTACTGAGATATTTCCCACTTTCTGTTGACATGACATTTTTTTTCGTCTAGTCTACGTCAATTTAACCTGTAAAACTCGTACGTCCTTGTGCGTTAAGATAAGGGCATCATTTTGACTTACAACCCGACTCTTTTATAGTCAAAAGCTATTGGTCGTGTCGAATAACCCGAATAATCATAATTGAACTGAGGGAATTATAAGCTCAAAAAGCTCCCCGGACTTAATAAATAAGTTCTTGCAAGGTTGTCGGACAGATGGAGAATGTTTAGTTTATCGGAACGAACGCAAACATGACACCAGTTTGGACTGCTCATTATGACATCAGAAGCTGAATTACAGCCAGCTGTCCTGGGTGCACGTTTTGGATGATCTTGGTCCTTTACATTCCAACGTTTTGCAAGGTTTGCATAAGGTTTCCCACATGAACTGCTACACACGTGTAGCGGGAATGGTCGCCAAAATTCGAGCTAAGGGAGAGAAATCCTCTCCAGCTGCTAATGGGGTGGCCCCTGGCACTTCACCCTCAGTTCGTTAGGTTTTCCTATGTAGCTGGAACCGCCATACGCCTGTGATTGTTCGTCAATTTTATATGTCGCTACCTCTAAGAGTCAGCTCTTGCACTACAGCACTATAGTTGATAATAATTTGTTTTTTATGCGGACCTACGAAAACGACACGTATTGCTTATAATATACGAAAACTATAAGTGTTGCTTATGTTCTCGCTTATGTTCTCGCCATAAATCGCAGTAAACATTTGTCCATATTTTATCAATAAACCTGTGGACGATATTGTGGCAAAACAAGAAAGGGCGCGGGTGGTGGCGACCACAAGCAACAGGAACACAAAAACCACACAAAACGATACACTCTCTGATGCAAAAAAAAGTCCAGACGTTGCATATCACTTTAGTAAAACAAATTGCCGCCAATGCAACGAAATCATTAAAAAAAAAGGCAACACGGAAGACCCAGCCTCAGGCGTTGATGCACAGCTCACTTCCTAATGCAGCACACAAAACATGCCCAACGCTAGGGTGAGAAGGAGACGATTACAATGGGGAAGGAGAACATTAACGACAACTTACTGGATACTGAACTCTCCTCTGGCAACTAAATATAGGCCTACTTTCCTACCAATATTGCCTCACAGTTTCACAAGGGTGAGATGTTCATTAGAAACGGGATTTGAAAACTGGTTCTTGTAACATCTCCTATATATTTGCAAAGCACACTGTGGACAAGCCCAATCATGTCATACACACCGCAAAGACTGTCTACGATGTTCACGCAAGGAGAAAGATTCTTCTTAGTTATTTGTTTGCAGAGGATAAGAATTGTATCCAAAATGAACAAAAACGAGGGACAGAATCCACAAGTAGGATTAGGGTACAGAATATTAGTCATTCTTCTCTGCTCTGGTGGAGTCCACTTTTGGTCAGTATGTACATTTAAAAACCGCAATCGACAAATAACTGCAGGTACGTTTGGATTGTAAATCTTTGCGCGTCGAGTCTACTACGAGAAACTAAAAAATATTGAACCATAAAACCAAAGACTCCACTGCCAGGAGTCGTTTTGAGATTTAGGGGTTCAAGTGGCCTTCCCATATACATGCATCCTTTTCTTACAACCTCTGCAAATCATTTTCATTCCCGCTTCTCCACAAGGCCTTCTCATGCAATGCCATCAAGTCGAGCATTCCTTCTCGTGATTTGCATGAACAGAAAATGTCTGGCGGTAAATATAAAAGACATAGATTGGGGCCCTTGCTTTTGTGGGTCTGCTGCATCGTAGAGTAACTACCCTCCGCGCCCAATCTTTGCTGAATATGAACTGCCTAAGTTACTGAAAGGAGACCGACAAATGCCGATGTTGGTCTAGTGAGCCCCACAAGGACGACACTGCTCCAAGAGTGGGAGTGGTGGGTGACGAAAACGGTTCGTCAGTCATATGTAGCCGTGTATGTAAACACAAAAGGTTTTATGTAGAACTAGATTCGCGTAAATGAACACCGTGAGCAATGAATCTGGCAGAGCTACACCCGATCGACTTCTATGTCTAGATGCGACTCTATCGTATCAAATCCAGCGTGGCAAAGCTTGAAGTTCTGCGGTATTATAACAGATTGTGCAGGTCGACGACATAAACCCGGGAAGGTCCACACCTGCGGTGAGGAATGATTTACAATGCTGGTTAGTGCGTGCCCGTTTGGCTTGGATCGGCGCGACATGGTGCTCAGAAACGGATTTTGCCGATCACGGTTGTGACAATGACCGCGTCCTGAAGAACCACTACAGTCACAGCACCCTCAAGTGCAATCGTTCTCAATCCGTCTCTCGCGACAGAAGTACGTAAGTACACCTCTTTCAATTCTTGCCCACGAATGACTAGGTCCGTGATGCCCGATCGCATCACCTCATCTGCCATGACATTGGAACCCTTGGTCTTCCATACGAAGGAAGTCGCATAGCACGTGGGCTCATTTGTTCCAAGCGAGAACTTCCCTTCTCTCAATTGCCTCAAAGTTATCTCCATCGCTTTTCCATTCATGAATGGCGACCATTTCAAAGTTTTCAACCGGTTGCAGTTTCGATACGAATTGAGTTGAGCAAAGGCCTGCTTGTCTGTGCTCAAAGACCTCTGGAAAGAACCACTATCTGAAAATTTGAACGGAAACGTGTATTCCGGTCCACACTCTTCAGGGAAATAGTACTTGTAATAGGGGTGAGCGGATCGGCTGGAAGGTCGATTGAGATGGGGTTGAATGAGAAATATCATTTCTTGTGGCAGATATGCTAGAAAGCTTGAGCAAGTGTATCAGAAGAAGTTCTCTATGAGTGTATTAGGAGCCCATGGTTGAGGCTCTCAAGAAGGCTGCTTTTATTTGTTCCATGAGTAGCTGATATGAGGAAGAAACGATCGAGTGTTCCGATTAATGGGACTATATGAGAAATTAGCTCTGGGATGTCATTATAGACTAACAGCTATTCCATAATCAAAGGGAACGTCTGTCATGGGATATGAGTTTATTCTTCAGTTGTTTCCATATTTGCTTGGTTGTTTAGAGAACCATGATTCTGAGTTGCTCGTTCTCTCATACAATTTTAGATTGTTTTTTGGTGTAATATTCAAATAATATTAGTTATAAAAGTTGTTGTATAATGTTCTTGGTTTCAACATTTTAAGCCCTTTTTTGAGAAGTAAAGAGTTATCGCAAAAGATTCCAAGGCAGCATTTTGCTTGGTTTTTCGCAAGTTTGAATGAACCCGTTTGAACCTCCAAAAAACCCCACAATCTGTGACCTTTTGACTTAAAATAGGAATATACCAAGGTATGAAAATTTATTAAAAAAGAGTAGGAGCGTGCGGGAAAATCTGAAAGTCGGGATGGACGGCGTGATTTCAAAATATTTCAATTCAAAACTGCTGCAGTATAATAATAAAACTACTCTTCGGGACACGACTGTCATTGCTGAATTTCTGAAATAAAATCAAGCAAAGCTTGTTATCGCACAACCAACAATGCAAAAATTCAAAGCAAAAACTTGACTTTGGTGTAAACTGTAAGTTACACATTTGTACTACGCGCTGACAAGACAAAAGTTTCATGTTGGCGTTTTGTTTTAAAATACAAAACTTTTGAAACAACTATTTAGGCTTAAACTTCAGGGTAGACATCTGGGAACCACTGGTTGATATTTAGAAAAAGTCACAAAAACTACAATCGAATAACGATACCTGTATTGAGTTACCCCCCGATAGCTATGGGGTAACGCTAGCCCTCTTACGGCAAAGTGCCCCATTGAAAAAAGTTAATTTTTTTTCATGGTGCCCCTATGGGATGCCCATATCTTGTATGGGGTAGCGGTAGTAGACCTGTACACCCGTTTTACACGTTTGATCTTATTCAAAAAATTTCAACATTTCCCCATCGAGACTGGTTTTCTAGTTTTGTCATATCCAATATTTTAGGTTCGTTTTGCACAGTAAACCGTTCAAAGGAAATTACACAAAATCGGCCATACTCTCAGAAAACTCAGAAGGGATTTTAATTTGTTTTAGGGGGTTGAATTTTGATAAAAAGAATATTTCTCTTGTGACCTTACCCTGGTACGTCAAACCACAGTTCTTGTCAAAACAGTCAGTCATAAATACGCGCCTGCTGATTTCGTAATATATGAGATTCGTTTCCACAGTTAATAGCGGGCTACTCAAAAGGTGATGTTACCGCTTTTGATTGTTGTCCGAAATATATGACATTCATTACTTTTGGCTGTGTCATCGTTTTTGTGACTTTCTGCAGAAGAAACGGGAAGCAAGCAGACACTCCTTGTTGCGGGGCATCCGAGTACCTTAAAAGCATTGGTCCTCCTTCTTTTGTCCTTTCTCATTTCTACAGAGGGACACACCAAAAAACCTACAAAGTTTAAAATGAACCCAGAACGGAAATTCTCTCTTGCGGACCTTCCTTTTGATTTGAAGGCTCAAGTGTTCTCACAAACGGGACCAGATAGTTTCAAAGTGGAGGGAAGGAATCTAACAGACCTTCTTTGTACAAAACAAGTTGCAAACTTGGACAACACGTTTTATAACGGACTTGCTTACGGACTGCGGGATATAACTGAGATCGATGCGATGAATCCCTTCGACAATGTCCATTGGAATAAAGCCAGTCAGCCTATTCTTGATATTGAAAGGAAGGTATTTAATTCCTTTTTGAGTTCAGAAGGTGACGAAAGTCTTCATCTTCGACAGAGATTTGCATCCATGCTCATTTTTGTGATTAAATCTTCTGGAAGGAACCTCAGAGTGATCCGGCTCCCCCTTGTGTATGGATTTCAGTCTGCGATATTGGAGTCTCTTATCAAGCACTGTCCCAATCTTTCTGAAATTCAAGTGACGGATCTTCATCTAAGCGATTGTACATACCGACTGGCCGAACTAGTGCGGAATTCTAAAAGTATTCGTAAGTTTGCATGCGAGTATCCAACTGAGGCTGTATTCGAGGCTCTCTGCTGTACAGAAAGCCAAATTGAGAGCCTTGAGTTCTCTAATGTACACTGCAGTCTTGTAAGTGACCTCGTTTTGGCAGCAGAAACTCATAGAAACGTACTTCGGTCATTGGCTATCAACCGCATTGGCTGGTATGGACCAAGACAAGCATGGGACGAGATTGAAAGCAGTTGTTTTCACGGGCAAGGATATGTCCACAAGTTCGTGAGATCCCAGCTGCCAAAGTTGAAGGAGCTCAAGCTTTCAACTCTTGGGTTTCATGGAGACCTCGAACTTTCGTTTACAGATCCATCAAGACTAGAAACACCAGCTGATATGGTTACACAGCTTGATCTACTCGAGGTGAGAGCACAGGGAGATTTCTGTATGAGATACCCGGGTGCAAGTATTTCGGAAATAGACTTGAAAGAGTTCATGATGGCGGAAAACGGGCTTCACAGACTCGTCTACGATGCTAGTGTATTTGATACCGAAGTAAGCTCTGAATGTTCGGATGACGAAGACTACCAAACGTTTAATGCAGATAATTTCAGGTTTGAATTGATGTATTTGAGCCGAAGAGATAGCACTATTTGTCTACCAACAAATTACAAATGCCTGCAGTCGATGAACGTGGATCTGAATGCAATAGTGCCATACTTTTTCAGTTGCAGGTTGTTCCGTAAGGACCTCAGGCAGGTGTTATTTCACGCGGCACAGTCACTCAAGTACGTGGCTTTTGATGATGACTGGCGTGAGTACATGAACTCGAATTACAAACAGTTGTGTCGGTTTATGCGCTGTATACTTTTCTACAGCGAGAATGTGTCGCACATACGCATGCCATCGTTCCTTGTAGAAGAACTGAGCAACAACGAGTTCTCTTCTCTGCACTGGGAGCAGCTTGTGGCTGTGATGTCGCAGGTTCAAGAGTTGAGACATCTCCAGATAACGACTCCGTTTCAGAACGTTTGGTGTTCACAAGCTGAAATGCTGCATCGAGTGAGGAACTTTTTGGACAGTTGGCCGCTGTTGTTGACATGTGCAGCGTGTAGTTTTCCGGAGCTGAAGACGATCTGTCTGCTGTTTAAGACTGAGAACGAAGAGGCGCTGCCGCGAGAATTGGAAAGTTCGTTGGTTGCAGCTATGAAGGCCACCGCTGAATTTGAGCAATGCCATCCTGCAGTGGATGTGCGAGAAGTACAGGCGCGTTTGGAAATGTGGTTGATTGCAATGAGGCGAAGCGGGTAGATAACTTTATATTCTAGTAGAATTCCATAGAGTAAAAAATTGGATTGGGTTTATGTTTTGATCTGGTTGCAAGTGCTCAGAGCTATTTCGTGCGAGCTACGCGATCCAAATGGCTAACTCAGTCCTACAGCGGAACGTAGTTTTACAAGTCGACAGGTAAACTGTTTACCCGTTCTTCGTCCTCGCTGGCGCACCGTAACCCCAACGGCACATGCACAAACCACCTACGAAAGGTCGTCTCCGCCGGCGCCACCATCGCCACCAAGCCCGTCGAGCACCACTCCCAGCCCGCCGTTGCCGCCGTTGCCGCCATCACCCGCCGCAGTATCCGCGTCTCCATCGCCGCCATCCCCTCCGCTACCGGCGTCGCCACCAATGTCCGCCTCGCCACCATCGCCACCACTTCCACCATCGCCGCCAAATCCACCGTCGCCTCCATCGCCACCAGGCCCGCCCTCAGTAGCACCGCCACCGCCGTCCCCGCCAGCCCCGCCAGCTGCACCCTCCCCACCCATGCCGCCATCGCCACCAGCGCCGCCCGCAAGCAGCAGCGAGTCTCCACCAAACCCACCCGCACCGCCAGCTGCGCCAGTGCCACCAGACCCGCCATCACCGCCATCGCCAGCGTTTGTGAAGATCGACACGCCACCAACGCCACCAGCACCCCCTTCGCCACCTTCACCGCCAGCGCCGCCGCCGCCGCCGGCGCCACCATCGCTGCCACCCATCCCGCCAGCGCCGCCATCGCCTTCAAAGCCACCATCGCCGCCGTCGCCGCCAGCACCGCCTTCAGCGCCGCCGAAGCCGCCCATGCCGCCGTCGCCCAGGAACCCGCCGTCTCCACCGGTGCCGCCAGTGCCGCCGACGCCTCCACTGCCACCGCCGTCGCCGCCGTCACCGCCTGTGCCGCCGGTCATGTTGAACGAGCCGTCGCCGCCATCTCCACCCATGCCGCCCACGCTACCGAAGCCGGCGTCGCCACCGTCTCCGCCATCGCCGTTGAGGCCGGCGTCGCCACCGTTACCGCCCACTCCGCCGAGCACGATGCCGATGCCGGTGCCGCCATCTCCACCGTCGCCGCCGTCGCCGTCGTCACCGCCCATGCCGCCATCCCCGCCGTCGCCACCAAAGATGAGCCCGGCGCCACCGCCACCATCACCACCTTCGCCACCATTACCACCCGACCCGCCATCGCCACCATCCCCCCCGTCACCACCAAGCGCAGCGCCATCAGCGCCGCCGCCATCGCCACCATCACCACCATCGCCGCCAAAGTCGCCGCCCATGCCACCATCACCGCCAACACCGCCGGCCACCACGCCCGCGCCGCCGGCGCCACCAGCGCCGCCATCCGCAAACAGTCCGCCCGCGCCACCGTCACCGCCGTCGCCGCCACTGGAGCCCGGCGCCGCGCCAGTACCACCCGCGCCGCCGTCGCCGCCGGGCGCACCGAAGCCGCCGTCACCGCCGACGCCGCCCGCGCCGGCCACGCCGCCCGGCACGGCGTCGCCGCCCGCGCCGCCTGCCCCGCCTGCTTGTCCGGAGCCGCTGGAGCCGCCATTGCCGCCGCGGCCGCCGACACGGCCGCGGCCACCGGCGCCGCCGCGGCCGCCCTGCCGCGCGAGCGGCGCGGCGCATACGGCGCACAGCAGCGCGGCGAGCAGCAGTGCTTTTGCGAGCTGCGCGTTCATGGTAGTTGAGGTGATCGGGTGGTAAAGAGTTAGAGAGACAGAGGACGGGAGACAGAGAGCGAAGGGGTAGAGAGAAGCGAGTTGGGCGGATCGGAAGAGCGTGCGGTGGATCGCTTGACGGCGGAGCAACGGCGGTTTAATACTTGCAGCGTCGGGGCGTTGTCATTCGCGACTCCGAAATGGACGGTTTCTCCAGGTAACTTATCTATGTGCTGCGCGCGACGCGCGTGGACAACAGATATCTACGGACGCCGACGCCAACGCGCAGCGGCGCGGCGGCGTGGCGTTTGAGCGCCGATTAAAGGTATGAGAGCGCGCGCACGTCGCGATTAGCCAGGCGCGGCATGAAGTCATGGCGCAGCGCTGCCGTTTACAGCGGCGCGCGCTGCGAATCAAACGATGCACAGCAGCTCGACGATGGCAGCGCGGCGGCGCATTCCTTGCCCGAAAGGAGGACGCGCCGGCGGCTGATGGAATGACACATGCGGCGAAGCCTTCGCGACGGTTTGCTGCCTACGGACTTGTGTAAAGTTTTAGTCAAAGAGCTCCTCCAGTCAGGGCGAATGGCACGTAAGCGCGGCCGTCTGTCAGCCGCGCTCATTGGCAGTTACTGCCACTGTAGTACCTCCGGGCTGAATTTGCGCTGCCTCAATCAGAATTGATTGCTGCAGAGCAATCGCGCGTCGTTTCTCTTTTTCGATGCTTGGCGGCCGCGCCGCGCCTTGCTCGCGCTGTGTGTCGCTTGTTGCGGATGTGAGAAAGTATTTGTACCTTCTTCATCGCTGCCCGTATCTACTACGTATCTACCTCCCACTTTCGTACCTACTACCGTTGTACCTGCTGCTCGTGTGCTTCCTTCACGCTCGACAACCGTTTTCGCCGCGCACCACTTGGCCCCCGTCTGCGCCATTTGCGCTTGTTTGGACGCGTCGCGCACAAATTGACAGCCCACAGCCGCAGTGCCTCATGTTGCGCGCTGTACCCTCGCGCGTTGTAGCCAATGGTATCACCATTCGCGTGCTGTCGGCAACACGCAGCATGCCCATACGCGCATACCATTTGCAATACACACGTACACAACCATGTACACGCACACGCAATTGGTTGAGCAACTTTGGGCTAGTAGCCCTCCCAGCTTTGAGCGGTAGCGAGAGCTATCCTAACTGTTCTTGTAATTTGTAATTATCTTATTCGCTCTCTTTCTGCGAATCTAAACGACTCTAGCGTCGCAACGACCGGTCCAATTTGCACTTAGTCTGTCTTGAATAAAAGCTACTGGTCTTGGCTTCTACAAGCCGGAGTATCAAGGCTCTTTGACATAGCAATCGGTAGATACAGGCAAAAGAGTGCACCTTCTCGTAGACGTCAGAAACGGCTTTCAGTTTAAATTGTAACTCGTGCGCGGCGCGAGTCAATAAAACGAACCTTCATAGATTTATTTGTTTTTAGTGGACATTGAATCTCAAGTGGCTCTGTTCGGCGCCTAATCAACAAAATGACGGAGTTCAGCGGCCGTCTTCATATCATTTCGCCAATTCGAAGCGCCCTTTCTCCGACCCAACTACGATCGTTTGAGTCCCATTCTGGTTCTAAACAATTGTTTAATCTCTTTCAAGCTGCATGCAAAAGAACATTCTCCGGCCTCTTGCTTGAATAATTTTGGTGAGAATCATATGAAAACCTGGTTTGCAAAACGAGTTGTGCTGGGCAAGACATGCTTGTAGCTCAAGCTAGCATGCCAAAATCGCCCTCCAAAATCCCGTTTTTGAAACAACACTTTAAAGCTGTTCGTGCAAATAACAAGTTGAACAGTTATCCTACGTTGGCTAGCTAGAGTTCGGCCAACTCGAGCGTGCTTGTAGCCACACGCATAAGGGAGCCCCGAGGGATTGTTATTTTCCCGAGGCGAAGCCTCGGGAAAATAACCATCCCGAGGGCTCATATCGCGCTCGGGTGCCACGTTGATAACGTGTTTGTCGTCGTCCTGGTTCTCAGGGAAAAAATCGAAATATGAGTGCTGTATGATGGTCGCCCTCACGTACCCTTGTACGAGTAATGTATGATATGTATTTTTTGCGCCGCGGCTTTGTCCCCTTTACCACAATTGCAAATTGCGATTCGCAACGCCATTTGCGACCGTGGTTACACCTCGGTTCACGCACATGTGTATTCACTTCCAAAGTGCCAGAGGCGCCTATTCGTTTTCGCCACCATAGTCGCTCCTTTTTGGCTCTTCGGGGACGGAGAGCCATGACCTGGAATTCAAATTCAAGTGCAAAGTGCTTTCGGTTAAGATCAACCATTTCTGTTCTCCCGAGTGACGAAGGGAGCTAACTTTAACCCTTTCACGACCATTTTTGCGGTCATGCACACATATGAATCTTTAGCCACCGCTGTGCTTGTGCAGATGAGCGGCAAGCTCGTCATTTTCAGAAATCTGATTGGAGATGTTATACCCTTCTGGAATGATAAGTCAGTGCCACAAACCAGTGTCGAGCGCAAATTAGCGCAATGCTCACACTTGTTTCAACTCACCTCCTCTCTACTCATTTTTGAACGGCTCATTTGATTTCAGAAACCGAAATCCTCCTTTCTTGTCTGTTGTGGAGTGTGACTACGTGTCTGCGCAAGCGGGCCTCGTTGAGGCGCCCAATCAGTATGAGCTCGGGCGCGCCTCCGCGCCAGAGGCGCGCCTAAGAGAAGAACAACAAATGCCTGAGACCCAGAACAAGCTGCGAGGGTCTCGGGGGGAGCCAGCGGAGAGCGATAGAACTCTCTTTCGTTTGCTGGTCCTGTCTCCCGTCCACTCCTTCCCACTCGGTCCGAAGCTCCCAACCGCGCGCTACTCACTACCACGCGATGGACTCTGCTTCCCCACTTTTATGGTCACAGTTGGACCTCCGTAGGGATGAACCACGAATATTTACTTCTTTCTTTCACAAACATGACTCACTCGTGCATTGACACGCCCCGAGAAGAGCATCAATTCCTATTTGATTATGTGCTGCAGATGAGAAGCCGGACCATATCAGGGGATTGCCAGCCACGACACAAATTCAAGCCAAAGCGCGCGATGGACCTGTTCTCACATCCGGGGTCTACGCCGGCCGCAAGAAAGCTGTATGTTGCGCTGGTAGAGACAATGCGCCGCAAAATGTACACGCCAACTTGACGTTGCTTGTCGGCGCATCTTCATGTATTCTGTCTATACCAAGAGAGCGCGGTAACAGGGATGTCGCCCAGCTGCAAAGTCGAGGGCTTTTGAGATGCTACGCTTCATAACTTCCCCAGATTGGTCAATCTGGTTGTTCTGACCGTTGTTAGAATGTCAAAAGTTCCATTGCTAATGAAAAATCCTGTCGGGGCGGTAGCGTTCGCCCCTTACCGTTAGTACTGTTTCCATTGCTTTCATTGGTTATTCGTATGTTGGTTTCTGGGGAAACTGATCAGAATAACAACCCCTGCTCTTCGTTCCTCTACATCCCCCTCCGTCTGAGGCGTGGGCCACGAAATAATGCTACTGCCTCCCTTGCAATAATTCCATCGGAAGCACGTGGAGCCGGGGGGCAGGGTGCCTTTCTATTGTCGTCGTTGGCGAAGATTGGATCCTTTTCCGTTTTTCGAGTTCGTCTGTTCTGAGGTTCACTTTAACCTTTAGTGCATGACTGTAGTGAACTGGGGGGAAGAGCGGCAGGGCCGGGGTTCGAACCACGAACCCCGGGCCCACACAAAAAGCACACGAAGGCGGTTACCGATTGAGCTATGGCCGCTCACGGTGTGGTGACCCCGAGCCACACCGCCGGAGGTGTTATCGTGACCCTCTGTGACCGCCAGCTGCAGCTGACATTAGCTACAATGACTCTAATTACAGCCGGTCATTGATATCGGTCCCAAGGTTAATTATGAATGAAGTTCTGCGCCCTGGGGTTGCGGAACTTGATTCCCGGTACTCAGGTATAAATCATTTTGGAGTATGCAACCAGCGTGCTTTCGCCACACGGTTCCACTCAAAACCCTGATGGAATGGTAATAGAGTTATTCATGTATAGCTGCGTTCAATCACGGATATAAAAAGGAGCGCGGCTTACGTTGTTCTTGCTCGAGCCCGCCTTTCTTCTGTTTCTTGTGCTATACCGTTCACTCGCATTACTTTCCTCTTTGGGTTCGAGGACCAAGTACACAAATCGGCCCAAAACTATCATGAGGCAGTTACAACTTTCGTGGATTACAATCTCCGCGCTTCTCTTCGAAGTTTCCGTAGCGTTCGTCACCGATGCTTGCTCCTATTGCAGAGTTTCGACCCTTCCGGAAACGACCTACAGTGGTTACGTGTATCACAGTAGACCCGAAGCTAAACAGGCATGCTTGGACGAGTATGACAAATGTGGTTCGGTGCTTACTCCTGGAAGAGATGACTGTATTAGACGTCAATATGGTCCGCTTTGCATGTCCGAAATGCAGAATCAACCAACGAAGCACTACTTTCACAACCTTCCGCAGCGGTGCTTCTTCACAGAGGCGCAGTTAAGCCAGTGTATCGCAGCCGCCGGACTATGGGAGCAGCATAAAAGAGAGTGCTACACTGAGCAGAGCGGTGGATACTATCAGTACATTGCTCCTGGATATACCGAACATGTTCTTGGGTTTTGCAGCGGCTGGACTTGTGAAAACTGTGAGTACAATCGCGTTGCCTGTCAGAATCGCGTTTTCTGCGAGATGAATCCGATCCTTCCAATTACTGCGTCGCCATCTTTGGTAAGCCACTACACAAGATACTGCCCAAGACCGCAGCAGCTCATTCCACCCAACGAAGCGTATTTTCAACAAATTCGACAATACCGAGGAAATATCTTCGTAGAAGAGGGAAGCGAAGTGGATTGCGTAAACGAATACCTTGGGTGCCATATTCCCTGCACTGTAGATCCATCAACCCCGAAAGGGGTGAATTATGCAAGGTGTCTTACCGATTGCATTTGTGAACAAGTTACACTTGTCCCCTGTATGGGGTTCAGCAACATAATTCATGCAAACTGGCAGCCGACGGTGAGGGAAGAAAATCTCAGCGATGCCAAGGATGAAGGGAAAATGGAAAAGGCATGGAGAATCGAGACAGAGAATGATACTGACAAAGAGCTTCCATCAGTAAGCCGACAGTTTGCTGCAAGCATTAATGTTCCTTCATGCCTTCAAAGATGCAGCTACTGGCTACACTCATAGTTGTTTGTTCAGTTCAGAAGATGTAAAGGGGGCTGTCGAGCGAAGGTCAGAGGCAGCATTTGCCTAATTTCTGGGTAAGAGCGGATGAGAGAAGTGCTTCCCACGCACATGAATTGCTGTGCTGTCAACAACTGTAAACGTCCAAGTTCATGAAGTCTGAGCGCACAATGACTATGATACAAGTCCCTCGAATTTGGCCACCTGAAGAAAGTGTCAGAAATTTGAATTAAAAAGAGAACTAGACTGGCAACAAAATTGCCGCCAGCGCGACAAAGGCAAGAGGCAGATAGCGAGTAGAGAATTCGAAGTCAAGTCGCCTGCGGTGAAACCGTCCGATACAAATACTCGTGCAGAAAGACTGCCAAATCACCCCGGCTCAGACCGGCAGTGCAGAAGCCCTGCCAGGTCACCAAGATCAGATCCCCCAACCAGCCAGCTCCCGTTCATCAATAAATCTACTTCGAAAACCCAATTTATTCGGTTTCGCACTATTGTTTGTCATGTGCAGAAAACACCTCCTTCGTTCCCAAAAGGGTAAACCCGTCGACAAACCCTCAAATCACGAGAAACGACCTACATTCTTTTCAGAGTTAACGCCGTTTGGAATCATGTTTCCACCCAGCAGCCAACCTCGAGAAGCATAACCTGCCCTTTACTCTCTATGAAGGTAGCGTTCGGTGCTTGCTGCTGGCTGCAAACCCCTCACGAAATGCCATCACATATTTGTATGTCTGAGACACCGAAGGGCATGAAACTGTCAAAGACCTGAAGCGGCTGCCACTTGCATCTTCGTGCGTGAACCCGATGCTATTATCTCGCCCCGTGCTGGTGCACCATTTCCCTGCCCAAGGCCAAGATGAAGCTGATTTCCTCCTCTCGCAGAGCCATATTAGGGGTCGTGATTGCGGTACTGTTACTACAAGATGCCCTTTCGCTATCACTCAATCGGTTTCGAACTTGCTCGGACCTGGTGAGCTACTTCAAGGAGAACGCCATTTCACGTGTTGGTGCTTATGGCCTTAGCGATTCCAGGAATTATGGAGCCGATGACTTTTATTACTGTTCAACAGACGAACCTGAGTTTGATCCAGCGTTTTCAACACCCGAAGAAATCGTGTCGGACGAAGCAGACGGAACCAGTGTTCCAAAGGAAGACTTTGCATTTGATATTCCGCAAGCGACTGAAGCTGCAGAAGTCGCTGGCACTGATTTCTCAGAGACTAACGTACAAGTTCAAGGTGTAGATGAGCCGGATATTATCAAGACCGATGGAAGTCGGGTGTTCGTGATTCGAGGGAACAAGCTTTTCGTTCTCAATGTCGTCTCTGATGGTAGCAAAGGAACCGTAACAGGACAACTGACATTGCCACTCTATGCGAACGAAATGCTTATCCAGGGTGATCATCTGCTGCTCATCGCCCAAACATATGGCAGTATTTATCCAACTCCCGAACCTTCCTCTACTGATGTATTGTTCTCTGGTCCGAGCGTGACAACTGTCTATCAAGTCAAGGTGATGCATGGTACCCCTCAGCTGGTGGCCACCCTTCGCATGGAAGGCAGATACTTGAACTCGAGGGAGGTAGACGGAGTGGCACGAATCGTTATGTTATACAGACCTCAGTTGAGGTTTAAATATCCATCTTGTTCGCTTTCCTACGCTGAAGCGGAAGCGTATAACCTGGAAGTCATTCGGAATTCCACGGTGAGGGATTGGTATCCCAACTACTCGCTCAACGTCGAAGGTCGCAGTAGTGAGAGCACTAGCATGATTTCTCCCTGCTCGAATGTATACACCCCTGAAACATTCTCAGGGTTCGATCAGCTCACAGTAGTCACTCTTCCAGTAGGAGGAAACCTCTCCCCGACAGGAAGCGTTTCTATTGTCTCCGAAGGGGATGAAGTGTATTCAACAGCATCCTCCTTGTATGTCACGACAACGGAATATCGATGGGACTTCTTCGGCTTGGAGGAAAGCCCAACATCTGGCAGTGACTTCCAGACATCCATTCATAAGTTCTCGTTGAACAACTGCGGAGCAAACTACGTTGCAAGCGGTGAGGTTTCAGGAAGCGTCCTCAACCAGTTCTCCATGCACGACTACAAAGGGGTTTTCTTCATAGCCACAACTGACGGGGCACCGTGGTGGGGAGCTCGTGATCAGAGTTCAAGTAAGGTGACATCATTTAAAACGAAGATATATCGCGGTGCTTTGAAGAAAGTGGGTGAAGTTGGAAACTTGGGACGAGGCGAACGCATCTTTGCTGTCCGATACGTGAAGGACACAGCATATGTGGTGACATTTAGAGAGATCGATCCGTTGTACATTATCGATTTATCGCGACCAAGGATGCTAAGAGTGACTGGAGAGTTGAAGATCCCTGGATTCAGCTCCTACCTGCACCCTATATCGCCTACACGAATCCTGGGCGTAGGTCAGGATGCCACTCTGGACGGCAGGACTACGGGAGCAAAGGTGTCATTGTTCGACGTTTCGAAGAAAACAAACCCCACCGAGCTCTCCTCATGGACTTTACCAGGAAGCAGCACTTCTGCTGAATGGGATCATCGTGCATTCTTGTACTGGCCCCCAGAGTCTGTTGCAGTGCTTCCCGTTTCAGCGTATTTTAGTTCAAATCAGTTTGTTGGAGCAGTGGTGCTGGAGGTTTCGGGAAGTCGTATTCTGGAACGAGGTCGAATCACGCATGAACCATTTTCTTCGGGCGGCTTCTACTATGATCAATACTCGCCGTCGATAGAGAGAAATCTTGTTCTTGGCCGTAAGAACCTGTGGTCTCTGTCGTACGAACAAATTCAGGTTAACAATATAACGGATCTGTCCAAGAAGTCGGTTACAATTCTTAGTCGCGAGATGTAGGTGGGAATCTGACTATCTGCCGAACTGGTAAGAACGGGGATAATGTTCTAGACCTTACTTTCAGTTTCAGATGCGATATATAAACGACATCTACACTAATGCATAGATACTATGCAAGAACTTATTCAAAGGAGCGGCAGTTATTGCTAATTGCGTGAGTCCATGTGCTACTCTCCCGATCTGGGATTATTTGTTTGCACTTGTTTCTTGAGATTTTACAGAAATCGACCAACATTCCGATGTTGCTGACCGCGGTGAATGAATCCGAGTACAACCTTGTCCCAATGTCGGTACGATACAAAGCTCAACGACAGAAATAGCATCTAAGTTTGGAATCCATGAGAAATATACGATTGATTTCAAAAGGTTTTTATAACAGAAAAGTTTAAAAACGTTTCTTATTACTAAACATCCTAACGGGGTGAACGTACTTTGGTACACCCCCATGCAAATCCCAACCAGGCTGACATATTGTCAATTAGATGACTCTTTTCTCTAACATCTGATTGGTCTCTTCGGCTGTGGGAAGGTGTTGATTGATTTGATATTTTGACGAAAACATTAGTTTCCCTCAAAGCCAGCAATGACCTGTGGCAGCAAAGTGGAGACTCAAAGAGTCTCCTGGAGACACGTTACCAATAATTTTGAATTATTTCAATTATGTCGTAGTAGACTACAGGTACCGCGAAGAAGCTTCGTGCGAAAAAGCTTCGTGCGAGAACGTGTGAAAGTCAAGAAAGAGACTGGACCTGTGTAACAATGCAGTCACCTTGGTTGAATACGAGTGAAAGGACCGCATCGTAGGCGTGAAACTCAGCCATGCATGTAGCCCTCTTACCGTGGGTAACGTGACCGTGCTGTGCAAGCTGGCAGGCAGAACCCGTTCACTGCTGCGGGTCTGAGGCTTTTCCGATGTAGTTGCACGTGCTTTTTCCCGACTGCACCAACATGGTTCCGCAGCGATCACCGTTAGCCGCGCTGGTACAAGCATCCGACGCAGCAAGAAAGAGAGTGAGCATTAGCAGACCTCTCACGATGAGAGCACGCTCTACAGCAAGTGCCGAACGGTAAACCAAACTTCTCTGGATAACACACAGTTTGTACAACATCAACATCCGTTGACTGCCACGGAACCGGATAAGGGCACGTCTGCTCCAGGCAAGCGTGATGAAGGCACTCCTTCGGATACAATGCGCGGTACTTGGCGAAATAGCCATAATTGTGAGAGTCGTATTCCACTTTGAGCAACAGCACCATGTCAGCGTTGTCAGGAGACGGGAAAATATCCATTTCCTCATTGAAGCATCCAAAAGCGTGACCTGTCTTTGTTCGGCAAGTGCTGTCCGATTCACAGGTGATTATGAAACTCGGAGGCAAAGGACCTAAAGATGGAGTGGGAATAAATTGCTCCACAAGTCGAATAAACTCATCCAAGTCGAAACATTCCTCAGAAGGTCTTGGTGGCGGCGTGTAGATTCCTGGCAGAAAGGGTATGGGGTCTATAGGGTATAGACCAGGAACAAATGGCGGTCGTGGCGGGTGGGACGCAGTTGACGGAAGAACTGCGAACTGTGTGGCGAGAATGAGACACAAGTAGAATACGAATATGATCGAAGACATGACTGTGGAATTACGTTTGCAGGCGATCGAAAGATAGTCGAGGAGGAAGTGGGATCATCCTCACACTAATCTGTTTATATAGTGCGCAAGACTCCTGAAGGGAGAGAGCAAGATAATGTCAGTTAACGTCAGCTAAACGGTGATCCGATTAGGATGGGTAATGCGAATTGGAGAACAGTGTGCCCGTGAGGCGCCCACTTCCAAGGGTGCGGTCAGTTGTCCAAGCAGATGTCGAAGTTGTACGCGACAGAGCGCAGGTAGGTGATCGGCGCATCCACCCACGGATTCTGATACTGAGTCTCATTGACACCAAACGCTCCATGTCGACAGTTCGTATCTCGCAGCTCCGTCAACCCTACTACAGTCTTATTCAACGCATCAATGAATTGTTCGCGAGTAGAGCCCTGTGGCCAAGCCATGACCTTCTGTCTCTCCTGCTCTGGCCCACACATTTCGCCCCCATTAGCCAGAGGCATGCTCAAATACGGGTAATGCGTCATCATCGGTGCCCATCGATTGAGTTTGAACAGGTAGTACTCCGCGCAGAATTGACCATAGTAGTAGTTGGAGTGAAATGGATAGTAGATTATGTGCGTCGCGTTCACCTCAATGGTGCTGCTTCTGGTCCAGCGAGTTGGATAACACGGCCGGAGCTGATACAGCCGACGACCTATAATGTCAGGCGAGAATGGTGCGTTGGTTGAGCAGCTGGACGCAACCACCGAGCCAACTAAAAACCAGAAGAAGATTGCGGCAAAAACCATGTTGACGTCGCTTTTTTCCTGGTTCCCCTTTACGAAGAAGAACGTTGTGCGTGTTGCTGAGAACGTTCACCGTTTGGTGCGCGGTTTCTTTTATCCTAAATGAGAACGTGATCTGAAGAGTAACTTTCATGTGAACGACAACCCTACGTGGACGCTCGCACAGTTCTTTTTGTAAGCAGCTTTGGCTCCGCAACATATCTGCGTATGAATTCACCGTTGTCTGATGTTTTTAGATTCAGCAAGCGAAATGAGCTTGTATCTTATATACTTCCTTTCGTTATTGTCGTCATGACAGGGCTTCCTGTTATGTCTACTCATTATGCCCCGCCTTCCCGTTACAAATGACACGTCAAACGTTAATTACCAGCCTCGGTCCTCGCTGGGGCACCACAGACGGTGGTTCGTTTTCGCTCGAGGGACAGGGCCTAGTGTTACTATGTGCACAACCGTCTGCTTTCCTACCGCATCCTCAGTGCCTTGTCCACGAGACCTCGCAGGTTCGAGATATTTTGAGGACATGCAACGATCGGATGACATGTACCCTTGTATATGGAGACAAGCTTCAACAGCTTTGCCTAGTTACCCTTGTATATGGAGACAAGCTTCAACAGCTTTGCCCAGTAACTTTACAAGGGAGAGGGGCGCTCTATATGTATGTGACGTTGTTTAAAACAAAAATAGAAGAAAAAAGTAATTGATCACTCCATTCGCTCTCTGTAGATCTTCATTGTTTGGGTAGCGTATGTAGGAGACGCAGACCAGGCACTTGCCCATAAGGCTCTTCTGCGTCCGGCACAACCGGACGCGTGCAGTGGGTCCCACAAGGACAACACTGCTCCTGGGTGGGTGAGGAGGGGAATTAAAACAAAGGAGAAACGCCCCAGCGAAAGCCATCGCGAGACGAGGGCGAGGGCGATGCTGCGGTGAAGCAACGACGACGGGGATCGTCAACCATGAGGACCGCCGGCGGTGCTCCCTAGATCTGCCATCCGCTCACTCCTCGTATAAAATAAATCAACTTCTTTCCTCGAAATATCAGAGCTTTGCAAAGCTCGCTTCGCAAAGGAAAAAGCCGCAAAGCTCGGTTACAAATAAATATTTTATTGTAAAGTGTGTAACTTAAAAAGGCGGTCCCTTGCAGTGCAAGGTTTTGCAATACTATTTTATTGCATATGAACTCAAACTGTTTGAAGGTTATTTGAATACATGTATATATAGGCTCTGCTGTCTGCTAATATCTGCAGCATCACAAAAAATAGATTGGCTTTCCGTAACTGCATGAAAAATAGACATGAAAACAAATCTTTGTAAAAAGCCTGTACTTTTTCACGTGTTTTATTATTACAAGTTAGTCACACCGGACAACTCTAGAAAATGTTCGGTGAAAGTTTGTGTTTATTTTTGTTTTTATCACAATTGGAATGAGCTGGTAGTTTAAACAAAAGTATGGTATTGCACTGCTGCCTGGTTCAGGACCGATTTGGATATCAACTACTGTGTATCTCCAAATTAGCGGCCTGGAGAGTTGGTTCGTTTCCTTGCATTTCAATTTGTTGGTATCGTACTGATCCAATGTAGGGCTTCTATCCAGAAAGACATAAAAATGCGCCGTGTGACACGGTGCATTTTTTTAAAAACTTTAATTGCACCGTAATACTTTTTTCAAAGGAAAAGACGGTGTTGTAAATAAAGCGGTACATTTCAAGGGTGTACCAAACTGCAGTTTTGAACTGCCGAAAAACAGCCAAGTGGAGCTTTAAAATAGGTTTTGCTTTGAGAAAACTGCTTGATTAGCTCTACATTAGCTCAGCCCGTTTGTGAGTATGAGCTTAGCTACCTATGTTCTTTTTACCAAGAACAGCAACGACGGACATCAAGGCTGTAGAACAAATTGCCCTGAGATCTTGTTCGTGTTCCAAGCCTTTTGGTGTCCAAGTAGAACACGTGTGTTATTCTTCCTTGCTGCAGGATGCGGGAAATAAATCAAATCGTTACCAATTCGGCACAATTTTACTTTTAAGAATTTACGCTCAGAATTTATCGTAGAAATTCTCGTGTCCATCAGTTACACGCACCACACGAAATTTGCACCACGGAATTTGTGAACTGTACATTACGCGGTTGGAATCGCGTAGCCTTGCATTTCGGAGATGGTCAGAGTTAGAAGGTCAGAATCGCGTAGTGGTACCGACGTTAACCACCCCATGGTTCGTCAAGATGAGTACTCAATTGGGCGCGCGTGCGCTCGTAATAGTCGACGTCTCAAAATTTTTAAAATTGCTGTAGTTGCTGACACAGATCCTCTAATGTTGTTTTATTTGTGGAATGAAATTAAAAGCGCACGAGATGATGTCAACAAGCTGAAAATAAGACTTTGGTTCATTTAGCAAACGACTTTCAACATAAACGTCTATTCTGATGAGCAATGTCTTCATAATTTTGTACTACGGCACAATGATATTCCAAGAGTAGCTGCAGTTATAAACTGGGAAACAAACCACACTCCGCGTAACCGGTACAAATACGACTCTATAACTGCATGCTGCGTTATTCTCAAGCACTTAGCCTCAGCCCACACATGGTATGACCTGGCACCAATGTTTGGAATGCGGTACAGTCACATAGGTCAGATAAAGTCTTTTGGCAAGCGTTAGAGCGTTTTGTAGAATCGAAGGGTAGACTAATCATAACACTGCAACATGCACTCTTCGCCGAACGCAGTGCAATCTATGCTGCAGCTCTAAGTAATCTCGGTGCTCCATTGGAAAGGTGGGCAGGCTTTATTGATTGTACAAAAATTGTGATGTTCCGCCCGGGCGGAAAAGGATGCAACCAAAGAGCTTGCTACTCTGGGCATATTCGCAAGCACTGCCTAAAGTATCAAACAATTTCAACGACGGATGGTCTTATCTTTCATCTTTTTGGGCCGATAGTGGGAAGAAGACACGATCGGACGCTCTTGAGGAGAAGTGGAATAGAGCCGATCATGCAAAGATGTATGGTTATAAACGGCCTCCAGCATCACGTTTATGGAGATCCGGCCTACCTTTTACGCCCATGGTTGCAGACAGCCTTTGAGAGGCTCTCGTGTCAAGTGAGCAGCTCGAATATAATGCTTCAATGAATTCTCTACAGTCTTCTGTAAAATGGAAATACAAGGACTTGAAACAGATCTGGGTTAGCAATGAATTTTCTCGCCTCTTCTGCGAGCGTCGTTTTTCGGTTGCGTTTCTCTACATATCTTCAGCTCTGTTGCTCAACTTCAAGACTTGTCTGGAAAAGGGCGGACAGGTGAGCAAGTACTTCGAGTGTGAAGCACCGAGCTTTGACAATTATTGTGCTTTGTGGTTGTCTTGTCTTCTCTACGCTCCAAAGCAAAACACAAATCGTATAGACAACAATTCATTCAGGCACCAACGTCTGCCGGCCTCTGTCTCGCTTGGAACTCACAACGCTCGCCAACCGCCCTTCTCTGCGCTTCGAGGAACGGAAGAAGCTGTATCAGAACAAGATTCGCTTCGGTCGTTTCATCTCTACCAGAATATCAAACGCTTTTAAATTGAGCAAACAATTGGAAACGAACAAACACCGTGCGTCCCAGATGAGCCCCCAAGAACCACCTACCACGAGCCCCGGTCGCCTTGCTGCACATACATGGGGAAACCAGGAGCGCAGACATTCTGGCCCTGGGTCTGCAAGACGAAACGAAATTTCATCCGCCATTCAACAGATCACGAGAAACCCTGTGCATAACGTGGGTGCTTCTGGAAACACGGGGGTTCCTAGGCGCAACAGCCTTCCTGATCCTGCACTATCCAACTACGAAATCCAGGCACCGCCCTCTGATACGGCACCCCCGGCAGTAGGGGGTCCACCGTTTCCTCATGCATTCGCAGCGCCCACAATTCCACCCTCAACTAAGATTTGATTCCGTCAACATGAACAGGTCAGAGGCAAACGTTGCAAGTTAGGATGACAATGGTATGCCCAATCCGCACTTTGGACGTGGACGCCCACATCTTGGTCCTGTGCTCAGGGTGGTTATTTTGTTATTAACGGTTCTGAAAAAGTGTTTCTTGCTCAAGAACGAATGTCCACGAACCACTGTTTCATATTCCTGAGGTCCCTCCCACCCACTTATTCTCATGTACCTGAAGTTCGATCTGCATCTGAGGCAAGCAATATACCAACAACTTCTCTTCAAGTGAAGCTCAAGTCACGCGGGAAAGGAAGGGATGGGCTCACTGGATCAATTACTCACTGTCAAATCCCAAGTGTACATGAGGAGATACCTGTGGTACTTGGGTTCCTCGCTCTAGGATGCGCGAATGACAAAGAACGCATGAGTTATATCTGCTACGATTTATCATATGAGGAACTCATTACTTCTGTCATGCCCTCAATAGAAGAAGGCCAGGGCATTCGCGACGTCTTCAGCGCCCTTGACTTTATACGAAGAACAGACCCTGGAAAAGGAGGTCTTCTAGAGGAGACCGTATAAAGTACGGAAGAGACGTTCTACAACTGGAGCTTCCCCCTCATATCGGAGCTGAACCACGATCTGAAATGAAGAAGCCATACTATTTGGGGTACATGGTGAACAAACTGCTTCATGTAGCACTCGGTAGACAGCGCGAAGATGACCGTGATCATTACGGTAACAAAAGCTTGGATCTGGCGGGACCACTGCTGACTACTTTATTCAGACAGCTTTTGCGAAGGCTGATGAGGGACGTCAGAGATTGTCCCAGGTCAAGTTGCTAAAGCGACGAAGGTGTTCTTAAACGAAGCATGGGTGGGTATCCATCACAAAGCGGAAGGTTTGGCTGATACGTTGCGGAGCTTAAGACGGAAAGGTGACATAAACTTCGAAGATTCTATTGTAATGGATCATCGACGGCGAGAACTACGGATTTATACGGATGCAGGTCGTATAATACGGCCTTTGTTTGTCGTTGAACAGAACAAGAAATAAGATGGGCATGGGTGGCGCAAATGGCAGCTCAAAATTCGCAAGCGGCATGTACTGGCCCTTGCTAGTGCAGAAGAAGAGGACAGTCCAGAGTTTGACCAGATTTCCGCGCATTTCATAGCCTACTAGTTCTGGGGCTCATCGAATATTTAGATTGTGAGGAGGAGGAAACAATCATGATTGCCATGTTAATGAGTGACTTGGGAAAGAGAAACCATTCGGCACAGTACACGCATTGTGAGATCCATCCGGCAATAATTCTTGGCGTTTGTGGTTCAATCATCCCCTTTCCAGACCACAATTAAAGTCCTCGTAATACGTACCAATCGGCAATGGGAAAGCAGGCAATGGGTGTTTACAAACGAACTTCAGTCTCAAAATGGATACACAGGCTCACGTATTGAACTATCCGCAGAAGCCATTAGTGTGTACGTGTGCGATGCAGCATTTGATTTCGGGATTTGCCTTCAGGTATCAACGCAGTCGTCGCTATCGCTTGTTATTCTGGTTACAACCAGGAAGATTCTGTCATTATATCTCAGTCTGGAATTGATCGGAAACTGTTTCGATCCGTTTACTTCAGAAGTTTCCGTGACGAAGAAAAGATACATCTTGTAGGCCTTCAAGAAAGATTCGAAGTGCCCGATATGCACGATTGTTTGGGGGTTAAACCTAGGGCTTATGACAAACTTGATGCGGATGGTCTGGTATGTGAAGGAACTAGCACTGCGGGAAAGGATATTCTTGTTGGCAAAGTTACTTTTTTAGCTTGAGTTCCTGTAATTCAGCCGGGCATGCAAGGCGCAGCAGCACTTGCGGGCGCAAAGAAGAAGAAGGATCTGTCCTAGGGCGCGAAATCAACCGAGAACGGTGTGATGGACAAAGTGCTACTGGCAATGAACGAAGAGGGTGCCAGATTTGTTTCCGTAAGGCTGCGTTCTGTAAGAAAACCTCAGATTGGATACAAGTTCCCATCAATACATGGTCAGAAGGGAACAATCGGCATTACGTACAGGCAAGAAGATATGCCTTTCACTTCAAATATCAAAGATATCATTGTCAATCCACACTCCATTCCATCTCGAATGGCCATTGGGCAACTAATTGAATGCTTGCTGGGTAAAGTTTCTGCTATGAAGGGTACCGAAGCGGATGCTACTCCGTTCACTACTGTTACAGTTGAAGATATTGAAAAGAGTCTATTACAAGCTGGTTACCAACCACATGGGTGGGAGCTTATGCACAATGGACATACTGGAAGGCCACTAGAAGCGCACATAATCCTGGGTCCTACATATTACCAGCGTCTTAAGCACATGGTGGATGACAGGATACATTCAAGATCAAATGGCCCAGTAACTTTATTGACTGGGCCACCCCTCGAAGTTCGAGCAAGAAGAGGTGGGTTGCGACTTGGAGAAGTGGAGCACGATTGTCTCATTTCGCATGGCGGGTACGTCTCTCTGCGACTTTTGATGTTTTGAAGGTGACGAAAAACTAACAGCTTTTTCTTTGCATTACTTTGATCCGACAGGACAATCTTTCTTCGGGAGCGTCTCATGGACATGAGCGACAAATACAGAGTTCATTTGTGTGACATATGTGGTCTCATCGCAATGCCAATAACAGCACAGCTATTAGCCAAATGTACATCCCGTACGCTTGCAAACTGCTCTTCCAGGAGTTGAACGCAATGTCAGTGGCTCCCCGGCTCATGGTCAAAAAGAAAGAGTTACCGAAGAAGAAGCGGAATAAGGTGGTACCGTCGTAAGCAGTCTTCACTTCTTCAATCGTTCAAGACGAAGGCGAACGAAACTCTCAAGAACTTAACGGTAGTTGCATACACTCCATCGGCTGCGAAGTTTGAGCGTTTCAAATTGAAGCCTTCAATGCACAGAAAGAAGTACTTATCCCAAACTAAGAGCAATGGCGTTAGAACACCACCATCATTCAGGGTGTCTTTAATGCTGAATCAGTACTATTTCGTCCACTTCGAATGACATGGACTACAGTCTGGAGCTCCCAGATGACTATGAGCTCGTTGTCGCCAACAGTGAGTTGGGTTGTAAAAAAATGGTTTGGAGCCCACGCATAGCTAGGAGCCGAACTGGAAGCCTCATCGATTCGAAGTTTGCCCGGCTCTCTCTTGATGACAGCTTCGGGTTTGATGAAAATGATAATGAGTCAGAAGAGTGAAACGACCAATACTGTGCTTTTCCCCGGCAAACTCATGCATCTTAATACGAATTGATAAGCGGCAAAGGCGTGAGCGTGAGTCCCACTCGGATCATATGTGGGAAATGTTCTGGGTGCCAGAAATTGTAGCAGAAGTACTTGAAGACCCCAAAATACAGAAGGTCGCTGGGGGCGATGATGGGATTGATTTGCCCTTCGAGTACCAAGGAATCCAATAAAGCTTCTACGCTGTTATGCAAATATAACGAAGTTACAGTACGTATTGTTAAACCAGTGCTGTTCCTACCAATAAATTCAGTCATAACGTAGTTTCTGAATTCTACAACAATGATTGCGACAGAATGAATTCGGTGATCGTCCACGTTGTGAACGCAATTCAAATACAATTGAGGTACTCAAAACGCATTCACAAGCACAGAAGTCTGTAAGACTGTACGTCAATAAGAAAGACGCAGTCATTGCGTATAAAAAGCTTTGATTAAGCACTACCATCCCGGAAACTTCCCACTCCCAAAAAGTCTTCTTGACTATTCCTTAAGTCGAATCCAGAACATATCCGCAAAATCTTCGTCCAAACAATATGCCTCAACCACCTTAATTGTCATCAGCAGATAATCGCACTGCGTTGGAATTGCTCACAGATTCTCGTCTAGCTAGAGAGGCAGAACAAAATTGCTTCAATTCCGAGCCAGATGTGTCGGACAGCGATGAAGAAACAGACTGAGAATCTCCCATCTACGATTCTTTCTTTCGCTAGGGAGGTTCAGCAACAATTTTAGAAATGTCAAACTTTACTTCCAAAGAATTTGATGCTCTTTAGAACGGAATAGAGGCCAATGTACGCCACCTATGGAACTCTGGACGTGGACGCCGCTATACAAACACCCCAAAAGACATTCTCTTCATTTCACTGGTCGCCATTAAGCATGGGGGTGCATGGGATTTTCTTGGCAGGATGTTCCGAATTAAAGGTACTATATTCGAAAGAATGATTACAAGATTTGTTTTTTTAATTTCTGATTCTATATCGCAAACATTTGTCTACGACCTGGATGGAAAGTATAGCGTTGGGAAGCTCATTAGGGAGAATAAGAATTTTAGGAACTACAAATATGCTCGTTAAGCAACCGATGTATTCTTTCAACAAGCAAATCGCCCAAGCGGATATTGCGGAGGGAAAAGTTTACTACAGTGGTAAACATAAATTATACAGTTTCAAAACTGAAGTTTCTGTTATGTCAAACGGTATGGCTCTTGCTTTTACAGGTCATTTTCCTGGCTCAAAGGCTGACGTAGATATATTTTACGGAAATATTGAATTTCATCAGACGGCGTTGACGAAGAGGGAAAATGAGAAGAATATAATTGATATTGGTGAGCTTATAGATGAGTATGAAGGTCAATGGGCGGTGCTAGCAGACAAAGGGTATCAGGGTGGTGAACAATATAGTCGTCTTCTGCACCCGACGTGAAACCCCCCAAATGTGACTCTATCAGCTGAAGACAATGTCCGAAACAGAAAGATCTCATCGGACAGAGTTCTCGTGGAGAACGTTTTTGGACGGTTAGTGGGATTATGCGGAATGTTTGCAGTTAAGTGGCGATATGGAGAGAAGCTATATGATTCATTTTTTCAATTTGCAGTGGCTTTCACTAATTTAAATGTACGATGGTATCCATTACGGGAGAAGGATTTAGAAACGTATACTCGTATAAAAAATCGTTTGTATCACATTGGTGAATCAATGGCATCAAAGCGGAAGGAAGTCCAAAGGAAATATCGCGAGAAGAAGCGAATGCGATTGGATACAAATTTGGAGGTGCTTGCTCTGATGACGAAACCTTGGCTGCTTAAGAGCATGTTGCTACACATTTATTAAAGAATTGCGATTTTGGTCGGTCTCTACAATAATTTCTTTGTCTTTATGGGTTGTATCTACAATTTTGCGCACTTATAAACTCTTTACGTATTCACCATATAACTGTAGAATACCCATTTTCTTTTGCAATTGCAAAGTTTCTCCGCATATATTGGTTAACATAGTTGTAGACCTAATGTGAGTCAATTCAAGACATTTCTGTTTCATCTCTTGCCATCTCTGGGTACGGAAGAGTCGGGGATTCTCAAGATCTGTCGTCGTTAAGAGACCTTACCAAATTCTGGATGCGGAAGGGGGCGAAAGTAATCAGTTGGGAAGGGATACAACCAGCGAAGCGTTACCAAATTCTGGGTGCGGAAGGAGGCGAAAGTAATCAGTTGGGAAGGGATGTGGCCAGCAAAGCGTCTGTTGGTAGAGAAATGGTTTGGGGGAGACGATAAGGAAGTAGAATTAGCAGTGTTGTCCGCGTACGCCACATTTTGTGTTCGTGAGAACGTTTCTGATGCTGCACGATTGAAAGGAATGAACGCTGCTTGTGGACCCAATGATCTGGTGGTTCTGAGCGTGCGGATTGTTCCGGTCAGAGCAGGGTGATACCGAAGAAGCGAAAGAAATTGAAACGATTCTGGCGCTGCTGTAGATGAGTTCACAGAAAGCTGTACGTAGAAGATGTTTCCCAAAGTATGAACATTTGAATACTTCATAGCACATGGTACTTGAATTTGAGTGTGTTAAGGAGTGTGGTTCGAGACGGTTAACGCTGGTTTACAAGGGGGGATTGAAGTACATATTGGGGCATGGAATATGGAGGCAGGACATGTAATGACTAACAGGCGCCCGAGGAAGCAGATGAGGTTTGTTTACCAGTGGTGTTGGGTCGAGGTAATAGATTAACGTCAATGAGATCTGGTTCCTCAGCGAGTTGTGAACTTTCCCTGCTAGGAAGCGCAGTGGCGATCTTTCTGAACAGAGACTTGATATTGAATCCATTCTTGGCACTGGTTTCAATAAACATGATGTCCTACTATTTCCCCTTTGCCTCTCTCTCCTCAGTACACACTTGAAGCGATTCTGTCTTGTCAGTTTTGTTCCCAACCAAAACTATGATGACATCTTCACCAGCTGTATATCAAAGTTGGAGGCAAATTTGCTAGATAGTTCTAGAGCGGGAGCTAGAGCGAATGGTTTCTAGGCTAAAGTGTCATTCTTACAATGATTGTTTGCACTTGCTTTTGCTATACTTTGTCATATCCCGTACTTATTGCAGCTTCTTTGTCATTGTCTCTACCAGTCCGAGCATTTGCTTCCTCTCCAAACGCGCCAAAGCTCGCTCTTCCTTTTCCATGACAATACGTTGCTCTTCAAGATCTATTCTACGAGCGTTCTCCTTTTGCAAAGCTTCATATCGCTCTACCTCCTTCGAATGTCGCTCTCGGTCAAGCTTTAAACGTTCCCGTTCAATTTCAACCCGCTGAACCTTCTTCGCATTTCGTTCACGGTCGAAATCCAGACGCTCCCACTCTAATTCAATTCGCTTCTGCTCTGTCTGCTGGCATGTTTTTCCTTGTTCTACCAGAACCAACGTCATGTCATCATTTGCCTGCGGAAATCCAAAGCTCCGTGCGGTTTTCCTACGAATTGATTTGTGGGAACGGTTTTCATCACTTACAGTCTCAGTCCTGCCTCTCTTCAGTGCTTGTTCACGTATTCGTTCACCCGCCTCAATCAATTTCTTCTCTTTATTCTGTAGCTCTTCCTTCTCAACCCTAACCATAAAAACAGCTGAGCAACTCCGGCGCTCTCTGCGCTGGTTCCCTGCACGTGTCACTCATTTTTTATACTCTTCCTCTTTCCTTGAGGACGGCGACCCATCTCTAGCTTTCTAAAACAGCTTGGGCGGAGTGTTTCTTACAGTGCATCGCGCTTACAGCGGTTGCGTACAGGAACCTTTTCTCTTCGTGGAAAGAGGAGGAGTATAGAAGATGAGTGACACGTGCAGAGAACCAGCGCAGAGAGCGCCGGAGTTGCTCAGCTGTATTCATTTTTATGGGCCCAGAAAGCTCGAACAATCTGCCGTCGACGCCCCGTTTTTCATGGGATATCAGAACAGTTCCGTGGAATGATGGACGTGGAAACCAGGAAGAATATGCGGACGCCGTTTCGCTATGGCAAGCTTTTCACGACATGCTGGCGGACTCGAGCAGTAACAAGATTCCAAAAGAAGCTCGTGGAATAATGCTGCAATCACAACTGTACGGACGTGCAAAGGACCTCTGCAAGGCTATTCCAGAGGCAGCAGTCAAATCAGTGAAGGGTGTAAATGCAATTGTGGAAGCATTGTACAAAAGAGATCCACTCGCCGTAGTGTCGGATGTCTTTCAGGATTTCCTTTCACTGTTGAACGCGAAGCGAAACCACAACGAAAGCTTTAAGAATTTTGAATCCAGGTTCCAAGCGCAAGTTTCAAGACTCAACGCCCATGGATCCGAAGCAAAGCTGTCAGATGCGCTTGTGGCCTCCGCTTTATTGGCAAATTCAGATGTCGATAACAACCAAAGAGTGTCCGTTCTAGCAAATGGTGCTCCACGTGAAGCGAGTCTCACTCCGACATCTACTACAAATGACTATTTGAAGGCTGTGTCGTACTCATCGATCGCTTCCGTACTCAGGCAGTGCGACAAGATGTAGAATTCTGGAAGGGAACAGTCGTCGAACACTCTTTCAGCAAACTCGGCGCAGAACACGTATCGAAGCGGCAACAGTAGAGGTACTCGAGAGAGAACTATCGGATATCAGAACCAGCACAAGACCCCTGAGCAGATCGCCAAATTGAAGGGAAGAACTCAGTGCAAGAAGTGTCGGAAGTATGGACATTGGTAGGATCACAACCGAAATGGTTCGCTGAAACCAGGATTCAAGGCATTAGATGCTCCGGTTAACGCAAGCAAAGAAAAGAACAACGTTTTAACTTTTAACATGGGACATCTACGTGCAATGAATTCAACGGTAGTTGAAGATTTCGTAGGACCGCTCGTCGACAATGCACCACCATACAGTGGTATTGGACAAGTTGAGCTCAAGCTGATTGCAAAATTCGTTTGCCCTGATTGGAATGGAAGCCGCAATGAAATACTGGAAGCGCTTGCCGTCAGACCGTATTGGCAATATGGAAAGGGCGAACACAAAAGCCCGGCAAGGAAGATCCTTGGTTCAGTGATGCTGAAGAAAAGACGGACAAAGGAAGAACTGTGCATATTCGACACTTGGTAATCGACGGATCCTCCCAGTGGGTTGTTGGGCGAAACGTCACCAATTATTTTGACATTCTTCGCGTCAACCAGAATGTCCTGAAACTCCCTCCCGATGAAGACGACCAGGGACAAGGCCACATCACTTTGGTGGACAAAGATTTGCACACCTACATTCCATACGCAGGGTTCAGTTTCCACGAACCCGAACTTACAGCCGAACACAAAACTGCGTTGTTTTGCGCAACGGCTCATCTGGATGGTGATACCTCTGATAGACCATGGAAGGATCTAAAAACGATCGTGGATAAGGTGCAGAAACATGTCTGTGGTCACTCAAACTACTCGGATATCAAAATTCTTTTGAAAAGGAATGAAGTTTGGAACGCACAAGTGGACAAGTATTTGCAGACTGCTTTGGAAGACTGTACCGCCTGCAAAGGTACAGCGACACCCAAAGCCTCCAGAAAAGTATCGCTAAGCTCAATGACGAGATCGTTCAACCAGGTCGTGTGTGTCGATCATCTGTTCTTGGATCAACATGTGGTAATGCACATCATGGATTCCGTATCACGATACTCAGTCGGAGCGGAGGTGGAAGATAAGTCCATGCGAAACGCCATACTGATCTTCGACGCACATTGTTTAACACCATTTTGGGAACCTGATGTGGTTGCGTACGACCAAGCCTTCAACAATACCATATTTAACGACTATCTGAGTGAGCAGAGAATTGAAGTCAGACCCCTACCCGCTCATAGACACAACAAGAACGTTCTCGAATCCAAGCATCGCATAATCAGAGACGTTTTCCTGCGTCTGAAGGAGGCTTCAAACGTAGAAGCCAGTGATTGGAGAAGCTCTCTTTTTGTGCAACAGGCTATCAGGATAACCTACGATCTTTATGGAAACGACGTCCTATCCGCGCACGAGTTGGCAAAAGGATATGCGAGACCTATCGAGAATGGCGGCCTGCCAAGGCTGCTGCCCGAGGAACTTGCCGATGCACATCAAACTCTCTTGGCCAAGCGTAAGCTGACTTTAATCCTTAGGCCCAGGACGTTCGAAGAACCCCCAGTAACCGTAGGAGATTTGGTGCAGATATACATCAAAAAGCAACACGAGAAGAGAGGAAAATGGTCCCAGAACAAGCCTATACTTACATTTCAACGTGAAAGTGGTACTGTTACCGTTCCTGGAGCAAATGGAAAGAAGATAAATGGGGCAATCGAAGATGTTCGACCCGCAATTCATGACAACGAGCTAGCAGCTGCTGTGCGAGATGCAATAGACGAACTTGACAGGAATTTGGATGATTCTCTTCACGGATTGGAAATTATCTCGGGCGAGAGTGATGAAGTAGTTCAACATCAACTAGTACAAACGACAACCACAAACCACGAGGACACCGAAGATGACATGGGTCAAACGGGACCCATCATGCCGAAGGTTGGAGACCATATTGAAGTTTATTGGCCCATGGACAAAACGTTCTATGCAGGGACAGTCCATAAGTATGACGAAGACGCTGATAAGTATCATGTACATTACACCGATGGCGACGAAGAGAAGTTAAATCTGCGAGACGAAGTATGGAATTACGTCACCACGACAGCAACCGCGGACACCATCGACAACGTTACCGCACCTGAGCGAGTTCAGGATACGATTGAAGCAGCAGAGGTGCAGTTGTCACCTGGAAAAGAACTCCGGAGCTCTGAGAAGGAACTAATCGGTGAGTACTTTCAGGCTCTCGGTTCAAATGAGTTCATGTTGCACCAAGCCCAAGGACTCCCCCCGTATGCAACACAGAACGCGTATGAGAAGGAAGCGCTGTCATTTAAGAAGGTCGTGAGAGAGGTACCAGTTTTCAGAGTACCCAAAACTGCCAACGTAGTCACTAGCCATGTGCTGTACAAGGTGAAACGTTGTGATGACAACTCATTGACCCTGAAGGCCCGGATTGCAGTCCATGGTAACAAAGACCAACGCAAAGACAGTTTGAAGACCGATTCTGCAACATGCCCTCCCGTTGGAATAAGAATTTTGCTTTCGTTGGCCTCAGTCAATCGATGGACAGTGGCAAAAATTAATTTCAAGAGTGCATTTCTGTAAACGGAAGCCTTGCGAGATGTATATGTAATACGGCCGCGTGAATGCAATACGCGTAATCAACACTACTGGCTCCTTCTTTCAGCCGCGTATGGCCTTCTTAATGCCGGAGCGAAGTGGTAGCAGTTAAGTGATGATGTTTTAAGAAGAATCGGATAACAATAGCTCGTGTATGTGCCGCAACTGTTCTACCAGAAGAATGATGGCCAGACGAGCAGCGCCGCAGTCAAGGTTGTTGACGATATGCTCTTCGCCGGACCTCCCGAGAAATTGCCCCAGGTCACCGACAAGATACAGGAAGACTACCAACTTGATACTATTGTGTATGGACCAGGCCAAATCAACTTTTACGGATTAATGATCACTCAGTATGAAGACATGACCATTCGTATTGATGGAGATGAGAAAATGCAGGGATACGAAGCTTACACAATCTGTCGAACGCGGCGAAAGGAGCAAGACAGTCAACTTAACAGTATGGAATCATCTGCCTTTCGATCGCTCAACAGTTGCCTAGGATGGCTTGGAGTCGCTGCATCGCCATTTTGCGCCTTCGTGGCAAGCTACTTGCAACAAAAGGGTCCATCACCGACTGTGAAGGACTTGGTTACACAACAACCTTTTGAGAGCTTTGAAGAGAAAAAAACCTCAGTGATGTTCAACAGACCTTGCGATGTCCAGAAATGTGAGTATAAGCTTGTTCTGGAACCATATGTCCGCGGTTGCTGTCGTGTGATGTTCAACAGACCTTGTGATGTTCAGAAATGCGAAGTTTCTGTTGTGATGTTCTCGGATGCCAGCCGATCAGAAGACTATGGACAACTTGGCTATGTTGCTGGACTTCTGTTTGGGAAGCTATCGCAGGATTCTATCATTCATATCATTGGATGGAGTTCACACAAATCTCGTAGACCGGTTAAATCAATTGGTTCTGCCAAAACTTTGGCAGCAGGTGAAGCCATCGATGAAGGAAAGGTTCTTGCTAAGACCTTTCAGATTTTACTTGGCATACCTGTACCTCTTTGGGTTGTGGTGGACTCGAAAGACTTGTATGGAACTCTATCGACTTGCAGGAACGCCACCGATCGATCGATTAGGGGAGATGTAAGTGTCATCAGATATGAGTATGAGACCAATAACGTCGACCGAATGATTTGGTTTCCTGGAAAATTGAACTACGCAGACCCGTTGACAAAGACAGATAGTCCTTTGACACAACCGTTGGAATTGATGCTGTACGACGGAAAAATATCTCTAGATCTTAGAGGAGCACTCTCAAACAGTTCTAACAAGTCAACTGGTTAGAATGTTTTTGAGAAGGGATTAGAATGGAATGCAAGCATTGATTGTGCATTTGCAGTGCATTTGCATTTGAAGTGCAAAGCGGAATACTTGCATTAATGTTTGCACGATGCATAAGTCTAGTGCAATGGTCTAGGAGATTTGCATTGGATACTTGCACTTTGCAAAATAATATCAGACGTACTAGAAGAGACGGAGAAGCATTACGTAGCAACGATTACGTGTGCGTTGCACGAATACTTGCATTATGCCAGAGCGTGCGCAAAGGGTATTTAAGGAGACAACTCAGAACAGTTCTCTTGCATTCCTACTCAAGCACACAGACAAGACCGCGGTACTCACAGCCCAGAAGCAATGAACAATAAACTCTGTTTCAACCAATCCAACCTCTTGTGCCCCGACTATTCATCCTAACAACATCGGCTCTGTCATCTATTTCCTGTATCAAGTCGTCAAGAAGCGCTTCCTTCTCTTCAAATTCTTCTGTAATACCCGTTGCAGATTCATTTTCTTTACTGCAATGCGCTGCAGCGACACAAGATGTTTAAAGCGATCTGTCAACGTTTTGGAAGACGGTTTGTGCATGCATTGAAACACAGAGCCAGGAATCTGTTTTATGAATGTGCCAAGAACTGTTTCAAACAGCGCTTCTCTTTGACCCCAAACGAAAACATGCGCGTTTGCATCGCGAACACTATCGAGCGAGAAAACATCGTACATATCCGAGAAACAAAAGCATCGTAGTTTTGGGGTGTTGTCTGTTTTTGGGGACGTTTGGGGCTCGACGAAACGTTGTGTTAGGTTGCTGGTGTCGTCTTTATGTTGTTTATTTTTCTCTGGTGAGCGTAGTGGGTGCTCAGAACCATTTTGGAGTGGTTGCAGCGGACATACTGAAGCAAGAGTCACTGGGCCGAAGAGCGCGCGCATGTCATGTACTCTGGAAGCTCTACCACGGAAACCTCGTATGATTCGAGCTTCCCGCGAGATTTCTTAGGCACTTCCTGAGCACTTTGTAGCCACGAAGAACAAGTGGGCTCTCTGTAACTTGTAACTACCAGGAATGTACGAGACTTTTGTTTGCGTAAATTCTCTTTTGTCACTAGAAAACCTGGTATATTTCAGGGAAGCTGAACACATGTACAATGTGTACAGCGGTTCACATCATCCACGTTCAATACAGTTCCGGGTTTATTACTACACTGTAAGTGATTTCATGACTGAGAGCCAGAAAGAAGAACGAACACTGCTGCCCGCACCTCCCAGGGAGGTGCGGGAAAAACCGATTAACTTATGTTTCATTTAATTAATACATTTCAAATTCGACCTTCTTTGGAACCAATCCATACGTTGCGACCTTTGCACGCAGTTCAACATACACTGCTTTGGCCGATGATTCCCCCCAGCCCAAGAAGTGCTCTCCGTAGATATGCGTCTCTACAGCGTAGGGTAATGTAATAGAAGCTCTTGAAACCAAAACATCGGTGCTCTTCTCGCGCATGTTCTTGTAGAAATTTTCAAAGCCTGCAAGTTTAGGATGATAGTCTTCGATAGGTTCTTTCGCGTTTTCGCTTAACCACTTTCTATGCAAAACACTAACATCAGTGAAGACCGTCGGCCACTGGCAATCCATGAGCAGTACTCTTCCATTAGATGTAACATGCAGCGTTATAGAATCACTGTCCACACCTGTTGGAAGTAGAATTGCGACAGAAATTCTCTTCGTCGACGTCCGCGCCTCTTCCCATTCCGAAACTGAAAACATAGGCTTGAAAGTCTTATCAAAGTAGTTACTACCACCATCCAACTCTTCACCAGAACTGCAATCGTCCTCCACTTCTTCAGCCATATCATCGAACGCCCGTTTCGTCGGCGTAATTTTCACCCCATCATTCGAACATCGGGCGCCCATCTCATTTGTTGCATTAGGTTTGTCGTCATCTGGGATAGAGTTAGTGTCGCATATCTAGAATAATATAGGTGCAGCGAACGTACCTCGTGGTAGATTTAGACTCTTTCGTACCCTATTATAGGCGTTGCGAAAGTTGTCCAGTTTGTACTGGCTAAAGACATCTTCCAACTGATGCACGTATTTGGGAGATTCATCTCCTGTAAGAACCTTTGTTTCGAACAGATGTCGTAGGCGCTGAACTGCAGGAGCACTTTCAGAAAGCTTCGGAAATCGTTTGCCCGGGGCCATTGTGCTGGTTGCATAACAAGCTGTTCGGCATCGAAGCGCGAGACTGCTACACTACTATCCCTTTTGGCGATCTAAAATCTAGTAACGAACTGTAAGGTATAAATTTCCATTAAAATTAATATAATTATTCTAGTTCCAGATAGGTGTGTTTGATCTTCTATAATCGATCACGGAAACGTGTGATCGATTTTTTTGTTTTGATCGCCCGATCACGAGCACTTTCGCTTAGTCTTATTCTATATGTGGCCAAATAGGGAACAACGTTTTGATAAACCTTGCTGAACGGCATAATATAAAAGAATATATTGCATATACAGTCTATAATCGCCGCAACAAAAGGACCGATTCCTGCTCTGATCGACGATCAGAGTCGTTTTGATCGGTCGATCACACTATTTTGTGATCCGTTTCATTTACATACGAACCAATGAAATTGTAGCACATATGTGTGCAACGTTAACGCCTTGTAATCGGCTTCGGGTTGTATGAACGTTCGAATTTGAATGAAGTTTGAAATTTCATATCGAAACGGGCAAAAGGTTGAACAACGGAAAAATTTAAAATCGAAAATTAGAAATGTTTTATTATCATATGCAACATCGCTGTACATGGGTGCAGTACAGAGGGCTGTCCGCAAATGGGTCGAGCGCCGAGCCTTTATGGCTTTCAAAGTGCCGCATGCGGCATCCTTAGGCCGCGTTGTTCCCCATCTGAGGTTAACGATCGTCGCTTCCGCGCTGGCTTTGGTGTGGCGCTGTCCTCCTTATCGGAGATATGGAATGAAATACACGGCGATATTCCCCCAAAAAGCGAGGCAAAACATTTATTGTGGTCTCTAATGTTTCTAACACTATACGATTCGGAAAGCGTGCTCTCGGCTCTCGCCGGCTGCGACGAGAAGTGCTTCAGAAAGTGGGTTTGGACATTTCTAGAAGCGCTGGCTGGTATGAAAGTGGTACGTTTGTAATTCCTTTCTTTTCTAGCGCTTTGGGACACTAACGGCGCAAAGATTTTCTGGCGAGCACGCTTGGCGGGACGCGAGTTTTCGAGGTACAAGGCCTCTGTCGATGGTACGGATTGTCGTATATTGGAGCCCTCTCCATTTGAGAGGAAATGGTATAGCCACAAGCTTAATGGGCCTGGCGTTCGCTACGAGGTGGGCGTTGGTATAGACTCTGGATCCATAGTATGGATACACGGTCCTTTCCCCTGTGGGTCGCACACAGATTTGATAATTTATCGTCTACGTTTGAAGTCTTCTCTGGAAAACGGGAAGATGGTAGTGGCGGACGCGGGTTATCCGGACACAACGACGAGCTATACTACGTCGGAAGCTGCTTCAGCCTATTTCGGATGGATTCGTGCTCGTTACGAAGCCATCAATAAGCGAATCAACCAGTTTCAGGGTCTGTCTCGTCCATTCAGGCATTATCTCAAGAAACACAGTGTCGTGTTCTACGCTTGCGCCAACATCACGCAAGTTCTGATGACAACGGAGCCTGTGTTTGCGGGATAAGATATGAGCCGAATTAACTGAAGCAGCTTTTTGCCAAGACTTGCCATTGTCGCAATGCGTAGGCGTATTCGCCCAAAATCGGTTTTTCCCGCAGCTCCCTGGCAGTTTTCGACCGGCGAGCCGTTTCTAATGAATTCATGGACTTCATCGAGATGAGCGAGCCGAGCCTTGTCTTGTTTGCCATACCAGAGGCAGCACAACTATATGCCTGTCTCTGCAACTGTATTACCGTATGACCATCGTTCCGAACAGAATCCGTTGATGGCCTCCGTCCCATGTCGGCTCCCGCATGGAGCTGCACATCAGCAAAATGAACGCGCGGTCGGTTCGTCTTCTGTTCGTGTGCGTGTTTGGCCCCATGCACATCGCACATGGACAGTACGAAGAGTTGACAAATGACTATAGCTGCGCGCAGGAAAACCAGACCTTGCAAAAAGAGCGATTTCTCGACTGGAACTACGACATTGAAGCAGCCGACCACTCGAGGCAACCATTCCCGCTCACATGGGAGCCCATCCTGGAGTCGGTCGACGGCTGCAGCGGGCTAGATGATTAGTACTACAAGCAATTCCCCTTCACCGTCGTTCTGGACAAGTCGTGGATCGATTTTTACAACGAAAATAAGGGGGCGTTCAGGAGACAAGGGCTCAGAACGTTCAAGGCAACGCCCAGGCTGCTCTTCAACCGCGTGTCGTACCTGTACGAGAGGCTGTTCGAAGTGCGTATCCGCATCAGTCAAGTGGTGCCTTTACCAAACTTGGAAATGGCTTGCGATAATAATAATGGCGATGTGGATGACGGCACCTTTGAGACCAGCACGTGGCAGCATCTGCAGGACGCAGAGGTGGAGCTGGAACCCGGGTCGGCGGGTATCATCTGACTGGGCACTGGTGATCTCCATGACGATGTGTACTGCGACTCATATGCCCCAGGTTCCGCAATCTGCGAACAAGACGCCATCACGGTGAACCAGTGGATACCGTTCGCGAACGACGGGTCCGGTAGATTGCAGCATGAGGCAGCACAGACTCTTGCGCATGAGATTGCTCACTTGTTTGATGTCTGTGAGGGCACACCACATTGCCTCAATGGACATCTTCAGAACGAGATTCCGGATATCATGGTGTGGGATGGAGGCGAGGCGTCTGAAAATGTGAGAGAGCAGGGAATGTTCTTTAAGTTTCTTACTGCTTGTACGCCCGCGTACGAGGATACGCTGTGTCGAATGGTGAAGGAAACGCCTTCTAACTGTGGTGTTCAGGTGCCCAGAAGCCGTAAAGCTCGTAATTCTACGAAGTCTATCTTCGTTCCAGTGGGGTGAGGAAATTTGATCACCCTTTTTTTGGGTGAGTTCGGGTGAGGCAGTCCCATTTCACCCGTACAGGGTGAGGGTGTCCCGCCGGCGGGTGAGAATCACCCTCAATCGAGGTGAATTGGCCTAAACCTCACCCGACGGGACAGCACTCTCACCCAACGGGACCGCCTCACCCACACTTTGTCTGTGATCCCACCTCGTCAGCTCTCGCTTCTCACGGCCGTTACTGGGCCACCATCACTCTCGCTTCTCTCTTTCCCCGCAGTCGAGCGTAGCCCTGCACTCAGCACATCCGTCCAAACCGTACAAACGAGGCGACTGCTGCACTTCGCTTCAAGCCCGGTTTTTCCAACGCCACCTTTCTACCTAGCCAGTCAGCGGAAGCTGTGTGGAATGCTTTCCTTTCCTCTTGGCTTACTGTGTACACAGGTGCACCCAACTCCCAACGGGTTGACCAAGGAAGTGTATTCACTTCTAAAGCCTAAAGTGATCTCAGCAACGCTCTTGGAATTTCCCTCATCACCTCTGGTGTTGAAAGTCACAACAGCCTTGGGCTGGGAGAACGATACCACGCACCGCTGCGAAAGGTATACAACAAAGTCACAATTGACTACCCGCAAATGCCGCGTGAAGTCCGACTACGTTTGGCTGTAAAAGCCATCAATGACACCCTCGGTCCTGAAGGCCTGGTTCCCTCTCTCCTTGTCTTTGGCACGTTGCCACGACTTTGCCCTTCGCAGTCCAACCACCGTGATCAGAAGACCCGCCTCCAAGCTTTGGAAACCGCAAGAAGAGAATACGCCATCGTCGTTGCAAAACTCAGAGTTTTGAAAGCTCTTCGTGCACGCGTCCCTCCTGCCGCACAGTTCCAATTTAAAGTTGGATGCTGGGTCCGTGTCTACAGGAAGAAAACCAAGAAGTTCCTTGGTTCCTTCAAAGTTGTTATCGTCGACAACAAGCAACTACACGTCCGCACTTCGACTGGAGTTCAAAAATTCTCCATCACACAATGTATACCCTCCGACCTCTCTTCGGACAATACCATTGTCAACAGGTTCAAGACTCAAATCGACATCTTCACTACACCCCAACCAAGCGCACCGAAGCAACCACCGTCCATCCTCGTCACAGATATCCTGGCACCTGGCGATCCTCGTCGTAACCTCCCGCAATTTATACCTGCACGCCAATCTGAGTTGAAAGGCTTGGAAGACCGGAAGGTCTACACTGTCATCTCTCGTAATGACGCCTACTCTGAATGTGCAGGGCATGGAGAATCGCCAAACATAATTGGTTCTCGTTGGGTGTTCACCATCAAGGACATCGAAACAGACTCCCCGACCTACAAGGCACGCCTAATCGCTCAAGGCTACTCCGACCGCGAAAAGGGTTCAATTGTTCATGACTCCAGAGCTCTCCGTCTCCAGAACGTTCGGAATATAACTGCTGTCGCCAGCACTCTCCGCCTCCGCATTTGGTTACGCGATATAACACTCGCCTACCTCCAAGCCCGTGAGAAGATTCAGCGCCGCGTGTATCTCCGCCCACCCCCCGAGATGAACCTCCCTCCCGATGCTTTACTCAAATTACATCGAACGCTCTATGGCCTCACTGAAGCTGGTGATTATTGGTATCACACCTTGATGGACCACACGCTCCGCGACCTGAAGATGAAGAAATCAGCCTCGGACCATACATTTTTTATCAAGCGAGATGAAGATGGCGTACTACAAGGCATGATGGGCACCTACGTTGACGACTGTCACCATTCTGGTTGGAAGCAATTCGAAGCATTGACAGACACAACCACCCAACAATTCGACTCAAAACCGAAGCAACATGACGCTTTCCCGTAGGCAGGCATCCCCATCGAGACGAAACCGGACTACATCGAACTGCACCAACGCCCCAAGATCGAGCGTCTCCAATGCATTGATCCAACCGCCTCATTCTCCACATTCAAGTCGATGCTGATGAAGGTAAATTGGATGGTCTACACAAGACCGGACGTAGCATGCCGTGGCGCACAACTTGCCCAAGTCACCGAAAAACAATTTGATCCTACACAGGTTAAGTCCCTCAACAGTATCATCGACCATCTGAAGAAAAACAGCAAAGTATCGATCAAGCACTACAAACTAGACTCGAGCAGCATCTACATCCGTGTGTACTTGGACGGCTCTTTCGCAAACAACCCCGATCTCTCTTCCCAACTTGGGTATATTTTCACTTTATGTGATTCTTTTGGACGCTGTAGTATCTTTAACTACAGAAGCTACAAGAGCAAGCGAGTTGTTCGCTCAATTCTGGGTGCTGAAGTCTACGCGTTTGTTGACGCTTTCAACATTGCCTTCGTCATCAAAAAAGACTTGGAAGCCTGCTTCAATCGCCCGATTCGAATTTGTCTCTTGACTGATAGTCAGTCCATCTTCGACACCATTACGAAGTGCTTCTACGCGCGCGAGAAGCGACTCATGATCGACGTGACGGCCGCACGCGAAGCGTACCAACGAGAAGAAATATAGGACATAGGCCATATCAATAAGAGTGACAACCCCGCCGACGCTCTCACCAAGACCAAACCGTGCAAGCCTCTTAACCTCCTTCTCCGCACCGGCCGCGTTGACCACCCTGTGCAGCAGTGAATAGTCCGCTCAAAGGGCAGCGTGTTCTCACACTCTGTGAGAAAGAAAGAGAAGACAAAAGAGAGCGAGTGATGCTCAGCGAGCGAGCGCGCGCGAGCAATATACTCGCCTGTCGCATATCGCTGAACGCGTATCGTCGCGAGCGATACAGTGAATCCTCGTTATAAAGATGTTGCGCAATAAGGATATAGGCCTTACAAGGATCTCAGACGCGTTTCCGATTTGCGGATCGCTGTCTGAGAGGTGTGAAGCCATGTCAAAAGGATAAGGATACAAGGATGACTGTGCCAAGAGCTCATGCGCCGTGTCCTATAGAAAAGGGTTTATTCGAGCATTAGAATCCTCGGTACAAAGATATCTATCGATACCCTTTCGGTAGATGCTTGATATCAATACAAACCTTGTTAGTAGCACAAAAAAGACGTTACTGCTCTGAAAACCGCTCTACATTTCTAACGACTAGATAAAGCTGCAGCTTGTTAACATAAACAGTATACCAGGACGTAGGATGTAGATACAAAAATCGCGGACACAACGACCTCGCGCATCTTCGTTTGAAAACCAAACTACGATGCCAAAACGCCAAACAATTACACTCTTGCAAAAGCAAGCAATCCAACACGAGTTTAAGAGAAGGAAGGAAGAAAATATTTCGTGTGACCAAGATACGCTCGCACGGTGGGGCGCAAACAGCTTTTAAGCTTGAAAAACAACCTGGCCAGTTCAACCATATCCCGTATCATAAATGACACTCCCCATCGAAGGAACGGTTGGAAATAGAGCCCGTCGTCGGCTGGCTCAGTTTCCTGAGTTTGAGAGGGCATTGCATGATTGGGTCACAGCCCAATTTGCAGCAAGAAAGGGCAATTACTGGACCTTTAATTATTGAAGCTGGACGTAGGCTTATGAATGAAATGAATGCAAAGCTTCCCGCCAAAGAGAGGATAACAATCACATTGAGTAATGGGTGGCTCCAAAACTTTCAACACAGGTTTAATTTACGTAGCCTGAAGTCATATGGTGAGAGTGGAGACGCTGACCAAGACGCCATTGACAGACACATGGAACGGTTGAAGGCAGAAGTAATGAAATTCGATCCAGATGATCGGTTTAATGCAGAAGAGTTTGGTCTCTTCTACCGCATGGCTCCAGACTGCACAATTGCGGCAGAAAGACTACCTGGCCGGAAGAAGGAAAAAACTAGAATCACCTACTTAGCTGGCGCTAATGCAACCGGTTCGGAACGGATTCCTCTCTTGTGTATCGGTAGGGCAAGGAAGCCTAGATGCTTCAAAGGCAAAACAGGAACTGAGTTGGGATTCGACTACCACTTTAACTCAAAAGCCTGGATGAACTCAGAGATTTTTAAAGAGTGGCTCGGTCGATTTTCCAGCTACATACGCTCAACCTTTTCTACGCGTAAGGTATTATTACTTCTTGACAATGCCAGCTCTCATGGTAATAATGACGTACTCCCTGTTCATGATAACGTGAATGTCTTATTTCTCCCGCCCAACACCACGTCAAAAATACAGCCGATGGACGCTGGAATTATACCTTCAATGAAAAAACGGTACAGAAGATTTCAGTACTAGAGAGCTTTGGACAATATTGATGCGGATGTGAAGAATATTTATTGCATTGATCAACTGCAAGCTATGAAAAAGATGAATAGTATATGAAAAGATCTTCCAAACACTGTGTTTCGGAATTGTTGGTTGCATACAAAGATAATGGATGGGGTTAAAATGGCACCGAAAGTGGGAGAAACGGAACAAAGGCTCGCAGAGGAATTGACAGTGTTCATAAATCAACTAGTGTCCCCTTATGAGAGACAAAGTGGTAGAATTACGGTAGATTCGCTTCCGAATTTTGAAGGTGAAGATGATGACTGCGTCTTCGAGCCGTCAATCGAATGTTTGGCTGCGGTTGCTGTTGATGCTATAAATGCAGAAGAAAATGGTGATGGAAATTTGGAGGAAAAGGAGACTTTATTGGAAGACTTTACGCTTGACGATAAGCTTATATCTTTAGTTGTTGTCAGAAAAGTGCTTAAAGAAAAGGGTATTGAATCTCAAGCGTTTTGGAGTGCTCTGCATAGAGCACAGAACATTTTTAAAACGGGATATGAGGCAAACGATTCGTCAAACGCGGTTAATGTCGTTCTTCGGCCTCGACTCAGTCAAGAAGGGTACTCAAAACAGCCTACACTAGGCAGTAGTGTTCCTCTGTTATGGTTTTTTGTTCCCTTCGATAAACAGATAAACTGTCTATAAAGATACGGGAGTGCTAAACGCTTCACATCCTTATAACGAGGATTAACTGTACAAAGGTCTTGATGGTCAATTGCAATAACCGCAAATGACCTTGTCGATATGCCCACGACCGGGAATCGGTCCAAGGACACCTTAAATAGCTAGCTGTGAGTCGCCCCCATCAGTGAAGTCTACTCATCATGTTTTAAAGTTTTCAGTCTATTCACTACTCTTCCCACTCTGACCAACCGCATCCCACCTGCGTTATGCAGCCAGTTTGACCCAAAAGTAGACCATCAGGTGTCGCTGACGTCGACGTGGGACTCGGAGGTGCGCGTGTGGGACACGCAGCGCGGCGCCGCCATTTGCGAGCCGCTGCTCTGTGGCCACGTGGACAGGAACAGCGTCACGCGCTCGGGCCCGTACGTGGCCATGTCCGCCGACGGCACGCGCGTGGCGTCGTCGTCTCGGGACAAGACGCTGCACGTGTGGGACGTGGCGGCGCACGTGGCCACGCACCGCTTCTCCTTCCGCAATGCTCCACGTGTCGTTTCGCTGCGCAGCGCCAGCGCCGTCGTTTGGCTTGACGATGGTAGCGCGCACGTGTGCAGTTTGGAGCACTCCACTTGTGTGCCGCATCCGGCGCCGCCGCCCTGTCCATGGGGCTCGAGCAGACTGGAGCTCAGCGACTCGCAACGCCTCGATCTGTGGCTCGGCACAGCAGATGGAATTGGTACGTTTTGCCGCAGCTGCAAGCTCGGCTTCTTTTACCAATCTCACCTTGGCCTTCGGTTCTGCAATTTGGAGCTTTCGCACCATGATGTTCCCATCGCGGCCACTCTTGGGTAGCGTACCAAGAATGCGCACACAAGTATCCCTTCTCGCACTGGTTCCGTGCCCTGCTAGTCCCTCCTTTTTTTGCGCAAGGCACTTTTGAAGCACCAATTTGTTGCAATTAGTTAATTGTCATACAAACACACGACGAAGGGCACGAAACATGTGGGGCGCGTGCAACGTGGTAGCAGGTGTGGACAGCACATCTTCTTCGTTCCCAATTACGCGTATTTTCGTTTCTGCCTTCGTTCGTTCGGGGCGACGATGCGGCGAACAGGGAGCCGAGAATAATGTGAGCAGCCAACAAGATGCTTTGCCGGCCAGTGAGCACAAAGACTTCAACTCTCTATTGCCATATATCGCTAATGATTTCAAGTAGAATCTATAGTGTTTATCAAACCTGAATCGAACGATGACAAGCGTGTTCGAGTGCAGACAGTCATTCAGAACTCGGTGTGGGTTTGCGAACATGTGCGAGACCGGGAGGAGGAGGCGGTTTCCCTTTCTTTGAGAAAACTCACACACGTCACGTGGTAAACACACTTGAATACGTAACTGCCATAATTGCAAATACGAGTGCTGACTGTAACTTTGAAGCTACCGTTTCGCGTAGGGGCGATGATCATGCTGTCAGCTCGCATTTTGGTGCCAACAAGACATGGAAGCGACACTGCATCGCGTCCGATCGGTATCTTCGATGATGCCGAATCGAGCATCTCTTCATCCGTCATCACGTTTCGGAATACCACGTCAATGAACCTCGTTGTTTTACAGCAACCTCAACAGCAGCCCCACGCAAATGCGAAGCCCCCTTCTCTTTCACGCCCAACCACGAAAAGTGCCGCGTATGTCCATGTCATTCCGCTTCGACCAGTACTGGGCGCTTCAATGTGAGCTTGTTCAATTGAAGCTCGTTTGAAGGAGCATCGAGCACCAATATGATTGCAGAGTGTGGTTCAGCTTCACCACCCCCCAGTGCTATATAAACTCGATTGGGGTGTTCATCTCGCTCGAACAGATCTCGCAACCACCCCCCATCCCAAAAACGTTGTGAACACAAGCCGATTCCCAATCTCTGTACTCAAATTGGACCAACACTGTCACACACGCCGCTTTTCTGTGAAATGCTACACACAATCGTGATGAAAATGTCAAAGTACTTCACTCTGTTCGCTTTTCTGAGCATCGTGGCGTCGGCAATGGCCTCTCAGCAGTTTGAGGAGCCTGACTCTGATTCTTTGCAGATGCTGCACAGGCGTTCAAGGGACTCGCGGAAGGTTCATCCTGAAAGGGCGACTGCTACAGGTAAGAGGAAGCATCGGCAAACAAAAGGCCGTGTTGAAGAAGCGCGTTCGCTTAGGTTCGGCATCTGTGACGCCTCGCTTCGCCAAATTTGCCAAGAAGGCGGTCCGTCGCTTGCGCGAATTGAGAGGAATGCGCGGAAGGATATCGAAGAGTTGCGAGAAATCGTGGCGGAGATGATCAAAGATGGCGATAAGTTTTGGATGGGGCTTGGATGACATGAAGGAGTTGATCGAGCTTGTTATGGACTCTGATGGATGCGTGGCCGAGCTCATTTCATTTCTTTCTGGTATGCCTGCGTAATCGGGAGGAATGTCATGACCCGCAACTGAAGGCCAAGCTCCCTTCAGGACTCGGACACTAGCTGTGACGAGATTGAACTAGTAAATTGTGTTGGATATCCACCTTTTGTTGTCACATGATCTAATGATCGTTACGCACGAGTACAAAACACTCTCCCCTGCACGTACAAAAGTTACCGCGAAACAAGCTAAAACTACTAACACGGACAGGCGGCGTACGCGCCGCCCCACGCAGCAGCTCTCGCACGCACACCGCTGCCCAAGATCCAGGGCTCCCGCATCGCAGTTCGTAGTGGGCGTTGCGCAGAGTGCTGTGTTTGATTGAACTCGGCTTTTGCACCAGAGCATGTAGGGTTGCGGAGCCTACGACTACCCTTTCGTAGAGTTCCTCTCTCAGTTCTATGCCTTCGCCCACCACCACGAGCCCGAGTGACGTATCCTTACAGTGCGTGTGCACGTGTGCAGCTGTAAGACAACCGTTGCCGATGCTCTACGGGACTCGCGTGGACAATCCACTGATCAGCGCAATTTTTTTTGGGACAAGGTTGTACATTGCACAATCTCAAGAAGTCCATGTCCTTGCCAAAACGAGCTTCACTTGTTGCAAGCATACCCGAAGACTGGGATTACAACAGTTGAAGCCGTGCGAAAAAGCTTCGTGCGAGAACGTGTGAAAGTCAAGAAAGAGACTGGACCTGTGTAACAATGCAGTCACCTTGGTTGAATACGAGTGAAAGGACCGCATCGTGGGCGTGAAAACTCAGCCATGCATGTAGCCCTCTTACCGTGGGTAACGTGACCGTGCTGTGCAAGCTGGCAGGCAGAACCCGTTCACTGCTGCGGGTCTGAGGCTTTTCCGATGTAGTTGCACGTGCTTTTTCCCGACTGCACCAACATGGTTCCGCAGCGATCACCGTTAGCCGCGCTGGTACAAGCATCCGACGCAGCAAGAAAGAGAGTGAGCATTAGCAGACCTCTCACGATGAGAGCACGCTCTACAGCAAGTGCCGAACGGTAAAACCAAACTTCTCTGGATAACACACAGTTTGTGCAACATCAACATCCGTTGACTGCCACGGAACCGGATAAGGGCACGTCTGCTCCAGGCAAGCGTGATGAAGGCACTCCTTCGGATACAATGCGCGGTACTTGGCGAAATAGCCATAATTGTGAGAGTCGTATTCCACTTTGAGCAACAGCACCATGTCAGCGTTGTCAGGAGACGGGAAAATATCCATTTCCTCATTGAAGCATCCAAAAGCGTGACCTGTCTTTGTTCGGCAAGTGCTGTCCGATTCACAGGTGATTATGAAACTCGGAGGCAAAGGACCTAAAGATGGAGTGGGAATAAATTGCTCCACAAGTCGAATAAACTCATCCAAGTCGAAACATTCCTCAGAAGGTCTTGGTGGCGGCGTGTAGATTCCTGGCAGAAAGGGTATGGGGTCTATAGGGTATAGACCAGGAACAAATGGCGGTCGTGGCGGGTGGGACGCAGTTGACGGAAGAACTGCGAACTGTGTGGCGAGAATGAGACACAAGTAGAATACGAATATGATCGAAGACATGACTGTGGAATTACGTTTGCAGGCGATCGAAAGATAGTCGAGGAGGAAGTGGGATCATCCTCACACTAATCTGTTTATATAGTGCGCAAGACTCCTGAAGGGAGAGAGCAAGATAATGTCAGTTAACGTCAGCTAAACGGTGATCCGATTAGGATGGGTAATGCGAATTGGAGAACAGTGTGCCCGTGAGGCGCCCACTTCCAAGGGTGCGGTCAGTTGTCCAAGCAGATGTCGAAGTTGTACGCGACAGAGCGCAGGTAGGGTGATCGGCGCATCCACCCACGGATTCTGATACTGAGTCTCATTGACACCAAACGCTCCATGTCGACAGTTCGTATCTCGCAGCTCCGTCAACCCTACTACAGTCTTATTCAACGCATCAATGAATTGTTCGCGAGTAGAGCCCTGTGGCCAAGCCATGACCTTCTGTCTCTCCTGCTCTGGCCCACACATTTCGCCCCCATTAGCCAGAGGCATGCTCAAATACGGGTAATGCGTCATCATCGGTGCCCATCGATTGAGTTTTGAACAGGTAGTACTCCACGCAGAATTGACCATAGATGTAGTCGGAGTGAAATGGATAGTAGATTATGTGCGTCGCGTTCACCTCAATGGTGCTGCTTGTCGTCCAGGTAGTTGGATAACACGGCCGGAACTGAAACAGCCGACGACCTATAATGTCAGGCGAGAATGGTGCGTTGGTTGAGCAGCTGGACGCAACCACCGAGCCAACTAAAAACCAGAAGAAGATTGCGGCAAAAACCATGTTGACGTCGCTTTTTTCCTAGTTCCCCTTTACGAAGAAGAACGTTGTGCGTGTTGCTGAGAACGTTCACCGTTTGGTGCGCGGTTTCTTTTATCCTAAATGAGAACGTGAGCTGAAGAGTAACTTTCATGTGAACGACAACCCTACGTGGACGCTCGCACAGTTCTTTTTGTAAGCAGATTTGGCTCCGCAACATATCTGCGTATGAATTCACCGTTGTCTGATGTTTTTAGATTCAGCAAGCGAAATGAGCTTGGTATCTTATATACTTCCTTTCGTTATTGTCGTCATGACAGGGCTTTCTGTTATGTCTACTCATTATGCCCCGCCTTCACGTTACAAATGACATGTCAAACGTTAATTACCAGCCTCGGTCCTCGTTGGGGCACCACAGACGGTGGTTCGTTTTCGCTCGAGGGACAGGACCTAGTGTTACTATGTGCACAACCGTCTGCTTTCCTACCGCATCCTCGGTGTGCCTTGTCGACGAGACCTCGCAGGTTGGAGATATTTTGAGATGACATGTACCCTTGTATATGGAGACAAGCTCCAACAGCTTTGCCCAGTAACTTTGCAAGGGAGAGGGGCGTTCTACATGTATGTGACGTTTTTTAAAACAAAAATAGAAGAAAAAGTTATTGATCACTCTCCATTCGCTCTCTGTAGATCTTCATTGTTTGGGTAGCGTATGTAGGAGACGCAGAGCAGGCACTTGCCCATAAGGCTCTGCTGCGCCGTCCGGCACCGGTGGACGCGTTCAGTGAGTCCCACAAGGACAACACTGCTCCTGGGTGGATGAGGAGGGAAATTAAAACAAAGGAGAAACGCCGCAGCGAAAGCCATCGTGAGACGAGAATGACGGCGATGCTGCGGTGAAGCAACGACGACAGGGATCGTCAACCATGAGGACCAGAGGACCGCCGGCGATGCTCATTAGATCTGCCATCCGCTCACTCCCCGTTTAAAATAAATCAACTTCTTTGTTCCTCGAAATACCAATGTTCTTTTCTTACGAAGGACAGCAACGACGGACACCAACAACAAAATTTGTTTAATTGCCCTGGGATGTTGTTCGCGTGTTCCAAGCCTGTTGGTGTCCAAGTAGAACACGTGTTCCTCCTCCTTGCTGGAGGATGCGGAAATAAACCAAATCGTTACCATTTACGTCATGTACGACGTGTACGACGGTTCACATCATCCACGTTCAATACAGTTCCGGGCTAATTATTACACTGTAAGTGATTTCATGACTGAAAGCCAGAAAGAGGAACGAACACCGCTGGCAGTTTTCGACCGGCGAGCCGTTTCTAACGAATTCATGGACTTCATCGAGATGAGCGAGCCGAGCCTTGTCTTGTTCGCGACACCAGGGGCAGCACAACTATATGCCTGTCTCTGCAACTGTATTACCGTATTACCATCGTTCCGAACAAAATCTGTTGATGGCCTCCGTCCCATGTCGGCTCCCGCATGGAGCTGCACATCAACAAAATGAACGCACGGTCGGTTTGTCTTCTGTTCGTGTGCGTGTTTGGCCCCATGCACATCGCACATGGACAGTACGAAGAGTTGACAAATGACTATAGCTGCGCGCCGGAAAATCAGGCCTTGCGAAAGGAGCGATTTCCCGACTGGAACTACGACATTGAAGCAGCCGACCACTCGAGGCAACCATTCCCGCTCACATGGGAGCCCATCCTGGAGTCGGTCGACGGCTGCAACAGGCTAGATGATGAGTACTACAAGCAATTCTCCTTCACCGTCGTTCTGGACAAGTCGTGGATCGATTTTTACAACGACAATAAGGGGGCGTTCAGGAGACAAGGGCTCAGAACGTTCAAGGCAACGCCCAGGCTGCTCTTCAACCGCGTGTCGTACCTGTACGAGAGGCTGTTCGAAGTGCGTATCCGCATCAGTCAAGTGGTGCCTTTACCAAACTTGGAAATGGCTTGCGATAATAATAATGGCGATGTGGATGACGGCACCTTTGAGACCAGCACGTGGCAGCAGCTGCAGGACGCAGAGGTGGAGCTGGAACCCGGGTCGGCGGGTATCATCCGACTGGGCACTGGTGATCTCCGTGACGATGTGTACTGCGACTCATATGCCCCAGGTTCCGCAATCTGCGAACAAGACGCCATCACGGTGAACTAGTGGATACCGTTCGCGAACGACGGGTCCGGTAGATTGCAGCATGAGGCAGCACAGACTCTTGCGCATGAGATTGCTCACTTGTTTGATGTCTGTGAGGGCACACCACATTGCCTCAATGGACATCTTCAGAACGAGATTCCGGATATCATGGTGTGGGATGGAGGCGAGGCGTCTGAAAATGTGAGAGAGCAGGGAATGTTCTTTAAGTTTCTTACTGCTTGTACGCCCGCGTACGAGGATACGCTGTGTCGAATGGTGAAGGAAACACCTTCTAACTGTGGTGTTCAGGTGCCCAGAAGCCGTAAAGCTCGTAATTCTACAAAGTCTATCCCCGTTCCAGTGGGGTGAGGAAATTTGATCACCCTTTTTTTGGGTGTTCGGGTGAGGCAGTCCCATTTCCCCCGTACAGGGTGAGGGTGTCCCGCCGGCGGGTGAGAATCACCCTCAATCGAGGTGAATTGGCCTAAACCTCACCCGACGGGACAGCACTCTCACCCAACGGGACCGCCTCACCCACACTTTGTCTGTGATCCCACCTCGTCAGCTCTCGCTTCTCACGGCCGTTACTGGGCCACCATCACTCTCGCTTCTCTCTTTCCCCGCAGTCGAGCGTAGCCCTGCACTCAACACATCCGTCCAAACCGTACAAACGAGGCGACTGCTGCACTTCGCTTCAAGCCCGGTTTTTCCAACGCCACCTTTCTACCTAGCCAGTCAGCGGAAGCTGTGTGGAATGCTTTCCTTTCCTCTTCGCTTACTGTGTACACAAGTGCACCCAACTCCCAACGGGTTGACCAAGGAAGTGTATTCACTTCTAAAGCCTGGAGTGATCTCAGCAACGCTCTTGGAATTTCCCTCATCACCTCTGGTGTTGAAAGTCACAACAGCCTTGGGCTGGGAGAACGATACCACGCACCACTGCGAAAGTTATACAACAAAGTCACAATTGACTACCCGCAAATGCCGCGTGAAGTTTGACTACGTTTGGCTGTAAAAGCCATCAATGAAACCCTCGGTCCTAAAGGCCTGGTTCCCTCTCTCCTTGTCTTTGGCACGTTGCCACGACTTTGCCCTTCGCAGTCCAACCACCGTGATCAGAAGACCCGCCTCCAAGCTTTGGAAACCTCAAGAAGAGAATACGCCATCGTCGTTGCAAAACTCAGAGTTTTGAAAGCTCTTCGTGCACGCGTCCCTCCTGCCGCACAGTTCCAATTTAAAGTTGGATGCTGGGTCCGTGTCTATAGGGAGAAAACCAAGCAGTTCCTTGGTCCCTTCAAAGTTGTTATCGTCGACAACAAGCAACTACACGTCCATACTTCGACTGGAGTTCAACAATTCTCCATCACACAATGTATACCCTCCGACCTCTCTTCGGACAATACCATTGTCAACAGGTTCAAGGCTCAATTCGACGCCTTCACTACACCCCAACCAAGCGCACCGAAGCGACCACCGTCCATCCTCGTCACAGATATCCTGGCACCTGACGAAACTCGTCGTAACCTCCCGCAATTTATACCTGCACGCCAATCTGAGTTGAAAGGCTTGGAAGACCGGAAGGTCTACACTGTCATCTCTCGTAATGACGCCTACTCTGAATGTGCAGGGCATCGAGAATCGCCAAACATAATTGGTTCTCGTTGGGTGTTCACCATCAAGAACATCGAAACAGACTCCCCGACCTACAAGGCACGCCTAATCGCTCAAGACTACTCCGACCGCGAAAAGGGTTCAATTGTTCATGACTCCCGAGCTCTCCGTCTCCAGAACGTTCGGATTATAACTGCTGTCGCCAGCACTCTCCGCCTCCGCATTTGGTTACGCGATATAACACTCGCCTACCTCCAAGCCCGTGAGAAGATTCAGCGCCGCGTGTATCTCCGCCCACCCCCCGAGATGAACCTCCCTCCCGATGCTTTACTCAAATTACATCGAACGCTCTATGGCCTCACTGAAGCTGGTGATTATTGGTATCACACCTTGATGGACCACACGCGTCGCGACCTGAAGATGAAGAAATCAGCCTCGGACCATACATTTTTTATCAAGCGAGATGAAGATGGCGTACTACAAGGCATGATGGGCACCTACGTTGACGACTGTCTCCAATCTGGTTCGAAGCAATTCGAAGCATTGACAGACACAACCACCCAACAATTCGACTCAAAACCGAAGCAACATGACGCTTTCCCGTAGGCAGGCATCCACATCGAGACGAAACCGGACTACATCGAACTGCACCAACGCCCCAAGATCGAGCATCTCCAATGCATTGATCCAACCGCCTCATTCTCCACATTCAAGTCGATGCTGATGAAGGTAAATTGGATGGTCTACACAAGACCGGACGTAGCATGCCGTGGCGCACAACTTGCCCAAGTCACCGAAAAACAATTTGATCCTACACACGTTAAGTCCCTCAACAGTATCATCGACCATCTGAAGAAAAAAAGCGAAGTATCGATCAAGCACTACAAACTAGACTCGAGCAGCATCTACACCCGTGTGTACTCGAACGGCTCTTTCGCAACCAACCCCGATCTCTCTTCCCAACTTGGGTATATTATCACTTAATGTGATTCTTTTGGACGCTGTAGTATCCTTAACTACAGAAGCTACAAGAGCAAGCGAGTTGTTCGCTCAATTCTGGGTGCTGAAATCTACGCTTTTGTTGACGCTTTCGACACTGCCTTCTTCATCAAAAAAGACTTGGAAGCCTGCTACAATCGCCCGATTCGAATGTGTCTCTTGACTGATAGTCAATCCATCTTCGACACCATTACGAAGCGCTTCTACACGCGCAAGAAGCGACTCATGATCGACGTGACGGCCACACGCGAAGCGTACCAACGAGAAGAAATATCAGACATAGGCCATATCAATAAGAGTGAAAACCCCACCGAAGCTCTCACCAAGACCAAACCGTGCAACCCTTTTGACTTCCTTCTCCGCACCGGCCGCGTTGACCACCCTGTGCAGCAGTGAATTGTCCGCTCAAAGAGCAGCGTGTTCTCACACTCTGTGAAAAAGAAAGAGAAGACAAAAGAGAGCGAGTGATGCTCAGCGAGCGAGCGCGGGCGCGAGCAATGTACTTGCCTGTCGCATATTGCTGAACGCGTATCGTCGCGAGCAATACAAAGGTCTTGATGGTCAATTGCGATAACCGCAAATGACCTTCTCGATATCCCCACGACCGGGAATCGGTCCAAGGACACCTTAAATAGCTAGCTGTGAGTCGCCCCCATCAGTAAAGTCTACTCATCATGTTTTAAAGTTTTCAGTCTATTCACTACTCTTCCCACTGTGACCAACCGCATCCCACCTGCGGTATGCAGCCAGTTTGACCCAAAAGTAGACCATCAGGTGTCACTGACGTCGACGTGGGACTCGGAGGTGCGCGTGTGGGACACGCAGCGCGGCGCCGCCATTTGCGAGCCGCTGCTCTGTGGCCACGTGGACAGGAACAGCGTCACGCGCTCGGGCCCGTATGTGGCCATGTCCGCCGACGGCACGCGCGTGGCGTCGTCGTCTCAGGACAAGACGCTGCACGTGTGGGACGTGGCGGCGCACGTGGCCACGCACCGCTTCTCCTTCCGCAATGCTCCACGTGTCGTTTCGCTGCGCAGCGCCAGCGCCGTCGTTTGGCTTGACGATGGTAGCGCGCACGTGTGCAGTTTGGAGCACTCCACTTGTGTGCCGCATCCGGCGCCGCCGCCCTGTCCATGGGGCTCGAGCAGACTGGAGCTCAGCGACTCGCAACGCCTCGATCTGTGGCTCGGCACAGCAGATGGAATTGGTACGTTTTGCCGCAGCTGCAAGCTCGGCTTCTTTTACCAATCTCACCTTGGCCTTCGGTTCTGCAATTTGGAGCTTTCGCACCATGATGTTCCCATCGCGGCCACTCTTGGGTAGCGTACCAAGAATGCGCACACAAGTATCCCTTCTCGCACTGGTTCCGTGCCCTGCTAGTCCCTCCTTTTTTGAGCAAGGCACTTTTGAAGCACCAATTTGTAACAAACGCCGCTGCAACTGCGCACCACATTATCCAACGCGCGCTGCAGTACTAATTGTCATACAAACACACGACGAAGGGCACGAAACATGTGGGGCGCGTGCAACGTGGTAGCAGGGGTGGACAGCACATCTTCTTCATTCTCAATTACGCGTATTTTCGTTTCTGCCTTCGTTCGTTCGGTGCGACGATGCGGCGAACAGGGAGCCGAGATTAATGTGAGCAGCCAACAAGATGCTTTGCCGGCCAGTGAGCACAAAGACTTCAACTCTCTATTGCCATATATCGCTAATGATTTCAAGTAGAATCTATAGTGTTTATCAAACCTGAATCGAACGATGACAAGCGTGTTCGAGTGCAGACAGTCATTCAGAACTCGGTGTGGGTTTGCGAACATGTGCGAGACCGGGAGGAGGAGGCGGTTTCCCTTTCTTTGAGAAAACTCACACACGTCACGTGGTAAACACACTTGAATACGTAACTGCCATAATTGCAAATACGAGTGCTGACTGTAACTTTGAAGCTACCGTTTCGCGTAAGGGCGATGATCATGCTGTCAGCGCGCATTTTGGTGCCAACAATACATGGAAGCGACACTGCATCGCGTCCGATCGGTATCTTCGATGATGCCGAATCGAGCATCTCTTCATCCGTCATCACGTTTCGGAATACCACGTCAATGAACCTCGTTGTTTTACAGCAACCTCAACAGCAGCCCCACGCAAATGCGAAGCCCCCTTCTCTTTCACGCCCAACCACGAAAAGTGCCGCGTATGTCCATGTCATTCCGCTTCGACCAGTACTGGGCGCTTCAATGTGAGCTTGTTCAATTGAAGCTCGGTTGAAGGAGCATCGAGCACCAATATGATTGCAGAGTGTGGTTCAGCTTCACACCCCCAGTGCTATATAAACTCGATTGGGTGTTCATCTCGCTCGAACAGATCTCGCAACCACCCTCATCCCAAAAACGTTGTGAACACAAGCCGATTCCCAATCTCTGTACTCAAATTGGACCAACACTGTCACACACGCCGCTTTCTGTGAAATGCTACACACAATCGTGATGAAAATGCCAAAGTGCTTCACTCTGTTCGCTTTGCTGAGCATCGTGGCGTCGGCAATGGCCTCTCAGCAGTTTGAGGAGCCTGACTCTGATTCTTTGCAGATGCTGCACAGGCGTTCAAAGACTCGCGGAAGGTTCATCCTGAAAGGGCGACTGCTACAGGTAAAAGGAAGCATCGGCAAACAAAAGGCCGTGTTGAAGAAGCGCGTTCGCTTAGGTTCGGCATCTGTGACGCCTCGCTTCGCCAAATTTGCCAAGAAGGCGGTCCGTCGCTTGCGCGAATTGAGAGGAATGCGCGGAAGGATATCGAAGAGTTGCGAGAAATCGTGGCGGAGATGATCAAAGATGGCGATAAGTTTGGATGGGGCTTGGATGACATGAAGGAGTTGATCGAGCTTGTTATGGACTCTGATGGATGCGTGGCCGAGCTCATTTCATTTCTTTCTGGTATGCCTGCGTAATCGGGAGGAATGTCATGACCCGCAACTGAAGGCCAAGCTCCCTTCAGGACTCGGACACTAGCTGTGACGAGATTGAACTAGTAAATTGTGTTGGATATCCACCTTTTGTTGTCACATGATCTAATGATCGTTACGCACGAGTACAAAACACTCTCCCCTGCACGTACAAAAGTTACCGCGAAACAAGCTAAAACTACTAACACGGACAGGCGGCGTACGCGCCGCCCACGCAGCAGCTCTCGCACGCACACCGCTGCCCAAGATCCAGGGCTCCCGCATCGCAGTTCGTAGTGGCGTTGCGCAGAGTGCTGTGTTTGATTGAACTCGGCTTTTGCACCAGAGCATGTAGGGTTGCGGAGCCTACGACTACCCTTTCGTAGAGTTCCTCTCTCAGTTCTATGCCTTCGCCCACCACCACGAGCCCGAGTGACGTATCCTTACAGTGCGTGTGCACGTGTGCAGCTGTAAGACACCGTTGCCGATGCTCTACGGGACTCGCGTGGACAATCCACTGATCAGCGCAATTTTTTTTGGGACAAGGTGTACATTGCACAATCTCAAGAAGTCCATGTCCTTGCCAAAACGAGCTTCACTTGTTGCAAGCATACCCGAAGACTGGATTACAACAGTTGAAGCCGTGCGAAAAAGCTTCGTGCGAGAACGTGTGAAAGTCAAGAAAGAGACTGGACCTGTGTAACAATGCAGTCCCCTTGGTTGAATACGAGTGAAAGGACCGCATCGTGGGCGTGAAAACTCAGCCATGCATGGAGCCCTCTTACCGTGGGTAACGTGACCGTGCTGTGCAAGCTGGCAGGCAGAACCCGTTCACTGCTGCGGGTCTGAGGCTTTTCCGATGTAGTTGCACGTGCTTTTTCCCGACTGCACCAACATGGTTCCGCAGCGATCACCGTTAGCCGCGCTGGTACAAGCATCCGACGCAGCAAGAAAGAGAGTGAGCATTAGCAGACCTCTCACGATGAGAGCACGCTCTACAGCAAGTGCCGAACGGTAAACCAAACTTCTCTGGATAACACACAGTTTGTGCAACATCAACATCCGTTGACTGCCACGGAACCGGATAAGGGCACGTCTGCTCCAGGCAAGCGTGATGAAGGCACTCCTTCGGATACAATGCGCGGTACTTGGCGAAATAGCCATAATTGTGAGAGTCGTATTCCACTTTGAGCAACAGCACCATGTCAGCGTTGTCAGGAGACGGGAAAATATCCATTTCCTCATTGAAGCATCCAAAAGCGTGACCTGTCTTTGTTCGGCAAGTGCTGTCCGATTCACAGGTGATTATGAAACTCGGAGGCAAAGGACCTAAAGATGGAGTGGGAATAAATTGCTCCACAAGTCGAATAAACTCATCCAAGTCGAAACATTCCTCAGAAGGTCTTGGTGGCGGCGTGTAGATTCCTGGCAGAAAGGGTATGGGGTCTATAGGGTATAGACCAGGAACAAATGGCGGTCGTGGCGGGTGGGACGCAGTTGACGGAAGAACTGCGAACTGTGTGGCGAGAATGAGACACAAGTAGAATACGAATATGATCGAAGACATGACTGTGGAATTACGTTTGCAGGCGATCGAAAGATAGTCGAGGAGGAAGTGGGATCATCCTCACACTAATCTGTTTATATAGTGCGCAAGACTCCTGAAGGGAGAGAGCAAGATAATGTCAGTTAACGTCAGCTAAACGGTGATCCGATTAGGATGGGTAATGCGAATTGGAGAACAGTGTGCCCGTGAGGCGCCCACTTCCAAGGGTGCGGTCAGTTGTCCAAGCAGATGTCGAAGTTGTACGCGACAGAGCGCAGGTAGGTGATCGGCGCATCCACCCACGGATTCTGATACTGAGTCTCATTGACACCAAACGCTCCATGTCGACAGTTCGTATCTCGCAGCTCCGTCAACCCTACTACAGTCTTATTCAACGCATCAATGAATTGTTCGCGAGTAGAGCCCTGTGGCCAAGCCATGACCTTCTGTCTCTCCTGCTCTGGCCCACACATTTCGCCCCCATTAGCCAGAGGCATGCTCAAATACGGGTAATGCGTCATCATCGGTGCCCATCGATTGAGTTTGAACAGGTAGTACTCCACGCAGAATTGACCATAGATGTAGTCGGAGTGAAATGGATAGTAGATTATGTGCGTCGCGTTCACCTCAATGGTGCTGCTTGTCGTCCAGGTAGTTGGATAACACGGCCGGAACTGAAACAGCCGACGACCTATAATGTCAGGCGAGAATGGTGCGTTGGTTGAGCAGCTGGACGCAACCACCGAGCCAACTAAAAACCAGAAGAAGATTGCGGCAAAAACCATGTTGACGTCGCTTTTTTCCTAGTTCCCCTTTACGAAGAAGAACGTTGTGCGTGTTGCTGAGAACGTTCACCGTTTGGTGCGCGGTTTCTTTTATCCTAAATGAGAACGTGAGCTGAAGAGTAACTTTCATGTGAACGACAACCCTACGTGGACGCTCGCACAGTTCTTTTTGTAAGCAGATTTGGCTCCGCAACATATCTGCGTATGAATTCACCGTTGTCTGATGTTTTTAGATTCAGCAAGCGAAATGAGCTTGGTATCTTATATACTTCCTTTCGTTATTGTCGTCATGACAGGGCTTTCTGTTATGTCTACTCATTATGCCCCGCCTTCACGTTACAAATGACATGTCAAACGTTAATTACCAGCCTCGGTCCTCGCTGGGGCACCACAGACGGTGGTTCGTTTTCACTCGAGAGGGACAGGACCTAGTATTACTATGTGCACAACCGTCTGCTTTCCTACCGCATCCTCAGTGTGCCTTGTCGACGAGACCTCGCAGGTTGGAGATATTTTGAGATGACATGTACCCTTGTATATGGAGACAAGCTCCAACAGCTTTGCCCAGTAACTTTGCAAGGGAGAGGGGCGTTCTACATGTATGTGACGTTTTTTAAAACAAAAATAGAAGAAAAAGTTATTGATCACTCTCCATTCGCTCTCTGTAGATCTTCATTGTTTGGGTAGCGTATGTAGGAGACGCAGAGCAGGCACTTGCCCATAAGGCTCTGCTGCGCCGTCCGGCACCGGTGGACGCGTTCAGTGAGTCCCACAAGGACAACACTGCTCCTGGGTGGATGAGGAGGGAAATTAAAACAAAGGAGAAACGCCGCAGCGAAAGCCATCGTGAGACGAGAATGACGGCGATGCTGCGGTGAAGCAACGACGACAGGGATCGTCAACCATGAGGACCAGAGGACCGCCGGCGATGCTCATTAGATCTGCCATCCGCTCACTCGCCGTTTAAAATAAATCAACTTCTTTGTTCCTCGAAATACCAATGTTCTTTTCTTACGAAGGACAGCAACGACGGACACCAACAACAAATAGTATTTCGAGGCACGAAGAAGCAGTTTTATCGACATCCGTGAGAGCGCTGGACACGTTTGCTGGTTCTGGGCGGCGGCTAGCTCTTCACCTCTCTGAGTGAAGGGAACAAGCCGTCGCGTGATCGAGCCACCGCCGCAACCATCGCCGCGCTCTCAGGAGTGTCCTTCACCTGCGCCGACCAGGCCGCAGTGCTTGTTCGGTCTTCCCGCCCACCTCCCCAGCGCTCTTTAGCGCTTGCTTGTGGCCCAGAAGCGGTCTTTACCGCTTACTGTGGCCCAGCGACACCACCAAAACCAGTAAAGATCGCTGACCGAGCTATTAAGGAAGACCGATAAATTTGTTTAATTGCCCTGGGATGTTGTTCGCGTGTTCCAAGCCTGTTGGTGTCCAAGTAGAACACGTGTTCCTCCTCCTTGCTGGAGGATGCGGAAATAAACCAAATCGTTACCATTTACGTCGCTTGAAAACCTGGTATATTTCACGGAAGCTGAACACATGTACGACGTGTACGACGGTTCACATCATCCACGTTCAATACAGTTCCGGGCTAATTATTACACTGTAAGTGATTTCATGACTGAAAGCCAGAAAGAGGAACGAACACCGCTGGCAGTTTTCGACCGGCGAGCCGTTTCTAACGAATTCATGGACTTCATCGAGATGAGCGAGCCGAGCCTTGTCTTGTTCGCGATACCAGGGGCAGCACAACTATATGCCTGTCTCTGCAACTGTATTACCGTATTACCATCGTTCCGAACAAAATCTGTTGACGGCCTCCGTCCCATGTCGGCTCCCGCATGGAGCTGCACATCAGCAAAATGAACGCACGGTAGGTTTGTCTTCTGTTCGTGTGCGTGTTTGGCCCCATGCACATCGCACATGGACAGTACAAAGAGTTGATAAATGACTATAGCTGCGCGCAGGAAAATCAGGCCTTGCAAAAGGAGCGATTTCCCGACTAGAACTACGACATTGAAGCATCCGACGACTCGAAGCAACCATTCCCGCTCATATGGGAGCCCATCCTGGGATCGGTCGACGGCTGCAACGGGCTAGATGATGAGTACTACAAGAAATTCTCCTTCACCGTCGTTCTGGACAAGTCGTGGATCGATTTTTGCAACGAAAATAAAGGCCGTTCCATGACTTTGTTTTTCTGTTAATGGTTAATTCTTAATCAATTCATTTACTGGTTGCTTGCACGATTTTGTTCCAGGAAATGCAGAGACCAACAGCTGTAAAAGAACATCGATGAAGCAGTGGAGACCATTCATGCAAGGCTCAACCTGGCGCACATGATACTCTCTCCTAAAACTATACGCCTGCTTCGACAACTCTCCAGAAGAGTTAAAAACTATGAAAAGAAAGGAAAAAAACGCAAAGCAGTCCTCGCAAAGTTTACAACACAAATGGTCTGTGCAGCAGTGCTTTTTGACTGGGACTATGTACAAACACAACCTCTCAGATGTGTGCTACCACGCCTTTCTTTTGATTCCAATGCGCATATTGCCTCGTTAACCGACAATCATTTCAAGCGTATGTACCGAGTTTCAAAACCTCAGTTTCGGATTCTTCGCAGTACTGTTTCTTCTCTATTGACCAGACGGCAGAACAATCATTCGAACATTGCCGCTTCGCTTTCGACATCTGTTATGTTATTTGTCACACTGCGTCTACTGGCTGGTGCCAGTTACCTTGATCTGTTTTGGCCATATGGAATTGCCTTATCAACAGTTTATAATATATTCACAGAGACTCTACTATGCCTCGAATGTGTGCTTCCTTAAATCAAATTTCCGAAGACTGAAGAGGATTGTGTTCAGCAAGCTGAATTATTTTCGTCGTTAAGAAAAAGTCCGCTTGAGGGTGTGGTTGCGACGCTGGATGGACTTGCAATTGAGATTAGATGCCCTTCATTGAAGGATGCTCCTGACCCAATGAAGTATTATAATCGTAAGAAGTTCTTCGCAATCTGTGTACAAGCTGCTCTGCAAGCCGACTACAAATTCTGCTTGGTCTCGGCCCGTCACTCCGGTGGCACACATGATGCAACGGCGTTTTCAAATACAAAGCTTTATGATTTGTTGCATGGAGACAAATTACCAGCGTGGGCTGCGGTTGTTGCTGATGACGCTTATTCTAATAAGTGCAAGGTCCTCACGCCGTACTCTGGTCAAACATTGACAAAACGGCAGGACACATTTAACGCGTATCACTCAATTACGCGTGCTTGTGTAGAGCAAGCGTTTGGAATTCTAATATGCCGGTTCGGAATCTTCTGGTCTGCCATTAGATATCCGTTGTGGAAAGTCACTTTAATCGTTATCGTAGCGTGTAAGTTACATAACTTTCTCCCTGATAACTCTGACAGAGATGGATATGAATACGTTCCTCATCATGAAGGTAATCACGTAAGTGGCAGTCTTTTCGTGCATTTCCAGGATGGACTACATACGGAAAGAGACAACATGCGAGGGCAAAATCGCTCTAGAGAAAGCTCTGAATTGCAAGATTCTCTTGCAGAACAACTTGAGAGAATGGGATTCGTCAGACGCAGAACGGCTTAGCTTTCACGGACACTGTCGCCTGAAAATGACACATTTGGTACACATCTTGCATCATTATTGCCCGGTAGAAGTACTTGAGGGCTCCTGGTCAGTATTAAAACGTTAAATGTCAGAAGCAGACGATTTGGACGGTATGATTTATGCACATTTGAAGTACTTGACAGCTCTCAAGGAACGAACACTTTTGTCAGGCAGAAGTAGATATGTTGCCGTAGAGCTTTAGAACGTGCTTGAAAGGGTGCTGTATTTCATGAAGTGCAACATCGAGTGTGCAGTATTGTTCATAATCATCGTTTAAAGGGAATTGGCGACAACGAAGAGTATGGAGCGGAAGGACAAAAACTGGATGGGCTGATAGAAAAACGATGGGGCTCGAATACGCGTTCGTGAGTTCCTCTAGCGGGTTCCTGAATGTTCTAAGAAAACACTCCAGGTTTGGGGATACATGTGTGTTCTTAATGTCCCGTTTGGATCAGAACGAGTTTTATTCGAGGTACGCGTTACAGACCTAGGCTGGAAGGGCCGAGAAACGGGGCGCAGGAGCTGAAGAAATAGAACAATGAACATACTGAGAGATATTAACGAAGGATTGGCCTCAGACCATTCTTGCATTGCGCCCTCGATTTTTTTCCAGCACCGGTAGACCCAAGGCCGATAGTTTGAGAATCGTACGGGCTTGGGGTTCTTGGCGGGCCAAGAGAGTTGTATTCGTTCAGAGAAACGACCCTGATTCATTCCTGGCGAAGGGGACAGATACAGCACACTTGAGACTCGCGTCTTTGTGAGATCAAGAGTGTTGTTGACCATTTCGGTCAAGGAAGCCAGGCGTAGAGGACTATTCCTTTGGGTTTAAGATGCTTAGAGCATGGCAGGTTTGCAGAAACGGGAGGGAAAAAGGGTCGATTGGATCAGTTGCGTTCTCGAATGTCAAAGCATTGCGTCAAGAAGGCCGGGTGTGATGGTGATTGGCTTGTTCAACATACGATAGACAAGAAACCACGGACCAGGCGGCATTTTGGGAACCAAGTTAAGACCAAAGTGCGCTAAATAGCACAGAATCCGATTTAAAAGGTGCGGGAACGCGATTTGGCGCCGTGGTGAGACGGGCGAAGCCCACGAAGGAAGCAAGCTGCGCACGGTTTTGGTGACCAGCTTTGAGCCGGCAGCTGGATTGTAGCGCTGCACATCTCTTACGATCCTACTCGTAGTTGGCGCCCCTTCAACACCGCACTCATTGACGGACAGCCAAAACTACTTCTTCACGTCCCATGCTTAGAACTTGGTCCACTCCTCGCTTTCTGCTTCGTGCACTACCCCAATGACTTCTTCAGTACATCTCTCCTCCCGCAGTTGGGCCATCACTCAGGTTCATTCGCCACTGGACTTGCTTCTGAATATCCGTTTACAAGGGTACCGAACAACATGTCATGCTTGCGACAGTCGTCGAAGATCACGGCATGCAACAGCACTTCAACAGCTGCGAACTACTCTTCAGCAGTGATACAGCTTTGAGGCCTTCGTAGTGCTTCCTTTGCTCCTCACACACCGAGCCCATCACGAATGCATCGCAGGAACGCTCCAAGCGTGCACCCCAACTTCTGGGCAAAGTTAGCAGTGAACCACACCAAGAGAACCTGCGCTGCGTCTTACCCCATACCAGTGCTATCCATTGTCATAATTGTGCTTTTGGGAGACTTCACGCTGGACGACCCTGCCACCGTCGACTTTTATGTACGAGGCGACATACGAACGCGTCTACATGACGCAAGAAAAGCGGCAATTCAGCAGTTCGAGTTTGATCCCAAGTCCGTTACTGTCTAGCGCAAAGTCTTCAAAGTACAGCAAGCCGTTAACTTGCAGCTTCGAGGCAGACTTTCAGATGGGAGTCTGCCTGTGACGGACGAACAGAAACGACAAGCCCGTAGCGTCTTTTCTCGTCAAAACCTTGCTGTCTTGAAGAATGCGGAAGATTTCATCTTGGACAGCCCCCAGTATCAACAATTCTGCTTGTTTGATGAAACTGCGCGAGATGGTAGGGGACAGGTCAGAGCATGTAGCTTCCCCAAATCTCTGCTTAACAGCAGGCATCTCCATGGCATTTGGGTGAACGGAACGCTTCGCGATGGGCAAGAAGGAAACCAACTCCCTTCCGCTACCGCTTTCTCAAACTTTATCGACTCGCTGTTCTCTATGGATGCTGGTTGGAACACCCTCACTAGTCACACATATGCAAGACTCATGGGAACCGATTTCTCGCCCAACGGAGTCCGGAACGCATGAAGCTCTTAGGATGTCGAAGGAGGTTCTATCGGAATATGGTTGAGCTTCAGATACAGAAAAATCCAAACAACAGTTCAGATGGTGTCCATGAAGATGGTATTCCTTGACGTGGAGACAGTACTACAACCGATCCAAGTGCAAGTCAGGACATGCAAGATGACTTTGTACTGCCCGGCGTTGACATAAAGCTCAATGATAGTGGAGATAATGCACCCCTTCGCAAAGTTTCGAATCAAAATCGTCTGTCACGCAGAATATTTGCCATGAAGAAGCACGACACAGTCATCATCGGTATTGGGGTGTTTGGAAGCATAGAAGTCGGTGCGGCATTGCCACTCGCAGCTGCGTGCATAGCGGAACTAATCAAGGGATCGGAGGTGTGGCGGAAGCCGCATCAGTAATTGCCTTTAAGTATTATCGGGGTGCAGGGGTTTTCGTCTTGGATGTCGATAGCAGGCAAGACTGGAAGTAACGAGAAGCGGGACGGGAGAGATGAAGAAATAGAATAATGAACAAACTGAACAAATCAGGAGATGTTTGCCAAGTCCTGACCTCAGACCGTTATTTCATTTCGCTCTCCATGTGTTCTCCAGTACTGTACACTTTGGACCTCCAGTTTGGGACTCATGAGGGCTTGGTTCTTGGCGTATCAAGAGCGTAGTGTCTGTCCACAGAAACGAATTATATCCAATCCCAGGGAGCGGGATAGGTACAGCCCAATGGCCACGCAATCAAAGTGGGGCATAGTCTTCGAACCCATCTAACACCACATGAAATGACACCGGTTCGGTTCTTTGTCATGAATTAATCCCACTCGCACGAACTTATAACGCATCTTGCGCTCGTGCGAGCTGTGAAAGAAGCTTTTGTATAATCCCTTCAAGGATTTTTCTCTCCTCCTCAGTACCTGCCTTCTCAAGCATTTGCTGTGCTTCATTTAAGGCCTGCAGTGTGGATCTGGTAGCCCGTGAAACCGCATCAATTTCTTCGAACGACCGCTTCCGCCTCTCAGACTGTGAAATATTACCCTCACTATCTCGCTCATTTTGGTTCAAAGCAGATATCAGGCTGTCAGCACCGACGATTTGTATCTCTCGCGGTTCTGTCTTCTCTCGTGGTTCCGTCTTCTTTCGCCTGGAGAAATGAACATCTCGCCCACCAAAACCATACGGGCTTACGCCACCATCAACGCCCTCCTCACGCTGCGCATCGGTGCTCAACGCACGAGTTGTCAATGGCTGTAGGATTGGATGCTTCTGTAAGAAGCAGTATCCGTACATTATATACGACTTTCCATCCGCAAAGGTTGGAAACGCATCTGGGTCTCCCTGTCCGGAAGCTTCAAAACGAGACACACACGTGCCGTAATGACTTTTGAACTCCCCGAACTTACGCTTGAGCACCCCAGCATCACGTAAATGCGGCCTTTGGGCGGGGTCAATTCCGCTAATGTCACTCAATGTCACTCCGCCACACAACCCTGTTATTGCTTCAGGCCTAAATGTGTCGTCATTGAAAAGCGGAGCAATTGAAGTTGTCCACGGATCCTCGTGTTGTTCGTCTAGTTCTGCTCTTGTCATGCACTGCGAGAGACGTTGTCTTGCTGCAGTCATCCGCGCATCCGCCATAACATGTAACAAACGACAAAGTTCTACGGCTTCAGAGGCTGGTTTTCGATCTTTTTCTTCAGTGTGTCTCGTTGTTTCGATTGACAACGGTGGCATTCCCACATTTAACTCTCCATTGATAATGACTGGAACGTCTCCTTTGAGATACAATATTTCTTCAGAGCCATCTTGGTTTCGCTTCGTTCGAATTGTGGTAGATGGAAATTTGGAGATCCACTGTACACTATCTGATTGTGAATCTTTGTGCGACTGCGTCATTTGAAGAATGTATTCGATTCTGAGACACCTTTGAACCATTTTGTGGGCAATAAGCAGTCTTTTCGTAGCAAGTTTTGCGTTCTGTGCTCCAATGATTTTGAGAGCTTTGAGTATAATCTTGCACTTTTGGGTGTCGAGAGAAGCCTGTTGTACCAAGCGCTTGGCATGGTCAAGGGTGAGTGGAGCGGATGTGGAAGACGAATGTTTTTCATCTTGTTGGCTCACATTGAGAGTGCAGGAAGGTTGAAGGTTTTCGACCTGTTGCGGGCGTTCAGCGGGTGCGTCGGAGCTTGCGGTAGTCTTTGTTCCTTTCTCCATGGAGCTTCTATCTTGATATGTACAAGGGTGTTCAGTATCTGAGGCTATTCAAAGCGCTTCAACAGTTTCTTTCATGACTGCGGAGATATTTGGGCTGCAGACGGAAACGAAAAACTTTACCAACGTGGCCGCATACGATTGGCTGTCTGCAGATTTCCTGTTCACAGTTTAGTCATAAAGAAAGTCATGGAACGGCCCTAAGGGGGCGTTCAGGAGACAAGGGCTCAGAACGCTCAAGGCGACGCCCAGGCTGCTGTTCAACCGCGTGTCGTACCTGTATGAGAAGCAGTTCGGAGTGCGTATCCGCATCAGTCAAGTGGTGCCTTTACCAAACTTGGAAATGGCTTGCGATAATAATAATGGCGATGTAGGTGACGGCACCTTTGAGACCAGCACGTGGCAGCAGCTGCAGGACGCAGAGGTGGAGCTGGAACCCGGGTCGGCGGGTATCATACGACTGGGCACTGGTGATCTCCGTGACGATGTGTACTGCGACTCATATGCCCCAGGTTCCGCAATCTGCGAACAAGACGCCATCACGGTGAACCAGTGGATACCCTTCGCGAACGACGGGTCGTGCAGATTTCAGCATGAGGCAGCACAGACTCTTGCGCATGAGATTGCTCACTTGTTTGATGTCTGTGAGGATACACCACATTGCCTCAACGGACATCTTCAGAACGAGATTCCGGATATCATAGTGTGGGATGGAGGCGAGGCGTCTGAAAATGCGAGGGAGCAGGGAATGTTCTTTAAGCTTCTTACTGCTTGTACGCCCGCGTACGAGGATACGCTGTGTCGAATGGTGAAGGAAGCACCTTCTAACTGTGGTGTTGAGATGCCCAGAAGCCGTAAAGCTCGTAATTCTACAAAGTCTATCGCATGAGTGGAAGATTGATGTCATGGGCTAATCTGAACACTCGTTTTATGAGGTGCGACGTCATCCTGTCAAGCAATTGCGTCGATAGTCACTAGTGGTCATGAAGTAGTCATCTCATACCATGTGTCTGAGTTTAAGCGTACGTCACTCTGCCGTAAGTTCTGGGTCTCCCAAAACTTTGTGGGCAAGTTCTAAAACCGTGTCGCGAAACACAAAACCCTGGGATTGCAGTGAAGTGTCTTTTTGGTTTCGAGTCAGTAATTCGAGCCTGATGGATACGGTACGCAAAATCTCATTTTTCTGGGCAAACGGATGTGGACAGTTTTAATCAGAAACAAGAAGAAAGCGTGATTGATATTTGCTATTTGTGATTTCAGGTTGGGCCCACTGGCGATGTCAAATATTTCTGCAAAACATGAAAACTAACTCAGAAATAAACAAAATTTTGTATATAAAATCAGAGCGGAACCACGGTATTGGTTTCTGAACTTCGCTCCTGGCCTCGAAGAGTGGGCTCAGTGTCCTGAAAGTGTCAAACATTACAGTGACCCGCACGTACTTAGGTAGGCAACAACCGAGCTCGAGCAGCGAAGTAAAAAAATGGCTAGAACCTTCATTCCATAGGTTATGGGCCCCACGCTTTGAAGATCTCCGAACACTCCCGACCCATCCATGACCCAGGTCGTCTAACAAGCAAAGCACAAAGGCAGACCCCAACCCTAGACAAACTCGCCTGCTAGGCCGCGAGCTTTAACGTGATCCATACATAGCCACCCTCTACCAAAACGCCATTCTTACAGCAACACACACTCATAAACCTCAGAATACGACCCAAAACCAAGAACATATCCACTCAAATACTCCCACAAACGCCACAGACGCGACAACCATATCAAATATACATCCAAGCCCTTCCCTTAAAGCCACCACCAACTTACTCATAAATAACCAAAAACTCCACAAAATCCCGGAGCTTGACCGCAGCAAATACGTTCCGTGGTACCTGGCCTTACAGACTTACGCTCCCCTAATAAAGGCATTAGAGCACTTTGAAACCAATCCAACAGCACCAACAAAACCCATGAAACTCGAAACATTCTCCACAAAGAAGAACAAAATTCTCTCCGCAGTTTTAAGCAGCGTCCCATCCAGTATGCTAGGATTGCTAATCGTACCACAAGACAGGTCTACCCCGCATGATTTTGTACAAAGAATAATAGAGCACATCAACTGCTCAACAAAAGAGGAACACCAATTTCTGTAAACAGAAGCCGCGAGCATCCTTTTCAAGACAGATAGAGATATCGAAGAGTTCATCAAAGCACATACAAAGATAAGAAAAAAGATGATAGTAGCACAATATCCAAGTATCAGCGACGAAGAGACAACAGTTGACTTTATGATAACAGGCATCCGCAGAAACTCCGCCAACAATCCAGTTATCGCACATATACTAGCAAACAAGCCATCAACCATCAAAGAATTCATCAGGAAATTCAAAGATATCTATCCACTTTACACTCCAGGAAGCCTCACTCCATCATCTTCAACCGGATACACGCAATTTACCGGGGACTACGGAACTGCAGTTCCTCCTTATCTGAACGTATATGCAAACCAGACACCGCATCGTGGCAACCACGCATACCGAAATCGACCCGGCTCATACCGCCGTCCCTCTGGTAGGGGAAATCCTTACAATCGACCGCGAGTACCCCCTAATCTTTTATGCACATACCACACATCCATTGGTGTTTTCTGCAACCACACAGATCAGGACTGTAGAGATATAAACCATCTAAAGTTCATGAAAACGCAGGCGAACTTTGCCCAAGTAACACAGAACTATCCTCCATTCACATATCAGGCACAAACCCCTCACTCACCAATGCACTATACGCAACAAGCCCTCCCCCCTCTGTGCTGCAATGGCAATCCGATGTCGGCACAATGAAGGTTCTCATAATGGAGCTCTATCCATTGAGCCCTGACGTGTCAGACTATGAATATGAACCCCGTTTCGGGTGAAATTGGAAATATTGTTGGGACGTACCTTGTTAGGTGAATCGGGGATAGAACCTATGAAATAGGTGTACAGTAAGGCCTTGTGGCATATTTGTCCAAATATTTGGCGTCACACCCGCTGGGTAGATACTGTGGCACCCTGACACTGGGTTGTCCACTTGTAGAGCCCTCGTGGGAGTGCGCAGCCCTAGATACAGTAGATAGTATATATGCTCGGGCGATCTCGCCCTGGAGCCACTAAGTAAAACTCGCCTGAGTCGTATCTTCTTCTTGAAGTACGTGGTCTTCATCCCGAAGGCTGGGCCATGGTTGCTACTGCCTACGTAGGTTCACGGCTTCTCTAAGGAGAGTAATCACGACCGGTTTCGGTACAATCACCCCTCAGGGTCCCTAAGGAACTTTTTTACTACCAGTTTCTGGCTTGTTTTGCTAATTACCCCAGTATCAGGTTGTATTTGTTGTCGTTCACCGAGGTACCGGGTCTTTGTTCAGTTCATCGTTTTCCTGGTGCAGGTCTGGCTTCCGCCTCTGTATAGAGTTATATTTGGACACACGTGTGTGTGTTTCTCGTTCCGCTATCGGCCCTGTTCCCGCCGTTGGCACGGGCCGTAGCTTCGCTCGTGTGGTTCTCCGTAGGAGCATTACACCGTCTTATGGCACCGTTCGCTCCACTTCTAGACTCGTTCTCTCTTGATCCGTCGTCGGTTATTCCTCTCTAGGCCCACGCTCTTCTTTACCTCTGCAGGTTATTCCAGTACCGTCTCCGGTTTACACCCGGCTGCCACGCGGCACGCGCACGGGCAGAGGGCTCTACTTCTGAGTTCGCTCTTTTGTGGGAGCAGGACTCGGACACCCTGGTGGACACGTACCCTCTTTGGGGTTTGCTCTACATTCTGGTCTCCCGACCTAGAAGAGTCTAGTGGACTAGGGCCTGAAAAGGAAGTTTAATTGAAGTAGTACTCATAAGAGTTCGAAACTAGAAGTTTGTTGTTGTTTTTGAAGTTGTTTCCCCGCTTGGGTTCGTTTCTGTCATTGAAATGGGATCCGGAAAACGGCCAAGTCCGTCCAAGGCCCGTTCTGTTGGTTCTGGTTTACCCCCGCAAGCGCGGTCAGATCCTGGACCGCTACCGGTGAAAGAGAAGAAATCCGGGAGCCGGAAACAACCGTCGAAGACGTCTGATGCCCCAGTGGCCGGGCCTCCTTCCGTTCCTCTGGAAGCACCCTTATCCGCTGCTGCGGCAAGTGACGCAGTATTATCCGAATTGGATACTCAAGTTCGCATGCTTGAGGCCCAGAGTGCGGTGAGAGCTAGCTCTCAAGCTGCACTCAAAAAGGAGGTCGAATCGCTTCGCGAGGAAGTGAAAGACGCTCAAATGAGAGATGTTTCGGGAGAAATCCAGCCCCTGAGACAAGAAATGAACTCAATTTTGGAGTGCTTTGGCTCCCCACAGGGTTTTGTGGATGCCTATCATCGGACAATGGAGGAGTTCCGTGCCACAACGGATCGAACTCACGCTCGTCTGGGTACCCTCGAAGCCATTGTCAGGATAGATGAAGAAGTAGAAGTTCCACCACGGGAGAAGTCTGTTTCGAAAGATGTCGTTCATCAATCTGATAAGAACAGCCATCGCAAATCCTCAAAAGAGTTTCGCCACCACGTGGATTCGTCTGACTCTGACTATGACTCTGACAGCTCGGACAGCTCGTCATCGTCGTCATCGTCGTCATCGTCCGCTGCCTCGGAAGGTAGTCGTCGTCGACACTCTCGATCGTCCCGTTCAAGGGCCACGTTTACCTCTCAAGGTGCAATTCGTACCCGGGAGAAGGGAGCTAAGTGTCCTGGTCTTAAGGAGTTGAAGCCTACGGATCCGCTTTATCGGAAGTTGTTATCGTACCGTTACTACCGGTTACAGAAGTCCGAAGGGAAGAGAACCTCTAGAAGCACCGAAAAGGTGAGGGCCCACATCCGCAAGCTCAGCGTGACACTCAAGAATCGCGAGTTTACAGGAGAAGACCCCATCCGGGTGCTGGATTTCCTCTCTAGGTTCGTTCATGAAGCCGATATTCTCGGAATGATGGAGTGACAGGCGTACATTGCCCTCCCCTATTACCTGAAAGGTCAGGCTGAAGACCAGTTTAATTCCATCCTTGGATCGTCAAGAGCCTCGAAAGGCGGAGTCGCGTGTTGGCCCGAAGCGGTTCATTACCTCTTAAGGTCATACGCTACTGGTCATGCCATTCAGCAGGCTACGTCGGCCCTTAGGGAACTGAAGCAACGTCCGGAAGAAACGGAAACGGCTTGTTCAACGCGCCTGAATAAGGCTTTCCACCGCTGTGGTAATGTTCATCCTTCACAGGAGAGATGTGCGATGTTTGTCGATGGGTTGAATCCCGCGATTCGGGCACTGGTAGCCCGTTATCGGGAGGAGAATCGGAAGATAACCTATTCGGAATTGGTACAGTACGCCCAGGCTGAAGGGGATACGCTCCGAGCTTGGCGTCCCTCCAAGTCGAAGCCTCGTAAGGTACTGTTTGCCAATAATTCTGACTCTTCTCTGGCCCTTTCATATGGGAATGAAGCCAGTATGGACATGGATAATGTGCACCTCATAGGTAGTAATCCGAGTTCTATCGGCACTTCAATTGCCACCTCGGAATTGCCGTCAACCACGGTGCCGTCTACGGAGTGCGATTAGGCCCTGTATACTCAGGACCGCCGAGTTCCGGCAGCACCGATATCCTATGGAAGTCGCATGATGAGGACGACTCGCCCAGGATGGAGGGATAGCACCCAGCAGGGTCGTGTTATAGCGCGTCCCACCGATGGTTCAACCGCAGTGATCTGCTACGAATGTTATGAATTTGGTCATATCTCACCGCAGTGCACGGTCCCGGCACGGGATAGGTTGAACATCGTCACTCAGTTCGAGTCTCTGACGCCCGAAGAACAGGCACGGGTCCCCAGAACATCCTATGAAGGCGCTAAGCATTCGTTGGCCCTTCACGGAGCTGCTAGAACCATGCATGGTAACCCTGCCTTCGGGCAGAATAACCTTCAGGCTCAGCGTCGCGAACCGGTAAACGGGAATCAGGTAGGTCCCGCGGAGGGAAATCGCCCGCATCAGGCGGTTCCAGCTCCGAAAAACTAAATATGGGAGTCTCCCCGACGGGAGGGGCGTCTTCCAAGTCGAAGCAGAAGACGCCCGAGGCGCCTCCGCTTCGCTCCCCGACTGTTACGATTTTATCAAGGAAATTGGTAGCCACCGACGTGGATTCGGAACACTTTTGTGTTCTTTGTCGACCGTGGATACGGGCCCGTAATCCCCGTCTCCCGGATAGAATCCTGGTTATGGCCAAGGGGAACTATAAAGTTTACGCCGATCTCGGCCTTTCAGAACATTTTATGGTTCGTCAGTTGGCGGTCTTAGACACAGGCGCTGCTCCTAACCTTATTCACAGGAAACTGATACCGCCTGCTCTTCAGGAACGTGTTCGTTACGGTCCATCAATGGATACTTCGGATGCCAACAACAATCCGATTAGTACGGCTGGTTACATTTCGCTCCTGATAAGATTAGGAAGGCACCTCGTGAAGGTAGATTTCGTCGTTTGCGATTTGCTAGCGGCACCAGTTATACTGGGTCGTGATTTCTGTGACAGGTTTGTGGAAAATATCTGTCCTCGGAAGCGTACCATAGAAATGGAAGACGGTTCAGTAATTCCGATTGTCCGGAGACCTCTGCGAGCCGCTACGCGGAAACACGTACCGCTTCCAGTTGCACATCAGCCTACCAAAGGCACAGTGGCATCAACGAAGTTGCACGTGCTCAAATCGGTGCACCTTCCGCCGGAGTCCCAGGTGTGGGTTGAAGTCGTCACCAAACAGTTTGGTCTACACACAGTGCAGCCGTCACCGGCACTATACGAAGAGCGCCAGATCGCTTTGGCTAATGGAGTCGTAACGATTCAACCGGATGAAGCCTTTAAGGTCCTCGTCGCCAATCTTGGCAAAACCAAACAATGGTGAACAAAGAACCAAGTAATTGGCACGGTACTACCGCACCCCGCTGCAGTGATACCCACGAAGATTTTGATTGGAACCGTGCACGCTGTATCTGACCCTAAGGAGGGGGAGGAGGCCGCCGAATTCGCCGAATTACGGAATGAGTCGCTTGAAGCCGATACGGATGATACCCAGAAGAACTCGGGTTCAGACACCCCAGCACCTTTTGAGGTTAAGCCGTTGCCACCTGGCACTGAACAGACGAACCCTGTTGAGGAGTTAATGAAGCTCAATTGGGAGCACGTACCGGAGTCCCATCGGGAGAAGCAACGCGATATGCTCCGCGAGTTTACGCTCATGTGGGATGGTACTCTTGGAACAATTGGAGTCACAGAGCATTGCATCGATCTACTTCCGAACACTCGGCCCATTGCGCAACACCCTTACAGGGCAGGACCGAAGGCCTGAGAAGAGGAAAAATCTCAAGTCGAGAAGATGCTCCGAGCCGGCGTTATTGAGCCCGCTCAATCCCGTCGGGCGTCACCAGTTGTTTTGGTGCCAAAGCCGGATGGATCATGGAGATTTTGTATCGATTACCGAAAGTTAAATGCGGTTACAGTGAAGGACGTATACCCGATTCCCCGTATGGACGAATATATCGAGTCTCTAGGGAGCGCGAAAGTGCTTACCACTTTAGATGCCAATTAGGGATACTGGCAAGTGCCCATAAGGGAAGAAGATAAGGATAAGACGGCCTTCGTGTGCCATCAAGGCCTGTACCGTTTTCGGAGAATGCCCTTGGGTTAGCGAACGCCCCCGCAACGTTTCAGCGAGCGGTTGATATTCTCCTGGCTAGGTTCAAGTGGACCACCTGTTTGGTATACTTGGACGACATCGTCGTCTTTTCCAATAACATGGAGGACCATCTCACCCATGTACGGGAAGTTATGACCGTTTTACGGGACGCAGGGATTTCCTTGAAGCTTAAGAAGTGCGAGTTTTTCACCGAATCGGTTAAGTATCTTGAGCATATTATTCGCCCAGGGAAGCTCTCAATTGACGAGGTGCGGGTAAAATCCTTGAAAGAGGCGAACCACCCAAGAACTCAAACTGAGCTTCGATCCTTCTTAGGCCTGTGTAACGTTTACCGTCGTTTCGCGCCGAACTTTTCGGATATCGCTTCGCCGTTGAACAAACTCCTGATGAAAGGAAGACCAGTGGAATTGGAACCCTTTGGCGATGCGGAAGCGTCCGCATTTGCGGCACTAATTGAAGCCGTAACGTCGTCACCAGTCTTGGCCCTGCCGAAACCCGGCTTACCCTACGAGGTTGACACTGATGCCAGTGCGAACCGAGTTGGTTGTGCGTTGTTCCAGGTGGAAGAGTCTGGCAAACGTCACCCTATTGGGTATTGGTCGAGATCACTGAATGTGCACGAACGGAATTACTCCGTTTCGGAGAAGGAATGCCTTGCCGTCGTATGGGCCCTCTCAACGTTGAGACCATACTTGATGGGAACCCATTTTCGGGTACACACGGACCATTCTTGCCTACGCTGGCTCATGGAAATTACCGAACCGTCGGGTCGACTGATGAGATGGAGACTCTGGCTCTCGGAATTTTGACTTTGAAGTAGTGTACAAGAAAGGCTCCTTGAACTTGCAGGCAGACGCTCTATCCCGTTTGGGCACTGCAGCAGAAGCTGAACCCACCGAGGACACGGAAGAGATACCATGCTTTATGGTTGGTGACCTCGATGAGGGGAAGACAGAAATCCTATCGGATGATGTGTGTGACGATATTCTCGCCATACAGACTGTAGAACCGGATACCGGGTCATTTGTACCGATTTCGCCCGAGGAGATGATACGGGAACAGCAGATGGATCCCTTTTGTATACAGGTTAGGGCCCGTCTGAACGGTGGGTATAGGATACCTTTCCAGGTGAATGACCAAGGCTACTTGGTGCGAACGGTTGAAACCAACCCACAAATGGTGGTACCTCACTCCTTACAGAGTCGCGTACTACACTTGTCTCACTATGTGAAGTTGGGAGCCCACCCGGGAGGAAGGAAGCTTTATCTCACCTTAAGAAGGGACTTCTATTGGCCCGCAATGGCGTTCGACTGTTACGCAGTCCGCCGCTCCTGTCAGGCTTGTGCCAAGAATGACGTCAAATTAAGAAAGTACTCGAAGGAGTTAACGTTGTTTCCCGCACGGGCACCGCTGGAGTTCGTCGCCATTGACATTCTTGGAGAATTGATTAAGACCTCTCGAGGGAACCGGTACCTACTGGTCATCACCGACAGATTCTCTAAATTGGTTAGAACAGTGCCACTCAAACGGATAACAGCAGCCGCTGTGGCTCAAGCGTTTGTTACCCACTGGGTCTTTGTGTATGGCCCACTGGTACAGTTACTTTCCGATAACGGCTCTCAATTCACCTCGAAGTTCTTTCAAGATGTGTGTAGGATCCTGGATATTAGGAATTTATTCACTACGACCTATCATCCGCAAGCGAACGGACAAGTAGAAAGATTTAATCGAACCATCCTTGGTGCTTTGAGATCCTATGTGGCAGATCATCCCAAGACGTGGGATCAGTTCACGGACGCTATCACGTATGCATACAACACCCAGGTTCATCGGATAACAGGACTTTCACCATTTGAACTGGTACTGTCGAGGAGACCACCTTCTCTAGCCATCGAGGCGCAGCCAACTCTGGATACGTTCCCGTCACCGGGCTTGTACCGCGATGCGTGGAAGAAATGGCTCACCAAGCTGGTACCGGCAGCACGTGCCCCTATGGACAGGGCTTAGCTCGCCTACAAGCGCAACTTTGATAGCCGAATTCGGAAACCGTTGCCTAACCTACAGGTAGGAGATTATGTGTTCCTTCGTAAGGAGTATTACAACCCGGAGAACGAACGCCGCCACAAGTTATCGCCGATTGCGGATGAACCGTACAAGGTTATTTCCATGTCTGGAGACACCGTCGTGCTGGAAATTAATAACCAACACGAACGGATATCACGCGATCGAGTCTACAGGGCACCGAGCCCACTCCAAGATTTGGTAACGCTACCGGAAACCGGAACTGGAGTACCTGCAACACAGGAAGGAACGGAATCAAACGGGAACAGCGCGAACCGCCCGTCGATTCTCCCGCACCAGGGAATGGGTTTATCGGACCTACTTGAGGTATCAGAGCTAGTCAAGGATAGCCCATCTTGCGCTACACCTACGCACTCAACTCGAGTTCGACCCCCGGCTACGGTAATATCAGCTGCCGCATCGCACCCTAAGGAGGGGGAGGACTCTCGTAATCGCGTTCAGGCTGCTCCGGCATCTGCTGGATTGGCTGACGTGCTTGAGCTCTCAAAGAGACAGAAGCCCGGATCGGGAATATCGCCGCTAACGCACACGCGTGTGGGATCCTCGGTCGAGGCGAATGTCAGTAATGAGGACGAAGTTACCCCTGCGGGGAAGACCACTGTTAGTGATGAGAACCCTCGTGGGCAAGCGTCCAAGTCGTTGGCTACTTCTACGCCTCGCTCGGAAGAGGCGCAGAAGGCAAGACGTAACGAAAAGACGGTCTCCGCCAACCCGTCAATGGGTCAGCGCGGCGATTAGCCCCATGAGGAGAACCTACAGCAGGTGTTGTGAAGTGAAGGATCCTTGTGAATAGGGTCGTGGAGCCTGGTTCAGGAAGTGGATGCATGCAATTTGCATGAAGGAACCTTGACAGGTGCGCCCTGTGGCTCAGAAGTCCCCGTGAGAAGCGCGCCGTCATCGGGAGATAATTTGCAGGAGTGCCGCTCGCGTGTGCAAAATTGCACGTACCGGTGGCCGGCCAAAATACTAAATATTTTGAGTGCCAGCGGCGGGGGGTGCATGCGCATGCGCGCGCGCTGGTGCAGAGTGGCACGCCAAATAAATTTACTTGATTTTTTGGCTTGCCACGACGCATGGCGTTTCCGGAATCAGACGATAGTGCACATGGCCACTTGGCAGGTTTGTCGCCCAATAGGGATGCGTTGCACTCCATAGCGTGGCAGAGTACCGAGCCAATCACATGGCGCTGCATTGTTGCAACCCGCCGCCAGGTGCAATAGGGTGGTACGTTGCCGTGGCCCGGGGAATCCGCCACCCTGCACAGCGAGTGTTCAAACGCAGTATCTTCGTTGCAACGGCTCTCCCGCGCCGAGAAGCAACTTCGCCTTGATCAGGAACGTCGTCGTTAGTTAAAGTTGATGCCCGCTGGGAAAAAAGGTTTGTTCACCGACCTCCGAAAGTGAAGAGCTTTCACCGGAAGCCACTTTCGTGGAGCTTGGCAGCCGGAAACGGAAGTTAGCCATTCCCCGTCGTGACGGTTAGCGCTCTCATCGACGAGATACCCCCACCTCACCGAAGCCGGAAACCGGTTGTTACTTGCGCGCACCCGCTCGGGTTACGTAGAAAAGCAAAGCCGAATGTCGGGAACAAGCAAAGGAACCGAAGACGTCGGGGTGTACCCACAGGATTTCGTGGTCGATCGTATCGTAAAGCACGGTGTTGCCCAGGACGGGAAGGTAATCTATCACGTCCGTTGGTACGGCTATCCCCCAGAGCAGGACACTTGGGAGCCAATTGAGCACCTTCCGAGGTCCAAGATTATCGCTTATCACCGAAGAACCCGGTCCGCATTACCCCCAACTCTGGATAATGCCCAAGTGGGATAGACCTGTCACCGACATGTGGTAAATATGGTGTGCCGCTACGCGGTAGGTTGCGAGGAGTTCTAAGAAGAGAAGAGAAGACACCAATAAGGTTGGTCTTATGTACAGTATGAACAAAGAAAGAACGCACCGAATTGTCTGTTCATCGCCGTATAATGGAACTAAGAAGTAAAAAGTCATGAAGTATGTATGAAGATGTTGCCACGAATGGAAATGAAGTGCATCCTGGTTAGGAAATGAAGAAGGAACAGGAAGGAAGTATGAAAGAAGCTCGAACACGAGAAAGATCCTACAGGAGGAGAGAAGTAATGCCAAGGTGTGGCCTAATTGGGTTCATCGTATTCGAGCGACAAAACTACACGTCCTCAGGCACCCTGCCCAGACTACTGGTGACCAGCGTTGCTTTCGGGAGCCGGAGTCGCAAGACCCCAACCCGCGGGAGCTTGAGTGCCCTCCGCAGGGACCTGTGCCGCGTCAGCGCCCGTATTCGGAACGCCCACAAGGGGGATGTCGTCGTCCACCACCTCGCCATCACCATGGTTTAAGAAGGGATCGACCCAGTCCGCTGGAGGCCCATAGTCAGAAGCGGGTTGGTAGCCAAAGGGTTCATGCCTGCTGTAGGAGAAAAGGTTGGAGATGACTTTTGTTGCCGCGAAATCGGAGGAGAGTGATGTTGTGTACCACGCGTTGGTTCAGGAAGCTGCGAAGGTATTGCCGATGTCTCGGATTCCGCCATTCTGAAGATCAGTATTTACGTACCGGTCGCCGGCGCCTTCCCGCAAACCAAAGCGCGAACCCTTGGTTAAGGAGGAGGAGATGTGGAGCAATGGCAATCCGATGTCGGCACAATGAAGGTTCTCATAATGGAGCTTTATCCATTGAGCCCTGACGTGTCAGACTATTAATATGGACCCCGTTTCGGGTGAAATTGGAAATATTGTTGGGACGTACCTTGTTAGGTGAATCGGGGATAGAACCTATGAAATAGGTGTACAGTAGGGCCTTGTGGCATATTTGTCCAAATATTTGGCGTCACACCCGCTGGGTAGATACTGTGGCACCCTGACACTGGGTTGTCCACTTGTAGAGCCCTCGTGGGAGTGCGCAGCTTTAGATACAGTAGATAGTATATATGCTCGGGCGATCTCGCCCTGGAGCCACTAAGTAAAACTCGCCTGAGTCGTATCTTCTTCTTGAAGTACGTGGTCTTCATCCCGAAGGCTGGGCCATGGTTGCTACTGCCTACGTAGGTTCACGGCTTCTCTAAGGAGAGTAATCACGACCGGTTTCGGTACAATCACCCCTCAGGGTCCCTAAGGAACTTTTTTACTACCAGTTTCTGGCTTGTTTTGCTAATTACCCCAGTATCAGGTTGTATTTGTTGTCGTTCACCGAGGTACCGGGTCTTTGTTCAGTTCATCGTTTTCCTGGTGCAGGTCTCGCTTCCGCCTCTGTATAGAGTTATATTTGGACACACGTGTGTGTGTTTCTCGTTCCGCTATCGGCCCTGTTCCCGCCGTTGGCACGGGCCGTAGCTTCGCTCGTGTGGTTCTCCGTAGGAGCATTACACCGTCCTACGGCACCGTTCGCTCCACTTCTAGACTCGTTCTCTCTTGATCCGTCGTCGGTTATTTCTCTCTAGGCCCACGCTCTTCTTTACCTCTGCAGGTTATTCCAGTACCGTCTCCGGTTTACATCCGGCTGCCACGCGGCACGCGCACTGGCAGAGGGCTCTACTTCTGAGTTCGCCGTTTTGTGGGAGCAGGACTCAGACACCCTTGTGGACACGTATCCTCTTTGCGGTTTGCTCTACACAATCTGAGAGGCGATATGATGAAACCAGGAATCCACTACGACCCACGACACACAACAACCTACACAGCCGATCGAAGCACGCAACGCCTTCTACTAGCACTGCATGCCAGTCTTCAACTGCCACTTGAACACTTCGATATCAAATCCGCATACTTACATGAAAAATATCAGCACAGCCGCCCAGTATACATCCCGCAAATGCCACGATTCGACGGCACTTACAAACACAAAAGCCAATATGGCCACCTCCACGGCAATCTATATAGCTCCCCTCCAGCGGCATACTACTACAACCATGGACTCAAGAAGAAACTCACCCAAATGGGGTACACTGCATCAGAACATGACCCATGTCTATACACGAAAACCGAACCCGACGACAGCTTCACCATTGTCAGAACAACAATCGACGACTTTCTCGTCCTCGCGTCATCAACAGAACACATAGACAAACTGTACAACGAACTGTTGGCAAAATACAAAGTCAAACGGCTAGGACTACCAACACGCTTTCTTAACTGGACAATCTATCACGGCGATGACAACATGGTACATATTTCGGAACCCGACCCCATAGCAGCAGTACTGAAACAAACAGGAATGGAACATTGTAATCCCAGCGCCACACCATACGCCACCCTAACGCATATAGACAGAACAAAGGATAGCAAACCACTATCAACAAAAGAATCAACAGAATACCGCAAAATACTCGGAGAAATAAGAAATATAACAGACAGCACAGGGCCAGATCTCATCTATGCAACTAACCGCTTAGCCCAACACTCGAATGCTCCTCAAGCGCACCACAAACAAGCATTTAAGACAATTTTGCGTTACCGTCAAAGAACAAGAACGCACGGATTGCTATTAAAGCCTCAAATTACCAAAGTACAGCAGGAAGCAGCAAAGTTGTCCATATACAGTGACGCCGATTTTGGCAATTCAACCAATGGCAATTCCATAACTGAAACAGTGCACACCTATAACGGCACACCAGTTACATGATTATCCAAAAAAAAGTCAGTCGTAGCACTTTGAACAACAGAAACTGAATATATTGCAGCAACGAATGCTACGCAGCATAAAAAATGGTTACGAAAGTTATTGGAGTCAGCACGAATAAAAATGATCAGTCCGACGCCTCATCACATCGATAACCGCAGTGCAATCATGATTGCAGAGAATCAGGCACCGACGAAGCGCAGAAAATACATCGACATCCGTCATCATTATCTTCAACATCAAATTGCAGAAAAGACGATTCAGCTGCACAGAATGCCCACCCAGGACATGCTAGCCGACATGTTAACAAAGCCTCTGCCTAGAGATTGCTTTCAATCGCTTAGACAGCGATTCAACATCACGGCCCACCCCAGCGCCAGCTCAAAATGCAACGCGCCAACCGGGGACTGTCAAACATTTGAGTGAAAGCTTTGTCGCATTACATTTTTCGCGAATGTCAAACATTACAGTGACTCGCACGTACTTAAGTAGGCAACAACCGAGCTCGAGCAGCGAAGTAAAGAATGGCTAGAACCTTCATTCCATAGAAAGTTTATACTTGCCTCACTGAGCTGGAGAGCTGCATATCACTAGAAAACGATTCGAGGAATTGGCAAGCTAAGCAGTCTTCTTTCACTGAAGGAATGATCCGGATTAACACTACGGAGCTCTGAGCTAGCATGGTTTTCATCGTCTATCCTATGATAAGATCATTTGGAAGGTTGCAAGGAATGTCTATTGCGAGCGCGGCGCGGTGCCCTTTATCAGGCAGCGCCTACGAAGTTCAAATGTGAGGCATGCTCAATACAATAAACCTTCCACTTGGAGATCGGCAACATTCTTCCAGAGCTGAGCGACCTAACGTGTCACAGGTAGAAGAATCGCATATGTTGACTTGTCGACCGTGTTGCGTGTTACACGCTGATTAACGTTACCCCCAACGACAGTGATTGTCGTGCCACTAACTTGCACAACAATGTCACAATGAGTTGGAATTGCGTCGTGTGCTGTTCCACCGTTGCCGTACCAGTCTTCAAAATCGGCATAGTCCCACGAACGAACACGTCCACGTCCCGAGCATGCAAGATCTCCGGTGCTGACGGTTGTGCTGTCAATATTGCGCACAGAATTGTACAAACCTCGGCCACCGGCAAAAGCGTCATGAATGTAGACGCGGTGAGCACTCGAGTAACGGAAGCTGGTGCCGCCACCGGCCTCACGAACCATGAAGGAGACAAAGGCAGCCGACCAAGGCGTGTCGCGATCGCACCCATCTAGATTGAGTCCAAGTGCGCTCCAGTAGTCCCCGATGCGCGCCTCCATTGTGGACGAGAAACACTCGTGCAGATTCTTGTACGTATCGTACTCGCTATTAGTGGTGGAAACAATATCAGAGGCAAAACCAGTGGCCTGATCCGGTACAGGCATCGTAGAGGGAGGCTGGCGACAGCTTACGCCCGCGAAGCATCGCTCCAGACCTGGACACTCGCCGTCCAAGCCGCGTGGGCAAGAGGTTTCGCACTTTCTAGCGTTCGTGAACGACGTCCCGCAGTAATTTGCCGCGAACGCAACATGGAACAGTAGCATGGAGACCAGAAGCGTAAGTGAAACGAACATTGTGGGTCTGGTGGTATGCAGCGGGGTTCAGACGTAGCGAAGGTCGCTCGCTCTACATGATCGAAAGGCGGGCATGAAACGAAGCCGGCGAGAACGGGTTTTATACTGCGAGCGATAGTTGGGTGCTTAGAGAGGGAAATGCTTGCGTTGCTTGTGTGAAGTCATCAATCACTCGGGGAGACCGAACCCTGTACACATGTGTTGTCATCCCGTGCTTTTGTCCTTCAATCACAAAGATAGACAAGACTTTGCGCGTCATTATCATGATGACACAACTGTGAGAGGGGGAAGGGTATCGTGTCTCTCGTATTACTATTAGTGAACTATGAAACACCCAGGCTCGGTTCTGGGAGTCGAGCCGGAAAGCTCGCACGATCATGCATGCCCGTGGGCATCATGGCAGTCGCCGTACACGCCAATCGACAATGATCAAATGTAGGGCATTGTTGGAGCTCACCATCGTCTTCAGCAAGAAACCGGGTGATATGTTCGTGTCTTGACCTCTCAAGTGGCCTACTTGACAGCGGTTATAAACTCGAGTGCGAGTGCCGTGAGCACATGGACGCATGGTGAGCAGAGCCATGCAAAGAAGTGAGGCAAGCCTGCCAACAACACAAAATCGGTTGTTTCCTATCACGCCATCATTGCCCTAAGACGAGAGAAGGAGAAGCATCACCAAAGAAGGCCTGAATGTACCTGTCATTGCTTTGATGGCATGTTCATTTGAAAGGTAGCAAACAGCACGTTGACGATGACAAGGAGTTAATCCAGTAGTGGCTTGTAGGGTTTTAAAAACGAGTAACGTAGCAGAAAAGAGTCGGACAGTATTCGTTGTGGATGATATAAACTTTATGTAGCTGCGCGTTTCAGCAACCAGAGATTGCCAACCAGAATGAAATATCCAAGAAAATGCTGCAAACCTCTCACCCCGAAAACATATATAGCTCAGCTCGTTTCGGAATCAATCGGTTCAGAACAACGTCTGGGACGTCCGGATTGGTCCAGTCTTGGTCAAGACTCTTGGGCCGGCAGGGAGAACATCTTACACGTCTTCGAGCAGCACTTTTTGAAAGCTGCTTGCCAAAAGTATGAATTATTACCAGTGTTGAGAAAACGTGTCCACGAGTACGAGACATCTCTTCCAGCTCAGGACTCTTGCAAAAACAGATGCAGTTCAGGAATTGCTCCCTGGACACATGGCCAGCATTTACATGTATAAAACAATTGGCCACGTCGTTGGCCTGTACAGCAATAACACTCTGCTTTGTTCCCCAAGCACATCTACGGCGGTCTCTCCTTCAGGCTGAGCCTTTCTGGCTGAGGGCCTTCAAAGGCAGCCATCTTCCTCACAATGTCATGTCACGAGTCTTCGTCTCGTGTGCGACTCGCACCGAAGACTCGACCAAGAGCATGTGCTTGGGTGTGCTCGATCGAGTCCGTGCTCATCTACTTCTTTTTCGATAACTGTTCTTACAGTAATGCTGTTGTTTCAACTCCTATCACTTTGGTAAAGAGTGGAAGATAACATCGCAAAATATCCTAGACGATTAGAGTCTGCGTACGGCAAGGTCGTTGTTGCGACCAGAACTGAAAACCCACCATGGTCATGAAGTCGCCGGCCGTGAATGAAGCGTCGCGTTTACCAACGGAAGAGGATCCTCTACTCTCTTGTTCACACGTTTCCGCTCCACTTGAATGTCGCCTGTGCGAACAATCTCCCTCTGCTTCCTATGGATTGGCATGGATTGCTACAGCCGCTTTCTGCTTCTCGATTATGACCATTGCCATCCGGCTTAGTTCCACACATTTCGGGTATTCAACTTCTGCTTCGGTGCTGCTGCGCTCCATAGCTCACTTGGTTCTTTCAAGCATTTTGCTTCTCAGTACCATCCGCGTCTCACCTCTGGATCTGCCACCTTTGTATCGTCGCATGTTACTTATTCGCGGCTTATTTGGCACTGTCGCCATGGTATTCGCCTTCAAATCGTTGTCTTACCTACCAGCTGGTGAAGCCTCTTCCATATTTGCCTGCAGTCCTATACTGACTATGATACTTTCGACGCTAATACTGAAAGAGGCCTCAGATGCCTGGGATGTGGTATGCGCTCTTGTCGCTTTGCTCGGCGTTTGGTTGATCGCTGGCCCAGACGCAAGTGACACGGACAATAACCAGCATTTTTTGGGGGCTTTCTTCGTCCTCCTTGGAGCCTGTTTTTCGGCAGCTGGTTTTGTCTGCGTCCGTGGAATGGGAACGCGTGTCCACTTCATGCTCTCGGTATTTGCCCTTGGTGTTATTGGCACTCCCGTGACCGCAGTCTTGGGAGGGAACGAAGCGATACATCAAATTTTAACCAATCATAGAGGGACGAGCGTGATGTTATTGGGGTCCATATCAGCCTTTTGCGCACAGAGCTGTCTGAATAAGGGTCTGCAGTCGAGCAACGCAGGGCAAGCAATTATTATGAAGAACCTGGAGGTGCCATTCGTATACCTTTTGGGCCTGTTGGTGTTGGGGGAGAAATCAAGTGTGCTAAGACTTTTGGGATCTTTGCTGGTCGTTTCTGCTGTGGTAATTATTGGCTTGAGATCGCAGCTAAGGCCTTAAGAGTATGAGCATACTTTTTCTGGTGGAAACACTACTCATTACCTTTCACATACTGCTCTGCAACTACTTGCTCTTTGAAGATCATCCACATATCTTGAATTGAACAATTTCTATTGCAAATTCGTCAGAGCTGTTGTCACGTAATTATTAAAGACAGTGTTGATCAAACTCGCAGCGAGGTGGTCTCGAGCAGCAGTTACTCCTCAAAAGGCTGGGTTGCCGAATGTAAATTGCACTTACGCAACCCACGCAGACTCAAGTTTGAAACGGAAGCGCTGCCACCTACGAACCGATATGAGCCCGAGGGGTTGTTATTTCCTGGGGCGTAGTTGAAGGAAAATAAGTATCGCGAGGGCTCATATTGCACTCGAGCGCCACGTTAATAAAGTGCTTGTCGTCCCGGTTCCTAGGGAAAATGTAGGGAGTTTAAAGTAGCTGATCACAGTAGTCATTTACATATACGTTTAACCAAAGAAATCGAAACCAAAACACACACTACTTGTCCCGAATAGAGTGAAAAAGTAGTGTTAGTGAGATTAACTCCGAAGTCTTTTTAAGTTTGTGAGCTACGGAATCTCCGATCACTCCTTTCAGTTGTATCCCCAAAAGTATCCTAAACTGGATTTTTGTTTTTTGTCTTGCAATTCAGTAGATATTGATTAGTTCTACCCAACTAACATGATAGATCGATGACTTGGAAACTTCAAAAATACCCTTACTCGGTCACGAACATTGCCCTCTTCGTTCTCTCTTCTTCTGTCCCTGTTCTGTATGAATGTCTCCCAATCAATCCCACTCAGTTCCGAATCATTTGAAGTGTCCTGACCTGGTATTTTACGAAATTGTTGCTGCGGCCTTTGCTATCGCACACGTTCCCAAAAATGTATAGCTTCACATTTGGGGCAGAACTGAAATGAGCTCACTTTCTGGCTTTACTGACAAGGATCGTTGAGATATCTACTAATGACTGCTAATGGGAAATCGGAGGCTCCAACCCCAAACTAAACGGTGGGGCAAAATGCGATGGAACATGATGCTCACCCAGCAAAACTTGTAAGGAGAACCCAAGTGTTTTCGGATGGTGGGCGGTCTTTGTTATTTGGTTTCAGAATCCATCGAGCGCGGGAATGGAAGGGAGATCTCATCAGATGTGTACGTGTGCTACGAAAGGGATTTGTACCGTTTAGATCCATTCCAGAGCTAGTTCGAAAAAGTATTTTCGGGGGCACGGAGAATCTACGCACTGTGAGATGCGTAGGAAAAAGGCCCCAGACCCTCCATATCTTTGTAACAAAATAGGCAAGAACCTCCCTTCTTGCAAGTAACGCTTCCAGACCCTCCCTACCCATCAGCGCGTGCCAAGTACCAAGAACCTCCCTAGCTACGATTCTCATTGGCCCTTACAAACTTTTGGAGGCGTGACAGCACGCACCCGCACTCTGGTAGAATTCAAAAAAGCGCGCACTCTTCTCTCGCACTCCCAAATCAATCCCTCCCTCGCCGCCGTCGTCATGACCCCACCGCTGCCATCGTCACCCCACCCCACCACCGTCGCCACCGCACCTTCACCGCTGTTGCAACTCCACCTCACCGCCGTCGCCACCACACCTTAAACCAGCATCGCCGTTCTCGCCATCACATCCTGCCATCACCCGACCCCGTCCGCCGCCACCAAACCTTACCAACGTTGCGACCAGACAGCCGCAGACGTCGCAATTACACCATCGCCACTCTCGTCACCACATCTTCTCCTCCAAATTCCTGCCACTGTAGCCACCACGCCCCTACTGCTGTTGCCATTTCATTCCTCACCAACGGCAGCAGACACTGCGGCCATCGCAATCACATTACCAGCACCGCCCCGGCAATACTTTTTCCGCAGTCACTTCCATAAAAGTATCGCGGTTACATTTACCCTACCGTGGCCGCCGTCGCCTTTCTGCCATCTTAGCTTCATCCCCAACGCCCTCGCCTCCCCAGCGCCACCGCTGTGGCACCAAGGGCGCCGTATCCGACATATTACTGCAGCTATTACTGCTACACAACCGTCGCTGTTACGAAATCATCTTAACATCGTGGCCGACATACCACAGCAGCTGTCATCGCTTTATCTCCACTTTCGTGGCCACTGCCCCAAAGCAGTCGTCACCGTTAAAGTCTTTTCTCCGTTCTCGCCACTCCGTCATCACCGTTGCCGCCACAACCACACTTTTGTTGCTCCTGCCCCAACAACGACATCGCTGCCTCAGCACTACGTTTGCCAATGCACGAATCCCACCATCGTCGCTGCAAAACTCTTCTGGCTGTAGTGTTTATAATCGCACCGTCATCGTTGCTGCATCACCACCGCAACTCTCGCCAGACCACCAGGCTCAGCGCCGCTACCCAATAATCACCATCAACGCGACAACGACCTTTCCGTCGGTGATACTGCGGCTACGTTTAGGTACTAGTTTTAAGCACGTCATTGCGTGAAGTAAAACACGTATGAACGCTTCATTCTCTTGGAAACTTTTCTTTGAATACACTTTTAATATGGACTTGAGCGATGAGAGAGCAAAGCAAAAAGCAGAACCACTCTTTTATTCAGGTTGAGTAGCTCGAGTTCTATAGGAAGTGAAAAGTATTAGTCGAAATTAAGATGCACCAAGACCTAGCAATTTATTGTGTTAGTGTTACACAAAGACGATGCGAAGAGAGCTGGTAGACATAGCGAGAGAATACAAGTATAATTCGAAACAAAACACAAACGGAGGGGCGGAAAACATTGATGTCGTGTCACTACGGTTACAAAGGTTAGGGTGTGGCGACGACGGTAATGATGGTGTGGCAGCGACGGCAATGGAGTTTTAAGGGCGAGGGAGATAGACGTTTGGCGGCGACGGCGGTTATGGGGCAGTGGCGAAGGCAGTGGGAGTATGGCGGAGACGGCAGTAGTAGTGTGGCGGTGAGGGTGTGGCAGGGCCTGCCATAGGAAGTGGTAGCAACGGCGGTAGAGTTGGCGTGTTGACGGCAGTGGCGTGTGGGTCCCACAGCGGCTGTGGTTTGGTGGTCACGGGGTCAGTGGTGTGGCGGCGTTGGTGGTGGAAGTGCAGTAGCGACAGCGGTGGAGGTGTGGCGGTGACGGCGGTTGGGTGATGGCAACAGCGACCAAGGTAGGATGGTTGCGACAGCGGTAGTGTTGTGGCAGTGACGACGGGAGTAGTATTCCGGCGACGGTGTTGGCGAGGTTTTTGCGACAGCGGCAGGGGTCTGGGTGGGACGGCGGTGGGGTGTGGTGGCGACGGCGGCGGAGATGTGGTGGCGACGGAGAAAGGGATGTGGTGGCCACAGCGGCGGTAGTGTAATTGAGACGGCTGTGGATGTTTGGTGGCAACGGTGAGGAATGTGGTGGCGACGGCAGTAGGGTTGTGGTGGCGACAGCGGCGGAGTTGTCATTTCGACGACGATGGGGTCTGGTCGCGACGACGGTGAGGTGGGGTGCCGACGGCGGCGGTGGGTTGATGGCAACGGCCGTAGAATGTGACGGCGACGGCGGCGGTGGTGTTGCAGTGACGGCGGTGCGAATGTAGGGTGTAGTGGCGACGGCGGTGGCGTGGCATGGCGACACCGGTGAGGATGTGGTGGTGATGGTGGTTGGGTGGGGTGACGACGGCGGTGGGGGTGGGCGGACTGGTTCGGGAGCGCGACAGAAGAGCGCGCGCTTTTTGAGTTCTTCTAAAAACGGCAAGCTGGTCAAAGAGAGCAGAAACTGATGCCGTAGCTGTAGGATGCGCTCCGTATCTGACAGGGACTGGAAGAAGAAGGCAAGGAAAGGTCGATTGGAACATCCATTGGAAGAGAAGAGTGGCGCTGTTTGACGAGAGAGAGCAGCGGGGAGGATATCAGATTTGTCATCAGTTCAATTTGAAAAGCGCGCGCAAACTAGGCACGTGACTTTTGTGACTGTTCGTCACGCGCAATCAGACGCTTAAAAGTCTTACATCCAATGAGAATCGTAGCTAGGGAGGTTCTTGGTACCTGGCACGCGCTGATGGGTAGGGAGGGTCTGGAAGCGTTACTTGCAAGAAGGGAGGTTCTTGCCTATTTTGTTACAAAGACATGGAGGGTCTGGGGCCTTTTTCCTACGCATCTCACAGTGCGTAGATTCTCCGTGCCCCGTATTTTCGAAAAAGCCAACAACCAATATTCCGCCAATGTACTGGCATTTCCAGGACAAGCAGAAGTATATTTATTTAGCCTGTAGCAAGCGACCAAGCGCAAAATGTTCTGTAAAGTTTAGTGCTCGTCGCACGAGCCGATCAATAGGTTCACTGATCTGCCTTCGGTGAGAACCATCGCGCGAACAGCTAACCGCTTCGGCATACCGCGCTTTGATTGCTACGATCTCAAAAGCCACCCACCCGCCCTGCAATATTGAATGGAGACCGTGGGAACAGCTTGTCTCCAGTGGAGATCGCTGGATGCGAAGAGCTATTCTCTTACGCTTTCTGTATATGCCTTATGGGCATTCACACTCCCTCATTGTCTAGACATTTAAGATTTTACGCTACAAAGCGTTGTATGGGCAAACAATAAATACCGTTGGTACCTCAGCGTTTGGTATATAGGCGAGTTTTACCGCCCATTTTTAGAATAGCTCTGTCTTTGTCGGAATGAGCTGTAATCAACTCGAGGGATAACGTGAAGACAATGGAGTGGTAAGAAATAATATCTTCATATGATTAGTATTTATTTGCGTTTTGTGGAAATATGCGTCTTGGGAATGGAATCACTTACACAATATCGGTGTACAGTTACCAGGACGTCCTTCACACCGGAACTGTTGAAGGCTTTGGACATCCTAGTAACAAAAAGCCTATAGGATAGACGTAGGTTACCTCATAGAGTACACACAACTAGTAATCCCGACACTTGATAGAATTGCTTATAAACTGCATCGACCGACTACGACAGTATCGAAACGCTTCTTTATTCTGGTCGCTTACGATTCAAATCGTGAAAGCTTTCACGATTGGTAAGCCTTTCATAACCAAACAAACACGTTCAGTAGTTCTTTGTGGCAGCTCCTAACTGCATATATCAGACATCCTCGAGAGATTGCTCCCAAGCACTTGAACTTCCATAGAACGAACCTTTTACTCACTTATAGATCTCACGCACTTTGCTGTGCCCTACTTACTTTGGACCGATGGACCGCAGAGATCGAACACCTCCACACCACGACGAACGACGCGAGTCTAAAAGGCGCCGTAAGAATACAAGCGATTCTTCCGTGAGGAATGACAAAGCCAGAACACCGAAAACCAACAAATACTCTTTGCGTTTTATACTGAACCCTCCAGGTCACTCTCCCGGATCTCATGTTCAGCCAAATCCTTCTTTCCCCGCTCCGACACCGCCGTTGCCTTCACTCTCTGGACAGCTTTCTTCAAGCGGCGTTAAAAGGGAAGTTTATAAGTTTCCATACTGTCCGAAGAAGTTTGGCACTTTACAAAAAATTTGTAAACATGTTTCATCCTGCCATAACAGCCCGGGACGCTATCGGTGCCACCGCTGCTCATTTAAGACTTCAGATTATGCCCAGCTGAACATGAATGAGCGCAGCAGCATGGCAGCACTGGAACTCAGCGTTGCCCTTACTGTTGGCTCGGTTTTACAAAGAGAGGTTTACCTAGCCACGTCAGGACATGTACATCCACACCGAAGGATGTTTAACCAAAACTGTAGTTTAGGACGAAGGAGTAGAAATCAAACGGACAAAAGAAGTGTTCACACGCAGTATGGGCCCATATACGTGCTGTCCAATACGTAAACCATTTCAATTCCCATTACTCTAAAATTACTTCGCATAACTCTGATACGTTTTCCAGTGCGAGTAACCTGAAATACGCCAAATCCCATTTCCTGGGGACACGATTGTGGACAATTTTAATCAGAAACAAGAAGAAAGTGTTTTTGTTATTTGCTATTTGTGATTTCAGGTTAATCGCAGTATATCAGCCAATCGTGGACGCGTTCTGAGCTTTACCCATTCATTTTGACAAATTTAACGTTTGGAAATAGGGAACATACAGAAAGCAAAACAAGAACCCTGAATTATTAAATAAACAAGAATGAGACAAATATTTATACGTGCGTCGTTTAAACATGGGCTACATAAGGTTTTGAATTCAAATGTGAAGCAAGTCTGTACGTATTTTTGAACGGTTTCCGAACAGATTGCAAACGTGTAAAAATTGGTAGAAAACCTTCGAAACGTTTTAAACATTTCTTCAGCCTTCCTCTGCCTTGTTGGACTACTAAAAGAAGGGCATCTGCTAGACGCCTTTTTGTCTTACACGAAAGTGTCACAGATGCTAAGAGCAGGCCGAGAACTCAAATGGCCCCGAAGAAGCCCGGTAACTGCGTATGTCGGGCATAGACTCGAGAGCAATTCCATCGTCTTCGCTGCTTCTCTCGTCGTTACCAGTCCCTCCCCACCACCACTCCTGCAACCCCCCGCCCACATCGTTCATGCAACACAAATCCTTCACACAAAAGCCGCCCACATTCTCAAAATCAATTCGTCACCACCACTGCAACCGTTCCAACCTGTGATGTCGGTATCGTCCAAGGTACTGCGCTGTCGCGCCTGTGGCCACAAATGTCCACCATGTCTCCCCAACACTCATTATCACCGCCGAACCTCTTCCATTTGGCCCTTCAGCGGCCGTGATGGTCCTAGTCATCACGATGTGCTAATACCGGACCACAGGCTGCACGGCAGATCTCGGTCGAGCTTCCGCAACATGCTCAGATACTTGATTTGGGGCCATCATCATCACCACCATGGTCATCAGCACCACCGACGCCATCGGCCCCATCGCGTCAGGCGTCCCCACCGCCGCCATCACCGCCACCGCCACCAACACCAACACCGCCGCCAACACCACCGCCGCAGTCATCACCCCGACTCTTACCGGCATCATCGACATCCACATCAGCTGTCAGGTCATTGTGTTGTAGAACCTCCTGACGTGCTCTAGAATACTTGACCAGACTGCGCTCAGATTGGTGCAGAAGAAGCTGACAAGCATAAAATAGTTTGAATTGGACTGCTCCGACTATAAAAAGGGAGAGCTACAGAACAAGTTCAAGAAATGAACTCAAAAAGACATTGGGTGAACAATTTCCTCGATTTGCTGTGGCCATAACACAACACTTTGGTGACGAAGAGGTTGGGGTCATCGTAGTAATGTACGAGCATAATTAGTATTTGGGCACAGGAGACGGACACACCCGTGTTCTTTTCCCACTGTAGAAGTCACCTGTCGGAAACAATGTAGACAGTTTTTGGATCAGGAACAACAATTTGATTCTCAAAAGTTGACGCACATCAGCTTCTCGAACGAACAGAAAGAATGCCAGGCAGCAAGTCGTTCTTGATCATGATGTCCGTCTTCGCCACGCTAACCGGACTGAACCACAACGGCGGACCTAAGTCCAAAGAACCACCAACAGATCAATTGTCGTTGATATCAGATCAGCACGAACGGCATAATCTGGCGTACGTGTACGCCACATTTGGTTGATTTTGTATTCCACGCAAGATCGCTGTACAGGTGTCACACTGCACAGCGGTTACACGATGTGTTTCAATGATTGGCCAACGCGTATTTACGCCATGTGAGCATGTACAGCAATGACTGATGGACCTCAACGTGGCCGGCTGTCGCGCGATCAGAGAGTCTGGGCGAAGCCAACCACCCATTCGTGCCTCGTCATTCTTGAGACTCGCATCGTTCGAGAAAGCAAAGAGAATCAAGTACCAGCAACTATGCCAAGCCAATAATGTGCGCCTCTCCCCGTTTGGGTTTGACATCCACGGCGGCGTAGGGCAAGACGGAAAAGCCTTCGTACGTGAGCTCGCCGAGTTCACCAGCACGCTTCGGGGTACAAACCCATCGTTGGAATACAATTCTGTCCTGCTCCGCTTGGAGCGAACCGTTCTCCAATACACAGCCGCTGCTGTAAACCAGAGGCGCTTACTGCCGACACCGGTCTGACACGTTGTTAAGGCCCCCTTGCTACGCTTTAAATAAAGTCATCATCATCATTCGTCCTCACTTGCATCTGTCCGCCAGTGCTGCGGCACATGGACTCACGACGAGCTAGATACCTGAAGGGCATCATTTCTTTTTCCACAGTCCTCTTCCTCTTCTTTTGCACGAAATGAAACAACATAATGTCTCATAAATCCTACGTCATCTCTACTATGCGGCCCGTGAAAGCCAACGAAACGTTTTGCGCTCGAAACATATTCGCCGCATCTGGTCCAAGTGCACGACGTTTCTGCAGCTGATGTGTTGCTCTCCCCATAACCGTACAGAATCAAAGCGGTACGAACGTATGATTCTGGAGCTTCATGGTCATTGTTTTCATTCATATCTGGCATCCACATACTCTCACTGTTACCGTTCAGTACCTTCTCGCGTGACAGCTTTTGTCATAGACAGCTCCTATTGCTTCTGGCAGAAGTTCGTCTCCCAAGCTTTCTGTATAAAATATGCTTCATCCCCACCTACGCTTCTCTTCCTGCCCCACCGTCAACCAAATCACTAACTGAAGCAACTCGCCTCCCTGCACTCCTCAACTGTACCCCGCACTTCAATCCCACATCCCAACCCTTCAGAAAATGACTCTCTACAAAGATGTCCCCGCTCTCAACTACAACCCCTCCAAAACCCGCCACGATACTCCTCTCCCCTACTACCTCCAACAAGAGGTGCCGCGTAACATGAAGTGGGTCAAGGACTGGAGAATGTCCGATGAATTTGATGCTTACCCCACCGAGAACTGGTACTACAATAACAAATGGGTGCGGTATAACCCGCTTTGGCAAGGAAGGCACCCGAGTTTCTTCTCAGAGGACAACGTGTACGTGCGTGACAATCGCTTGTGGTTGCAGTCTGAGGAGAGAACACCGACGCCCAACGATCGCAGGAAGATGGGACGTCGTCTGGACGGAAACAGTTGGAAATACGCCACTAGTTTCATTCGAACCGCTGAGAAACGCACCTACGGTTACTATGAGATCGCATGCAAGCTCATGGACAGTAACGTCAGCTCCGCATTCTGGTTTATCGACGACCGCGACACCGAGATTGACGTGTTCGAGTACTCCACCTCCGGTAAGAACTACGACATCTACGACAAGTCTCGCGTACCGTTCAAGAACAAGTTCAACATGAACACCATTGTGTACTCTGGAGCAAACCGAGAACACGAGCGATCCAACCCATTGAAGATCAATGTGGGACGCGATTTGAGCAAGGAAATCATCAAAGTGGGCTTCCTTTGGAAGCCTGATGTGCTGGTGTGGTACCTGAACGATCGTGAAGTACGTCGACTTCCAAACCACGACTTCCACAAACCGTTGTGCTTGCAGCTGGACTCTGAGGTGTTCCCTAATTGGTTTGGAGAACCAGGAGAGTATGGAGCGAAGAAACTACCGAATTCTTGGCAGGTGTTCTACGTTCGAAGCTATCAGATGGCATGAAAATAGACTCGGACAGCCATTTTGGTATTGGTCAGTTTTGGGGCGTCAAAGTTTTTGCACTCATATTCTCTTCCGAGTCGCCGGTGTGAAGAGATTTGAACTATCCTACGCTGTCCTATTCTGCCTCTTTGCACTTTCTTGTTTCCCATGTCATCGTACGGGTGTGAGTAAGAGTGTTTTTGAATATACAAATCAGAGCTTTGTTAAGCACGCTTTCCCCAGTACGCTTTTACAAAACGAAAATTGGTAAAACTCCTTGAGCTCTTCTACACTATTGCTTCAGTATGAGCAAACAAGAAGCCGAAACCGTCTTTGGATTCTAAGAACTTGATATACCAAATTTTACCTCAGAATCTTTATTCCGCGATGCTTTGATTTACAGCCAATTGAATTATTATAAACCAACATTTATTAATATCTAATTCTGCTTTGATACGCAAATTCTACTTTGAAAGAAACGCATTTGTTCTAATTTTGGATATACATGGTAATGCAAAAATGTAACATTCTTGCTAAGCTATAACACAAATTGAATTTATATTCTGAAATGTATGTAATATATCGTGGACGTAAACTGATGTAAAGTGAGGCAAGATATGATTTTGGGATGTCGCGCTTACGTCATCGGCCATCCTCCTCATGGACGTCACGCACGTCACGGCAAGTAACCGAGGATCCATAGAGACAAGCGCATTCCACGAGAATTTGAAGTCGGCGGTGTTAGAACGCAACGATTCCCTGAGGATTCATTTCAGGAACATTCATCGGTAGCTGGATTAACGTAAGGCCTGCTCCAGACCCCGCCTCTGATATCTCGTAAGCCCCAACAGCTCCGGAAAACAGTTGATACAAGAATTTGCCATCTTTGGATCGCCATAGGTCAACGGGACCTGGCCCAGTTGCGGCAACTTCTTCTTCAAGAGTAGAAATCCCATTTGCGAATGAGAAAGCAGACACAGACGCGGAGAAGGTATTAGACGTCCAAAAGTTATCCATGTCAGCCGAGAACTCAATCCAACAAGATGCATTTTGCCCCATTGTCACAGATGATCCGATGAGCAAGTCGAGTTGCACTGGGGACAGACTCCCATCGGAGCCAAGGCGCCACGTAGAGATAGAAGAAGTTGTGTTCATGGGCATTATGCCTTCGGCACTTGGAAAATTCCGGACCTCTGGAACAACCACATACTGCACGCCTCCAGACTTAACAATTTCGAAACCAAATGCTGTCGGGAGATTGCGACCTTCCGGATTGCCCAGTTCTGTTGATACTGCTTCAGACACGGGACTCAAACTGAGGAAGCCAAAGAAACCCGTCACACGGAAGACCACGATCTCGTTAAAACTACCAGTTGCGACAGCGGTGGCACTAGAAAATGTGTCAGACACAACCAAAAAGCGACCATCAGGCGAAAATTGGATCGTAGATGGCCTGAAAGTGAGTTCTCGGCGACTCCACGGGATGGGGACCAGTTTCCCGGAGCCAGTCAGAACAAATCCTTCCAGAACTCCTTCCAGAAAGAAGGGATCATCAAACTCACCGTCTGCGTCGGCACTTGCAACATAGACCAGCCTTCCCTTGATAGCAATAGAGCTTGGTGCGAACGCATCAACGGGTTGTACATGCACAAGACGAAGAGAGAAGTCGCGGAGCACTTTAAAGACTGAAACCGAGCTGCTGCCAGCATTAACAGCCAGTACGAATCGGTTGTCATCTGTGATAATAACGGAGAACGCCGAAAACAGCGGGTTGGTACCCATGCTCGGAGGGAAGAATGCGCCGGTTCCCCCCGTCTTCAAAGCAGGATCTAGCAATACGAGCGTACCATTACTGCGACGCGCATAAACAATCATTGTGTTCTCGGTAACATCATTGGACATGGCGTACACACCTCCTACGAATTCCGGGGGTAAGATGGCTACCGGTGATCGGTACTTTTGGTCTCCCTCCACACATAGGAGTAGGCAAGTCGTTAGCAAAGCGGTGAAGAACAATGGGACGTGAACCAATGCCATGGTTTGATGGTAGTTTGTGTGAGAACCGGCTGCAGGTCAGGGCTTTTCAAGAAGGCGCACGAACATCACTTTATATCAGTGTTTCAGGGTCCTATGCTTCCAGCATTGGACCCTGAAACTTCCAGCATTGGACCTGATCTGCCTGATCAGGTTCAACCCTACAGTATCTACGGTCCGTAGCGATTTGTTGAGATATTTGAGGCAGAGTTTAAACACGATATGTCTGTCTTCTGAGTCAGAGAAATCACACGTCAGCTGAAGCTCTTGAGTACATTTAGGGTTCGGTTCAGGTTAGCCTCCTACGAAATCGTTGGACCAACGATTCCAAGCTCTGGGTCTGTGTCAAATCTTGTCGCTGTGCCGTTGAATTTGGGTCTTGAACTCGAGCTAATCGGAGCACAACAGCACAATTGTAGTCTCTCTTCATTGTGAATTTGCCAGAATTGGTTTAGCACTGCTCAGCATACTGAGCTAACACGCCTACAGCAAATGTGTCTGTAAATTTTTAATGTGTCTTTTCATATCTGGTGCCTTGCACCCCTATTTTTCGCCAAGTCGGCCAGCTCCTCCCTGACGACCTACAAGCTACATCGGATACCATGAGAACTTATGACGACAATTCTCCAATTGTTCGTAAGACACAGCAAGACTCTTCATAACACCGAATGCACATGTAGACACCAGATTCATATGACCCATTAAACCACAACAACTCTCTAAATGACGAGTAACATCATCCGCAAACCCTGATACCAATCAGTACACTTGCCAGAATGCGTTTCTTGACTATTACAACGGCCGCTAACGTTCCAGGGAAAGTACAATATTGTCTAGACGGACTCCAAGCCTGCGTTAAGAAGTCTGAAGGACATTGTGTGGGATGTCTCAGGCAAAAAGTAGTACAGAATCTGACATGTGTATGAGATTTACTGTCTTGAGTTTTATGCGAATTTGTGGTGTTTTGGGGATATGCGTGCAGTCGAACATATTGAGTGTGATGGAGGTCACCCAGTGACGCGTCTAGCATCGCTTGAAAGCGGAGACAAAAACCTTCCCGATGCACTAAAGATGAGACAAAATGGATAAGAAATGGTGGAGAGACAGACGTTGGAAAACGTCGAACCAACTCTTTGGTCCCAAGCGACGGTTTTGATGTAGGCGTGTTAATTGCCGGGTTTCTACTCAAAACTTTCTAGCGTGTAGGACCGCTGGAGAATGCGGGAAATGCAGTTTGTTGACAATTCTCTACATCATTATAAGTTTATTAGGAAAGATGCTTTTAATCGTTACGCTCAGTTGTGAGAAGAAGAGTTATTTTTTTAGTGGCCATACTGTGTACATTTGTCATTGGCGGATTAAGTTGCTGTAGGTTGTGCATGCTTACGGCCAACAATTAAGCCATCAGTGACATTGATAAGTAGAGATTACTACAAAATAAAAAAAACTATTATGGCATACTTTTGGAAAAGTTTCAGACTTCACAGGTTGATTAGCTACATACAAAATGTACAGTACAATGCCTACAGAAGTAGGAAAACCAGGCCCGTATTTTTGACTGACTGACTACCATGGAAAAAGCACATGACTATGGCTGACTGACTTCATCGTTTGAGTAGTTAGTTAAAGTAGTCAGAGTGTACATAAGAGCTTAATTTACTTTCAAAGCTACACAAATTAAAATTTAGTCGGAAGCCGGATAGTGAGTAGAACGATTTTTGTTCAAACAATGACTCTGTAGCAATTGGTTCAGTGTCAATGTGGCTTCAGAGGAATCCCGTTATTGTCCTAAACTACTATTACATTGTATAACACAAAAAACCACGTTTAAAATATGGTAAATACTTAAAAGTGACTACTTTTTGACTACTTTGACTGACTACCGCCAAATATGCTTAACTATTTGACTTTAAACCCAAAAAATCAGTAGTCAGAAATACGCCCGTGAAAAAAACAGATTTATAAAATTCCCCTCGAACACAAAATTTTGGCCTCTGTTAGAATGTTTTTAAGCACTTTTTTGCATAAAAGCACAAGGTATTATAACATAAATTTGATGTTTTTTAGACCAGAATTCAAATGAATGTGTATCGTTTATAAGGCCTACGGTAGATCTTGGTAGCTATGTATTAATCTGAGTTTGAAACTCTAGTCATATACATTTTTATGAAAACATATATTTGCCATTTTCTCGTCTATGTCAGGTACAAAGAAGCAACGTTGGAGCATTTGAGTACGTACAGAAGGCTTACATATCGCTTGAAAAATCACGTGCTAGATGTGAAAACAAGTGCAAATTATCAGCCTCCACGTCGGGAGTCTGATAATTAAATGAAGCTGTGTGGCCACGCAACTGTCGGACTGACAGGTGCGTGGCCTTCTACACCCAGTAACTGCATTTAATGTGGGCTACACTATTTAAGGTACGGATTTCTGGAGCTCAGAAACCTATATTAATGTGGACCACACTATCAAGTGTACAACATTAAATATGGTTTAAAATCATATAGTGTGGCCCACATTATTTATTTTGGATTTAATTAGTGTGGGTCTGAGACCCACTCTTTCGGTACATTACGTTGAAATTTGTTGCTTTTTAGCATGAGTAACAATTTAATATTTGAATAGAGCGCATTAAGAACCAGTAGAGCTGCTATGTTTATGCGCTGTATAGTGTGCTGTATTACCCGTGCATAATAACGAAGATGATGTTGCTAATGTTGTTCAAAACCCGCTCGTGAAAACCAGTGAAAAAGACAAAGCTGAGGTTCTTAAAGACTATAACTTGAAGCTTAGAGAGTATTCGATTGAAATCACATAAATAAAGAACTGGCAAGCAGTACTTTCGACGTTCTTGCTTCATTTCTGCGCACGTTATAGTGAAAACCCACATTAATTTAGACGACAGCCAGAAGGTCCTGCACAGCAAATAATGTGGGCTTTGTAAGTCCACGTTATTTATGTTACCACATTAATTGTGCACCCACTTTAATTGCGGTTACTGGGTGTAGATAGTTGAATGCATTGCGCGTTTCCCATTCATAAAACGCGCAATGTCTATAAAAGCAGGTTCAACCGAGGAGTGCAACTTCTCCTCGGTTCATCATCCTTATTATCAACTACACTTTCTACTTTAATTCTTCCTCTGGCGTTTCCTCCCCCGCGCGCACTTACACTCCTATTTTACCACATTCGCGAACTAGGTAACATGGAAAAACAAGGTATGTTTACTAACTCTTTAATTTAGATTTTAATTTATATTTTTATTCCATTTCTTCTAGATTAAGTGGGTCTTGAGACCAGTAAATCTTAATCTAAGTGTCTTAGAATAGAAATAATTCTATTTCTGTAAGTAGAGTACCCCAAACTGGGGATAAATTTCTGTCTAAATTTGCCAAAATTGGCTGAGGCACAGCACCAGGAAATAAACTTATCCTTTTATTTTTCGGTGCAGTCATCTTGCCGACCACAACACGCATACGTGGCCGACGTGGACAAAATGTGCCCGTGCACCTCGGGGTCGTCGTTGAAGACGTCACCCACGTAGACACGGAGCAGATCCCGCCGACCACTGCGGCTACCAAACCCAAGGTTACTGAACCACGCGGACGCGCTGCGTCGGGCACCCGCGCCCGTCAGCACCGCACCCGTGCCGCACCCAAACACTGCGGTAACCCGCCCCCATCGACCTTAGAATATCTCGCTGCCGCCCCGACCGGACCGCGCTCCGCACCGCGTCCCTCGGCAGCTTCCGCCACTAGTCCCGCTCCGAGAGGACCGCGCACCGCCTCGCGTCCCGGCATCCCCCGTTCCAAACCGCCACTCGACTGGATTGCGCTCCGAAGCGCGTCCGTCGAGTTCCTCTGCACCGACCAACATCGCCGGAAGCCAAAGTTTGGCGCCATCTCGCCCAGGCTCTTCTACCACACCACCCCACCCGGATCCAATAGCTGTGCCACGGGTCCAACGTGGCGAGAAGGCAAGACTGAAAGTCCTTTCGGTCCGCAAGGAAAAAACTCAGCGCCAATAGACAGCAAAAATTGCTAAGCAAAAAAATTGCTTCACACGTCACTGCAAACTGTGTGACGTGTACAGCAATTCCGATACCACCTGGCGTGCACACAACAACAGTAAGGCGCACCGTCGCAACGTGGACAACAAGCGTACGCCGCCACGCTGCAACGTGTGCAATCGCGACTTTGATTCCCACCGCCATCTGGAGAGCCATCTTCAAAACAAAGCTCACCATAAAGTGCTTTCGTCTCAAGACAACCGCTTCTTAAATTAGATTGACTTCTTGCTAGTTAAACAAAGAACTTCTGCGTAACCCCCTCATTTGCTTGGGCATATTTTTTTTTAACACTATGGTTGAGAGATTTGACAACGATATCCATCTCCACAATGTTGCCCAAAAAACATTGGCGGATACCGTTCGTAGTTACGACCTCACTGACCCGGACGCCCGAGGTCAGGATTTTTTGAATATCTTTAAAACAGATTGTCCCCCCGATCTTCTGTTTGATTTCAACATTTCTACAAATTTCGCGCTTATGCGTCTACTTCTCAACTTCCTCCGAGACCGAGATGTCGAAATTCGAACCCATGAACCCAACTATCTTCTGTTCAACTTGGCCGTGACAATTTTTGACACGGAAAGTGAACTTGAAGAATGCTTCGGCAGGATCATTCTACTTCGGCAAGCATTGGACAGTGACTCCCACCCTGGAGTTTCACACACGTCCACTGATACGCTTCCTAGGATCGCGAACCCTAACCGTGGGGCAAGCAACACAGAGTCGGAGCAAGGTTCGAATCAACCAGGAGCAAACATTACGAGGACATTCGAACGGAAGTACGCCGCCCGAGAAATTTCAACCAGATTCAAGAACGACTCCAACAAGTTCTCAGGAGACCTCAGTCAATGTCGGCAGGAATACGTAGACGAATTCACCGCCACGGCCGAGGAATACGAAATTCCGGAGACCTACTGGCTGAAGTTCATGCGACACTTTCTGACGGGAAAGGCGAAACGTTACTTTCTAACACACGTTCTCCCAAACACCAAAACGTTCGACGAAGCATGCGTTAAAATGAGGACAATCTACGATTCTGTCAGTCGCCAAAAACGTGCCGAAAACGTCATTAGTAACCTTCGCTTGGACCAATTCCTGTCAGAATCCACTACCGTCCCCTAGGCCCTTACCCTTCTGGACGAAGAAATCGCCACCCTTACCCCACAATGCCCTATCTACAGCCGATCTGATCAACACAAGATCACATACCTCCGAAAGGCTGTGGTAGGACATCGATTTGCCCGAGATGCCATACATCGCCTACATACGGACAGCCTTCCGTACCAGGAATTTCTCACCCAACTGGACTCCTGCGCTCAACTCCAAGTCGAAGAAGAAGAACAAAACCCTTCAAAAAGGTCCTCGAAACCCAGTTTTCTCCCGAAACCCAAAGATACCTTCTTCACTCGATACGGACGCCCAGTCCAGTCGTCATCTTCTAGGCCCCAAACCAAATCGGAAGTTACCTGCTTCAACTGCGAAGAACCTAACCACACCGTAAGACATTGCAAACACCCACGCAATCTTGCGAATATCTCAGCTCGTCGAGTTCAATATTACGAAAAGAAACGCTTCGGCCATAACCAAAACAAGGCCCTCAAGCAAGTTCTATTCGAACTCTGCGAACAGTTAGACCAATCCTTCGATTCGGAGCCAGAAGAGGCAAGTACGTTTTTCAACACAACTTTACAGGACCAAGGCAACGAAACCCCAAAGGAAGCTACGAACTCCGACAACAACGCGCCGGAGGAAGTCGTAAACAACATCTTCGAGTCGCTTAACCTTCACGCGACCGATAACCCTTTGGATTTTTAAACGGGAACTCTGTTGCCTTCTCCAATAGAGTTCCGACCCTATTCCCCAAAGTAGCACGTAAGATAGCTGGTAAACGTTGTAGTAGAAATAAGTACAAAAAGCCACCGATAGAAGTTCTTGCTTGCGATGTTTCAACCATCGCGGACAAGGCCCCCACGGAGCATTTCAATGGCGCATGCTTGGACACCGGAGCCCAACGAAGCATCATCGGACTACAGCGGGCCCGCGCCTACTGCAAGTCAGTTGACATCCGCTTTAAGCACCACAAGTCGCGCCTGAGATACCGTCTCGGTAACACAATTTTTAAGCCGATTGGTAACATTCCAATCCGAATACACGCCCCCCAACGGACGTATCTTGAAGCTCTCCGTTGACGTCATCGACGCCAACATTCCGCTTCTTCCTGGCCTCAACTTCATGGACCACGAGAGAATCTATGTCAACAATGTTACTAACCAACTGGTTTGCACCAGAGGCTGGAATATGCCAATCACACGCAAGTTTGGTCACCTCTACCTCGATTGGAACGAATTCATTGACATCAGTTTCACTAAAGCTGAAATCCGGAAACTACATCTTCATTTTTACCACCCCTCAACCGGAAAACTCTTTAATCTCATCAAAAGGGCCTAACCCGAAGACGCCAACAAGGCCACAAGAGAGTTACTAGAAGCAGTCACCCAAGCTTGCAAAACTTGTCAGCGTTTCACCCCGAAACCCCAAAGCTTTCAAGTATCATTTCCCCACGGCGTCGTGTTCAACCGAGAGTTATCTCTAGATCTAATGTTCATTAATCAAAGAGCCATAATCGACGTCGATCTTCGAACGCACTTCAGCCCCGCCGTTTTTGTCAATGGCCAATCCCTCGATTCTGTCTGCAACGCATTCCTTGAATGCTGGACAACAATTTACACCGGTTTTCCTGACTCCATTCGCTGCGACCAGGGCTCGGTCTTCACCTCCCCACGTTGGCAGACTCTTATGGAAGAGAACGGTGTCAAATTCTCCCTCTCCGGGGTCGAAAGCCACAACTCACTTGGTTCCGGAGAGAGATACCACGACCCTCTTCGCAAAATCTACACTAAGGTTCGACACGAACGACCTAACTTTGACTTTAGACTGGCACTCAACCTTGCCCTCAAAGCTATGAACGACACCATGAACCCAGAAGGCCTCGTCCCTTCGCTCTTGGTGTTCGGAGTACTTCCTCGTTTCCCTGGCGTCGCATCTAAGCTGCCAGACCAGCACGCACGCATGGAAGCGTTGACGCTAGCTCGCCACGAAATGGAGACTATCTCTAATGAACTTAGACTCCGTACCACATTGAACTGTAGAAGCCCTGGGGTCACCAAAATCGACTTTACAGTCGGTCAGAAGGTCCTTGTGTATCGTGAAGACGTTACACCCCCTTGGACCGGACCGTACAAGATCACAAAGATTGACAACAAACAAATCTTCATCGATCGCAACGGCTCCGAAGTCCAACACAACGTCACTCAGGTCAAACCCTACATTGAAGACAACAGTTCTGAAACAGAGACTCAATCTCCTTCCTATATCGACATACTCTAATCGTTTTTCTCCGATTTTAGCTCTCCAGAAGAATTTCCAACCCACATTACGGAAATTCTCCAACCAAGAGATCCCCGCAAGCATCTTCCGCAGTTTGAGGCGGCAAGAAAAAAAGAGATCGAGGGTTTGCACAAAAGGGAAACTTGGAAAACGGTCAAGATTGAAGACATCCCACCGAACGCCAATATACTCGGAGAACGCTTCGCTCTTAGTATAAAGAACAAAGGGACACCTGAGAAGCTTTACAAAGCTCGATTCATTGCCCAACAACATCGGGATAAGGACAAAAACATCCTTATTCATAATTCGACAACTATTAGAAAATGTTCAATTAGAACTATTCTCAGTTTATCCGCCATTTTTGGTTTTAAAATCTGGAGCCACGATGTAAGCCAGGCATACTTACAAAGCAACGAGAAACTGGAGAGAGAAGTATATTTAAAACCATCAGCAGACTTCAAAATGCCTCCAAACATTGCTTTGAAGCTGCTGAAACCTCTCTACGGCCTCCCGGACTCCGGAGACTATTGGAATAGAACAATGTTGGAACACCTAAAGGATGAACTCGAAATTACACAGGCTAAATCTGATATCTCACTCTTCCACAGAAAATTCGACAAGAAACTTGGTGGATTGATTGGAACCTACGTCGATGATTCACTCCTATCTGGAAACGAGCAATTTCTCGAACTCACAAACAAATCACTCAAACGTTTCGAATCCAGAGCCAGAGAATTCGATAACTTCAAATTCTCAGAAATGAACATCAAAAAGGGACCAAATGGGTTCACCACAAGTCAAAAGGAATATGTGGATAAATTGGAAACACTGCCAGACGATAGTTTTGCAACATTTAGATCGCTTAGAGCCAAATTAGCTTGGATATGTAACTCACGCCCAGACATCTGCTTCATTGTGAACAAACTCTCGCAAGTAACCGAAGAAATGTTTCAGAAAAAACCGAAGGACTATGGAAAACTAATTAACAATTCGGTTCCTTTTCTCAAAGGCAAGAGCAACAAAATACTCTCTTTCAGGAACCTTGACTTCGACAGTCTTTGCCTCAGGGTTTACGCTGACTCATCATTTGCCAATAATGGAGACCTTACTTCACAGCTCGGTTATATAGTGCTTCTCGCAGACGAGCACGATAACTGCAACGTTCTTCATTATGCAAGTTATAATAGCAGAAGAGTCGTCAAAAGCGTATTGGGAGGAGACATTTACGCCTTTGCAGACGCCTTTGATTTTGCCTTCACTTTGAAAACGGACATAGAGGAAATGATTGGTAAGGAATTGCCGTTGCGTATGTTTACCGACTCCAAAAGTTTGTTCGACGTTATAACCAAGTCCTCTACTACCGCAGAACGGAGGTTGATGATTGACATTGCCGCTGTTCGAGAGGGCTACGAATCAAAGTGCATTTGTGATGTTGGTTTTTTGCGCTCAGAATATAATCCCGCGGACGTTTTTACAAAACTCACGGGAAATCATGTTTTGGATACGATAATGCAAGATAACAAAGTTGCCCATCCTACGGAACAATGGGTAGTTAGAAATCTATAGTATGCATCGTCTCTTACGACTTTAGAAAGAGATCGAGTGTGGAAACAAGTGCAAATTATCAGCCTCCACGTCGGGAGTCTGATACTTAAATGCAGCTGTGTGGCCACGCAACTGTCGGACTGACAGTTGCGTGGCCTTCTAGATAGTAGAATGCATTGCGCGTTTTCCATTCGGGAAACGCGCAATGTCTATAAAAGCGGGGTGAACCGAGAAGTTCGGCTTCTCCTCGGTTCATCATCCTCACTATCAACTACAATTTCTACTTTACTTCTTCCTCGCGCGCTCCCTCCCCCGCGCGCACTTACACTCCTATTTTAGCACACTAGAATTTGGAAAAACCAGCAATGTTAGATGTCATTATTATTAAACTTTAAAGCTCCGGTTGACGTCATTTTTGACACAGCAACAACCAAATGACGCAGGTGGGGACAAACCCAGAGAACAAAAATGCCCGGAAGCACCAGCCTTAACGGCAGTTATACAAACTAGTTCGGCGCCGCGAGCAACATAGAACCACAGAATAGCTTTAGCTCGCGGTTTAATGCAGAGATTCAGTGGTAGCTGCACGGTAGATCCAGCGTGAAGCAAAACGGTGGAAGCACCAACTATAGTTGACACGGTACTGCTCCAGTAAAAATGCGAGCGGCAGTCCAACACCAGCCTTACGTAGTAAAAACACTGCAGCGTAGTAGCAAAGGCGGTGGGAGACCAGACCACCTATATAATCAAGACAGATTGTTGTGGGCAAGAACGGCACAGTTTGTGCTAAAAGGTAGTGGGTGGTTACCTAAGGAAGTTGGAGGGTGGCGACTGAGAAGGGAGGAAGAAGGACTGGTAGCCATTTTTGGGGGGAGGTTCGTGGAAAAGAAGTGGTCTGCCCGAGTTAAGTTAGCTGTGAGGCCCCGATTCGGGGGTTTATATAGACTTTCGTATCAATATATATTCCTTGTTCATGAATAACCTATTACAATAGCCATCCCGTGCCAGCTTGGTATGGTGACAATTACTCTCAGCTCACCATGGGTATATCCTTGCCTAGGTCCATCAAGGCATGATATGTGGTAAGAGGGCAGAGAGTAGTCATTCGTCGTGTGTATACATATAGATCGTGCGATTCCATGGTCAGGTTGATCTGGCATCCTACGTTGCGTAAGCTCTACCCGCCGTCAACATGACCGATGCCACGAGTCACATTCGTCAGCTTACCGATGAAGATACCAATAGGTCTGACGTCCTTCGCCTTCGTTCCAGCGTCATAGAGTACGAAGCTGAAGAGGCTTCGCCTAGCTTCACTATCAACAGAATGATGATTCCGACGATATGTACTACGACCCCAGTGCTCAATCTTCTCGGTCTTCTCGTTTGGATGACTTCGAAAAGCTTCTCATGGACCTTGTTCAAAAGACGATTGATGCTGAGGTCGGCCTCCTGCAACTCTATTCTGATGCTCCTCGTATCCCCTCTGTCTACTTATGCGGTGTCCTTTGTAGCATCGCGATATGCCGCCAAAATCCAGAAGACGGAGCTTCTTCTGCGTTCCTGGCGCCGAAAATATACTAAGTATTTAAGGCTCAGCATCACAGTTCCATGTAAGGGCGCAACTACTCCTGGTTAGTTTTCATATGATACCATAATTTGCGAACATTGAATTGAGTAAATGCAAGAATTGCTTGCTGTCTTTCGCTTTTCTTCAAGCGCGAGAAAGCGGGGAGCACGAGAAACAGCATCCCTGCACCGTCGCTTTGGTGGCAGCGGCCCGGGACGCTCTAGCAGCGAATCCTCTGGCGGCGGCAGCACAGCAGTCGTAACGGCGACGACAGCGGGACAACATTCAGAGCGATACAGTCGCGCGCGACGACCACAGTAGCAACAGTACGAGTAGTAGCGACGGACGCGAATATAGCGCCCACAAACCACTAGTAATCAGCGCTAGTAATAGTAGCAGCAGCAAGCGGCGTAGCACCAGTCCCCCCCTGTGATTTCCATTATGGCGACGGCACCACGGGCACCGCCGCCAGCGCTTTCCTTCTGTGATGTTGTGGCGGCGCAACGGGAGTCTGCATATACTTCAGTGGCAACGCGCTGCAGCCGACCCGCGAGAGATATGGTGGCAGCGCGCCTATGCGCCGCGCAGGGGTTGGGAGGGCGGTGAAGACACACGGCAGCGTCACCGGTGGGGGTGGGTTTGGTGATCGAGAGGGAGCGCAGCGTGGAAGCTGCGCTCTTTCATGTGGATCGAGATATGAAAAAAACATTTTGGGGAGTGTCCCTACCGAGTGGGACATTTACATAAATCCGCCACCACAGCTCCTGTAGTGTTTACGTGACAGCTGTGACTAACAAATTTCTTTTTTTTTCTATCTCAGGTTACATGCGTGCAAGAACAGCATATCACGAAATTTTCCGTAAAAGTTTTAGATTGTTTGAATGATATGTTCTCATAGGTTCGTACCATTGGACCTCCGTTAGTATTGCTCGGTGTCTTCTAGAAAAGATCTGTTTGTAAAAATAGAGGAGTCTTCGGGTGATAACCATCCATTTGTGTAGACACCCATATAAAACTGAATGTAATTCAAATATCTCTGTGCTCTATAGGTCGCAAATTGTTTTGTGTACGACCACCCTAATATTTTATTTAAGGTTCACTATAGTGAACCTAACTTCTGTTGACAGACAAGTACTAGTTTCTCTCCGTTTTCCTTCTTACAGCATGTACACAATGTTGATGAATACGTATATCTCTAATTCTTCTAAGGTGTACTACAGTGAATCTAACAGCACACCCTCAAACCCCTTTCAAAAAGCGAAAATTGTCGGGTCTCAGTTTTGCTTACGGCAGAACTCAGCAATCCCACACCCAATTTTATAGATGGGTTCTCAATCTTTTTCAATACTGAAAATGGAGAAAGATCTCCTCCGATTCCTATCTGCCTCTCAGCAGCACGGGACTTCGATTGAGAGAGAAGTATTTTTGGAAAGATTTGCGTTGATGATCAACGTGATTGCCAACCCCTCGCCTGGGGGAGTCGGTTATTCGAAACTGGCGTGCATAAGATGTTGAAATCAAAGCCTCGGAAGCGATAAACAAACGCATGAAGGTTTTTGCACGTTTTACATAGACAATTTAAAACTTTTTTGATCGAAGATATTAGACGATTAAACAAAGAAATCAAAGGATCGAGAGCAACATAGTCCAGGACTTCTTCCAATGTCTGTGTTTGGTCAGAAAAGCAAAATCGATGCGTATTTTTGCCTGGGCTTCTTCACCAATACTGTTCCGTGCCAAAGGCAGACCTTTTTCAATACGTAAAAGCCGTATTGTGGTAATCAATGTCTTGTACATCCTATCCGGGGCATTTCTTGCCCCGATGTAAATTGTTTCAACTCATGCAGAGAGAGATACCTCTGTAGGATTATTTTCACAGCTCTGAGCTGTCTTTACGCCAGATCGGGGCCAAAAAATAAATATCGAGCTGCGAGCTTGCGCTGGACACGTCGGCGGAGTAACGCAGAGGCATCTCCGTTAGTGCCTGTTTCACTTCATCCAAGGATGACTATGCCTCATGTAGTGCTTACGCTCCGCCACTGCGCGCCGCCGACAACCTCCCTGCAATATCCAGATTCCATCTCCGTCGTCGTTAGTCTACTCTTGCTACAGTTATGGGCCCAAAAATTAAAATCTTACATGAGCGCAATCTCGCAGACCATTCCTTCTTTGTTCCCGACTGAGAACTACTTAATTGGCGCAAAAGAGTCAAAAGATGAATAGATATCATGAAATCTGCTCATGACCAAGTCAGTGATCTCACGTACAAGAAATTGATCAAATTATTGGGAAGGACTTAGTATGAACGTGGGCTTCCCGTTGACCAGCAAGCGTTGATTGATGAAACGCAAGAGAAGGGCTTGTTCAATTACCTTAATTATCTGCAGACTGATGACCCCGTCAAAGCAGTTTGAGACATTGTCAATGTAGTTGCAGTTGATACTTCAATCGCTATGGTATCTCGGCTCATCAATTTTTTTGAGAAGGTCACACCCTGCCGTCCTAAGTCAAATGAAGATCTCCGTGTCTTTGTTTCTCGCTTCCGAGGTTTGGCTTTCAATGATCTCATTCGCGCCAACGTCTTTACGTCCACGCAAATTGGAAAAGTTCTCACAGTTACTCTTCTAAACAATGCAAATCTCCACGGTACACTCATAAATGCCACCTCTCCACTAATCACGCGTGCTGAGACTCGCTCTCAGAAGGAAGAGGAACTTATCTCAGTAGAATTGCCAAAGAAATCCTTCGACCAGATTGAAGCACACCTCAACAAGCTTGTCAATCTCGAGCAAAAAAATACTATTGCCCCTCAACAAGATGTCTAATCACGCAAAAACTCTTCGAAAGTTCCGATCGGAATGCATTTCTCTCATCCGTCAACTCTCGTTGATATTTCAAGCTTCGAGGGGCACAGGAGGCACTTCCTAGAGCATTCCATCTGTTTTGAATCTGTTTCTAGCGGACGAGGAACACCTTCGTGTGAATCTCGATGATGCTGTATCGGTCCTGCGCAACCTCACTCAGGCAGTGCCCAATCAGCAGAACACTCAGGTATCCAAGAAGCAATTGGATGCAATGTTTGATGGGAAAGTGATTGCTTTGCCGGCAAGCAACAAGCTAGAGGTTCACTTTGGGACATAAGTTTAGTCCAGACCATCATCTCAGAAGGAAAAGTGACAATCGGTCAACAAATCCCGGCAGAGCACCCATCCAATCTCAGAGAAGAACCGCAAACGAAGAAATCCAGAAGAGGTTCAAGGTTTCGACTGTGGTCTTGTAGGACATCAAAGAGGCTCTGATCAATGTGAGTTTCGCTCCTTTCTGACTAAGAAGCTTAAGCAACAAGAAAAGCGTGGCAAGAAAACGGAAAATAACAAGAAGAAGGAGAGTGCAGCGTTTTTTCGTCCCGCTCCGATAACAACTAGAGAAGAACAGGCTATTTGGCTCCTCCGGAGCTCGCTCTGAGGTACTCACAGGGGAATAGGATCCGAATCCAATAATCGATTCAGGTTGCTCGAAAAGCGTGGGTGGGAAAGAAATTGCCAGACGCCTATTTGATTCACTCGGTATACCACTTACAATTTTCCCGCTGGACTGTGACCCATTTGTACACGGTTAGGACAAGGAATGCAGTGAGGGTCGCAATGTTATTGGCATTTAGCGCCTTCAAATCATTGAAATGTTTGGCACCCGTGCTTTCATTCCCTTCTACGTCACTGAAGGATACGTTTTTCTACTTTTGGTAAACGAAATGTGTCACAATTCGTACGAATTTGGACCAGAGAACCTTTTAATGATCACTCCTGGGGTACAAGGCCTCTCTTATAAAGAGATTTCGTTAGAGCCAAACACTGAGAAAACCATTCCGCATGATCTTGAAGCTGTTCCAACGTACCTCCTCGTCGTGCCATCGAAAACCAAAGCATCCAGGTCATTCTTTGTTGCACAGAGATCTCTAACATCACGAATCTTTTCCAGAAGTTTACTGGGCAAAAAGTTAAAGGACGGCAAAGCGTTGAAGAGATTCGCAATGAAGCTCCACGGATACACTCATCTCCATGTCGACGATATGACCAGGCTCTGTGAAAGAGATGGTGTTCTGAACCCTGTTCTATCGTAAGCGCTGCGGGTAAGAGTTCAAAAATGCCCATGATGCAAAGAAACCGATCGTCCCCAAAACTTCCGCAAGATATCTTTCGGCAAGATTCTGCGCGAATTCAATGAGAACGTTCAGGTTGAGTACTTTTTCATCCCTGGCCTCACTAGGCAGCCAATCATTCATTTCGTTGATACTGCCATAGGCTTCTCAGTAATATCCATAGTTGAATCCCGAAATATAAACTCTGCCACGATATCCTTCGAGAAGCTTTGGATCAATATCCATGGAGCACCGAACTTTCTCTTCGCTGACGTTGCATTTTCAACGCTCAATTTGAAAACATGCTGCGATACTTTGGCATAGCCTTTAACCCCCGACCCGCAAGGCGTCACAACAAGATAGGAGTTGTGGAACCGAGGAACGAAGTCATTCGAAACCTCGCACAACCTCTTCGGAAAGACGTTGCCTTCTTCCAGAACAGTCAGGTAATAGAATACGACTCCGACCACATATTCTCCAGGTCAACATATCTCAGCAACGTTCTGTACGGCAGTAAGATCTTGGGTAGTTTCGAAATGGCTAAAGGGTACAAACCATTGATTTAGGGCCTTCCCAAATCACAGCTCTCTAACCAAATAATCATTGCCAACAAGTAACAACAGGCGCAGAGGGCACCTCGTTTGTTACAAAAAGATCGAACGCCAATCACACTGCAACCACAAGACCTCTCACAAAGAGATAGGGTGTAGTTCTTCAAATGGAGGCCCAAATTTGGCAAGTGGGAGGTTGCTTTTGTTCACGACAAAGATCGCCACTTCGCAATTCACTCCACAAACCACAAACTTTCTGGTACACTAATTAGAGCAGCGTACGAGGATATCTTAAAAGCTCTGTTTTCCTCCCTGCTTCAAGAACTCGACAAAATGGATTTCATCTTCCCGAATTCGTATTTGATCGTCGACGAAGAAGCGTTGGACCCCGATAACCTTTTTCTAACACCAGAGGACCACCTTCTCTTACCAATTGAGGCACAGCCCCTCCCAGACGATCCACCACCGCCACCACCAGTGGATTACAAAATAGTACAGCGGATCCCAACCTGGAAGCAGTCGCTTTATCCTCGACAAAAGAAGTATAGAGCTTGTTCGACGGGCAACACTTCAGAACACTTCCAAATCATTTTTCGCGTGCCAAAAGTCGTCCAAACGTCAACATCCAGAAATAGAAATTGGACGTGAAGCCACAGTTCTCACATCTCTTCTCGCCAAGGCATCCAACTGGAGGGGTCTTGGTATCACAAACTTCACTCTGCCCAAAGACCTTCCACACAGGAATACTGGCAAGACAAATTTCATTTATACTCCAACATCCAGTCACGTCTTACAGTCTTCAGACCAAAAGTCCTCCCATAAATCTAACAATTCATTGGCACGAACACTGTCTCAGAATCAGCACTGTAGTTCGCCCCGAAGGGATTGTCGACAAAGCCATCGGCGCCGAGTTGGATGACTACAAGAACTCACACGAGGAAATTGACATCAACTCCATCCATCCGCAGAACAACATCATCAGCTCTCATCACTTCTTCTCGGTGGAAACGGATGGCCAGGAAGGTAAACTGAAGCTGAGGTGCCCATTACTTCCCCATGGCAACCAAGACAAAGGAAATGATACTGTTCTCAAAGACTCCGCGACAGCGCAGTTCCAGATTAGTCGACTTATCCTTTCCATCGCCGCAATTCTCCACTTCTCGGTCGCCTCAGTTGATGTGAAGAGGGCCTACTTACAAGCAGGCACCCTTCCTCGAGAAGTATACGTCCGCCCTCCACCTCCTTGGGCATTTTCGCTAAGTATGGGCTGGAAATTCACTGCACCCGCTTATGGTATCACCAAATCAGGCAGACTATGGAAACTGACGGTAGAAAAGGGGTTGGCCTCCATTGGAATAAACTAAATTCCAGGGCTCCCTCGACTTTTCTTCAAGCGTGGAAACGACTCTCAAATCACCTTGGCCATAGCAAAAGTCGGTGATTACTTCATTCTTGCTGCAGATATGAGAGATCTCAAACGATTCCGCAAACAACCATCGTCTCGCTTCTCGGTAGGCTCCTTCGTATTAGGAAGACACATAGTCTATATTCGCCTCCATATCCACCAACCCGCTGATAGCGCGACTACCGTCAACATTCAGGAATACCTGGATTCGATTGAACCCATCCCTTTGAGCAGGTCGCGCAAGAAGGAACAGGAATCCAAATGTACTGGTAACGAATTGAAAGTCTTTCTCGAGCTCACAAGTTCCATCAGCTTCTTAGGGCATGGTATCTTACCACCAGCATCACTCGCTGCAAGCCACCTGCAACAGTGACTTGCACACTTGGAAGTGGCAGATCTGGATACTGCTAACAAGATGCTCGCGGGAAACAAGTCGCTCTCTCTGCAGATAACCTTCCGCTCTCGGAGAACCTTGAGAAACCCTTCTTACATTGAATTCTCCGATGCCATCCAAGGAAGCTCCTCTTGTGGCCCAAAAGGCTACATCTCAGGATTCTTCGTGCCGCCGAGGGGTGATTTTGGTGTTTTCCATCCCATTAACTGGTTGATTGGCATGCAACCATGGGGAAATGGGATGTTGATTTATTTGGAGCTGTCGACAGCATTACGTTTGCTGTCGTACTCATGACGTTTGGTCGAGAATGATTGGGTTACAAAAGATGGCTGTTATATTGGAGTCAGGACCGTTTGCGTAGGTTGCACAATTCGAATTGCCGATGATGGAAGTGGCACCCAGCTTTCAGATCCTGGTTCAACCTTGCCAGCCTGAAACTCATGTAGAGGCTATAAGACTCCGAATCTCTGGTCTCCGTGAAACTGTCTTGTCGCCATCAAACTGTCTCGTGGTTTACCGTTTCTTTCATCAACCGTTCTGGTATCTTTTAAATTGTGGTTTTCGCTGTTTTCTGGTTGCCAGTTTGTGGTTTTTTTGTTCTTTGTGTTTAGTTGGTCGTTCAAACCGTGTTTTCGACCGTGATCTTGGATGCTCAGGATATTTGACTTCTTCATGTCTGACTCTGAAGCCATCCAGCCCACGCCGTCTGCAGGGGCTGCAATGAACTATTCGAATCTACAAAACATCAGCATTGATCAATTGTGTGCTGCCAACAACTCGTCGCTTCGAGGGTTGTTTGCAACAGCTCCGGAACATTTGCGTGCTCAACATCCTACAACCCCTAGAAGCGTGTACAAGCTTTTGGCTATTGTTCTTTCTTGGCGTGAGCAACTGATGCACGGCTCATATGAAGATCAGCAGCACACAGATGACGATCCCTCTCAAATGGAAAAGATGTTTTCTCTTTCTCCTGATGAACTTGAAGATATGGCACGTGAAAATTTTTCGGGCCTGGTGGACCTTGCCAAGGCTTGCCTGAGACTGGATGCCAATCTCTATCCTCAAGAGTTTGAATCCACTGATAAAACATTCGTTGTCAGTTTGGTGTTGAAATGGCAGATTTCGGCAACGAAAGCAGCTCTCGGGCGCAGAGATTTAGCACAGAAAAATAACGCACCCACTTCAAATACGCTCCTTGATGATCCGCCGCCGTCTCCAAAACGAATTAATCCCTTCTCAGACTTGATTTTAAGAAACCAAAGCTCCGAGCGCCAAAAGGTTCACCATGTAGCTGGTGTTCCGATCGCAGAAGTTGATGACGATACCCTGGATTTTGGAGTAAGGCTTGGAGGCCCAGCGCCCGTACGTACGAGCCAATGAAGAACATATCCGGGCAAATCATCCGTTCTCCTGAATGTGCAGGAGCTCAAGGGTCCCTCCATTCTCCACTCTTTTTGTCAGGAAGGTCTAAATATGGAGTTCGTTGTTCGAAATGTGAGGTAGTCCCGCCAGTCGGACGGAAGGCCTTTTCCCTCGGAAGTGGAAGCTTTAATTCTTGCAAGGTGCCTTCATTTCTACATGTGAAACTTTATGACCATGGAAGAAGCAATAACCACTGCTCCCTGGACAGAAATAGCTCTCCGTCGATTGTGGGCTCTTCTCGAAGTGGAGAACCTGACCTCAGGTCCGAGCCCGCTGAGCAGAGACGAGGCACTGCCGCAAATTCTCCCATCACTCGAAGTCTACCCGGACGTAGGAATCAGAGTTCCAGCAATGAGACCCATTGTGAGTCGACGCATATCTGCCGCATCTTGGGCAAGAAATGCGGTTCGCAGTCTCACGAGACAAACTCGCCCGGGCTCCCAAAAACCGAAACACCCCAGAGCAAACGCGGCCCGAGAAAGAAACTAGATATCGGGAGCGTACGCGTACGTCACGAACAAAGGCCTCGAACATTCCCCCTCGCACCTTTCTTCCAAAAGGGATGCACCTCGGGTTCCCGGTGTGCCCTGGTATCTGCTGCCTTTCAGTCTCTGGATTTTCTTTTCTTAGGTAACGTCACCCTTCCCGACACTACAAGCGTGTCCCGACTTCCAACACAAGTGGCTGTACGTTCAATCGTAGGGTGGCACTTTAGGCTTTCGAAGGATTACGGTGCTGGTGTTATGGGTAGTCTTGTTCTCCGAACTCGTCCAATTCCCTATCAACATACTCCTTCTTCCCAAGATTCCCTCACTCAAGATTCCATTGCTTTTCTAGGATTTTTGATTTCCACTGGACTCGTGCGGGGCGATTTTACCCTGTTCAGAGCCGATCGACTTGATCTACCTTCGAGAACAGCTCCGGATTCTCGTTTTTGGCTCAGGCGAACGCCCGAACCTGTTCAACGGTTATTTGAGGGCTCTGGATATCGCAAAATGGTTGAAAACATTAAGTCCTTCGTGTCCGCCTCAGTAATTCCGCCGTCAAAAGTTCACTGCGTTCCTGGAGAATACTCGAAGGTGCTTTTGCGACTTTCAATGTCAGATATGCTGCAGTGGTCAGCCGTTGAAAATGAAGACGAAGAGTACAGAGAGCTTGCGGAAGCCAGTACCATGACATCATTTGCGGTGATCAAAGATCAAAACAGAGACAGGCTAATCCGTTGGCCTCGCGTTCAAAATCTTTTTCTGCCTGACGCCCGACATGTGCTTCTTCCAAACCCAGGGCATTTCCAAGCCATTTCTGTTTCGGAGTCTACACCGCCTCTGTCAGGTTTCTTCTTGGATGTAGCCAACATGTTTCACAACATTCGGCTCCCATCTAAGCAGGCTTCCTTGTTTCCACTCACCACAATAGCCTTCGGGAACCTTCCCGGACCGCTACAGCGTAAGATCAAGCACACCTTGGGATTCACACCAAAACAGAACGACAAGTTACGCCCATGCCAACGAACCTTGCCAATGGGTTTCAAATGGTCGGTGTTCATTGGCCACAAGTTCGTCGAGTCTTGCTATCTCGAAGCCTTTCACTCCTTTCGTGAAACCCCACGTCTATTTGGATCTAGTTACACCTTTCCCGCTCCAATTTTGCTGCATCGACACAAAGGTGTTGTAGAGTTAACAAAACGCACCGTCCTGATTCTTCATATGATTGACGACCTAAACCTCGCCCTTGTTGGATGGCCTGATGATGGAGCCTCTCGACTCCAACATGCTACCTAATCCGTTCTTAAAAGAAATAAGCTTCCAATAAAACGCAAAAAGTCATCTCCAATTGGGCACTTGGAAAGAGATCAGCTACCATTTCTGGGATGGAAATGGTATTTTCGACGCAACATCGTGCGTCCGAAACTAGAGAAGCTCCGCTCGGCTCTTCAAGTCGTTTCCAAAGCCATCAGGCTTCCGTTAACCGAGCCACTTACCCGATCGACGGTTGGACGGCTCATCTGGATTGCCTTAGGGTGCAGACCCCTACTTTCTGTGCTTTATCGCACCTTTCAATACCTCGAGGAGCCAACAAAGGTCAACAACTCAATTGAGGCAGCGGTTCACCGAGAGCTGATCTTGTTGGAAAAGCTCATTCCACTCTCTGGAATACGCATCAATCGAAGTCACTGGAACCGGGTAATTGTTTTCGATGCCTCAAAGACCGCCGGGGCAGTAGTATACACAGATGTTTCGCCGTATTGGGTCTCTAAGCGCACCGCTCTCGCCTTCAATGACAGCTTGGATGATAGTAAAGCCAACGCTACCCTTTCTGTGTTTGTGAAACGTCATGTGTGGAAAACGGCCTTTGTGCATAGGTGGCAAAGAAGGGAGCATATTAATGCCCTCGAAGCTCACACAGCTGTTCTTGCTCTAGAATGGGCCATATCCTTTGATATAACTGGTCGCCAAATTCTGCTTCTTTCTGATTCTCTGGTGACTATTGGGGCTTTCCGGAAGGGACGGTCTTCTTCATCAAGCATGTGCCTTCCTTGCAGGAGGTATGGGGCTCTGTGCTTTGCTCATGACCTAAAGCCTCTCTTCCTACACATCTCTACTCATATTAATCCCGCCGATGGTCCATCACGTAGCTGGCAAGTGGTGGGAAGAATGTAGCCGCCCTTGCTGTACAACCGGGCTGTGGCATATGCCAGATCGCGCAATCCGGATGAGTCTAGATTTGAAGAACCTGATGAATCTGGACTCAGTCTACTTCACGTATCCTTCGAGCGTCAATGGGGAAAGTCGCTCCAAAACCGTCCGGTCATACGTAAAGAAGGGACAGCAAGTAGGCACATGGGAATCATGCGGAAGACCCAAACAGAACTTGTCAACCGAACAAAGCTCTTCGACCTACCAGGCAAGATTTATTGCATCACTATCCACTGATTTCCCTGACAATTTCTCCGAGGACAAGAAGCCTTTACCAGTCCGCTTACAGAACCTTTTTGAACTCTGTTCGAATAACACCATGCACTGTGCAAGAACAAGACGAGTGCCTTGTCGATTACATCCACGAAGAATATCGGCACAAGCCCACCCCAGGGCATCGCCAGCAAATGATTTATGTATTGTCCTTTCTGCAGCTGTGTCGCCCATCGCTTCGATCAGGTCTTGGGTTATCACGACGAGCTCTCGAAGAATGGAACAAAGTCACACCGCCTGTTTCTGCCTTACCTCTTACGAGAAAATTTATGACTGCATTTGCTCAGTTCTTTGTGAAAAACAATTGTGTACCTTGTGCCGTGGCCTTGTGCATACAATGGGGATCGTACATGAGAGCCTCAGAGGTCCTTGCACTCCGAGTTTCTGATGTAATTTTTCCCGAAGGGATCAGAGCGACTCATTCTGGTATGGCAACTGTTGGAATTAACATCAAGAACTCAAAGACAGGACCAATGCAGTTCACTCCGCTACGAGACAGATCACTTATCTTGGTACTGCGAAGTTATATGAAGAGTGGTCAACAGCTATCATCGCCTAAGCTCTTTGATGTTTTGTACACAAAGTACAATGCCTTGTTCAAGGAAGGCGCCTCGTACTTTGGATTGGACGCTAGGCGTTTTACTACCCATTCAGAAAGAATCGAGGGTGCTCTTTCTGGCTTTTTGGCTGGGCATTCGGCGAAGACTATCGCCATAACGGGCCGTTGGAAGTCCTTCTCATCGTTACAGCTCTACTTGACAAACGGAAGAGCAGCAGTAACAAGCATGAGTGTATCTTCTTTTACACAAGAAATAGTTAACCAATTCTCACAGCAATTCCAGAAGCTGTTAGACGATTGCACGGAGTACTCACGAAAGTAAAAACTCCAGAACCCATATCAAGTTAAACACTCTCAGTGTGGGTTGGGACGCAAACACGACGTTTGAAAAAGAGGGACTCGGTTCCACTCGATGACTACGCTCGATGCGTAGCAATCTCCTACATGTAGCGAAAAAAACGCTTGCATCGCAACGCAGGCTTTCCAAAACTACTCTATCTTGGTTCTAAACACAATGTTCTGGAATGCGTACGAAGCGCAATAATGGGGAAATAGGATGTTGATTTATTTGGAGCTGTCGATAGCATTACGTTTGCTGTCGTACTCATGACGTTTGGTCGAGAATGATTGGGTTACAAAAGATGGCTGTTATATTGGAGTCAGGACCGTTTGCGTAGGTTGCACAATTCGAATTGCCGATGATGGAGGTGGCACCCAGCTTTCAAATCCTGGTTCAACCTTGCCAGCCTGCAACTCATGTAGAGGCTATAAGACTCCGAATCTCTGGTCTCCGTGAAACTGTCTTGTCGCCATCAAACTGTCTCGTGGTTTACCGTTTCTTTCATCAACCGTTCTGGTATCTTTTAAATTGTGGTTTTCGCTGTTTCCTGGTTGCCAGTTGGTGGTTTTCTTGTTCTTGGTGTTTAGTTGGTCGTTCGAACCGTGTTTTTGAACCCAGGCTCCCAGTCCCTTTTATAATTTTCTTTAGTCGTGCTCTTTTTCTTGATTTCAATTACGTTTCTACGGCGCTCATGTAGGAAGCAAACACGACGTTCGCGAAAGAGGGACTCGGTTTCACTCGATGACTACGCTCGATGCGTAGCAATCTCCTACATGTAGCGAAAGAAACGCTGCATCGCAACGCAGGCTTTCCAAAACTACTCTATCTTGGTTCTAAAAACAATGTTCTGGAATGCGTACGAAGCGCAATAAAGAGTTTTATACTCGTCCTTTGGAACTGAAATTCTAGCTGGAGCAACGTCCGGTGACAGAGGATCCTTAATGGCCGAAAGGCTCAAAGTGATGTACGCCGCCACAGTCTCACTCCTGTTCATTCTCACATTTGACTCAAGAAAATTGTACTCAACTACGACAACCCTTCATGATGGGAAGGACTATTGTCTCTGTCGCTACCATTTGGCCATAAGAGACTTTTTCGAGAGCAAGGAGATATCGATAAGGCAATGGATTCCCGGAAGACAGAACTTCGCCACCGCGTTAACGAAGCGGAACTTAGAAATTTACAACAAATTCAACCAAGCTATGAATCATGGAAGGATCATAAGAGAAACATTTATCTCGGCACATCGCATGAAGTCTTCATAGTAAAGATTCTACTCGCTCTCGTCGTCGTTGATAACTACCTTCATTACTCACTTTTCTCTCCTTTTCTGAATTATTCTCATCTTGATCCTCCGTTCTTTCTGTTTCTTCATGTTCATCTTATGATTCCTCTTTTTCTTCTTACCTCCCTGTGGTATAACGCACGAAAAGGGAGAGAGTCCGAAGCGGTCTTGAAACGGGAGTGGCGGCAGCGTACAGTCGTGTGACTGTAATGATTCCGAACGGTGAAGGAGGGCGGAAGCACCAGGCGGTCGAAGGGAGAGTGGACCGTCGAAATCACCAATTGCGTACAGGTGCGCGCAAAAGGGTACGAACGGTCTGAGAAACATTAGTAAAATATACCGTGCGGTCTATCGTAATCGCAAACTAACGAAGAAGACGTTCGGCAGGAGATGCTTGTCGTTTACGATTGGGGCCTCGGAAGATCTGAGCTACAACTAAATATCGGGTCTAGGCCCCCTACTGACTACTGTACAATCGGTCTCATTTGCATTGTCACCCCTCACCACCATACAACTTGCACACGTGTCCAACTCGTACGCTGTGCGAAACCTTCCAGGCACTCGACCACCAAATAGTACACGTGGCGGTGCCACCGCACCGCCCCACCGTGCGCTACTTCTTTGTACATGAACGACCAATCGGATACACAACGCACCAACTCGGGCCCACTATACTACAGATTCCCCTCCTAGACTTGTGCTCCGCCCTCAGAGCGCCGCGTAGCGTCGCTAAGTCACTACGCTTATGTCCGCCTGGTCGAGAGGGCGCTATCGCATCCGTTCGGAAAATTTGCCCGGAAAGGGCGGGCCGAAGCCATGTCAGAATTTCCTGAGCGGGAGCGACGAAAGGAGCCTGTGTACGTGGGGTGGAGTGCCAACGATACGCGCTGGTACGCGAACGGCGGATCGAAGACGCATGACGCGTTACCCGGGACGTACGCGATGGCGTATAGCTGTACAGACCACATGTGTACGTCTGAGCAATGTCGACGTCCCTGACAATGCATATGCTCAAGTCCGATTGGATCGTACCTGGCAGAGCCGTCAGGTTGTCAGCTCCGCCGACTGCGGGGTGTACGTTTGGTATCACCCGTTCGGTAACATGCACCACGCGGGCGTCGAATCCGTACGATGAACTGGGAGCCGTGGCACCCACTTTCGGAAAGCTTGCCCGGAAAGGGCGGGGCGAAACCACGCCCAATTTTCCCAAGTTGACCGCAGCAGACATTGTACGAATGCATCCGACGGAGGTCGCTCCCCGTGATAAGTATGAGCGGACAGATGGTGGTTCGCTGCGAGGGCGCGCGAGTGTCCGATTCGGCGCGTACGGTCCGTCTCGGAGGAGAACATCTGGTGGATGTCCGAGTCGGCGTGCACAGTACGTATCGAAGGAGAACGTCCGGCGGTTGGTTTCTTGGCGGTCGAGCCCCCGTTTGTGCAGCTACGCAGTGTCCGAAGCGGTGATCCTCATCGGACGGTCGAAGGACCATCAGCATTCGCTATGACCGTACTGACACGGTGTGTTGCAGGGGTAAGGTATGGCGGTACGAATTGGACGCAACGCGACGACGGAGCGAGTGTAGCTCGTGTGGAGATGGCGGCGGAACGTCAGTTCTTGATCCCCCAGTAAAAATTAAATCAATCAGCACTGTCTCTTCGTCCACGTGGCGCCTGTACGACGACATAGGCGTCATGGCGATTCCAAACGATCGACCCACAGGTTTCATCTCTACCAACTGTAGCTGCACCTGCAAAGGCATTTAGCATATTTGTGTTAAAGAACGTTTTGAACACCCGTTGTGCAGAAGGTGGATTTTCTATAAGATTCTCTGGTGTTGTATTCATAATATGTGCACTGACTCTGCGCAGAAGTTTAATAAATTCGTCAATTAGAATCGCCACAGACGAAGAATCTAAATCATCAATTTCCAATTGTACGTTCTTTGACTGTATTGGTACTTCAACCCATGCATATAGTTGTTGTTCACCATATTAGTCTTTTGAAGAATACTATACATATTTTTCTTGATCAAATATGAAATCAAAGTCGGAACTTTTCTCCTCATCAGAATCATGAAAAACGTCCACCTCGAATAGAACAGCCAGTTCTGCGGCAGGAGAATTGCTCTTGCTAGGCTGTAGAGTACGTCGCTTATGAGATTGTGTTCTAAGTGGGGAACCCTCTTCATCAGAGCTCTCGATTGGAATAATTATCTTTTTGTTCTTTCTCAAACGGTGGAATGAATGTGCTTGTTGCGGAACATTTACAGTTTGTGCAGGCAATCATGGCCTTATTTCATCCGGGAGGCCAGATTCAGTGCAAAAACAGGGAGCTCCGTAACCTTCTACATCCTTTCCAGGTGCATACTTTTGAATTTCGACTGCAGTTGGGGATCTTCGGCAGATTCCGTGAATTGGCTCGTTGCAATAAAGAAATTTGTGTGCATTGCATTCTCCAGATTCTTGAACTTTGCAGGCGGAAAGCTTGCTTTGAATGCACAGTAGCATTGTGTTTCTTCTTTTCATGTTAACCGTATCTTGCTTTGACTTGTGAAACGTAGTTATGTCAAACCTCTTGCCTTCTCATGAAGTCATTGAAAATTTCTCTGCTTCCTACTACTGCATAGTGTGGTACGAGTTGAAAGCGTACTTTATTGAGTCCTGCCTCTGCATAGAGATTGAGATTTCTCTTTTATGCTGGTTTGTATTGGCAGATGTAGATTACTGTTATTTTGATAGAATGCTTATGAAGGAAACGGCTTCAATCAAAATGAATGTCCATTTCTAGTGTCGGATGCACAGTGTTTTGCACCTGAAATGATTCGGGAAAAGTCGCAGAATGGTGCACTGTTACTGGGTATGCCTTTCATGATGCCTGGAAGAGATAGAAGTAGGTACATGGAAGAGGTATTCCGATTGGAACAGCTCTTCCGGGTCCCTATTTCACGGAAAATCAAACCCGGAAGAGAATACTTCCGGGTATTCGACGAGGGTTAACCCTTGTCGGGGACACGGAACTTTGGGGTTCCAGGTGTTGTATTTATTGGAATACATACCTGAAAGAGGTCAATGCTCTTCCAGGTACCCACTCAATGGGTCCGTCCGAAAATCCCGAAAGTCCCAGACGCCAAGTTGAAGAGCAAATCAAAAGCGCGCACGTGGAAGTTCTTGTTGCCAGAACTTGGCGTCTGGACGGGGTCAGCGGCACCCCGTCCAGACGCCAAGTTCTGGCAACAAGGAGCTTTCGTGTAAGTGAAACGCATCTTTTTATTCGAAACGCATAACAACATCCAAAGCATATGAACAAGCTTTCACTCCTGCTCTCACGAGACAACTTTCCCTCATGCCACGCTCAAAATCAAATTCTGTTGTTCTGTTTTAGGCCGCCTGTATTCTCATACTTCTTCTTATCCGTCATCGTGAACGCAAACGCCGCAAACATACAAGACGTAAACGACGAAAAACCAAAGACCTAAAGTTCCTGCGCTCTGGGATTGTACGCCCGCACTTGCACACAACACCATGGCGGCGTCGGTTTCTATGTGGAGCAGATGCAGACTATATTGTTGCAACAAATTTCAACAAATCCGTCTTCTTCGGTGATCTACTCCCATGGTTCTCTGCAACATGTTCAATAACAAGAAATGGTTCTCCGTTTCGAACATCACGCACCGCATGGAGGAGAAAAGCAATACTGCATACTGAGAATTTGTTGGGCCTTGCTCTGTGGTACTTGAAAACCGGAGATGTAGAGTATTTTCTCTGCCCCATATTTGGAATCACACCATCTTCTTTGTCCGAGTGGCTCGATTACGCGGTTGAAGTTCTTTGGAATGTAACACAAGACACGGCCCATCCACAGTTCAGAATTGCATGGCCGACAGAACCAGAAATGAGAGAATCTTGTGCATTATTGGAGAAGAATAGAATCCATGGATATGCGCTTCGCGGAGTGTTTGGTGTAAGCGACGGAGCTCGACTGGATGTACCAAACTTCGGCGACTCCGACACGCAAAACGCATTCTATAACGCAATGACACAACGGGTTGAGGCAACAAATCTGTTAGTCTGGAATTTCAAAGGTGAGGTCATACATGCAGCTTTGAATTATCCCGGGAGTTATCATGATAGTAAACTGGCGTACATATCTGGATTATACTGGCCAAAACTAATTCCTGACTGCAACACGCCAGCCGGATATGCGATATTGGGAGACTCGGCGTTCGTGAACGACACTCGAATCACGGCGGGAAAGGTTGTACGAGCACGGAAGTTAAACGAACGAAGAAATCTGTCCATATCAACGGGATGTGCGGCAATTGACCTGGTACTCCAACGAATATACTCTAGTGAGCGACAATGCGCTGAGTGGGGTGTGCGTGGGTTGAAGGCTCCGTTCCGGCGGCTGACTAGAGTTCTGCCTTCGAACCATAACAAACGTGGTCGCTTGCTGTATTTGGCTTGTCATCTCGTTAATTATCGCACCCGCACCATGGGTCATAGCCAAATTGCATCTGTGTATAGCGAGCAGCAAGACCCAGACCATATGTAAATCTGTCCTGGCACCTCTTACATAGTCGAGTTTTGCAGCATATAGATGATCTCGAGAAGCGGCACAACACGTAATGAGTTTGCACCACAATCTGCAGAACGCTCTCTCTTGAAAACTTCCACAGCAAGAACATCCGACGGTCACATGCACATGGAGATAATATAAGCTCCCCGAGCTTCCGACCCGATCTCTGAAACGGCTTCGAAGTTGTCTAACACGTTCTTCGCCTTGCCAGTGGCCGGGTAGTCAGCAGAGGGCGTTTACCCCCCAAGACGCTTGTGAGAAGCTCCAGTCGCTGTTCCTCCTTCAGATCATCATACCTACCCATGCCGAAGTAGTCCGTGATAACTGACATGGCATTGGGATGTTCATCAGCCTCTTGACAAATGTCGAGCTTGACCAATGTGAGACCGAAGATGTTCACCCTGCGAATGAGGTCTTCCAGCTTTCCTTCAGAAAGAATCTGATCTTCTCTTTCACCCAGGGAGCGATACATGACGGAAAGATGTTCCTGTGTGAGCGCACTTGCCATCACGGTCATCCACATACGTATCAGTCACATTACCTTCTTTGCTGATATCTAGTTCACTTTGTTGTCCTTCAATTTCAACAGCTGAACGTTTCACGCTACTGTTCGTTGAATCCATCTACAATCCGAGGTTGAAAAGAAAACATCGTCGGGTTGGTAGTCAAAGGTATACTTGAAGTTTGTGGCAGCGTAAATCATATATCCCGCAGTAGTATGAACAACGCCTTTAGGTTTTCCAGTGCTACCACTTGTATACAGGACAAAAAACGGATGCTCGCTTTCCACCCATTCAACGGGACAAGTGGGTTGAGCTTGAGCCAGAGCATGATCCCAGCGACATCACGTGGTGCCTCCAGTAAGAAAGGATCAATCTTGTGAGTGCCGGGGCTGTTGGTAACGACCTGATACTTGACATCATGACCCGCCTTGGTAGAAAAACGAATGGCTTGATCAGAGATGGCCTTGAGGTTAATTGTCTTTGAGGCTCTTGCCACACTCTCGGTGACGACGATAATGGAGACCTGGCTGTCTATGATGCGACCCGCCAGCGCCCCGGCGCTAGAGCCGCCAAACAAAACGGAGTGAACGGCGCCATTGCGGGCGCAGCCGAGCATTGCGGCGGGGAGTGGCGGGATCATGGGCATGCATAGAATGACGACGTCGCCCTTGTTAACGTTGAACTGGTGCTTCAACGCATTGGCAAAGAGCTGCACCATGTGGGACAAGTGGTCAAAGACACGACTGTACGGCGACCAGGCTCGTTGCCCTCGCAGTAGAAGGCGACCGAGTGGGCGTTTGCAGGGTGGCGCAGCCACCTATCCAGCGCGTTGTAGCACACATTGGTGAAACGGTTCTCTAATAAGGACACATGCACGCCAGCGGCGGCGGGGTCAAAGCTATATGCCAGCCCGTTGGCGGCGTCGACGGCGTGAGATGCGGTCGGGGGCGTGAGATGCGGTCGGAAGCGTGAGCGTGAGCGTCAGGGTCAGCGCGGTGCCACGTAAAGGCGGAAGCAACCTCGCTCCAAAATGCGTCCGGCTGCGCGATGGAACGGCGATAAAGGCGGTGGTACGCCCGCAGGTCTGGCAAATGAGCGTTTGGCAAGGCGGCGGGCGCGACGGGATGGGCGCGCTGGACGCGCTGGGCGCGCGTCTTGGCGCGCTTGACATGCTGCATGACGGGCGCGCACAGCGGCAATACGCTGGAGGCACGGCGGCGTCGGCGGCTGCAGCGGCGGCGACGAGGAAGCGCAAGCAGCAAAACAAAGCACGGCATTTGAGCGCGCGGTGGCGACGCAGCGGCCCCCATGCGCAACGGCTACTCGCGCGCCACCACCGCCGCCTCTGCTGCGCACGCCCGTGCGTGTCTGCGCCGTGCGCAAACGGCGCCCATCACACGCTCCAACCGCCCGCACACGGCTGCTGGCTTTGCGCGTGCTGCTGCTGCAGCAATGCTGGCTGCTGGCAGCCTGAGAGCTCGAGGAGCTCGGCGCGTCGCCACGCGTGATCCAGTGCGGATCCGATGCGGATCCGGTGTGCGCCGTGCGCTTCTCTCCGGTGGACGCGCACGCTGCCACGCGCGCCCGCCTTTGGCGCTGCCGTATGTGCCGCAATTGCCATCATGCACATACGAGCGGCCGTCCACCACCGCCATTCGCCGTTGATTCAACGCGCGCGCAGCAACGGCAACAACAACAGCAGCAACAGCAACAGCAGCAGCACGCACAGCACACGTATCGCCAAGTAGACACGTATGTTGATACGACATGTCACGCCGACGACGTCCACGCGCGCGCGCCTTCCACCGTTTTGTACAAGCCGTGTCGCCGTGCTCTCGTCGCTGCTTGTACTGCTTACCCACGCCTTGATGCTGTCCTCTCCGCAGTGACGTTCGTCGCGCCGCCACAGCGTCCGTCTGCGCCGTCGCACCGCGCACGCCCGCTGCGGCATCGCCGCTGCCCGCGCCCAAGCTCGCCGCTCAACATGACCGTCGTCTCCGCCGCCGCTCCCTGTTCCGCGCCCTCTTCGATGCACGTGCGGCTCGTGCTGCTGCTGGCCGCCTTTCTGCTGGGCTACAACCTGCGTCGCTCCGCCGAGTCGTTTCCGCAGCGTCTGCGTGCCGTTCATCTCAACACGGTGCAGCCTGTACGCGCGCTTGTTGTCGCTCTTACATCGCTCTCACAAGGTGCTTCTGCGTCCGTGCCGCCGCGGGAGATCTTCTTGCAGCCCTCTGGGGTCAACAAAGAGGGCATTGGAGCCGTTCTGTCTGGCTTGAAACCCATTTCCATGCTGGCCAATGTCACTGGCGCCCGCATTACCATGCACGACAATTTTACGGGACACGGGTACAACATGACGCACTACCTTTAGCTGCATACACCGTTCCCTGACACGCTGCGGGTGCCTTGCAACCTCACCTTCAACGTGCGCAGGTTCTTGGTTTGAGTCGTGGAACAGTGCGATAGTTTGGACTACTCGGAGCTTCAACCGCTTTGAATTTTCCAGCGCTGCAATTCACTCTCTGTTTCCAAGTACATTGCACACCCTCGGATGTGTCTGAAGCATACGCAGCAGCTGGTGACAGCGTTCTCAAAGTTTCACATCCAGCCCGACGTGCCGAAGAGGCACGTGTGTGTGCTGCGACGCGGCGGCGACCTTGAGCACCTTATACGCTCTGGTCAGGGTAACAAGCATGTCATCAAAGAGCAACGTACGCTTCCGATTCTGAGGGAGGCCAAGAAACGAGGCAGCAAAGTCGTACTCGTTACTGAAACCAAGTACATACAACAGTTGCAAAAACTGTATCAGCCGGACGTGTCGAGCCACTACGACCACTTGGAAACGGTTGTTTCTCTTCTAGAGCGCTGTCGGTGAACATTTGTTTCGAGCAGCAGCGCGTTTGCCACCGCCATGATGCAGATCACCAAACCTACCTACACCGACGCCCTCCCTACGCGCGATGTAGCAGCAAACGGTTTCTCCGTGCCGTAGAACGCCACAGTGCTGCTTTTTTGCCGCCAAGTAGTACATATCTCTGGCTGTGATCCGGAGTTTCGTAAGCAATGACTCTGGCCCCTATTTGTCATTGGCGCTCCTACTTTGAGAGCGACCAAACAGTTCTCGGAGAGTACTTCGAATGGAAATGTGCATCCTTGCTTCCATTTGCTCTTGCCCTTTTTCAAGTGCAGAGGTAATTAACTGCTTCATATTTTGCTCTCCTAGCTCTTCTCTTTTCTCTCCCTGAGGCTGAGCGGTTGCGAGGTCCGACATAGATTGGGTCATACGCTGGAGGTTCTCAAGCAAATTAATTTCCATTCTTTTGGCAGAACGCTCACGCGTTTGTGGTGCTGGTCTCTTACGGGAAAGCGAAGTGGGATCATTGAAGACTTCGGAATGTGCAGGTTGGTTGGACAGAGTGTTGTTTCCAGAATTTTTGTTTTCTTCAAGTACCTCTTTCACATCAAGTTTACTACTGAAATTTTTCGAGGCTATCTTGGACAATATTTCTTTCTGAATGTTCTTTGCCCGACGCACTAATGCAGGTAAAGATGGATCACCAGTTTGTTTCTGAACGTGTAATAGCCTGTCGTATTTCTTCTTCAATCCTTCCTGCCTTCTAAACGGTCTGTCATTTTTACGGCCATAGATGTTGTATTCTCGAAATACTTTCCTCCACCCATTTGATCCAATTGGTTCGTACTCCTCAATGATATCTAGGAGGGTGCTCACATCTTTGTAGGTGTAGTTTCATGTACATTCACGATTGCCCTGCTTTTTTCCCTTTTTCTTGCTTTCCTTTTTTCTATCTTCTTCGCACTCACACTCTTCGGCACACTCTTGCTCTTCATCTTCTTGCTGATTGAGTAGTTCTTGAATTGCTAAGTTTGTCTTTTTCATATATAATAAAATCTGGTTATACTGTTGAAGCGAAAGCGGTTCAAGAATAATGCGCATCTTGAGCGGAACATCTGGTGCATCCGGAACAGGACTGGGACAATCGAAGAATGGAGAAGCTTTATTTGTATGAAGCAAAAGGACATGAAACGGTTACACAGGCTTTCGTGTAACCCTGCTGGAACTGTTCTTCTGAGCTCAAGGGGTTCTCCTCTTGGCGTTTGGGACTCTTGGGATTTTCGGACGGACCCAATACATTCCGGGTACAAGGCAGACCCACGAAGTGTAACAAGGGTAACCGGATTTTGGTTCCCGTGTTCAAATGGAAACACTATGCATCTAGTGACAACAATGTCCAATTGAATTTGATATAGTAGTGACCAGGTAAAAGACAAATCTACCAACAATATGGTACAGAGGCAAACAAACCTCAATCAGATTGCAAATTCTGAATGCCATATAAAGTGCTTCTACAAAACAAAGTAACTACTGTGTAGCACTGTTGTTCCTAGCGTCGCCGTTTAGTATTGCTTTAATAGAACCAGAAAAGTAGCCTAGCAATGATTATCCTTTGTCAGGCGGACTTGGAATCGACTAAAAATCACTTAGCATATGATCTTTTTAAACGACAATGAGCGCATCAGTTTTTCCGCAAAGCAAACGAAACAAAGCACAATATAGAAACGAGAGTCTTAACTTTCATATGGCGTGTTGAATGTAATATATAAGCATATAGCATAAAAAGTATGCACGAAACAATAGAGGTGTTCAAAAGCATCTTCTTTCCCGTTGTGAACAAGATTAAATTCCAATTATTTGGACACGCATCTTTTCTATGTGAACCGCGACATCTTTCAAATAGACATCACCCTTCAGAACATCAAAGTCAGGTGCTTCCAGATGGACAAAGTAGGGTTCCAGGTGGACAAAAGCATATTCCAGGTATGAATCATTTACTTGCAATAAGGGCATTATAGCAAAGCTCTTACTAACAAACGAGCTGAGCTAATGTAGATCTAATCGACTAGTTTTCTCAAAGCAAAACATATTTCAAAGCCGCAACAAGCTGCTTTTTGGCCGTTCGATCTCGCCTTTTGGTACACCCCTGGAATGTACCGCTTATATTTAGCTCACCCTCTTTTTCTTGACAAAAAGTATAACGGCGCAATAAAAAAGTTTAAAACAATTCGCCGTGTCATACGCCGCATTTTTGGCCCTTTTCGGATACGGCCTCTTCACTAGATCACTATCACGCCAACAAATTAAAATTCAAGGAAAAAAACACAACTTTGTGTGGGCTTATCTGGAGATTATCTGTCTTACACACCCAATTCAATGCTGTCGAAATCATGAGCACGAGTTTTCTTTACCATTGATACCAAACCACACTACTTGCGCCAATAAATGAAAAATAACTACTGAATGTTACAAACGTTCTCAAAAAGCGTTTGCACTACCCTGTATTTGGTTTTAGTCGAACATGCAACGTTTCAAAAATTTCCGAAGAGTTAAGTCTAATAAAAAAAGCTTTTCGCAGTTAAACGTATTACCTGTATTTATAAAGTTGTCCCTTCTTCAGTATTTGAAAAACTATTTGAAATTGAAACTAACTTTTTTTAAAGACAAACTCCTATCCTACTTTCCTTTTTTGCGCTGGAGCTTTGCGGTTTTTTTTTTTGAGAAGCTTGCTTCGAAAAGCTTTCATTTTACATTCAAGCTCACAAGGACAATTCTTTCTTTGTTATATGTTTTGCCGTTGCTCTTTCTTGAGAAACACGCAACTACCGGTTTCCTTCTCGCTCTTTTAGGTCGTAATAGCATTTTGTGCCTGCTTTCATTTCGTTGCTTCTTCTTTGTGTAGCCATTTGACCCATTTTCTCCGTCTTTCTCAACCAGCCCTGATATATGCTTTTCTGAGGAATCCAGACAATCATCATTTTCCTGATCAACAGCTTTTGGTTTCCGTTTCCTTGTAAGAACGAAAGCACGCCTTTCTAGGACCCTTGTTGAATGAAATCAGTCAAAGCAAGATTGTGAAGCCAACGATACAGATCCAATTGGGGCTGTAACATATTTCAAGGTAGTACACAAATGCGCTCCATAGCAAGACGTGCATACTGTTTTTGGGCGACCCTTTGCTTGATCAGACTTCTGCAGGTCGAGCAAATTACCTGTGGGAACGCAAACCCAACAAGACTTTCCATTCTTTGCAGATACTAACTTGGATTTGTACAAAACTGGAATATGAGCACCCAAGCGCCGTAGATCCCAACCTTTATCCGTGCTGAAAATGGTTAAGCGCATTGCGACGTGTCGGTATCTTTTCAATTGATCAGGGACTGTTTGATATCTTTTCCTGACGTTGTTTGAAATGCTTTGTAGCGTTTTGCCTCTTTTTGGAATTCCATATCCTTGTAAAACTTCTTTGAAAAAAAGCGCATATTTTCCTGTCTTGACATTATCCGTCTGACCTTATAATCCTGTTCTTCACAATGAATTGATCAGCTTGACAGGATCTTTGTCGCACAACTGTGAGGCTGTATGTAGAAGTCGTTGACAGTACAAGGCATTAACGAGGAGAACAGAGAACAGACGATGAGACACCTTTGAAATTCCTCCCAAAGTCTTCACTCAGTCAGGAATTATTTCTTCTACCTGTCTTGAAAATGTGTCTGTTCCCGGTTTCCCGATCTCATTCCTGAATCTAACGGCAGATGGTAGTATATACTTTGACTCAGGTAGTGGTTCATGGGTCTGCTGTGTCAAATCCAGTTCCCATTCTACGAGTCTCAGGTGCAGCTTTCTACATTTCCGAGTCTAGAAATAGGACTCTTTTTGTACTTTGTCAGGTATTTTAGCCTTCAAATCACATCCCTTCGATTCATGGTGCATGCAGGTTCCGTGCAGTCGTTCAGTACACTCTGAAATGGTTTACTATTCCGAAAGGAGCAGAACTTGAAAGAAAACTGAAATCTACTTCGTGCTTTTGAAGGTTGGTTCATAATCATTGCTACGCTACTTATGGTTGTATTAGAACACTGCTAAATGGCGACGCTAGAAACAACAGTATTCAACAGTAGTTACTCTGTTTTGTATAGGCACTTTATACGGCATGCAGAATCTGTATTCGGATTGAGGTTTGTTTGTTTCTGTACCACATTACTGGTAGATTTGTTTTTATCTGGTCACTACTATATAAAATTCTAATGGCCAGTGTTGTAACTAGATGCATAGTGTTTCCATTTGAACACGGGAACCAAAATCCAATTACCCTTGTTACACTTTGTGGGTCGGTCTCGTACCTGGAATGTATTGAATGGGTACCTGGAAGAGTATTGGCCTCTTCCAGGTGTGCATTCCAATAAATCTGACACCTGAAACCCCAAAGCCCCGAGTCCTCAACAAGAGTTATGAACCAACCTTCAAAAGTACGAAGTAGAGTTCAGTATTTTTTCAAGCTCTGCTTCTTTTGGAATAGGAAATCATGTCAGAGTGTACTGAACGCCTGCACGGAATCTGCCAGCACCATGAACCAAGAGAAGGCCATGCTCACACTTGCCTCTATTGTACTAAAGCAATCCATGGTATATGTGGTCGCGCTCCTAATCCTGAAGAGATCGAAAAATATGCCCCCAGGAAAGAAATAGAGGGATATGGAGCTCCTCGCGTTTGTACAGCCTGCGACACGGAAGATGAAGTACGTCCAGGACGGTATGTACCCAAATTACTCAACAAAAATAGAGCCCCCGTTGCTACGCCAAAAGTGTCCACTGAGCCCTCCGTTGTTCCTCAACTTCCTCTCGCTGTTTCACAGGAGTCAATTCCGGATAACGAGAGCCCAAAGCTGTCTTTCACAACTGAAGGTAATCTTCCAATATTGTTCAACGTGGATGTAATTGGGAACCCTGACACAATCAGTAGTGACTCTGACTACGTTCTGAGCACATTCGGAAACGCAGACAAGCAGAACACAAATCATCCAGTTGCATACGGTGGAAAAAAAGCGAAGGAGCATTACGTAACTCTTTCCCAGGAATGCGTGAACTAAAGATTTTCACCAGATAATCAAGAGCTGGAAAAGACGTATTTTCTCTTGATTACCGAGATATGGGAAATCACGAGCGGGGCGTTTTGATACAGTACAGTGGAATTCCGATTTTAACGCCTCTTCAGTTTTCATTGAAGCCAAGGAATCGAGTGTCTTGGAAAAAAAATGTGTACCGAATGGCTTTATCGCCTACCAATCTAATACAAGATATGGTTAGCAGCGAGCAGCATACTTCAGGTGTATCCGCAATTTTCAGTCCTGAAAAATGAAGGACAACACTTGTAAGAGGAGGTTGTGAGAACTTAGTGAATTTTCCACATTGATGCGTAGAGTCTATATATGAGCTGTACCGCCGCTGGCGGGGTGTTGCGCTCAGACGATTTTTGAGATTGTGCAAGTGGGATGCACGGCCTGATCTACTGCCCAGCGGGCGTGACGGGAACACGTGTTGCATGGATACCCAGGAGGCGATGCCACCATCATTGCTGTATTTACGAGATATATTTAATACTTTATTTGGCCGGCGCGCCCACTGTCAGGGGCCGCGCCGAGTCCACTACTTAGTAGGTTGAGATATGCTCCCTCAATAAATCACCCTTGTCGAGCAAGGGCTTCCTGGCTCTAACTATCACGCCTTCGTGGACTGTTCACCCCCAAGTGGACTGACGACCGCGTTGTCCACGTATAAATACCCACCCTTGTGGCGCCTAAAGTATTACCACTGCGTGTGTGAGTCGTTCCGACTACTGTCGTATACTCGCCCCAGTATTGGGTTTTGTTTGTGTGTCACGCACCCATTCCCACTCTTTTGGACCGTTTTGCCCGTTTTCGGGTTGGTTTTTTTGCCCACTCTCACGTGGCTCGCCGGCCGACATCGTGTTGTCACCGTCCCAATCTTACGAGGCTCAGTCTTGAGACCGCTCTTCGCACGTGTCCCTACACGGTACCCGGTCCGCACTGTACACTCCGACGCTCGACGTGGCGGTTTGACTTCGGTTTACACCCTGCTAGTCCTGTCATTTTCGAAGTGCTCCGTTTGCTGTGCTACCTCCTCGGGAGGAAGATCCTGGACATCTTCGTGTCTGTTTCGCTTTTACCGCCAAAGAAGTTGCACTGCAAAGTGGTCTCTCGACCTAGAAGTCGTGCTTTTGCATTGATTCCGAAGTTCGTTTCATTCTCGAGACTGCTCTCGTATCTTTTGTCCCTTTAAAAAAGTTTATTGGAATTCCCAGCCAATTGGCTCTTGATTATCGCGTTACACTGTTGTTTTGATTATGTCGTCATCGGATCGTCCAAGGACGCGCAGTCAGACTGGGCGCACGGATCCGCCGCTTCCCTCACGGATCTCGACCCGTCCACGGTCCCGAACTGAAGGGGTACTGGATGCCGCCGTCGCTCCGACAATCCCTGAACTTCTGCCCACGTCGTTGATTAACCGTCGATGTGATGGTCCGGCTCCTGCCGTTGCTGGTCCCGCCCCTATCGTAAGAGGTACGGTCCCTTCCGTAGCTCCCACTTCGGAGGCACCTCTGAAGGCTACTGGCAATGACACCCCCCACTTAACTATGGAAGAGCAGTTCCACTCATTGCGAGCTGCCCGCGCTACCCATGCTAAAGAGCTTTCTTCTCTTCGAAAGAAGGTGGAGGATGCTACTTTACAGACTGTTTCTGAGAATCTCCGCGTATTGCGTGGTGATGTCAACTCTCTTCTTGAGGCTTTTGGAGGACCAACTCTCTTCGTGGAGGACGTGGCTGAGAAGTTCACTCGCCTCCGCACCCGTCTGGAGACGATCGAACAGAGTGTCCTTGCTGGAGCTAACCCTCTGGCAGAGCCAGCCGCTGTCTCCTATCGTGGTAAGAAGGCCAGGAATCCCAAGGCACGCAAGGAGTGGAAGGAATACGATTCTTACTCTTCAGTTTCTTCACGGCCTTCTCGCCGGTCGTCCGGGACGGACACGTCCGACTCGTCGGTAGAAGACGCTCTTCGTGAGCGTTCATCTCGCACAAAGCGGTCATCGGCCACCCAAGGTGTAATCCGCGCACGCACGAAGGGAAGGAAACACTCCGGATTGAAAGAGTTGAAGCCTACTAACTCTCTTTATAAGAAGCTGTTGTCGTACCGGTATTACCGTTCGGAGAACTCGTCTATGCACCAAACCCCCCGGGGAACCGGAAAAGTTAACGACTAGATGAAGCGAATGCAGCTCTCACTTCGAAACCAACTGTTCTCAGGTGAGGACCGCATTTTGGTGTTGGATTTCCTTGCACGCTTTGTAGCGGAAGCCGACATCCTGGGGATGAATGAAGGACAGGCGTTTATCGCGCTGCCCTATTTCCTGCGTGGACTAGCAGAGGATCAATACAACTCTGTAAGAGGCTCGTCACGTGCCTCCGAAGGAGGGGTTACCTGCTGGCCCGAAGCAGTTCAGTACCTTCTGAGGTCCTATGCCACTGGCTCTGCAATCCAGTCGGCCATCCTCGATCTGCGAGATACGAAACAACGCCCTGGCGAAACGGAAATCGATTACTCGGTATGCTTGAATAAGGCGTTTCACCGTAGTGGTAATGTTTATTCCACTCAAGAGCGTTGTACCATGTTTGTCGACGAGGTCGACCCGGCTATAAAGACTTTGGTTGCCCGCCGTCGGGAAAAGATCCGTACGACTACTTATTTGGAACTTGTGCAATACGCACGCGCCGAAGGCGACGCATTGCGCGCAAGAGCCCCGGCAAGCTGGTCAAAGTCCGCTAAAGCGTTGATGTTGGAACCGAAAACACCGCCTGCATCGATGATGGCTGATGAACACTCTAATCGGGAGTATGATCAAGTCCAGCTCGCCGGTAGCGACTTGTTGTCAATCCCGATCACGGAGCTCCCATCCACCGCAGAAGCGTCTCACCAAACGGCGGCGAATGATACACTGCTATTTGCAGACTCGAACCGTGTTCGCACACCTCGTATCTCGTATGAGAACGGCAGAACTCGCGGCTTAGCTGGCAAGACTCCCGCTCGGCGGTACGATTCCCGAACGCTTGGAATGCCAACGCTCCTCGTGGATTAATCTGTCCCCTCTGTTACACTCGAGGGCATATGTCACCGCAGTGCGTGTTGACCATGCGTGATTGGGCCGAATTCATCGCGAATTATGAAGCCTTTTCGTCTGAGAAGAAATCCTCGGTCCTGATGGCATCGTACATCTTCGCAAAGATGGACATTACACGCAACATTGCGGTTCCGATTGCCCAAAACATAGTGACCTCACACTCTCGTGTCGTTATGAAACAAACTGCGGAATCTTCGGACACGGCAGCGCCGACTCCGATGGTCCATAGTCCTGAGCAGCCGCTTCCGGTGAAACACGCCCAGAAAAACTAGCTGTGGGAGTCTCCTCTCTTGGAGAGGCGCCCTCAGATTTGAGGCTGAAGGCGCCTCAGGCGTCCCTGCCTCGCTCCCCGGTCCAGATCTACTCGAGAAAGCAGGCCGTCGAAGAAGTGAACTCGGAACAACTTGGCGTTCTGCGTCGTCTGTGGATACGGGTAAGAAATAACCGGTTTCCGGATAGAGTTATGGTGATGGCCAAACGCAATTATAAGGTGTATGCCGACCTTGGCCTTTCACCCCAGTTCATGGTGCGATTTCACAATGTCTTAGATACAGGTGCTGGTCCGAATTTCATCGTGGAGACAGCTTTACTGGCGACACTGCGGTCATAGATCCGCCGTAGCGTGATACCTGAAGTCGCTGACGCGAATAACAATCCGTTGTCAACGGTTGGAACAATTGAGTTGTTAATCCGCTTGGGTTCATGCGTAGTAAAGCTCGACGTTGTCGTATGCCGCACCTTGGCTGCCCCAGTCATTTTGGGTTGTGACTTTTGCGACCGCTTCGTCGAGTCCATTAGGCCCCGCCAGAGGCAGGTGGAAATGGAAGATGGGTCGTCGGTACCGATTGTTCGTCTTCCTTCGAGGCGTGCCTCCAAAAAGCACGTACCTCTCCCTGCAACGCAGGAGGCACCGTTAAATTCTCGGGAATCTCCGAAGCTTCGTGTTGCGTCCGCTACTCGCGTGCCCTTGGAGTCTCAAGTATGGGTACCAGTTGATGCCCGTCAATACGGCTCACGAATCGTCCAGCCATTGCCGTCGTTGTATAACAAATACACCCTCGCCATTGCTAATGGAATCATCCAAGTGGAACCGGATAGCCCGTTTTACGTGCACTTTGCCAATCTTGACAAAACAACCCAGTATCTGGTGAAAAACCAAGTCATTGGCTCTGTTATGTCTCACCCAACTGCGTCGGTACCGACGAAGATGACAGCCACCGTTCACGGTCTCGCTCACTCTAAGGAGGGGGAGGAGGTCGAAGCTCAAGCACCGAGTCGCTCGTGAAACGCTACTCTAAACACAGAGAAGAATCGCGTCGCAACGAGCTATGATCGGTTGGACCCAGTGAAGGAGTTGGAGGACCTTGATCTCGGACATGTTCCGTAGTCACACCGCGAGAAACTGCGTGAGATGTTGCGTCAGTTCACCACTATTTGAGACGGTTCGCTCAAAGAGATAGATGCCACGGAACACCGGATTGATTTGCTCCCAAACTCTCGGCCGAAAGCCCAACACCCCTACAAGGCAGGGCCTAAAGCTAGAGAAGAAGAGCAGTTCCAGGTGGGTAAAATGCTCCGCGGAGGCGTCTTTGAACGGGCACATTCGCCGTGGGCATCTCCAGTCGTGCTGGCACCGAAACCGGATGGTTCCTGACGTTTTTGAATTGACTACCGTCGACTGAACGCTGTCACCGTCAAGGACGTGTACCCAATCTCACGTATGGGCGAATACATCGATTCACTCGGAAACGCGAGCATATTAACGGCACTAGATGCTTATTAGGGATAATGGCAGGTGCCAGACAGAGAACAGGACCGTGACAAGACTGCCTTTGTCTGTCATTCTGGTCTCTACCGTTTCAAACGGATGCCCTTTGGTTTGACCAACGCTCCCGCTACTTTTCAGCGTCTATTGATACCTTACTGGCTCACTTCAAGTGGCATACGTGTGTCGTCTACCTCGACGACATCATCGTCTTCTCAGATAATCTGGATGATCACCTCACCCATGTTAGGGATATAATGGCTCCCTTACGAGACGTCTGAATAACACTCAAGCTGAGAAAATGCGAATTCTTCACGGATAATGTCAAGTATCTGGGTCACATAATCCGTTCTGGACGAGTCATGATCAAAAAAGCTGCAGTGAAGTCCCTGAAGCAGGCAACGGAACCCCGGACGCAAACCGAACTGAGATCCTTTCTCGGATTGGTCAACGTCTACAGACGGTTTATTACCAACTTTGTAGACATTGCGGCACCCCTCAACACGCTATTGCGGAAAGAAAAACCGCCGAAGCTGGAGCCAGTCACACCCGTTCAGACGGAAGCTTTTAACCCTCTCATAGAGGCAGTTACTTCAGCACCGATTTTATCTCTGCCAAAGCCGGGAATTACCTACATCGTTGATACGGATTCGAGTGACTACCAGGTAGGTTGTGATTTGTCTCAGACCACTCCAGGAGGGAAACGCAAGCCAATTGGATACTGGTCCCGTTCGTTGAACGTGCATGAGAAGAATTACTCCGTTTCGGAGAAGGAATGCCTCACCGTGGTATGGGCGCTGTGTACGCTACGCCCCTCCCTAATGGGCGCGCACTTCACCGTTTACATGGATCACTCATCGTTACGATGGCTACTCTCCATATCGGAGCCTTCTGTCGACTTAATGCGGTGTAGACTGCGGCTTGCAGAGTTCGACTTTGATGTCACTTACAAAAAGGGCGTCAACAACAAGCAGGCAGACGCGCTTTCGCGGTCATCCACCACGGGAGAGGCTCTCGTCGTCGATGACGAAGAGATTCCTTGTTTTACAGTGGAAGATAACTCTCTGTGCGAAGAAAAAGACGTAAATAGAGAACTGGCCCGATGATACGGAATTGGACCAGGAACTGGATGAGTTACTCGCTACCAGCGAACCAGAGAGACCCCCACCAGGGAAATTTGTGCCCGTCACGACGGAAGAGATGGTTAGAAAACAGTACAGAGATCCTTATTGCACGAAGATTCGGGCACAACGCAATGGAGGAGCTGACATCCCTTTTCAGGTGAATGACGTTGGGTATCTCGTTCGCACGGTGACCGGATCTCCACAGACAGTGGTACCACACGCCTTACAGTCGGGGGTACTACACTTATCGCACTACGCCAAGCTGAGTGGCCATGTGGGTAGAAGGAAGCTTTACCTTACACTCCGCAGGAGGTCCTATTGGCCAGCCATAGCTGTAGAGTGTTACACAACTGTGCGGTTCTGCCACGAGTGCGCTCGGAATCGCGTCAAGCTCCGCCGCCATGCAACGAATTTGAAGCTGTTCCCCGCAAGGGCGCCGCTCAAGTTCGTAGCTATCGACATCCTCGGCCCGTTCCTCGCTAATAAGCGGCGCAATAAGTTCTTACTCGTAATAACGGACCGTTTTTCGAAACTTGTTCGTACTGTGCCCTTGCGCAGAATCACGTCGTTGACGGTCGCGCAAGCCTTTGTAACTCACTGGGGATTTGTGTACGGTCCGCCGGCTAACCTACTCTTCGACAACCGGAAACAGTTCGCCTCACGATTTTTCGGGGATGTGTGCAGAATTCTGGGCGTCAAGAATATCTTTACGACCACCTACCACCCCCATTTTAATGGGCAGGCTGAACGGTTTAACCGGACACTGTTGGCCGCTCTCCGTTCATACGTAGCTGATCACCCCACTACGTGGGACTTGTTCACCGATGTGCTAACCTTTGCGTATAATACCCAGGTACACCGTACAACGGGGCTTACTCCATTTGAACTGGTCCTTTCTCGTACTCCACTACCTGTGGCACTCGAAACACAGCCTACGCTGGATCAGTTTCCTTCTAAAAAGGGATACCGTGACGACTGGAAGACCTGGCTCTCACAGCTGGTGCCCGCCGCACGAAGGTCAATGGCGTGCTCACAAGCCGCTTATAAGCGTGATTTCGACACGCGAGCACCAAGCAAGCCGCCGACCCTTAAAGCAGGAGATTATGTTTCCATCCGTAAGGAGTACTGGAACCGAGGCAAAGAGAAGCGGCACAAACTCTCACCCGTCGCGGACGGACCGTTCAAGACGATTGCGGTTGAACCCGACACTGTCATTGTCGAGAAAGATCAAAATTAGGAACGCATCTCCCGCGACCTCGTGGTGTTTGCACCCCCGCCGACGGATGTCCAGAGTACTGGTGAGCCCTCGACCGCTACAGCGGAGACAGAACCCACAAGCCCCACTGGTTTGCTTCGCCCAACAAAACGAAATGAGCAACCCTGCGTATGCTTCAGCCCGAGCTGGGCGGGACGGGCAATGGAAAGTTTTTGAGCTTGACATCATGATCGGCTTTGCACTTTTTGACGAAGCCGAATAGCGGGCCTTCATTCTTTCTTGGGCGAGGTTGTAAGGCTGAGGAACGTACACCGCACCGTCATAATCCAATAGAACTAAGAACAAAGTTGTGAAAAGCAATGGGAGACCAAAGTTGCCGCACCCGAACAGGGGACTCTCTGACCTGCCGACTCTATCGGATCCTGACCGTTTTGGTCCCGCGTTGAATTCGTCCCCGCCACGCGGCGTAATCACCCGCGCTCTCAACGTGTCGTCAACGTTACCCCATACCGCTCCATCTAAGGAGGAGGAGGAGCCCTCTCATTGCCATCGCATGGATAATTCCACGCCTTCGCGTGCTGAACCACGTGTTACACGGGATAGTGACAAGACAACTGTACCGAAGCAGCCCTCTCAGGCCCCCGGTATACCGAAGTTGCCACCCACTGGACACGCCGCAGCGGACTCGTCAGCTGTCGCCTCCGAAGCGCGGAACAGCCCCGAATAAGTTCAGTCCATGCCGGCGAAGCCGTTGTCCACACCGAGTAAGGCACCCGGGGACCGGAGTCCCGCGCACGATACTGGCACACCGTCCGAGCCGCAGGTGAGCTCGCACGTTCAGGACGGAGATGATACGTCAGAAACGCAAGAGGCAACCGCACCCGAGGCGGGCCACACCGTGGATACATTGCCAGATGTCCCGCACGGGAGCTCCACCCGTGTCACACGGAGCACAGTTGTGCAACATGAACGTTCAACCGGGAGCCCGAGCTCGAAAGTTACTGCACCGACTCCTGTAAATAGGGAGGCGGAACACGCCACGGCGCAGGGCACTCGCAGCCAACCGTTGCCATCGTCACGTGCACGCACGGCGAAGCCGGTTGAAGCTCGCCAATGGCCAACCTTGCCGCGTCAGCTGGATACGCCACCATCGTCGGAACAGCCGCCACCACGCAAGCTCGTGGTACGCCCACCAGGCAGCCCCGCAGGGGAAGGAGCTACACCGACACGCGGGAACGTGATTCACGGCACCGCGAGGCTTGACCGTTGACCCAACCGTGGGAAACGACCGCCCGAGCGAGGCTGGGGACACCACTCGGTATCACCGGAACGCACCCACCGCCGATGGAGAGGCCTCTCAGCTGCCCACTGATGTCGTGACAACACGGCAAGGCCGGGAAGTCTTCCGAAAGAAGTTTATAGTTGTCCACATCGTGGAGCAGTTTTACCACCCGATGGGGTACATACAGTATCTCGTCCGTTGGTATGGCTTTCCACACGAGGCTGACTCGAACGAGCCCATGGAGCATCTCGCACGATCTAAAGTGGTGCAGTACCATCGGCGTACTCTCACGGGACTCCAGACTACGATCGACAACGCCCAAGTGAGATAGTGCGCCCCGAAGGGGAGGAAGTTGAAGCAGAGCAGAAGAACTGGAAGTAAGAAGAGGAAGGAACACTTTTGAAAGGAAAAAATACGTCTTAGACAGAAGTAGGTTTATTGGCCAGCAAGACTAATCCCTACAACACCACCGCTTAGCAAGAATCATGAGGAAGAGAAGACTAGATCCCAGCTTCCTGGTTGGAGCTACCCAGAGCACCGTCGCCGCTTCTCCCATTACTGAGATTGGATCCGCCAGCAAAACGGGCTGCAAGAGCGTCTCGCATCGCGTCGAGGTTGCCACTCGCGACATTCACGGACAAGGCCACTCTGCAGAGGAACTGCGCGATGACCGCGCCTTCGTTAGCACCCCCAACTAAGGGAGCCGCCGGTACCTAGGTCACCTCTGGTTCGTCTGGTAGAGTTGCAACAACTGCAGCCACCCCTGAAGGGTTCGGCGCAGCCGTGTTGTTCGTCACCGGTGCAGCCGTGTTGTTCGACACTGGCGCCGCCGCGTCGTTCGACCCGTTGTTCGCCGCCGTAGCGGAAGGCTGGACCTCCATGACCTCGTCACTCGACTCAATGTCAGGCTCGTCGTCCATCATCAGGTCGTTGTCATCACCGTAGGCGTGGTAGAAGTCTTCCGCGTCGACGAAGCCAACTGAATGCCCGTAAGGGATATATCTCGAAGCCATGCAGAGCGCTGCCGCTTCAGTGCCGGTTATCTCTTGCACCTCCCATGGGTTAAAGAAGATGAATTCATCCGCCAAGAGCGTACGTCGTCTCGGAGACCGGTCGAAACCCCCATCCTCATGGCCGCGTCCGCTTTGAGCGAAGGGCACACTAGCCCAATCCACAAGGTCAATCACATCGAGCAAACCACGAACTTCTTCGGCGCTGTTTTCACCTCCAAGAGGAATTGGTAGGTCAAGTTCTCGGATGGCCGCGCGCAGGCGCGGCGGGATATACCACAGTCGATACTGGTCGGAAGCCTCCCATAGGAGAAAGGCCGCTGTGCAGACTGTCCATTCGGTGAGCACCACGGACCACCGTCCGGAATACGGGTCTTCGATGAGGTAGGAGCTGAGGTAGAAGATGACAGGGAGGAGCTCAACGTAGCACCCCCGGCGTACTTCAACCGCCGTCCACCATGTCGGAATGGGAACGTAACGGCTCTGCCGGTGGCCACTGCGGATGTGATTAATCTCCGTATTCTGATACGGGACGAGAAACCCGAATCGGGAACATGCACGCGGCTCATCGCAGATGAAGTTCTGCAACCACCGCGAACGGGATTCCCGGCGAAGATATTGGAACTCCGCTCGGTGGATAAGGATAGATCCAACACACCGCCGCTTGGCGTACAGTAGGTCTTCCTCGCCAGGAGTATGTTTCGATTCCTGCCAGGTGGTCGCAATACGAAATCTCGCCTTGCGTACGGTACAACCGGAGATCGAAGCTGATGGTATCAGGGATTGGAAACTTGAAGTTTACCCGCCCTTGCCGTGCATATCCAAGACGAATCAATGCAGCCCGAGCGGAAGCCAGCGATTCGCCGAAGTGCCTCAGCACCGCGTTGGGCGGAACGGCTATGCGTCGTCGCCAATCCCAGGAGGTGGTGACAACCCACAGTAGGTTACCGGGAAGGCGATCATTTCCGTCGACGTATGACGCGATGAGTGTTTCGTTGAGAACGGCTGTTGGGTCGAACCACGGAGCGTTCCGGACGGCTGCCGCGTTGAGACACGGGTTCTCCTCGACCAGTTGGTCGTAGGTCGGCCACGGCATCGCTTGCATGACATGCTCCTGAGGCACCTGTCCAACAGGGTGAATGTGTCTGCCACCGGCGTTGTTAGACTGAGATGCGCCTGAGACGTTGCCGCTCTGCGGAAGAGGAGCTGACCGGAAAACCGTGAAGAATCCCTAGTTAGGGTGCTGACCGCTCATTGAGCGTGGAACCCGAGGAGTTGGAGGGGAGTTGATTCTATGGAGCTCGAGAGAGAGAGAAGAGCTCTTGGGAACAGTAGAAGTCATCGCAGGAGCGAGTGGAGTGTTGAGAAGTTGTGCGCGTTGGTATCAGCAGAGTGAGAGGGCATCCGAGGTACTCGGGATTTACGCTTTTACGACCGACGTTTGGAGCTCGACCCGCCATCGCGGAGTTGTTTGCGCTCTTGAGGAGGATGATATGATGGAAAACACTCGTAAAAAAAGATTTTGAGGACTTAGTGAATTTTCGAATTGATGCGTAGAGTCTATATATGAGCTCTACCGCCGCTGGCGGGCTGCTGCGCTCAGACGGTTTTTGAGGTTGTACACGTGGGATGCACGGCCTGAGCTACTGCCCAGCGGGCGTGACGGGAACACCTGCTGCACGGATACCCAGGAGACGATGCCACCAGCATTGCTGTATTTACTAGATATATTTGATACTTTATTTTGCCGGCGCGCCCACTGTCAGGGGCCGCGCCGAGTCCACTCATTAGTAGGTTGAGCTATGCTCTCTCCGTATATCACCCTTGTCGAGCAAGGGCTTCCTGGCTCTAACTATCACGCCTTCGTGGACTGTTCACCCCCACGTGGAGTGACGACCGCGATGTTCACGTATAAATACCCACCCTTGTGGCGCTTAAAGTATTACCACTGCGTGTGTGTATTGTTCCAATTAATGTCGTATACTCGCCCCAGTACTGGGTTTTGTTTGTGTGTCACGCACTTATTCCCACTTTTTTGGACCGTTTTGACCGTTTTCGGGTTGGTTTTACTGCCCAATTTTACGTGGCTTGCCGGGAGACATCGTGTTGTCACCGTTCCAAGCCTAAGAGGCTCAGTCTTGGGACCGCTCTTCGCACGTGTCCCTACACGGTACCCGGTCCGCACTGTACACTTTGAGGCTCGTCGTGGCGGTTTGACCTTCGTTTACACCCGGCTAGTCGTGTCATTCCTAGAGTGCTCCGTTCGCTGTGCTACCTCCCCGGGAGGAAGATCTAGAACGTCTTCGTGGCTGTTTCGCTTTTCCCCTTAAAGGTGTTGCACTACAAAAAAAAATTAATTAATTTTCTTACTTTTACCCAAACGACAGATCAAGCATGGTGGCTCCTCCGTACCGCAGGAAATAGTAGCCTGTCTTGTTACACTGCTTTGAAATGCGCTTTTGATGCCCACAATCTCCATCGCACTCTACCAGGAGACACTAGAGAACTTCACGATGCTATATACCTGTTGCGCTCTATTCTCGGCCTAACGTGGACACTTCATTGTTTTGCGGTAGATCAAACGTATGCTGCCGTTGATAAGAGGTATAGAGAGCCGGATGTGAATTAAGAAGCTGATATTCAACATTTTATGGCGGATCAAGCTTTTCTTGGCGCTGGCAAAGCGACCGAAAAACGAATTAGAAAATTTCTGCAAAGCCAACAAGTTGTCGATTATTGGAAGCTGCGCGAACCTTACCAAACGAATAATGGATGCCTCAGAAAGGTTAAATTTCCAAGGTAGAGGAAGAATGATGCCCAAACCCAGTATTACCGATGTCAAAGAACATATCAGACAGTTCATCTTGGACAATTTAGAAAAGACTTTATTATACCGACGAAGCAAAGCAACATATTTCCAAGCCTCTGGGTCTTCGAACGAAAGAAATATACTACTATCTATACACCACGCATTTAGAGGTGGGGAGCAAGATAAAATATTGCAATCTGGGGGACAAGAAGAGGATCTATCAGTACTTATTCATCGAGGTTTGTTACACGCAAAGATTAATCAAAGGCTTTTAACAAGTGTTGACGCTTTCGCGGCCATCCAAGTCGGTGATTCATCCGATCAAGCAAGAATTGTAGCGAACGAATTATGGCCTGCAAAATACACGCGAATTGAAATCCGGTTAGATGATGTAGACTGGGATCGGATTTGCCACGGGAAGGATAGCCTGGGAACTTCAAAGATGATCAACGAATTTAAAAGATTTGTCTCATATCTACAACATCGAGTACAGCTACTGCATCATTTAACTGTATACGTAATATCACAGGTTTTATACGTTGTGTCAGGACCAAATGCACTACTTTATATTGCTGATATATGTTTCATCGCTACCCAGCGTATTGCCAATGCCCTTCGACTGGCTTTATAGCTTCTGTTTTAGAAGCTGGAGGAGAAGATATCTTTGATTCGAAGGCTAAAATACCTGAAGAATTACAAGAAGAATCCAATTTCCAGACTCGGAAATGTAGAAAGCTGCACCTGGGACTCGTAGAATGGGCAATGGATTTGGCACAGCAGACCTATGAACCACTACCTGAGTCAAAGTATATACGACTATCTGCCGTTAGATTCTGGAATGAGATCGGGAAAACGGGAACAGACATTTTCGAGACAGGTAGAAGAAATATTTCCGGACAGAGTGAAGGCTTTGAGAGGAATTTCAGAGGTGTCACATCGTCTGTTCTCTGTTTTCCTCGTTAATGTTTTGTACTGTCAACGACTTCTACATACAGCTTCACAGTTGTGCAACAAAGATCCTGTCAAGTTGATCAATTCATTGCAAAGAGCAGGATATTATAAGGTCAGGCGGATAATATCAACACAAAGAAAGATGCGCTCTTTTGTCAAAGAAGTTCTACAATGATATGGACTTCCAAAGAGATGCAAAACGCTACAGAACATTCAAGCAAAGATTTCAAACAGTCCCTGATCATATTTTGGTTGGACCTTCTTCACCATCGCTACAACTTGGCAAAATACCGACACGTCGCAATGCGCTTCAACTTTTCAGCACGGATAAAGGTTTGGATCTAAGGCACACGGGTGCTCATATTCCAATTGTGTAGGAATCCAAATTAGGATCTGCAAAGAATGGAAAGTCTTGTTGGGTGGGCGTTCCTACAGGTAATCCGCTTGCCCGGCAGAACGCTGATCAAGCAAGGGGTCGCCCCAAAACAGTATGCACGTCCTGCTAGGGAGCGCATAGGGTACTATATTGAAATATGTGAGAGCCTCAAATGGTTCTGTATCCTTGGTTTCACAATCTTGCTTTGACTACTTTCATTCAAAAAGGATTTTAAGAAAGGCGAGTTTTTGTTGTTACACGAAAACGGAAACCAATAGCTGTTCATTAGGAAGTTGATAACTGTCCGGATTACTGAACCTTATCCGTCCATCACATTGCGCACATTTTCCTTACAGTTTGGCACAAGTGCACAGGTGCACGGTGTGCACGAGAAACGACATGTGTACTTATTGAACTACGTGTTATACAAAGACACGTCTTCCCCTCACAGCCGTAACACCGTGACACCTCAGAACGTCACGCGTACGCGTTCCATACTGTCCCGACGAGAAAGGTCGTCAAACCCGTCACGATGCAAATGCACATCGAAATGCCCTAATGCACTTCCATCGACGTATTGCTTACGAAAGACAAAGTAAATTCACAGCTCCTTCCAAAGTCTACTTAAGCGCCCAATCACCCCACAACAATGAACCTCTGATATCGTAGAAGGTAACCAAGAAAAACCCAACCTGGTCTCCTCTCCTTGTCTTTACTACATATCATCACAAAGACCCAGCGTTCAACCCGTCATGCCAAAAATAACAGACTTGGATGTCCCAGATCCCAATGAGGTCGTCAATTCTCTGATCGATGAAGAAGTTTACTTTTTGGCAATGATCCCTTCACCGTTCAGAATCAAAAATCTGATATGAAGCATTACGCTTCTCGCTTTCAGGATCTACCGGCTTCTTCGATATTTTTTCGACTGCTGGCCAAAGAATACAAATATTACGCTTTTGTAGTACGAACAACTCTACTACATGTTTTCACGTCTCAGAAAGCTCTATTACGTCAATTGGCTCTCCAAAACGACCAAAACCCGGTTGTTTATGGGTCTAACGAGTTTTCCTTACTGGATGTGAAAAGTGTTTTCAAGCAATATGTGCGTTTCACAATTGCATTTCGAGGGCTCTTTGAAAACCTTTCTGAAGCAGATGAAGAGCATATGCAGCACTTGGGGCTCCTTATACGTAAGCACTCTGTGTTCCATTCTCTGAAAAGTATTTTTGCCCAGGACTTTAGGTGGTACTCGGCTTTTGTTTATTTTTTGCTACCGCATGTTATCGAGGAAGTGTTCAGGATAGATTTATAGAGCTGTATTTTTACACTGATCCGTATTGCTCCTTGATTTCTTGCATCGGTCTTATTAAAAAGAACCTTGGGTTTTGCTCGAATTGCAATACTCAACGGGCATAGATGTGCATAATCGTCGCCGTCTTAAGGCTCTTACCCTCGACAACGTTCGAGTATGTGTCCAATTGTGATGATAAGCCTCATGCTTTCACTACGTGCCATAATCGCTACTGCTACAGCCACGTAAAGCATTTTGATCTCAGTATATGAAAAGTCTCTCTCCTGCACAAGGTAAGACATCATGTATTATGAGATAGTGTCTCCCCTGAGCCCAATTGGCTCAAACTGTACGCGGGGGTGGCCGAACCCCATGAGAACAAAAGCTCGTTCCGCAAGGGCGATAGTATGATCTCGTCACACTGTTTATTCGTATCTACCGAAACTCAATTCAAGTGTACAACGTGACACAAATGTCCTTGACAATCGTTCGTCATGGATTCACAAGTCATTAGCTATTGTGACGAGTTGCTTGCTGGTCTTAGCAGCCGAAAATGCAATGTACACAGCCATCTTCTGGTCGAGATCTGGAACAAATTCCTCCGGAATGAGTGACGGAACCGGGAGAAAACCCTCCACCGTGTCTGATATGGGCAGTGTCCCCTAAGATGTTGTCCTTCAAGAACCTTTTCGTGGTGCTTCTTCTGGCCGTCATGGTTTCTGCTGGAGGTCCTCAGTGTGGATACAAATGCAAGAAGGCGAAAGGGCCGAAGTTCAGCTGTGTTTCAGTGTTCTGCCCCCCTCATTCCAAGTGCATCCTTAAAGCTACATGCAAGCTTTCGAGCGGGTTCATATTCTACAAGCGTATCCCCGATGCAAAGTGCTGCTTTACCAGGGCGGCTTGCTTGATGTTCTCCAAGGGTCGTGGAAAGGGTCGTGGAAAGGGTCTGAAATCTCTGTCTGCGGCGTCGCAGTCTGGAGGTGGTAAGCACATTGTGTATGCTTAAACAAGAGAAGCATTGGTGATAGGCGTTTTCCATTTGGATGGCGCTTTAGATGTGACGCTAGCTGCTGTTACATGTTAATGTTTATTGTTCAATTGTCATAAAGTACGCGATTGTATTCCTATCTGCACGGTTTGTAGATATTGCATACGGCAGTTGAATATGAGCGGTGCTGCGTACCTCCATGTTTGTCGGTTGGGTGATGAGTGTGCAGTATGGTTTATTAAGTGCAAAAGCATTGTGCAGATGGACTGGAGGACGAAAATAGTAAATGGCCCATGGGCCAAGTGGATGATCAATTGAAATACGCAAAGCGCTTGCGGATACGAAGCACGCGTTCTTGGGAACAAAGGACGAGGCTGAACGTCCATGATCACAGTCAAGAGAGGCAAGAAAACAGAAACACGGACACATACAGCGTAACACAGAATAGTTGAGTCACTGTTTACAAGCTCCAGCAATACGGTTAGTACCTAATTACAAACGTGCATCACACGCAAAACAAGGGCGGCAGAGTATGTTGATGGCAGCGCGCCAAGAATGCGACGCAGCAGAAGCGCATCACAAGGTTGGTGTAGCGCCCGAGAAGAAGAAGCCAGAGCCAAAGGCACCAGAAAGAGCACCGCCCGGCTGCGCAGCGCCCAACACAGTACCGTCGGTGGACGAAGCGCCAGCAATTCCAGAGTCTTCATTGGCGGCTGCACCGGCAGTGTTGTCTCCCAAGGCGGCGAAGCCGGCACCGCTTGCAAGCTTGCCGACAATCTCGCTGCGTGTCATCATGCGAATCGGGAAGGAGAGGGTAAATCCGAGGACAGAGAACAATATGACAGTCTTGAAGATCATTGTGGAAGAGAGTTTTGGAGCGAGGCGGTAGAGATTGAAAGAGGGAGCAAGGTTGATTTGTTTAGATTGCGAGTAGTGCCGATGCGTGCGAGTGCGTGTGTGCTGGTGACGGGAGAAGTGGTGGAGCAGACGGGATGTGTCGACGGCTTTATATGGTGGCGAGCATGAGTGTCGGAGAGGCATGAGCGAAGAAGAATGTACAGCATGACCGCACGCGCCGGCCCGAGATGGGGGCGAGGACAAGGCGGGGCGGATGACAGCACGGGTGTTGTCTGTCATGTTTAACCGTTCAGCCGTTTTCACGTAAACTTTGCTGTTTGCAACCGCATCTTCGCCGATGTAGAAACGCCGGAATGCTTGTGTGAAATCTGCAATTGCGGCATCGAGCACTATAGCACCTTTAGTGTTCCTTGCCCTGCCGGATGGAGTCGCCAACGCACTCGGTGTCACGCCTGGTCGATTGCGAGCCACATTGTCGGCATTCGCAGTGTGTATCATGAGTTGGAAAACACGCGCACTGAGCTCGCCTTCCGTAAGCTCTTGTTGCTCGGAGCTCAGCGAGTTTGCTCTTCCACCAACGACAGAACCGATGATGCGCACGAGCCAGGCGAGTTCCCTCTCTAATCGCGAGACTTCAAGAGGATTCGCTCCCACACCTCCGCTCGCTGCGAAAGCTTTGTAGTTCTCAAGCATGGGATGCATTAACGATGTCAAGAACATCGTAGACTTTTCGTATTGCAGTCTGAATATCATGGGGATTGCATCAAGATGCTCCGAAAAGTCATCCTCGTCATCGTCATCTGCTTGTCAAATGGACATGAGTCGCCGGGAAATGTACTGCTCGATAATCTTGACAACATGGGCATCCAAGCGAGTGTCGACACCGCTTTTCAGATAAGGCTTCGCTGCGATCAGCTTCGCCCACAACGAAAGAACATAAAACAAACTATCACCCACCCAGTTCCAATCTGCTGCGAGAGACTGGACGGTAAAACTTGATACAAGTTCGATCCATTGTGGGTAGATGTCTACATTGGCAATTTCGTCGAGCTGATAGTTCACCTTTAAGCGCGCAAGCCATCTGCAAAATTGGTGAGAGTTATTGTGATCATCCAATCCCATGCGATTCGAAAGTATTTCTAATGTCGCAGCCATGTGCCTCTGAATGTTCAACACGCGAAGTTCTTCTTTGGTAAACAAAGTGCGTCGCATACTCACCAGCTGTATGAGACATTCCAAAGCTTTGGAAGATTGCGTGCTGTCAGAGTTACAAAGTGCGTCGCATACTCACCAGCTGTATGAGACATTCCAAAGCTTTCGAAGATTGCGTGCTGTCAGAGTTACAAAGTGCGCGGTAGGTATCCATGAAGATCTTGACCGTGCTCGGATCTTTAACAACGACATGCCATGTCGTTGGCGGATGAAGTGTTCCGATATCCTCACTGCTTTCATCTAGACTAGTTCCTATAAAATCGTAAGATAGGCATGCACGAGCAAGTTCCAAGGCACAGGATCTCAGTTTCGCGTGTTGAGGCGGAGGTGCCAGCTTGGCGAAAGTACCGAGAGCAATATTGAACACCTTCAACAGTTGCAGGTCACGGAAGGATAAGGACACCTTTCGTGCTTGAGAGTGAGTAATAGTACGGCGGAAGGTGGTAGCACTGGTATTCATATCAGCCACCAACCGCGCAAGAATTTGGAGGCCAATAATACAATGTTCTTCGGAAGCGTCGAGGAAGCGACAAACGTCATCAACTGTGCCTCGATGGCTATCTCCATCATTCCACTTCAACTTGGTAACGCGACAAAGAAGTGTTGTGAGCTCTAATCTCACGTACTGTTCAGTTGGGGGCCTTTGTTTTCCATATAGTTAAGTACGTAGTTTCGCAGTTCAACGCGTTCTTGAACACCAATCTGCGACCGATAGGAAGTTATAAGTTTGGTAAGTGTCCATGCCGCAAACTTTTGCGCATATGGAGCCTGCATAGTCATCACATCGTGTATGGATCGAGCAACGAGACAAAGAGGTGAGCTAGTGGTTAGTGGCATCTTGTAATCGCGGCGAGACATGCAGACAATCCAAATCAATTTGATGATTGAGATAGGACATGAGAGTAGTAACTTACTGCTGAGTTTTCCAAGATCATAGTGCATTGGGACAAGTGTCTTGGGTCGGATGCGAGCGAAAGCAGAGCTGATTCGGCTTGTTGACGGATGGTAGCGTCTTGGGCAGTGTAAAGCTGTTCACACATTCGTTCAACGCCGGCCAAATCATTTGGGATAGCGGCATAGCCGTTCCCTGGGGTGTCGACCGCGACAGACATGATACGGAAGAAGCCAAAAGCGAGCACGAAACTGAAACCAACAAGGGAGAGAAGCTGCTAGGACGTAGGGCTACAAACAACTCAACCACTCGTGCGCCAGACAGCAGCGGAGCGGCTGCGCGGCTGCTCTTGTTGCCAGTGGCCGATCAAAAGTAGCGATCGCTGACGACAGAAGCGGAAGAGATCAGGAGCTGTGGAGCGAGAGAGTTCGGGTGAGGGAGTGAGTGTTACCAAAGGCAGCGACTTGAAGAGTGACGGAGCAGAGCGCGGGGCAAGGCGGGGCGGCGGGAAGCGGTGTGTCACGGACAGTGCGGCGAAACACGGGAGCGTGCTTTACTTAAAATGCGACTCCCGAGTCGCCCATCGCCGGATCAAATCATGTATTTGACGGAACACCAACTGTTGGAGTGCGCGACTTCCGCAGGGCAACGCGTACTGTAGATACCGTTGGTACAGTAGATATAGCGCTGAAGGTGCTGTTTTCGCGGCCAAATATTTTGATCCCGAGCACCTCGGTGGGCGCAGTCAACTTATTCGTGTAAGTTACTCGAGCTACAAAAGTATGGAGTCTGTATAACCGTATATACCGTTGGTACACGATGATGAAGTACCATCGGTATGATAAAGTTTACTCTACACGGTTTCGGATGAAGCTACGAAGGCAAACGTCTACGAAGCCCACCAACGTTCGATTCATGAGATAGCTACGTATCTATGTTCATGAACGCAGTTTTCGCCGGTGAGGAAGGGCAGACCGATTCTCGTGCAACACAGCCAAGTGTGGCTATGAGCAACACGAGAAAACAAAGCTGTGTGGACTTTTTACGTTGTACTGTAACCTGAGAAGAAGGCCTCTTTCCATCCTAGCCACTTGTTCCGAAAGGATAGAACTGGGTGGAAGAGAAGGAATATTACAATACGTATCACTTGAATAAATACATACCATACTATGATGAACGCATAGTCCCGGCCTAGATGTGGTTCACCAGCACAAGACCATGCAAAGGCTGAAAGTAGTAAGCCAGCGTGAACGAAAATGATTGTGCTGCCTATCCAATCAAGCAGCTTCCAGAACTCCCCGAGAGGTTTGCGGACGGATGGTGTTATTAGCTGTCGTCCAAACGCAGATAGTAGCAGTCCACTCCTGAGAGTTCTGACAATGCCTGGGCAGTCCAAAACCCGAGAAAGGCGACAACGACGGAAAGTGACGTTTCAACTTCGAACTCGTCGTATACGCAACTGAGGATGATAAGCACAACGAGTGCAAATGCAATTCCAATAGCTACGCCACCCAAAATATGCTTGAACACATCCCCAATAATCTCTCCAACAGAGGAGGTTGGCGCGTCAGCACCAGCAGCAGTGAAATCAATCTGCGAGTTCACAAAGAAGCCAAACCACAGCACAATGGCAGAGCCATAGCTGACAAGTGATTCACCGTCAACAAACGTACTCAGTAGAGGAGAAGCACCAAGAAGGTTGAGTGTTGTGTATGTGTACATGTACATATAGACTTACCATAACCGTAGTTATCAGAAGTGGTAGATCGAGTACAAGAGTGGAAACACTCTGCACAAGTGAACCACAAGGTTGGAGTTCGATTCTCCAGATGCTCGACGAAATGAGATCGTTAAGCTACGAGGTGCAGACGCGAAATTAGCGTCAGTGTCAACAAGACCGTTATGAGGGCTGACCACCGACAGGTGTATTGAGGGCCCACTTGATTGTGGGGGCAGGGATGTCCAGTTCGGCTGTAATTCCCCGCCTTCGTAACGGTGACACAATGTACTAAACTAGCGAAAACCACGTAGTGGGGGGCGATCTCGTGTCTTACGCATTAGTAATAGAGACCGACGTGATATTCTTTTGACATCCATTATGACCAGGAAAGCCATGAAGCCTATCCTTAAGGAAAATAATAGTTTCATGACCCTGCTGGTCTTTTCTTTTGCCCTAGCAATTTACTTGCTCTTGTAGTAGGTTAGATCGGCTAGCAATAATTTGCAGGATGATAATTCTCGTTTCCAAAGGGTGCCAACGCTGACAATTCCCTGAACATAAAACCAAAGGCAAACATGACTGCAACACAAAAACGGTTATCTGTTGCAGCAGTTAGAATTGCAAACGTATGACAAATCCAAAGCATGACAAATCCAAAGCTAGTCTTTGAAGAAGCCTTTGGGAAAACAAACCCAACCAGCTTGATGGTTAGTGAGACTGTGGCCAGTCTGGTTGGAAGCACGGCAAACGCCGTCCAAGATCACCTACAAAAGATGCTGAAGAACGTTCAAAAGAATCAGATTCAGCTTGAAGGCAATCTAAATGGTGCAGAACTGAAGGAGTGGGCTATCGACCAAAATGTTTTCACATGTCTTGTAATGCGAACTGCCTCCAATTCTCAGCCTTCATCAGGCAAAAACGTATGGGATAAATTGTGCTTAGCTCAGTGTACACGGTGTAAGAAGATTTGCTCCTTTAACATGTTCCTGAATGCAACAAAAAAGCTAAGTAAATGTTGCAATCGATGCAGACAAACGCCAGTGGTTTGTTGTTCCAAACATGTATATGTCAAGTGCGACGTTTCATCTGACTCAATGCTTCAAAAAGAGGTCATGCAGTTGATAGGTTTGTCGTGGGAAGCATCAAAACTGCTTGGAACGGGGTTTACCGCTGCCCTGCACATCAGAGGCATAGAAAGTACTGAAGACCAACGGCAACAATTGGAATACAATTTTCTGGAAAGTATGAGAGGAATCATAGTCGTGAAACATGCGAGGAAATTTAGAAGAAAGCAGTACTCGTACTATATATGTACACAACAACATCGCCAATATAATAGCGAGGCGAAGCGGTTGAAAAGAAGCAAGAAAGAACACAACTGTAATGGCATGGTTTCTTTTTCTTACGAAGGGAAGGACCGCGTTTCTATTGCCATGAGTCATGATTTTGTCCACGAAGGAGAGACTGTTGGTTTTGCATTCGAACCAGGTGAATCAGAGAGAATTGCAGAGCTATCGATACAAGAAAAAAATGGCTCTATTTAAGATATTGTTGTGCTTGAGAAACAATAGGGAGAACTACATTCCTTATCATATGGTCTATAACAAATGGATATCTGCAATAGGGAAAAAGAGTCGGCGACATGACGATACCAAGGTTTCGATGAATTTATACATGGGTAAAGCAAAAAACATATCACCAATATACTCCAACAAGAACCCATATGCACTTGGATTTGTTACCAATTTGGCTAGTACAATCATGGATACCAGGAACATATGCGAGGTATTTATTGACTCAACATTCAAGACCAACTCGCAAGGAATGGAAATCTTTGCTGTCATTGGGTCTGTATATGGAGTTGGATTTCCTCTTGCATATTTAATTCTGGAGCCATACGCGGAAGGGAATAAGAATCGTGGTTATAAGTTGAAGATCATCACAAACTTTCTACAATGTCTGAAGCAATCACTACCTCGCTTGAAACCTTTGTTTTTCTTTTCGGACAAGGACCAAGCTCAGCTTGGAGCCATACAGGCTGTTTATAACCTCTACCCTTCGATATGTTTATGGCACATGAAACGTGCTTGGATCCGGAAATGGGAGGCATTAGGAAAAGAAAATTGCCGAAGAATTACCAAACTTCTTTATAACAGCACAGAGTTCTCAGAGAAAAATCGAGAGTCGAAACAAAATCCCGATAAACTTCGAAATGCTATTCTCTCTATGTTGGATGATCATTACTACTCACATTCGTTTTTTGGTGACCCTGGTGGGAAAGAACGCAAGGTTCGATTTTTGGAAGACGTTAGGAATCTCACAATCATTGAAGAAGATGGTGTCTCGAAAGATGTTCTAGAAATTGAGAGAACCGTACTGCGCAAATTCAAAGAGTATCTTTATAGTAACTGGTACTCGGATCCTGAATTCAACCAGTGGGGCAGGCGTGAGGAGAAATACATCTCTCGCTCCAGGACTACCATGTTCGTGGAATCACATTGGTCAGTGATGAAAAATACGTATTTTTCATCATATAACAGACCACGTATAGATTTTGTGCTCTATATACTTGACGAGCATTTCGTGCGAAAGTTCATGCAGGATTGGAAGAGCTTAATTAGTGGCGAGTATAGCCCCAGTTGGTACAAAGTGTTTGTACAGAACTGGAAAACTCTGGCGGCTACTAAGATTACCCAGAACTACGATACTGATAGAAAGAAATAACTCTGTTCTTGTCCAGCGTTTCGAATGAATCGCTTTTTTATCTGCAAGCATTTGGTATACAATTTGCCTATACCTAGGTATCAAGACTTGGTTCTTTCACGAAAGCCTCCATTTTTACAATTGAAACACTTCGGGGAAAACACGAGGGTTCCACACTTTTTCGAAGAAGATCGAAACATGACGCCAGAGATTCTTGTGAACAAATTGAAAGATGGAGGGCTTGTTTCTCTTCCTGCGGAAGACGGTTTATTATCTGCGGACATGCAGGACCTCGCTCAGTTTATGACCAAAGCTGAAAACATCAAGAAATGTTTGTTGGAAGGAGTACACCATGTTGACTATCTTGTGAACTCTGCAGCAGATGAACGGCAGCTTGATCTGTTCGGGACCAGCTTGAAGCCATTAACAGTTTACCTGAACATTGTCAGGACAAACATGAGATCTAAGAGCAGGCCCAAGACGTTTAAATCAACATCTACTACACCCAGTAACTGCAATTAATGTAGGTGTATCAATAGTGTGGGTACCAAATATAGTGTAGTCTACATTAATACAGGTTCCCACAGTCACAGCGTTGGCATCAATTGATGTGTACCACACTAATAACGCCATGACCATTGTTAGCGTAACCGAAACAGTTTGGAAAATGGCGGCAATCGCACTCAGTTTGAGATTGGCAACGGCTTTATTTGGTGGACAAGTCGTCAAGACCGATCACCCAGCAACCGCTTCGTCTTGTGACGGCTGCGTTCTCTACCTCATCACAAATGAGTGTCCCAACCACTGGATCCCCGATTGTTGCAGCCTTTCAAAGGGCGCAACGAAACCACACCAACAATGAGGCCATAGCCGAGCCAGTTGCAACACCAACCCCGTCTCAATTGCAGCCGCAGCAAGCCGGTACAGCACAAGTAGCAACGCCCACCGTACGAGATCTTTCTCTTACTAGAAAACCGCCACATCCCTGTCATAATGTCCTAAAGATATCCGAACGAATTAAAATCATCTCATGGATGAAACAAGAGAGCGATGCCCACGGTTCGAAACACATCGCCTCTAAAGCAGTTAAACGCTTTTCATCCTTATTCCGAAGCTCGTACAAAGCAAATCTTCCAAAGGCCAGCCGGTTATGGAAAACACGATCTGATTATATGAACGAAGATGGATCGCTTCAGGTCAGAGGCGTTTGCTCCTCTATCACACGGTCGACGTACTTTGGAGTGAAACAAACTTACCTTAAGGCTCGAAGCGGAAGAGGGCGTAAAACCAGGCCGTGGGTTAAGGCACTTCATTTAGACATGCTCACCGAGTTTGACCGCCTTCGAAAACTCGGTGTCAAATTTAACTGGAAAACGCTTCGCAGCCTTGCTCTAAACCTTGTGGAACACTCGACATCGATTTACTATCACCTCAATTTAAGAGACGACAAACAGGACATTCCAATCTCGGAGTGCATCACACGTAGATGGATTCAACACTTCGTTGATCGCCACAGAATTGTGAGTAGGAGCATAACAAGGAAACACCTTCTTTCCCCAGCCAAAGAGGAAATGATCCACAAGGAAGTGGCATATCACCTTGGAGTTATGTGTCGGGCTTTCCGGAGCGGTGAGCTGAAAGAAGAGAATGTAGAAAACGCCGATGAGACCCATTTCGTGATTAATCTGGACAATGGAAAAACACTGGGTTTCAGCGGAGAGGCAGAGGTTAAATACGCGGACGTCGTGTCGGGTGGTGAGGGAATGACTATGCTGGTTCGCATTAGTGGAGGACACGAAGCGCAAATTGAGGCCCCATTTCTGGTGTTTCAAAACAAGGGAAGAAGCTATCCCATTCGTGGTGTGCCCGATGATGTTCCAGGAGTGTCGTACCGTACGGGACCAAAGGGTTGGATGGATACAGTTGTTCTTCCTCAATGGCTGTCCGAACCGAGAGCGATAGGCTGCCTTCCTCATGGCCGGAAGAGAACTATCTTCGTGGACAACTGTAGTGGTCACAACCCCACTCAAGAGCAAATAGAAGCAGCAAAAAAAGTGAACACCGACATTCGATTCTTCGCAAAGAACGCCACTCATTTGGTCCAACCTGCGGACTCGTTTATCATACAAAAGATAAAGAGTGCATGGAGTTCACGGTGGGAAAGGCACAAGATGGACTTAATAATGAGAGGGGAGTGGTCGTCATCGGGAAAGCTTTGTAATCCGGGGAAGAGGTTCTTCCTTAAGTTAGCCGTGCAAGCCGTTAGAGATGTCAATCATCAGAGGGACTCAGATGGACTGACGTACGCTCGGAAGGCTATGATCAGAACTGGGATGGCATTGAATGTCAACGGTCTTTGGGAAGAGCGTCAGTTGTTTCCGGAGTTGCAAGGTATTATTAAGAGGCACCGTAATCACTTTGACGGTGAAGTTGTGCAGATGGGATGAGGAGATTTTGAATGGTTCTAGAGCACGTTTGGGTCAAGTGGATCGAGATTGACACCCACGCTATTTGTTCCTGGCAGAATTATTGTGGTCTACATTAAATATGTTTGTTCAGCAAATAAAGTGGTACCGTAGATCTTGTGGCCCACATCATTTGAGGTATTTATGCTCTAGGATTGCTTACCTCAGTCAATGTGGGCTACATTAATTGCAGTTACTGGGTGTACATATCTACCGTAAGTAAACCTAACCTTGCACTCGTTGGCGTAACCATCGTACGCCCGAAAATTACTGTATGTGGCGACGTCTTTGACTTTCTGACCACCAGAGAGAGCACCGAGACGGCAATGAGTTCCAAACTCACGATCAAGTCCAACGTTCTCAAGATGTCTCTCGACGTTTGAGGACGTGAGCGGCATAGTGTGTGCCGAAGCACGGGAAGCAACCTTCTCATCAACAGGCTTGATGGCCTTGCTCCATCCTAGCTTCTAAAGCTTTTCAAGAGCCAACCAAGCAGTAAAGGTAGAGGGCTTTCCAACCCACTTCACTTCGTACTCGTAGTCGGACTTAGTTCCCTTCTTGGTTCGGCGTTGGGTAGTGAGGCGGTCGATAACAAGCTTTTCGTGCTTTTCCCTTCCGTCTTCAGTCAGCCACACATACTGAATCGGAGTCTTCATGAGCTTCAACTCTTCATCACTGACTTGCATAGTATGTTTCTGCAAGGCCTCACGATCCTCACCATAGGCATAGCGCCAACGAATGTACTCATTAGGTGTCTTCTCTTCTCGAGATGGTTCTCGATATGGTGGAAGGCATGCTGACCAATGTATTCAATACGGCAGTTAGCATGCTTCCATACTGATCCTGAGTCCGGCTCAAGTTCTCTAGTCAGCAACTTGATAATTGTAGACTTGCCAGCACCGTTGGGGCCAATGAAAGCCACACGCTGCTAGAGCTGCAGTCGCTGCGACAAGCGGTAAAAACGCGGCTTTACGGGCATGTTGTTGACGCGCGCCTGCAACGCCTTTTGGATATTGCGCTGCAGGGCGCACATGGACTGCAGCAACTCGGAACGAGAAAACAAGGACGGCAGGAGCACGTGCGCAGGCTGCGTGGCGGTGGTGGAGAGTTGCAACGCCTGATGGGCAATAGAGTCGGCCAGCACGACGGCGTGCGCGTGTAGATAATACTCAGCCTCCCATGCGTGCATGACCTGCTTGTCGGAAAGAGGCTGTTGCGGCGAAAACTTGAGCGACTTGATGACGGCGATGGCAGGCGGCAGCGCGACAGCTATGCTGTCATCCACTGCGAGCGGCTTGGTCTGCATGACGCTGACGGGAGACGACGACGACGGCAAAGACAGTGACGACGACCACGACGAGCACCAAGACGCAGCGCCTGGGATAACGTGCCGTAGTTGAGGATGCGTGCGTGTGTGTGGCGTAAATCAAGCTGCGGGCAACGGCGACGAATTCGACGAGCACGAAGAAAGGTAACGGGCACGATGACGAGGATGAAGACGACGAGGACGACGACGTATGAGAGCGGAAAGAAAAAGGCGCTGCAGACATTCGGTAGCGCAAGTGGCGCGCGCGAAGATACAGAAAGAAGAGGCGAGCGCAGCGCGTCGACAAACGCGCACAGCAACTGCAGCAGCGCGCGCGCGCTAGCCCGCGGCGGCGGCGGGCGGAGATTGTTCAGATAATGCTCAGCCCACTTGATGTTAACAACATCAAGATGATTTGTCTGCTCATCCAACAACAAGATATCAGCGTTTTGAAGCATAGCACGGGCTAGCGCAAGCTTCATACGCCAACATCCGGAAAGATAGGAGACTAAGCCGGTGAGCATGAAGTTCGTGAAACCGACCGAGGATAAACCTCATCAGGAGGGAGGAATCATTCAATCTGACAATTGGCAATGGCATGCATCAATGTGGTCTTACCGCACTTATTGGAGCCGAGTAGGCTATAGCGGAAACCCCAGTTGGCAGTTGTCTGGCTGACTGTGAACCAGAACAAAATTGAAAATTGAGAAGAGCAAGAAGAAAGCGCTGTTACCTTCACGCTCGTGACGCTCGAAATTCTCGTGAGACATGCATTTGTCAGGGCGCCTCATTGCCGCGTCAATTCATGGTGGCAGTGTTCAAACCAAAATGTGAATGCACACAAAAAAAGCCACGAATTGGTCACAACAATCTGCATTACTGTATTCAAATGCACTTCAATTACCCTAGCGAGGCCAGCAATGCCAGAATGTTTAATATGTACCTCACTTTGATAACTCGGCTTTTCGTGGGCCAGCGTGACACACGCAAGACGCGTGTAGCAAAGACACAGTGTCATACAGAGCTTGAGGCCACGTGGGCGACGCCATATACGTGGTGCAGCCGGGTTTATCATCTACAGCGTTCCGACGGGTACCACGTGTCAGCACCTGTGCACGTCGCATTTCGCAATATGATGGACGGATAAGGCTCATAGTCCGGATTCTTCAAAAAAGCATATGTCAGAACTGGTTGAGAAAAACGGAGAAAATGAATCAAGTGACTACATCAAGAAAAAGCGACAAAATGAAAGGAGGCCTAAAATGCAACGACGACCTTTAAGAGCAAGAAAAACCGTGTAGTTGCATGTTTTTCAAAAAGAGCAACGCCAAAATATTAAGAATAGAAAGAAGTGTCCTTGTGTGCTTGAATGTAAAATAATGCACTTATTGCAAGTAAATGATTCATACCTGGAATATGCTTTTGTCCACCTGGAACCCTATTTCGTCTATTTGGAAGCACCTGACTTTGATTTTGTGAAGGGTGATGTCGTTTTGAAAGATGTCGCAGTTCACATGGAAAAGATGCTTGTCCAAAAAATTGGAATTTTATCTTGTCCACAACGGCAAATAAGATGATTTTAAGCACCTGTATTGGTGTGTGCATAATTTTTAGGCTATATGCCTATATATTGCAGTCAACACACCATATGAAAGTTAAGATTCTCGTTTTTATAATGTGTTCTGTTTCGTTTGCTTTGCGAAAAGACTGACGCCCTCATTGTACTTTAAAGAGATCATAAGCTAAGTTATTTTTAGGCAATTCCAGGATCGCCTGACAATGGTTAAGGACTGTTTTTGATGTGGCCGACACCGAAAGCACCCCTTGAAATCCATTAGTTATTGCCATTCTGGAACGGCGCATGTCATCCAGATTTGGGGCATCATTGAGTCCTTTAGGGATACTGAACTCGCAACTCTGCAACTTTTACGGCCCGTTCTAAGCCAGTTCGAATTCATACATTTACTTTGAAAATTCAGGCCCGTTAACGGCCATATGACGATGGAATGAAAGAACAATGAGGGCATACATGCTATGTTGAGCTAGAAATGTTTTTAAATCTTTAAAAGTGATCTATGTTTTGTTACATGATAATAGTTTAAAAAGATCATACGCTAAGTTATTTTTAGTCACTTTCAGGCTCCACTGGGAAGTGCGGGAAATATACAAAGTAAAGGGAAACGTAAAAAAAACTAAGTAACAATAAAACATTATCACTAAACACACGAGAGAAAGCAAAAATGTTTGGAGAATGTAAGTAACAACACGCGTAGGTGTTTTTCAATCTATTTTTCTAGAACTGTAAAGCTCAATTTGACTTGCATTAAAACAACAATGCTTGGACAAACGCCATAATTTTATTTTATTAATAACTACAAAAGTCATCATTGATAACTTCTGAAGTTATCATGATAGGTTGGGTGAAAAATTCGAACTTATCAGGTTTCAGAGCCTTGAGCCTTGGTCATAGGAGCCAGAACTGTCTGAGGCTTTCAATAATTTACTTCGGTTTGCTATGTACTCTAATGAGTTCAAACTAGTTTTTAAATTTGGGAAGCCAAATTCAAATTACAGTATAGTAAAAGTTGAACATTTCGGCGGTTTTTGGCAAAAATAATACTAGACCTCCGTCATAGTTTATCTGTATCTCCGCAAATACCTACACATTGCTATATTGTAGGAAGTTTCAGAAAATGAAGGCTAATCTCTGGGTTTCTCTTAATATTTGTAGCAGTTAATTGAAATAGAAGTGTGTGAATCATCTACAACAATGCTTACAATTTGAGACCCTGCTATTGTTTTGGGCAGTAAGTGAGTAAAACTGTAAAACACCTATTCATATACAAATCACATTTGGCATGTCATACATGGCAGTCTTTATGAGGTGGAGGATATATTTTTCATCGACAAATCTACGGTCGACAAAGGCAGCTACACCCAGTAACCGCAAATGATGTAGGCCACATCATTTAGTGTAACAAATCTCGAGTTCTGAAGACCAGTATTAAAGTGGACAACAACAAATTTGGTACCACACTATTTGTGGGTCAAACGCATTTATTGTGGGCTACATTAAATTGGAACAACTAATATAATGTGAGTTGCGCCCGAGATCAGCGGTAGCAGTCAATGAAATACAAAAGCCATTTTACTGACCTGGCGCCACTGACTCCCCGTTAAAGTGCGACCTGTGATTCTTAATGATTTCTTGCAGTTGCGGGAAGAGCTGCTTCCCTTCCCAAATACCATTACCATTTAACGCCATTCCTGTCCCGATCATCGCTTAACGGGCAAATGTTAGTCCATCGGCATCCCGTTGTCGGTTCAAATCTCGTATTGCAAGCGCTGCAAGCTTGAGAAAATATCCTTCGCCAGGATTGACAAACTTTCCGGAGCCAGACAAGTTTCCGCTAAGAATCATGTCCATTTTACACTGCTCCCAACGTCGACTCCACGCACTATTGATCTTCTGTATTATGAAAGAATCGGCTGTTTGAATCAAATGTGTGGCGTTTTTCGGGAAGTATCGAAGCTCTGTGTTGATATTACGCGCGGCGTTCATCAGAACCGGAGTTGGGTTATGACCACTGCAGTTATCTACGAACAAAACCCTTTTACGACCGTGCGGCAGTTTTCGTATAACCTTCTCCTCTCCCAGCCACTGTGGCATTACTACCGTATCCATCCATCCTTTTGGGCCCGTCCGGTAGGACACACCGTCCACAGTATCTGGCACCCCACGTATGGGGTAGCTCCTGTTCTTGTTCGTGAAAACCATGAAGGCAGGCTCAACTTTTGCATCCCTTCCCCTGCTGATCCGGACAACCATCGTCATGCCTTCCCCGCCATGAACAAAGTTCGCCCATTTCACAACCATGTCGCTGGAAAATCCTAGTGTCTTGGCAGTGTCGACGTTTATCATAAAGTGCGTTTCACCCGCATTCTTAACGTCATCTTCGTGTAATTCACCGCTCCGGAATGCCCTCGCTATCACTCCGAGGTGATACGCAACCTCGCGATGTATGAAGTTCTCTTTATCGGGAGATAAGAGGTGTTTTCCTGTCAACGCTTGTCTGACAATGCGATGTCGATCAGCAAAGTTTTGTATCCACCTGCGGTTAATACATTGCGTTATACAGATCTGACGATTGGAGTCCATGGTCTGCTTGTGATACATTGAATTGGGAGATCTCTCAATCAAACTTAATGCAAGGCTTTGCATTGTCTTCCAATTGAACTTCACTCCCAGCTTGCGAAGTCTGTCGAACTCTAAGACAAGGTATCGGTGAAGAGCTTCAACGCATGGTCTGACTTTCCTACCCCTTCCACTGCGAGCCTTCAAATAGGTTCTCTTAAATCCGAAACAGGTTGACCTTGTGATGGTCGAGTACAGCCCACGTTGTTGTGGTGTACCATCTTCGTTGAGATAAAGTTTATGGTCTTTCCAGATTCGGCTGGCTTTTTGCAAATTGGCTTTGTTGCTGCTCCGAAACAGTGCAGGAAAGTTTTTTGTTGCTCTTGAAATGATGTGCTTTGGTCCTTGCTCAGTGGCTTCTTTCTACATCCAGGCAGTAATTTTCACTCTATTGGATATGCGTAGTACGTTATGTACTTCATCCTCGGGCTTAGCAGGTTGACAGGTGTTGGGTGGTGAATGGCAGTCTGTGTGGTTGGACTGGAAGAGGGTGGCAACCTTGGCTTGTGTTTGATGAGCTGTAGATTGTTGGGCTACATTATGGGTGGGTGACCTTTGGATCGCTGCAAGAATTGGGAAGCCGGAGGTCAGAATGGAGGACATGTCTCATGGAACTGGCGCTGCTCGGAAGCACCCGGGAGTTCCGGGAAAAAGTGATTTGTTGATTTTAGTACCTCTGTATTGTGTGACATATGCCATAAGCATAAGGCCAAAGTTGAACAAGTTGTAACGCGTATTTCTAGGCATACGCAATGATCTTGAAAAGGACAAACGAAGGAAGACCAGCAACTTCCAAATTCATTATGTTCTATGCCCGTTGTTTCAGCAAACCAAAATTATGCTTCCTTTACGCAACGCACAAAAAAAAAGGAACACGTTGAACATAGCATAAAAGAATTGTCAGGCTTCTCACTAATTGCTTGAAGATAACAAGGTTGCTACGCACTCATGTTATATTAGAAACACTTTTGCCATTCCTTTTCACTTCTTCATTCATTCTAACAAAAAATGATTGAAAAGCCTATAATCATTAGTGTTATACTTTTATAGTGCCTTCAAACATTAAGCACTTCATTAGTTGTTTGCGAGTGAGGTTAAGGATTAGAGGCTGCGACAAATGCTATTTATTATTAATTGTTTGTACTTTTTGTCTGCTCATTGTTCCAGCCTTTATACAGACAAATCTGGTTTGTAGTTACAGACATGATTATTAAACAAGAATCTAAACTACCACCTACTACGCTTAGCATGTGTAAAGGTTTTCAAATAACTAATATTTCTTTTGCAAAGATTTCTGTTTCCGACATTCTACCACTACCAAAAGTGATTTTTATACATCTACGAAATTTGAAATAATGGTTCTTCGTTTTGAAGTTGGAACTGAACCAGTACACCGACGGCATGGGAGCAGTATGAATGAAAAGAGAGCCGGTGACGAAACCTGTGACCTAGTATAAAAAAATTCTTCAAACGGCCGTTCAAGGTTTCATGTCTAGCACGCAGAGACCGAGACAATAGATACTGGTTATAGCCATGTATCATAGAAGAACGAATGAATTTTTCGTCCTGATATCCCTCATCAGTTAAAACCTTCTCTTGTGGAAGTAGAAAGCCTTTCAATTTCATTCGGAAAATTTCCAAATCTGGAAAACTCCCACAAGGGTATGGGCCATTTATCCAAACGATTTTTCCTGAATTGATAGTAACACCGATTTCGTATCTAAGACCTGGTCCCTTGAATTTGTGCGAGTACCATTTCGAGTCAAACGGTTGTGGTTCTTGGATTCTGCAATCCGTGCAGTCTACTGAAGCATAAATTTCTCCCGATACACTCTCCTGTAGACGACTGGTCCAGAAAATCTTTGTGATGATTAGTATATGTATTATGTGTGGTAATAAATTTCAAACTTACTATAGGTACTTTGGCTATTTCTTTCACAAATTTTCCAACCCAATGGCGGATTGTTTTCTCATCGGCTCCAACTATTTCTCTCATTACGGTCTCTGTGGGATAACATTTTAAAAACAATAAAGACCAAAGCAAATGGGAAGGGCTACCACTCTCAGTTAAAGCGTGAGGCAGTTGATCCCAAATTTGAGAACAAACTTTAGAGGTTACTCCAAAAAGCGCTTTGAACCTTGCAGACTGCACGATAAAACTCGTACCAGAAGCGCTTTGCACATACTGCGCTGCAATGGAAGCAAATGTGCTTTCGTGTACCATAGATGTGTTCGCGGTCGATTGCAGCCACAATCTGGATTGTGCAACAGTGGCTTCACTGGTTGCTATTAAGTACTGATTCAGCGAATATGTACCTACTGTACTGTAGATTTCTACGATAAGGATCCTGTTCTTGGCAGTATACACAGATTACCTGAGATGAATGACTGCTTACGTTTGGGAGTGCACCAACCCTCTTGGCTGGGAGATGCCTCCAAATTCAAAAGAGTTTATTTAATTGAAACGATTAAAGATATCTTACACACTTTTCTGTCCACCTACAAGAAATGTTAGGTTCAGTTACAGCTTTATGTTTCAATTCTTCCGAAGGTCGAACTCAATATAGCGTTATTGCGTTTTTCCTTACGCCATAAACTTTCTAGTGGGTCCGAGGCAGCTGATGTCTTTCATACATATCATATGTCTAACATAAAGGCAACAACTTTTTGTAGTCGATATAGATATATTGAACGAAAAAAAGATATTTTGCCTCATAACAAAGGGCATAAAAAGCTAATTTACGCCGATATTGCGTTTTGTTTTATGCCATAAACTTTTAACGGGAGCATCCCTTTGTAGATTTCAAGCACGTGTCTGTTACATTTACGGAGCACCTACGAGAATTCGTATTCTTTCACGTCCTGGGAGTTGTCTAATGGTCGATTACGGTCTAGACATGTTGAACCTTTTTAAAGCTATGCTTCTGAACTATACTAACCAAAGATGGCACATCTTGACAAACTGAATGTGCTTCTTTCACTACGTCAGTGAAACTCTTCTTACATTTATAAAGGCATGGCATGTATAATTTCATGAGATGTACTAAATTCTTAGTGGGTAACCGAAAAGCAGTCCCCACGAGGGTCTCCGGTACAAAATGTGTAATTCAAGGACGTGGCTCTTACGTCAACCTGGATGTTAAGGTGTCAATGTGGTTCTTACTTCTTTCATATATGCTGAAATTCATAGCATAGTCTTCTACCATCCTGAACCTTTTGATTTCAAACTATCTCGACAATACGGAGACACAATACAGTTGAGCGCTCTCCTTACCTTGGAACCCACGTTTGCCGCAACAGTACTTCAGCACATTCATTCTTGTGAGCATGAGACTATCGTGATCTGAGAGTTTCGACAACACAACCAGACTAAACATGCCGAGACTAACAAAGAACTCACCCGCTATGCAGCTTCTTCGGTACAAGTTCCAAAATAACCAGATCAGTGAGTCCCAAAAACCAAAAGAAGTTTGGCAGTCGGAAGATTTGTTCAGACAACATACGTTAAACAGCTTTCGAGCTCAATTCAATGCCACTCGCAAGCAAAGGGCGAACGAAAGAGGTACGTTTGCTCACAAACTTTTGCAATAATCAACTCATATCTTTACTGACAATTAGTAGCGGAAGAAGCAGATGAAGACCTCAATCTACTAAATCATCGCACGACAAATGTTTCTAATAAGAAACGTCGGCTTTGTACTGCTCAAGAAGATGAAAAGTCCGATTCTTCGGACATCAGCTTCGACATACCAGGTTCAGAGCTTGTTTCAGCTCCTAATGAATTTAAACCGCTCTATTTGATATCAACGTGGGTTGAGCCAAAAACCACATTGCAGCGCGTGACGGTGGCAGTGGTGTTACCCTCCGGGGTTGGTCAAGGGCAGTTTGCAGTACATGTTGTAGACCAAGGAATGTTTCTGGAATTTTCTGTTACCTGGCCTCCTGAATTAGTAGACATTGAGATTATGCATAGAAAATGCTCACAAGTGGTTCCGAAGATGGTCTACAGAGCTACCATCCTAAGATTGTGGGATTCTACAACTCTTTGAAACTTCTTAGGAAAAGAAGTTCTGATAACGTGAAGTCTGTAAGTAGAATTCCACTACCGTTTGCCGTTCAGACTCACATATCGTCGAAATATAACTTGGCGTGGATTGGAAGTACAGTGCGAATGGTGTACGTTGAGCTACAACAAGCAAATATAGAGGAGTACACAAAAATTGAAGACACTGATGATTTCTGCGTTTCGTGAGATAAAAATTTGATAGTTGTATTTCCTGAATTAAACAGTGTCTCCATGGTTCAAAATTAATAGGTGTGGCCCTCACTTCATGAGCGCGAAAATTTAGTGTGTTTCGATTGGAATGTTCTGTTTAAAGGGGTTAATCTTTTTATCAACATTCTTGGTTGGCAGATTTGGTTGTAATCCTAAATTCTGTTCATAATTTTGGAGCCAACATACGCTTCTCTCTGATATTCTGGACTATTTTTTATCATGAAAGTTGTCAAAGCCCAACATTAACGTTTGTTGTGTGATAAGCCTTTTTGCAGTATTCTGTTCGGAAGATTGAAATTGTTTAATTTTTGGTACTGACTTTCACAATCGTGTTTTGCCACAATTATATACGACGCCATTGCACTCTGTTATTTTGATTGTCTGTTGTAGCTTTGAATTTCGTTCTATCGTCTCCTAGAATTATGTCATGGTATGTCTTTCAATTGACATTGCGGACAAGCTGAAAAAAGGCCTTCCAACTTGTTGGTTTACAATCTTTTTTTGTTTCTGTGCAACAATGAGGAAGCGTTAACGAATGCTTTTTTCCCGGATCTCCCCGTGGTACGTCACCGCCATAATGCTTGACACGATTGAAGAGATGTTTCTCTTTTTATTATGTTGCGGTGGCGGGAAAACCGTGAGTTGCGGCTAAACAAAAACACAGAGCTGTTTCTCATGAGCTCATGGCGGGAAACACCACACCGTTTCTGCCACATTATTAAAGGTCATAGCGTCAGATATGTGGCCCACACTAATTGTTTCCCGGGGCCGGCTTACTCCAACATGTTTTAATGTAGGCCACGGTAAATTATGTACCCACACCAAATACACGCCTACATTATTTGCGGTTACTGGGTGTACATATCAATGGGTGGTCTATCTTTGTCTTACACATCTTGTACAAAATAAGGAATTCGGGAATCGTTAGGAAAATAAACAACTACACAGATTCTACAGCAATGTTTGGATACTGTAGAAAAAACATATTTTTCTTTCTGTTCATCACATTGAACCGTAGACAACTAATTTAATATATATAAAACTAAGTTTTTGCGGAGAAACCGATGAACTATGACGTAAAACTTGCTGAGCTTTTGTACATAGGCGATTTCATTCTTACTACGTTTGATCTCAGAACACTCATGTAGTAGTACTTTCATGAGATCGCACATTTTTCAAGAACTAAGAAAATCTAGTCGCATATCAAGCGCCCTAGACCAAGCTTTCAACTGAACATTTTATACTTAGTTGATGGCTTCTTGACTGATGGTGGATGCATTTTTGTTAGTTGAACACCTAGAGTGTTTGTACTGTAATGATCTAAGAAAGATTGTGACACATTGCTGTGACAAACTGTATGCAGGATTTCTCCATCTATCGTTACAACCTGTCGTAAGGAAATAGACTTACATGTCTTTCTTCACAGCAATATTATCAGATCACCATCGTAAAGAACTTAAAAAGTATTTTACATTTCTATACCTATACAATTTTTACACTTCCCGCACTTCCCTGACAAGGGTTAACCCTTGTCGAATACCCGGAACTATTCTCTTCCGGGTATCAATTTTTGTGGAATAGATACCCGGAAGAGCTCTTCCACTTGGAATACCCCTCTTCCATGTATCAATGTTACATAAAATTATTAGAAATAATACTATGTTCTCCAGCAAGGTCGTTTTAGAGTCTTCATAAAACTTGCTGACGGCACTCTTGTAGAGGAAAGTGCTCAATGATGCCGGAGTTGTAGTAAAATAAACCAGTAAGAATCTGTCAATAGCGTGATCGTCACCTACGTCTGGCATGCCGCATATTGCGTAATAAATACGGGTACAAATAATGGCAAATTTGTAGCTGGAGAAAATACTTGTTTGTCTTATCAGTACAGCTTTTGTGCCCAATACCCTTTATGCAGAAGTCTTCAATAATTCTCAAGTATCACAATAGGTTGATAATTGTTCTTCAACACATCTGTACTATTTTACTACTAAGTTTTCAATAAGAGCGAAAAAAAGTATAGTTGTTTAGATAGAAAAACTACTATATGGTGTGACGTTTTTGTCAGCTGTTAATTCTGCTCGGCGCTACATTTGCTACTCATAGTGTGCTTCTAGTTCCAATTATGTCAGTAGGCTGCAGCATGTACCTTTTACAACGTTGCATGTGGATTACATGCAATAGAAGTACACAAGACAAATATCTAGGGTTTACTCTACCTTGCAGGCCATCTTTAGATGGTGGTAAAGGTTCTTGTTGTTCTAGTTAGTGGAAAACGTTTAGTTGCGATAATGTACCAAAGAACGTAGTGCAAAATAACCGAATGGCCTTGGCAAGCCACTCTACATGTACAGCAATGTAAGGCTATCTCCATATTATGCACCCGGAAGAGGTCTCTTCCAAATGGAAGAGGGTCTTTTCCACTCTGAATAGGCGCCTCTTCCAAAAAATTGAAGAAAATTCCAGTCTCTGCAGCGCTTCTTGCTCCGTTTTGAGTCATCTGGTCTTCGTCGCATATCTTACCATCTATTTGTCCAATTTCCGTACCAGTAGGGCAAACGAAAGAAGAGAGAGAGACGTAATCAACGCAATTTGTTTTATTGTTCTCTGCAATTTATGTGCCTATTTACGGCCTTCTTCAAAATGTTGGTTTCTGCCACTTATCGCCTATTCCGGGTCCGCCTGACAAGGGTTAAGCATTCCAAATTAAGCCGGCGAGAACGCTTCCTCGAGATTGGATCTCGCAGCACATGATTGCGTTATGGCAACAAACACCGCGCCTCTGCGGCCAATAGCCTGTGACCGTGACGATCTTCTGTTTCCTTGTGGAGGAAGAAGCCTCCAGCGGTGCCAACTGAGAGCTGCAAGCAAATTCACGCGGCGCTCTGCGCCACACATTTAATTAATTAGATGAGTTGGCCATCGTGGAGCCTACAACCGTTGCGCTAGATACCCGTGTCATCTCGGAGCGTCATACATGGTTGTGCGCCTTCCCGCTTCGATTTGTAAATACTTTTGGGAAGCATTGCTGGGCCGATGTGGAGTCTTTACTAAGACTAAGACCACTCTCGCACCGCACCCAAGTCGAACGCAGTCACTTCACGTTCTGTTCGCAGCACTCGTTGTAATAACCGCCATCGATCACCGTTTCTTCATCCTCCCGTCGTTTGCGTACCGACAAAACCATGGCAGCAGTTGTAGCAGCATCCGCCGGAGTGGTTAACGCTTTGGTGGCTTTTTGTGAAAAGGTTTCTGCTTTCGTAAACCGCTTGCGCGAACGCCAGGACCTCACCAGCGACAACCTCACCAAGCTGGATCTACTTCAACGCCATGTAGCAGATGTTCGACGTCTCACCCCCACGCTGGAATCAGTGGTTGCCCATGACCCCATAATGGCCACTGTACTACACACGCATCTCACATCCTTGGAGGAGGACTTTAAGGCACTCGAGAAGTGGCAGTCGCGAATCGAATCTGCCACGTTCACCGATCGCGTCAATCGCATGAAGCAAATCTTAGATCAGTGTGAACAAAATGTGAAGAAGTGCTTGGAGTTTCTAAGCGAAAAAGTTGCATTGGTGTCCAGAGAGCTTCAACAGCAGTCCATGAACCATGCTTTCGTTCTCCATTGCAATGTGCTTCCGAACCCACCACGACTCATATTGGATTATTGCTCTACTTCAACATGCGAAGGCAAGCTAAAGGCAGCTGTATTGCAAAAAGGTAATTCCAGGATAGTTGGAGTGGTCGCCGTCGGGATGGGCGGTGTTGGTAAGACATGTGCACTGCGAGGCCTGGCGGAGGTTCCAGATATCAAACGAAAGTTTACTGGAGGTGTGCTGTACATTCAACTAGGAAACCATGCTACTTTACCACAAGTCATAACAGGAATTGCTGCATTGGTGCAACGTACTGGCAATGCATCTCTGGCCGAAAGGTTGAAGGGCTCGAAAGATTTACAGGAAGCTGTAGATGCTGCGTCGACTTGGTTCAAAAACCAAACATGCCTCTTGCTCATCGATGACATATGGCTGGTTAACGGCATTTCTACAAGAGTGCCGAGAGTTCTGGCAACACTATTGAGCGGAAACAGCCGCATGGTGTACACGACAAGATCTCAGAAGCTCACGGATGCATGCGACGAAGAGGTTGAGTTTACAGCGCTGGAAACGTACAGTGACAAGGCGCGGGAAGTGTTGATGGTACATGCGAAGTTCGATTGGAAAGTCTCCTTGGCCCAAAGGAATGAAGAAGCAGTAAGAGGTTTGCTGCGTATCTGCAACGGGCTTCCGGTGGCACTAGGAGTTGTGGGCGAGACGGTGCGAAGGGAGAGCAGGCAATGGAAGGATGACGTTGAACGCTCTTGGGAGCATGTGTACCATCGGATTCTTTCAAAGGAACAAAGTATAGCGGATGGTGATGCAGAAGCCTACGGTCCGGTCAGGATGATTGTAGATTCGTCGTTGGACTTTTTGCAGTCTGATCGCGATGACATTTCTTTCGACGAGATGTTTCGCGCTTTGTGTGTTGTTGAGAAGCAGCAGAGGGTGCCGATTCACATGTTACGAAACTTGTGGGGATTTTGCGATGTAGAGAGAACTGATGAAGTTGTGAAGGCGTTCGATGAGGTGAATCTTGTACGTAGGTTTAGGCTCAATTCACAAGTATTGGTTCAGTTGCATGATGTCATCCTCGATATTGCACTTCGAAAAGCCTCGGAAAGGTACGAGGTGAAGACATGCTGGCGAGCACTCGTTGATAAATACATGGTGCACGAAAAGCGGGTGCGTGAGGAAGCACAGAAAGCGGAAGTCAAGGCACCATCGGAAGAAGAACTTGTTGAGTCGCTTTCGAGAGAGGAGAGTGGTTTGAAGCGTTGGTATCCCGAAAATTGTTGCTACAACGTGAGCGGAAGCATTGATGAGAGCGGCGAGCAGCAAGCGAAAGAAGTTGAACCAGGGGCAGAGATTGAGAACGGAAAGTGGGAATGGTGGTATTTGCCAGATGACGATTATATCCACGACAACGTGTGTCGGGCACTCCGGGGTGCGAGATACGAGAAGCAGCTTTTGTGGCTGTTATTGCAGCCGGAATGGATAGTGGGTCGTTTGGTAAAGAACGGAATTTCGGCAGTGGAACGCGATTTGAGTGTGGGAAAGAAGGTTGCGGAAGTTCATGAAGGTGGGAATGATGAGTTGGTGAGGCACATGGAGATGGTTCGGAGAGCGGCTCGCATGGGTTGCACTTTTGTGTTGAAGAACAATACGGTGAGAGAGGGTTGGTTTCAGATGCATGGAAGACTGTTGAGCTTCTCGACAGTGTGCGAGACAACGAAGCTGTTTGTTGCAGAGATGGAAGCACGTGCACCGAAGCCATGGGCAAAGGCGTCGGTGGGATTTTTGCAAAGGGCAAGTACGACTTCGTTGGACATTGTTAGAATTAATGGCTCTGTATATTCAGCACAAATGGATGAAGAGCGGCTTGTGTGTTGCTGGGTCAACGGAACAAGAGTCGGACTTACACAATACAACTTTGCAAGCGGTTTCTCTGAAACACAACGACAGGAGTGCGACGAAATTATGATTGACATGAATACCTATGTGTTTCAGAACTGTGTTGAGTTATCATCGAATTTGAAGATGGTAGTGATCGGACTTCCGCATGGGGCGATATGGATATGGAATACGGAAACGGGGCAGACAACGCAGAGTCGTAGCTGTGATGATGGTCAGGTACTGTGCGTTGCTGTCAGTGACGATGGCAGTTTGATAGCGTCGGGTTCCCAGGACAAAACGGTTCGTGTATGGGAAGCCAGCAGCGGATCATCTGTGGGACAGGCACTTGTTGGTCACACGGGTATCATTGACTGCGTTGCGTGGAGCAGCGACGGGAGGCGTGTTGCGTCTGCCTCGAGGGACGGCACGATTCGTGTGTGGAATGTGGAGAGCAGAGAAGTTGTGGGGCAGGCGCTGGTTGGACACACTGACGTGGTGGGATGTGTGGCGTGGAGTGTGGACGGAAAGCGAATTGTATCCGGTTCCTGTGACAGAAGTGTGCGCGTGTGGGATGTAGAAGGCGGACAGCAAGTGGGAGCGGCGCTGGGTGGGCACAGCGGCTGGGTGCTTTGCGCTTCATGGAGCGCGGATGGCACACATGTTGTGTCCGGCTCGACGGACAGCTCCGTGCGCGTTTGGGACGTGAGCAGCGGACAGATTGTTGGACAGCCGCTCGTCGGTCATACGAGTAGTGTGTATTGTGTGAGGTGGAACGGAAACAGAAGACAAATTGTGTCCGGATCATTGGACAGGAGCGCGCGAGTGTGGGCTCCGAGTGACAGCGGAGAGAGCGTTGCAGAGGCGCAGAGCGGACACACAGCTCCGGTGATTTGCGTTTCGCTGAACCGAAAAGATACGCGTGCGTTGAGCGGTTCGCAAGAATGCACGGTTCGCATGTGGGATGTGCGAAGCGGAGCGGCGGCGGGAGAGGCGTTTATTGGGCACACCGCTGCGGTGCTTTGCGTTGCGTGGATCCCGGACGAGCGGCAGTTTGTGTCGGGCGGCGCGGACGAGAGCGTGCGCGTGTGGGACGCTGACAGCGGCCGAGCGGTGGGGGAGCCGCTCGTTGGGCACACAGGTTGGGTGCGTTGCGTAGCTTTGAGCGCCGATGGAAAACATGTGGCGTCGGGCGGAGATGACGACAGCGTGCGACTGTGGGATGTGCACAGCGGGCAAGCGCTGGGAGCGCCGCTGATTGGTCACGAGGACCGCGTGGTCAGTGTGGCATGGAGCGCGGATGGAACGCAGTGGGATCATCCAAGAATTGAGCACTGTTACACTCCAGTACTTCTGATCCAACCAAATGCAGCGTAATGGCAGCCAACGACTGAGAACATATACGTCAGTTTGACGTAATGAAGTGGGTTCACAGGAGCTGCTACACCACAATTCTTCGGTCTGGTGTGCAAGTTATGCGTCCTTCTTTTCCTTTACTTCATAATGATTGCTAACCATTTCTACCTCAAGTAAGTCTTGCGCTTTTCTACCATCAATGTCTTGGTCAATGTTGAATGAACCATGCGTCCTGAAAACCGCCACCGTCACGTTCTTGCCGTTCTCGTTCAAGCCGTTGTCATGCAGTTGAATTGCAGCGTAGCGCTAGTCCACGAAAAACGCTGCCAGAAGCGCATAACAAGATCAACCAAATTCAAGCGCTCGGGAATCCGTCGCTTAGTAGTCAGCAGATTAAGTTCTTCATGGAATGTTATTATCTCTTGCGGATCGGACGATGATTTCTGTACCGCCTTTAGCGTAAGTAGAACAGTGTTTTTCGATATATTGCTACCTCATTACACAAAATTTCGTCAAACCGTACCCAACTGGTCACCGTACAAACGAACGACATCTAGTAAGGGACAGAAATCTCTCCTTGGTACAGTTGATCTTTTAGGTATGGCAATTTGGTACATCCGAACAAGAGATACGATGTACATGCTGTCGCCTATATTCGGTGTTGTGCCGTCTTCAGTAAGCGATTGGCTTTCATACGGAATTCAGCTGCTTAGAATTCTACTTTCCTCTGGGAAAATTCTAGATGCTCGTATCACTTGGCCCAGTTTCGATGAAATCGAAGCAAGTGCGCAGCAGCTTCGCAAGTCCAAACCAGAAACCGTGGAACTCTTGAAAGGGGTATTTGCTGTGACTGATGGAGGACGGTTTGATTGTGTTTCGTACAATGACCTCGATGTTCAAAGTGCCTATTTTGAAGGCTATACACAAAATGTAGAAGTCACCAACCTGTTTGTTTGGAACTTTTTTGGAGAGATAATTCACGCTGCAGTTAACTATCCTGGTTCATGGCATGACAGCAAACTGGCAGGAGTTTCAGGGTTGTATTGGCCTCGACTTGATGACTCTCAAACGCCAGTAGGGTATGGCATTCTGGGTGACACGGCGTTCTGTAACAACATGAATGTAACTAACGGAAAGATACTGCGGATTAGAAAGGCAAACGAAGTGCCACCATACAAAGACCAATTTGTGCTGGACATTATAGATGTCCTTTTACAGTCAGTGTATCCATCTAGGCGTCAAACGGCAGAATGGGGAGTCGGCGCACTGAAACTTCCGTTCAGAAGGTTGCAGTCTGTACTACCCGGAGATTCCGCTAGAAAATTCGACATCATTTCGGTTTGCTGCCACATGATGAATCTTCGCACTCGAACCATGGGACATATTCAGATTCGAAGGGTAAACTGCAGTTGATCTTGCTTGTATATGTGGTCACTCGAGTTTTGAACCGGATTCTGCTTCAGTGGGATCATTACTTTTCAGCAGTTCTGCGAGAGCCGCTTTCACCTCTTGGCGAACAAGGGAGACTGTGTTCTGAAGATTAATGGTAATACAAGCTTGCATCTCTTCGCGAATGATATTCCGAATATTGCCAGTACTGTCACTGGGGCATTTTGTTCCATGTTTCATTTCCTCATTTGGAGCTGTGAGCCATTTAACGATGTCGGAAATACTTTGAGACGTCTGTTCCATTTGCTTCACTATTTGTTGTTGGAATCCCTTAACTACAAGAAGACTGGTAGGCCCAATACTTCGTTCGTTTTTTCTTTCGTCCATTACGGCGATTGTTTCACGAGCATTTTGCAACTCTGCTGCCGAAGGATTACCATTATCATCATGTGGGCCGAGAACAGCGGCCATTACTTTCGCTTGTGTGTTTCGATTGATATGTTTCGCGCGTCGTACCAGTGAAGGACATAAAGGGTCACCTGTCTTTTTTCGGACGTGAACTAGACGGTCAAACTTGTCTTTCAAACTATCCGCATTACGCTCTTGAAGTTCGTCAATTTGTGCTTGGCGGTTGTACTCTTGAGCTACACGCGCCCACATGTTAGCGCCCATCGGCTCAAGTTGTGCAACAATATCAAGCAAAAAACTTGTCTCGTATGCTGAGTATTTGGTTGCACCACTCCTGGATCTCTTCGGCGGTTTTGGTTCAAGTTGTTTCGTTACAGTACTGCGTGCTCGTTTTTGTGCTTTCTTCTTCACGGGACGGTTTGTTGTGTGATTGTGCTTAGTTTTCTTACAGGAATTCTGTTGGTTTTTCTGTTCTCTGTTTGAGCCAGGGTCTAAACTGAATGGTAGTGAACTCATATTTCATATACACTGAGATATTTGAATACAGGAAAGACGGTACATAAAGATGTTGAAGCGATGTTTGTTCTACCGACCACGACGTTGGTTTGGCAAAACCTAATGCAGCCAAGATGGGAAGCGGACGTGTTGCTTCTTGGTTTGCATGGTAATTTAAGTACGCTCGGAGATATGGAAAGCTTTCTGTTTGCTCCACTGTCAGTGACGGTCCTGATCTGAGGTTAAGTCCCTGTAGTAGTGTCGCAGTGTTAAATTCTTGGATGCTCCCAGTTGGTGTCCGGCTCACGAGACCACACGGTGCGCGTGTGGACGGTGCACAGCGAGCGGCGTTTGACACACAAAATGTCCGCTCACGACGACGTCGTATACTGCGCAGCGTGGAGCTACGACGGCAAGTGGGTAGTGTCCGGGTCGAGGGACGAAACTGTTCGCGTGTGTAATACGGCGAACGGAGAGGAGGTAGCGCGGCCGCTGCAGCACGACGCGGCGGTCGTGGAGGTGGGCCTGAACGAGGACGGGTCGTACGTTGTGTCGCGGGAAGCATTCACAGGAAAGAGAAGGATTTGGCGCGTGGGCGACGGTGCGTGCGTTGCGACGAGTGACGACGAGGCGTGGGGCGCCAAGCTGCACGCGCTGCAGCAGCAGCGCCTTTCCACCTCCAGACACCGCTTGGGCTGGAGCGGGACCCGTGCAGTGACGCATCGGCAGGCAGACGGCAGCGACGTGCGGCTCGGAACGAGCGACGGCTTCGTGGATCGCTTCGGTGAGCTGTGGTACTCGGACTCCGAATTTGGGCACTGCAGAATAATTACAGAGTGAGTCGGGCGCAGAATAATTACAGAGAAATGGGCGCTAATTAACTTTACAGCAAGCACAGCTTTGCACGCCATAAGAGTTACTTTGGACTTCTTACTCTGCACCTTCTTACTCTGCACCTTGTGCTCAGTCGCCCTCGGCAACCACGCCCCTGGCCATGGACTTCGTCTCTTGTGCGCCGTGTGCGCCGTGGAAGCATCCGAGTTGAGGAAGTGCAACGCGCCCGCCGTCACCGCTCCACTTGCTAAGCACCCGCTAAGGGGCGTTCTATAAGTTTACGAAACGTGAAACTGATAATTTTATGTTTCAGAAAGTTCAGGTTTCCGAGATGGAGTTCTTTCTATGAGTGCAACTCCCCATGCACACGCAACAGACAATTATGCTTTTTAGGAGCCCATTCAGTTTCCAAATCTCCAGGGGGTGCGCACTTCAACGATCATCCTCGGCAAATTGCACTCAACATGACTACGGCAAAGCAACTCCCCATTTCAACCCGATTGCTACACCGCCGCTTGCGTCGACAGCGGTGTATCATGCCCTGTCTTTCTCCACGCCATCGAGGAAACCATGCACTTCCACTTTTTTTACGCATACTCCAACTCATGATATTGGAGATAAACCAGTATCAATGTCACCAAACCATTCGGACAATTATTCCACGATTACCGTTCTGTGCCACGACCCACATTTGTAGCTTACCAGATCATTACTTCAACCGAATGTACCGCTTAACGAAAACAACTTTCACCCTTCTTTGCAGCGTTTTGCAGCCAAAATTGAAGCGCACGCAGCGACACGACACATGTTTTTCCAAATCTGTCTCAGTAGAGATTATGCTCTTCGTCACACTACGCCTCTTAGCAGGAGCAAGCTACCTGGACGTAGGATGGCCGTATGGCATAGGTTTCTCTACTGTCTATTCAGTGTTTCACGAAACTCTAGCTGCATTGGAGGAGTCCTTACCACAGATACAGTTTCCAACTACAGAAGAAGAGTGCAAGCAAAGTGCGGAGAAGTTTTGCATCAATCGCAAGATACCATTTCATGGCATCATAGCGGCCTTAGATGGAATTGCTGTGGAGATTCGAGAACCCCGTTTGAATGAGGTCCCCGATCCGAGAAAGTATTTCAATCGAAAAGGTTTCTTCGCGCTGTGTGTTCAAGCAGCTGTGCAAGCAGACTACAAATTCTGTTTTGTTTCTGCCAGACATTCGGGAGGAACCCATGACTCCACCGCATTTGAGTCTACCCTGCTCTATGAGTTGGTATCGAGCTCTATACTGCCACAATGGGCCGGCATTGCCACAGACGATGCGTATAGTAATCAATATGCAGTTTTGAGTCCGTTTTCCGGGTCTGATCTTTCGCAACGAGAGGACTCTTTTAGCGCATATTTGTCTTTGTGTCGAACTGTTGTGGAGCAGGCCTTTGGAATACTGGTATGTCGCTTTGGGATATTTTGGTCACCGCTACGATTCCCGTTGCGAAAAGTCAGTTTGATAATAATGGTAGCTTGTAAGCTACACAATTATATTATTGACAACAGGGAGTCTAGTGCGTTTGATTTCCTCTCGGCGCACGAAGAAAACCACGTCACGGGGGAGCCGGTTGTGCACTTTCAGGACGTACTTCACATGGAGCAGGATACCATGCGATCACGCAATCGGAGCCGTGAGTCGTCATCGCTTCGTGATGGAATCGCTGACCGACTGCAGGCTCTTGGTTTCGTGCGCCGTCGTCTCTCACATGGTTGATTGTGAGATTCTCTCACTTTATCTACGATAAGGATGAAGAGTGTTGTGGAAAGCTTTGAACTGCTCTACGTCTCTAAGGTTAATCTAGGTGCACTGGATTGCGTTTTCGTTTACCATAGACGACGTGGCAGCTTGTCGTTTGATCCCCTTCTAGGTGTTGTTTGTGCTGCTGTTACTGCCATTGGGTACTACGAAACCGGGGTTTGGTCCGTAAACAACATTCTCGCTGCTTCACTGGCTCTGTCTGCAGTTGACATTTATGCTATTCCGGACAAGAGCGCTGCAGTCCTGCTACTTGAACTCTTTTTGTACGACATTTGCAGGCTATTCGAGAATGTCGCACAGATTGACCTACTCTTTGCGTCTGTCATGCGTGCGGGTTTCAGTGGCTTCCTGTTGGTTAATTAACCAAACAGTGCCAATGCCAAAACGTACTAGTTCTGCTTCACCGCTGGTCCGCCAGCCCGTCGTATGCTGTTCGTTGAAGCTAAAGATTCGGCAGTCGCTCTAATCGTTTCTTCCCATGGAATCTCCTTTACTCCTAGCTTCCTCACCTTACTACTATCGAAAGGTGGAGGTGTGTCCAATGTCTGAGATGCATCTACTTGTCTCTCAGGATATTTCTTGAAAGCCTGATGTTCATGAAGAACCTGGTAAATCTCTCCACAGTGCTTGTAGAACGAGATCATTATGTACCGACCTTCAGCATCGTGGCGTTCAAGAGCAAGAACGTGACCCTCGGCAACTTCAAGAACATCAACAAAGCGGAGTAAACTGTTCGTCACCATACCTTCTTGACATAGGTGTTTGGATAGGCCCCTTCCTTTTGCCATGTTAGCAAGCAGAATCAAGGAGTCACAAGATGTTGGAAGTAATGTAGGACCAAAGACGTAACCTGGATTGATAACTAAAAGCTTAATTCCCAGCTCTTCGGCAAGTTCCCAAGGAAGTCGTTCTTGCCGCAGCTTCGACAAAGCATAAATACTATCTGGAACATCCATCAGTCTCTTTCGAATATAGCCTTCATCACTCCAGGCTGTTTCGCCCAGAACGGATGGCTGGACTGAAAGTACGCTCATTGCACTAGCAGAAGAGATAAGCACGATTCTTTTCACACTGGCTTCTGCTGCTGCGCGAAAAAGAGAACGTGTTCCTTCCACGGCTGGCTTCACTTGCTTTTCCATCGCTTCTTCGACTGTTCTGAACGGTATCTTCCCATCAGAACCGATTATCACAGGAGTTGCAGTGTGGATTAAACCTTGGGCGTTGTCCAGGAACGCAGGAAATGTCTCCGGTTCCAACATGTCAGATTCGACCATTGTTAGCTTGTGGCTGCTGGGAAGCGACATTAAGGCTTCCGCTTTTGGGGATAACAGGTTTCGAGCTGTACCCCACAGACGCAAAGATGTTGCGAACCGCTGATCTTGCTTCCGTTGACCATCGCTTTATGTGAAGACTGGATGAGCCGTGATGTAAAACAAGGGGATGTCGTACGGGTTATCTTGACTCGCGAAGATGGTACATTTCAAGCATGGGAGACAGAATCATGTAAGAACGCTAATCCAGTTCTCATCACTAGCGAACTTCATTTCTTCGTGCACCATCCAGACACACTTGTCTCGGCAACGGCGGTTGCAGAATCGTTTGCATGTCTGCGCAAAGCTATCCTATCACACCGTACCCCTTTAGGTATGCCGAAGGACTCTGCTTTGGCTAGTAAAGCAGCAGTATTCGGAACTCTGATTCACGATATGTTTCAATTCATTCTCGCAAGTGATTCGAATACCCGAGATTATACGTCAGCCGAATGCGTTTCTCAGACCGGTGGAGTTGATACAGAATCATACTTTGAATCTGTTGAAGAAGTGTTATACCGCAACTATGAATCCCTTTACGCAGCTAAAGTCCTGGATCAGAATGCCCGTCTCGTACTTCATAAGGTTATTCCTAACATAATTGAATGGTACAAGGTGTTCATGGGGTCTGGGAACTACCTGAAAACACTTGGGGGCTTAATCCAAGACGGTAAACCTTCTCACCGGGTTATTGTGAAAGAAGTCCACGACATTGAAGAACTCATATGGTCACCGATTCTTGGTTTAAAAGGTAAGATCGACGCATCAGTGCTGTTCCGAGTCGATGATGTTGAGGGTGACGGTGTGTTTGAGTTGAAGACCGGAAATTCCTTGGGTTACTCAGCTGTATCTCATGCTGCACAAACAGAATTGTATACGTTGCTAATGTCGGATAGGAACAGTCGTTTTGTACAGCACGGCTTGTTGACCTACATGCAATACCAAGAAGCTCTGAAGTCTGTTTTGGAATTAGATGCTGCCAAGGATACAAGTATTGACAAGAATCCCGAAGCATCCCAGTCGAGAACGGTATTCAGAACAATAGAGGGGTGACAGAAGAATCGGGTGATTATATCCGTGCGGGGAAAAATTGTCGGGCTCATGATGCAAAGGAACAGGTTGGCTTCATTTTTGAGGCGTGAGGCATCAATCAATGACATGGCTCCACTCCTTAAAGGTCGCCCAGACTTTTGCTCTAAATGTTTTGTTAGTGGAAGCTGCATGACGCAGTACAAGCTTTTGGAACATTCCCCGGTTCAAGGACTCAGCGAGGGTCCTGGGATCGACTTTTTCAACGAAAGAACGTCGCATCTATCTCGTGAACACGCAGAGTACTACAGGTTTTGGAGATCTTTCTTAGTTGAAGAAGAAAGACAGGCAGGTCGTTTCTCAAAAGAAATATGGGCGATGGAAAGCCACACGCGAGAAGAAGAGGGAAGATGTCTTTCGAACCTTTTATTACAGCGAGCGGAATCATCGTCATTTTTGTCTCCACATGAACTTCTAACACCGGGTACGCGAATACGGGCTGTTTTTTCACGACATCCTGAAGCAGATATCCAACCGGTCCTAACGAAAGCAGGACTAGCGAGAGGGGACTTTGTCGTTGTGTCTGCTGAACGTGTTATCACGAGCAAGTCTGGACTTTCTCGTCAGCAACTGTCAACGCATACATGCCAATGTGGACTAACAAATGGTTTTGTAACCCACATCGATCCTAATTCTGTCTCCGTCGTCGTAAGTCGTAGACTCAGTGCTTGGGTGTCACATCAGGGATTAGTTCCATCCGAAGTATTATGGAGGATTGACACCGAGGAGATCTATTCCTCACGTAGTACCTCCAAGAGAGCAGTTGAAAATCTCTTTTACGATAAGGATAACGCCATCGCGACTAGATTACGAGAGCTCATCGTAGACGGGATGGAACCCAAATTCTTCTCAGGGGAAGAATCAGAACGGAGAAACGGTAGAAATGGCGTGTTACCTGATCTCACCCAGGCCCTGAACGAAGAGCAAAGAGAAGCTGTTGAGATGTCAAAGCGAGCAAAGGACTACCTTCTTATTCGTGGCATGCCGGGTACTGGGAAGACTACGACACTTGCAGCTATTGTTTTAGCGTTTGCCTCTCGAGGGAAGTCTGTCCTACTTTGTTCTCATACCAACACGGCAGTTGACAATCTGTTGTTGAAACTCCTGGAACACGGCTTCAAAGATTTTATAAGGCTCGGCCGGAACTTGGATGTCATCGATGCCCGAATTCACGACAACCACATCTCGAAGATATGTAGACCTGGAATTGGGACGGTACAGCTTGAGAAAGACCTAGATGCACCTAGAGTACTCGCTACCACATGTTTGGGGATCAATCACGCTGTTTTAGCCAGGCAAACAGAGTTTGATTTGGTTGTCGTGGATAAAGCTTCGCAGATACTGCAGCCTATATGCATTGGTCCATTGCAGTTTGTTCGCGGTGCGTTCATTCTCGTGGGAGATCACTATCAGCTACCACCACTCTTGAGGAGCACAAGAGCAGCCCGTCGAAGTTCAATTGAAACACGCAATTCCTCTACAGCATTTGGCGGTGACATCTGTGGGTATCGAATACATTGTTAACAACTGGTATTTTGCGCATGTGAAGAGAACACAAGGACTTACCTTTCCGAAAAGGATTTATGTGTCGACTGGCGAAGAACTTCCCGCCCCCCACAGCCTGTATGTTCACCTTGAACATCTGTCTAGGAATCACATCCTTTAAATTTTCTACCATCCACCGGCCTTGGCTGTATGCTTTCAGTTCATGTACAACTGAGGACAACCTAGAAACCAGCGAAACGTAGAATGTACAATAGAATGGTTAGAACTTGGCTTCGAACTTCGAAATATACACGGCAACTCACCCATCAACCGGTTCTCCCACCACATGATTGTCCATTCTCTTCAGATTGTTAGGCCTCATTCCTTCCATTTCATAATTCATGGACGCAAACCCAGCACTTCTCGATTTCAAAACGTCATGAAAGTCGGTCACAAGTTCGGCAAGGGGTACGGAATATATCAACTTAACTCGATCAAAAGCTTTGTAGCGCTGATCTCGAAGTTCACCTCTTCTTGACTGCGCTAAATCCATAAGAGGACTGAGATGTTCCTCGTTGCAAATAATTTCAACCTTTGCATATGGCTCCATAATCCTTACATGACCAGAAGGAATAGCTGCAGGATTCGATATCATTTTCCATTCCTCTGATCCTTGAGCTTGAATCTGTGTGTAAATCACATGCGAGCGACACCATTTTGTCAGTGTTCGTTCTATGAAGCGAATACGCGTGTGAGCCTACTTACCATGTACGAAGCAGATGAGGTAGATGCAATGAGGTCTAATCCAAATTCCGTTTCTAGTCATTCCTGCGTTACAGCCATGTGCAAGAGACCGACAAACCCCCATCTGAACCCGGTTTCCATGGCTGCAGATGTATCTGGTTCAAAGACAATACTACCGTCCTGCAACTAGAGCTTCTGCAACGGTATACGCAAAGAAAGAATATCACCAGAATCAAATGGAAACAAGCCACAGAAGACCAATGCTCTTGTTGGCTCATATCCAGGTAGAGCAATTTCTGCTGCACCTCCACTACAGTGGGTGAGCGTAACAGAACTGACAGAGAGACAGCAACCTGTTGAAAACAAAGAACATGAGAGAATAGAAACAGAAAATGTTTGACCGGAGGCTAGATTCTATACGAAAGATACACTGCACAGTGTCTGTTCCTCCACTTTGTGCAAGCAATGGAGTCCGAGTATAAAATTGAGCTTGAAGACTTCAAATCCAAGACGATGGAGGTCCTTTTGCAAGGCTTGCGATGGAACGATTGAGAGTCGCTTGAATCGCAGTTTTTTCCTCTTCGCTTGACGCGTCCTTCATCATGTCTTTAGCTCTCTGGATAGCTGTTAAAGCTTCGTTACTCCACCTTTCCTTAGATTGCAAAGCTTCATACACCAGTTTATCTCTCTCTGCGGTCTCGATTTGTTTTGCAACTTCCTTGTCCTGGGGCTCCAGAACGGACACTAAACTTTCTATTCCAACAACACGATCACTACTAGCCATCTTCTGCCGTTTAGAGGGCGACTGTTGCATTGTACTCGAGTACGTCTTTTCCGGATGAACTCCTGCTCCAACCCCTTCTTCCCTTTGCGCATCCGACTTCAATGCTCGTGTAGCCAACGGAGCCAACAATGGATGCTGTTTCAAATAACAGTGTCCATACAATAAGTACGTCTTGCCGTCCGCAAACCTAGCAAATGCATCCGGATCGCCCTGTCCTGAAGCTTCAAATCGACTCATAGAATTTCCATACTGGCTTTTAAACTCTCCGTATTTCCGTTTCAGAAACCCTGCATCCCGTAAATGCGGACGCTTATAGGGCACTATTGACTCAATATCACTAAAAGTGACACCACCAGATAAACTACGAACAGGTTCCGGTTTAAATTCAGCATCGTTGAAAAGCGGTGCGATCGATAGGGTCCATGGATCTTCGGTTGGGGCGTCGAGTTCTTCTCTGGACAAGCAGTGCATCAGTTTCTGACGTGTCGCTGTCATGCGGGCATCACCAAGAACATGGAGCAATCTACAGTACTCACTGGCTTCAAATGCTGGTCTCCGTCCTTCAAGGAATGCCGCTGTATTGTGTTCAAGATTAATTGGCTCTCCAATAACCACCTCTCCGTCGCTAAATACTGGCATATCTCCTTTGACCCACCTAACGGTATCTTCAGTGCCGTCGCGTTTTGTTATTCGCACGTTGGTCGTCTGCAAACTGTTCGATCGCGCATATATTGGTGTACTGAAGTCACATGTGCCATCAATTATGTCACAAACAGCCTTAAGACTGCATTGCCGTTGGACCATTTTTGCAGCTAGTATGGTTCTTTTTGTTGTCAGTTTCGCGTTTTGAGCTCCGAGAATGTGCAGGGCTTTGAGCGCGAGCTTGCAGTGAAGGGTATCAAAGTTGGCTTCACGAAGAATGCGGTGAGCCTCGGAAATGTTTTGCGGTACTTTGTCTGACATTGTATGAAAACAAGCTTGGGATGGTTCTGATATGTTGACAGTTTGTTTTGTAGCTTCGTTATGCTCTGGTGCCGGCTGTTCATTGTGCGAAGGTGATGATTTGTTAGTGTTTGCCATGGCAAAATGGCTAAACTTGAAGTGGGATGGTTTGTTGGTTGCTGTTGAGGAGATCATGCATCGGGTGTTTCCGTGGGCGTGTTTGTCTGGGAAACACCGGAAGCTCCAGACGGAGAGAAACTGGGAAACGATACGTAATTTACGTGTTCTTTCTCAATTGGTTTATTGGTTGTTGCCAATGTTCATTTCTTGATTGAGTAAACTTATAGAACGCCCCTAAGCACCCGCAGCGCCGTGCGCGAGATCTGCGTCGCCGGCGCCCGCCCGTCAGTCATTGCTGTACACGCTCACATGGCGTAAATAGGTTTTGGCCAATCATTGAAACATATCGTGTAACCGCTGTGCAGTGTAACACCTGTACAGCGATCTTGCGTGGCATAGAAAATCAACCAAATGTGGCGTACACGTACGCCAGATTATGTCGTTCGTGCTGATCTGATATCAACGACAATTGATCTGTTGGTGGTTCTTGGGACTTGAGGTCCGCTGTTGCGGTTCAGTCCGGTTAGCGTGGCGAAGACGGACATTATGATCAAGAACGACTTGCTGCCTGGCATTCTTTCTGTTCGTTCGAGAAGCTGATGTGCGTCAACTTTTGAGAATCAAATTGTTGTTCCTGATCCAAAAACTGTCTACATTGTTTCGGACAGGTGACTTCTACAGTGGGAAAAGAACACGGGTGTGTCCGTCTCCTGTGCCAAAATACTAATTATGCTCGTACATTACTACGATGACCCCAACCTCTTCGTCACCAAAGTGTTGTGTTATGGCCACAACAAATCGAGGAAATTGTTCACCGAATGTCTTTTTGAGTTCATTTCTTGAACTTGTTCTGTAGCTCTCCCTTTTTATAGTCGGAGCAGTCCAATTCAAACTGTTTTATGCTTGTCAGCTTCTTCTGCACCAATCTGAGCGCAGTCTGGTCAGGTATTCTAGAGCACGTCAGGAGGTTCTACAACACAATGACCTGACAGCTGATGTGGATGTCGATGATGCCGGTAAGAGTCGGGGTGATGACTGCGGCGGTGGTGTTGGCGGCGGTGTTGGTGTTGGTGGCGGTGGCGGTGATGGCGGCGGTGGGGACGCCTGACGCGATGGGGCCGATGGCGTCGGTGGTGCTGATGACCATGGTGGTGATGATGATGGCCCCAAATCAAGTATCTGAGCATGTTGCGGAAGCTCGACCGAGATCTGCCGTGCAGCCTGTGGTCCGGTATTAGCACATCGTGATGACTAGGACCATCACGGCCACTGAAGGGCCAAATGGAAGAGGTTCGGCGGTGATAATGAGTGTTGGGGAGACATGGTGGACATTTGTGGCCGCAGGCGCGACAGCGCAGTGCCTTGGATGATACCGACATCACGGGTTGGAACGGTTGCGGTGGTGGTGACGAATTGATTTTGAGAATGTGGGCGGCTTTTGTGTGAAGGATTTGTGTTGCATGAACGATGTGGGCGGGGGGTTGCAGGAGTGGTGGTGGGGAGGGACTGGCAACGACGAGAGAAGCAGCGAAGACGATGGAATTGCTCTCGAGTCTATGCCCGACATAAGGTTACGCAGTTACCGGGCTTCTTCGGGGCCATTTGAGTTCTCGGCCTTGCTCTTAGCATCTGTGACACTTCCGTGTAAGACAAAAAGGCGTCTACAGATGCTCCCTTCTTTAGTAGTCCAACAAGGCAGTGGAAGGCTGAAGAAATATTTAAAACGTTCAAAACATTTTGAAACGTTTCGAAGGTTTTCTACCACTTTTTACACGTTTGCAATCTGTTCGGAAACCGTTCAAAAATACGTACAGACTTGCTTCACATTTGAATTCAAAACCTTATGTGGCCCATGTTTAAACGACGCACGTATAAATATTTCTTGTGTCTGATTAGAATTGTCCACAATCGTGTGCCCAGAAAAATGGGATTTGGCGTATTTCAGGTTACTCGCACTGGAAACGTATCAGAGTTATGCGAAGTAGAGTAATGGAAAGTAGAATGGTTTACGTATTGGACAGCACGTATATCGGCTCATACTGCGTGAGTACACCTCTTTTGTCTGTTTCAGTTCTTCGTCCTAAACTGCAATTTGGGTTAATCGTCCTTCCGTGTGGATGTACATGTCCTAACGTGGCTAGGTAAACCTCTCTTTGTAAAAACGAGCGAATAGTAAGGGCAACGCTGAGTTCTAGTGCTGCCATGCTGCTGCGCTCTATGCATCTTCAGCTGGGCATAATATAAAGTCTCAAATGAGCAGCGGTGGCACCGATAGCGTCCCGGGCTGATATGGCAGGATGAAACATGTTTACTAATTTTGTAAAGTGCCAAGCTTCTTCGGACAGTATGGGCACTTATGAACTTCCCTTCCAACGCCGCTTGAAGAAGGCTGCCCAGAGGATGAAGGCAACGAGGGTGTCGGAGCTGGAAAAGAAGGATTTGGCTGAACATGAGATCCGGAAGAGTGACCTGGAGGGTTCAGTATAAAGCGCAAAGAGTATTCGTTGGTTTTCGGTGTTCTGTCGTTGTCATTCCTCACGGAAGAATCGTTTGTATTCTTACGGCGCCTTTTAGACTCGCGTCGTTCGTCGTGGCGTGGAGGTGTTCGATCTCTGTGGTCCATCGGTTCAAAGTACGTAGGGCACAGCAAAGTGCGTGAGCTCTATAAGTGAGTAAAAGGTTTGTTCTATGGACGTTCATATGCTTGGGAGCTATCTCTCGAGGATGTCTTATATGTGCAGTTAAGAGCTGCCACAAAGACTTCAAGATATTCAGTTCGATGTCCGAGATTTATGTTTTCTTTTTGTTAGTCATCACATGAAGAACACTATTTCTTATTTCTTATTTGTTAGTATGACTACTGAACGCGGTTGTTTGGTTACGAAAGGCTTCCTTCTCGTGAAAACAGAGATATTCGAAATATGAGCGGTACAATTCGGCGGTACACCATTTTGTGGAATATTTCAAGTTAGCCTTTTTGAAATTTGATCAATTTCTACTAGAAAATGATCAGACTATTAGAGATTCTGAGTAAATATTGAAACCAACGTTCAACTGTATATGCACATCTGAACTCGTCCGTCGGTCTCTATGGGTCTTACTTAACTGAAAACAGGCAACCATTGCGACATTGAGTCGCGCTTTACTTAACTGAAAACAGGCAACCATTGCGACAATGAGTCCCGCTTTTTCATTCTCAAACCAAGTTTCAAGGCGGATGCAATTTATGTCAACAATGCCACTCTCTATCCGCTTCCCACCATATCGCTTCTCGTCAGCCACGTCATAGAGTTGTAGCTGTCTAAGTCTATCTGACAACCAAGCAGCTATGAAGGCCGGACGCGTTTCATGAATATCATGCGCCACAATTAATAGAATGCAAATGTAAAGAGAACCTATCCCGTATTCCAGAATCAATCACGCACGCCCAGGAACACGTTTGCAATGACCTCCTAGGCCACAACCGAATCTCCAAAGGGATCAGTGAACGGCACTGGAGCCGAAGGCTCTCCCTCCCTCAAGCACCTCGAACCAAGTCCATAACTATAGCTTCCTTCAGGGCATGGCTTACAGCCAAACGCAAGAGTCCCCGGTCCCGACGTCATACCCGCTCGACATGGCTCGCAGGGGTTTTTGAAAGGGTTGCAGCTCGTACTTTCAACGCAGTTCGCCAGTTCCATGTCCGATCTTGGAAGCAGCCAGGTGCCCGCCGGGCACTTGGTACAAACGTTCTCGCCGTCCGGGCCGGGAACGCCGCGGCTGCCTGGCTTGCACTTGACACAGTTCCCATCCGCATCCACCCCGCGATTCAATGCCAGCGGGCCGCGGCAGCCGCACCGTTTGTCTTCCATCCTCACCTGCCCGCGCGGGCACTTTGTGCACGTCAGACCGTCGGAAAGTGTGTCCACCGGGCACGTGCTGCATGTCGCTGGATAAAAGCCTTTTGTTGTCACGAATCCATTTTTCTTGCATGGGCCACATGTACGCCCATACACTGCCTCGATCGAGTTGTCGCCGTTCCCGCAGCGTGTGGAACGACAAAAATTTTTCCCGTCCATTGTAGCCGGCTTCTGGTCCTCTGAGCAGCCCGTGTCGGCTTGCACGCATTGCGTACGGTCGTCGTTCGGTTTCTTGCCGGGCAGACAAGGCTCGCAACTCTGTGCGCCTTCTTCCGACGCCACCAAGCCGGCAGGACACTCGGTGCACTGCGTGGGGTTTCTTTCGGCGCTGAAGGACCCGGGTTGGCACTTTTCGCAAATCGGGATGTTCAACGAGTCTCGGGACACCACACGTGAGCCTAAGGGGCAGTTTCCTCCTTGCGACGCGAACCAATCGTCTCGGACGCAGTTTGACCTTGTGATGCCCCTCTCCAACATTCTTGAGCACGGCGCGCAAGCCCGAGCGAGCCCGGGAGCTGCACCGGTTCCGCTCGGGCAGGAGACGCAACGATCTTGATCAAAGTCAAAGTACTGATCGGCTTCGCAGCGCCAGCAGTCGCCACTGTCTGTTTCGTGGTGTCCTTTCGGGCAGGGGTAGCCGATGCGACGGCAGAGAAGTGCGTCGTTCTGATAAGTGGTGGAGCCAGCCCCACAGCCATTACATATGATCACGTTCCTGCCTACCGGGTAGACGAAGACCACTTTTCGAACCGAGCCTTGCGGACATCCGTTGGGACCGGGAACACAAATTCCTGGTGGCGCATGATATAGTTGCAGTGTTCCGTCCGGACACCTTGCAGCAGCAAAGGATGCCAGGACGAGGACCAGTGAAGCCTGAAACAGAGTGATAATCATTGTTCGACGATTGGGCTTAGTAACGAGAGGCGCTTTGCACCTCGCTTTTGACGATGAACGTCGGTATTGAGACGGTCCCTTCAGTACAGAGTTGAAGCCTGAACGTCCGAAACGTGAAAGTTTATATAGACCACCATGCGTAGGTATGAAGAAGGTAAAAAGATCTCAAGAGCTTTCCTCGCATTTCTTCTGGCGCTTCGTCATCTTTCTCCCTGTCATGCAACAGAAAGCCTCCCGACAAGTTCAAAGCCATGACCCACTGTAAGAAAAATATGAATGCCTCTCTCTACCCCCAGTTGGTTTCGGCCAAGATCGTTTCCTTTGTCAGAAGGTTGATAATGTTTACCAGTGTTGGCAATGGAATGCATTTGCTTTCTAGACTTCTGCAAGGTTTGTGCAATACTTGTTCGGATTGTGGCACGCTGGCCTTTCATTTGTTCTACATCTTTGTGGAAAAGTACAATTTCTCAGACGTGTTCTTAGGGTTTTGTCTGAGTCAGAACATGTGTATGTGGCTTGTTGTTGAAGCTCCGGATAAACCGTCTCAAAGTGTTCATGTGATCACATGGGTCTGAGTAATTGTCTTTCGTGATAACTTATCATTTTGCTTTGTCACATTTGTCTTTTGACAAGAGACATGGTTGTATAAAATGTCTAACAGGTCAAATGCACATGATTCTAAGTTACACCCATCCAACCTCTACCTTCTTCCCAATTCCGGTAAAGCATTTGTTACACGAGGGAGAGTTTCCGTGTACATGTGTGGCATGCAACAACTCAGTTTTAGAATAACGGCATAACAATTCGAATCATGGCTGCGTGATCCAGTCACATGAATCCTATAGAACATGCGTGTTGTTATGATTCTATGCTCACCACCGCCGTGGATATCCTTTGTAGCGCCAAGTTTTCCCAGGATGTACTGGCGAGTCTGTTTTTCTCCTTGAAACGTAGAGAATTACACTGGCGCAAGTGCATCATGGATGATGCCATCGTTAACGCTGGAACAAGTCAAAGAAGTAAAAATCTGTTTGGAAATCTCATTTGGGATCTTGGCCTCCACGAACTATGACATGAACAAAAAATTACACCATCCACAAGAGTTTATCTGGACTGCCCGAAAACGCCCCATTCACATTTGACGAAGAAGCAGTCGCAAACTGACCATCCTGTGTAAGCATCGACAAACCCCCTGCTCTTGACATATTATGACAAACAACTTCATTTGTAGCCCATGGCTCCACAACGCCTCGGGCCCACTTTTGCTATGCTTTTTTTATTTCTCTGTCCCGCAAAAGCTCGCAGAGCGATCTGAATTGTTTCCAATATCGTTAGATAAAACAACGGCGCCATAGACGGGACTATAGCAAAGCTGCGTCCCGAAAACGTGCGATCGAGTAAGACGGTATTCGACAACTGGTCCTAGGCGACAACGACTCCCCAACCGCTCTTCCCGTTTACACGGGTGAATCACGCTTGGCCAGGGTAATAGCAAAGCTCCTACTAACAAACGGGCTGAGCTAAAGTAGAGCTAATCAAGGGCTTTGCTCAAAGCAAACCCTATTTTAACAAACCGTAGTGGAATCCAAATTGGTCCTAAACAGAGCAGTTGTGTAATACCATACTTCCATGTAAACTACCAACATATTCGAACTGTGCCAAAAACCAAAAATAAATACAGACTTTTGCCGAACATTTTCTAGAACCTAAAATTGTCTGCTATAACTGACTTGTTATAAACAAATAGAAAAAAGTGAAAACATTTTATTGCCTTTTCTTGAAGGCTCCGGTAATTTTCCTTTCAGAAGCAGCTTCTCAAGGCTCTGATTATTCTCCTAAGATAACACATTTCCTTGTAATGGAGCTTTGCGGTAGTTTTTCTTCTCGAAGCTTGCTTCGAAAAGCTTTGATCTAATCTGTTTCGAAGGCATTGGTGTTGATTACCAAATGGAGGTGCTCACGGAGAAACGCAACCGACCTGCGACTATTCGTTTTATTTTTGAAATGTGTCGGTTTACACTGTTGAACAAAAAATTCATTGGAAACCGAACTTTGCAGGCAACAAAGAAGTATTCGCCAGAAAACTGAAGCAAACGATCTATCAAAACAATATATTTACATTAAGCGTATTAAAAAATGCAACGTTTATGTGATCCTAGCCAAAACAAATAAACAACCGAAATAGTAAATCATTTCACTGTAACACGATTTCCCAATACATATTCATCATTTTACACTTCATAATATGTTTCACAAATCATTGTTCTGGACACAATTACTATTTCAGCAACTTAAAATTACTAAAACAAGTTGTGTCTGTGCCGTAGCAGAGCAAGATGCTTTAGAAGTACCGTTAGTAGCAGCGTTCTGGAAGGCATCACAGGCATTGAGAACTTTTTTTGTTTTCCTTTGCAGATAGGAATGTGTTGGAATAAAACGCGAAATTTGCAAGCTATCCATTCCCTCACATGGGCGGGCACTTCACTAACAAACTATCTTTGGTACATAAACATTTCAAGGAATACTTCAAGTACTTGGTGTAACATCGAAAGAGGCATTTTGCAACAAAAGCGAATGTGCATCCAAAAACAGCTTCTTTCTGGCACCTTCATATTTAATTAACAGTTTTTATACTATCGAGATCCAATACAGTAAACTTTTAATGCGAACCCCAAGCAGAAATTGCATGTGTATCAGATTCGAGAAGTTTTATGAAAGAAAGAATGCTGGGCTAATAACTTTTTAAAATTCAGAATTGAATTTTTCTGTAAATTGGCAGATATTCAATTTGGATAGAAATCGTATAAACTGCGAATTGTCCCTTTTTGTCCTTGTAGAACTCTGCCTTGGTAACGGGCGTAGACCTTCATTGTCAGAGCAAATGCCAAATCACTGATTGGTTGTCATCAGAGCTAACGACCTCGGTCGGGAACGTGGAACGGAGACAGGAGGGTGCTTTTGACGTATTCTCTCGGGCGTTTGTCCAACTTTCGAAGCGTGGCCCAGGCGGTTTTCGCCCATTTTTCATTTACAGCGTGATGAGGACCGTATTCACAGTTATAGCCATGCTCTTAGCTCTTACTTATTTAGAAGCTTCAGTGACCGTCGCCGTGGGAAGGGTGTGGTACTCCGAAACGCTTCCAATATGATAAGATAGGAGCCTCACAGCGATGTTCTTTGAGATGATGGATTTCAAAGACGTTGTTTCCGGAGGAGCAGTACCACGGTTAGCTACTGTACATATCTCCGACTTTGCAGATCGACCTGTTCCTTCCCGATGGCCACGAGGGGTACACCGCCCTCTACGATTGTTGGCGGTAAAGGAAATTTTTACACATGTATTTGGGGCTTTCAGGTCCGAAGGAGTTTGATGACGTTTCGAACGCTGTGTGCTGACAATCATGATCAGCACACATCGTTCACCAACGCGCTTTCTTCACTATAAAAAAAGGCTCACTTGAACTGGCAACCTGTGACAAACAACCAACATGGCCTAGTCCGATAAACTCGCAACGGTGACAGACAATCTACAACATCCTTCGTTCAATATCCACTCTTTCGTCAACATGAAGCAAGTGTGTGTCCTCTTCGTAACCGTGCTACTGCTGATGAGCACAGCACATTCACGCTTCCACAGATCGGACCGCACGCCAGTTGCGGTATTAAGTTCGCCTAAATCTCCATCGAAATCAGGCCGTGAACAGATAACAGTCAGACAGGCATCTATGAAGTTCAGCTTTCCGCGGAAATTTTTTTCTCGCCCTCCTCGCATACCACGGAAAGCATTAGAAACTGCCGCGTCTGCGTTGGAAACGGGTAGTACGGTCGCAAACGAGCTTACGTCCGAAGAAGAATGCTGCAGGCCTTGTACGCGCTGCTACACTGTGCCTCGAAGGAATGACAGCGGCACGTACGGGAGATATGACTACACCATTAAGTGCAGGGAATTTCCCAACACTAGTTGCTGTTGGTGCTAAGAGGAACGCGGTCTGGTCCCCAATTCAACTTGTTTGATCAAGTTCACGCTGCTCTGGTAATGCATTTGCTTTGTGGGGGACGACAGGATGAATCAATTACGATTTCTATATTCTGGGGGGCCCTATTCAACAGACCCCATCCTAGAATTACATCTTACGACTTTCGATGATTATTTGCTTTCTGTAAACATGCTTGTTGAAAAGTTGTTGCGAGTAGGGCCATTTCATGGTGTTGTCTCCATAGCTCTAAGAATAGAGGGTAAACTTCAATGTTGAGTCCAGACCCAGAGTCTGGACTCAGACTCTAGCCCCAGAAGCTCTTTTTACTCTGTTAGTAGATACGCTGCACTCTTCATTTGTGAAATAACGCTGCTAAGCTGATGAAAAGCAACGCCAGCCCAGGTTGAGGCTGCCGTGCGAAACTCAGAAGGTACAGAATTAGAGCTTTCAACATCTTTTTGCATGTCGAGGTTACTACGCTGCCATATTTAACTTACACTAACTGACATGACATGAATCTATTTCTGCTGTTTACAGTACTTTTCAAATATTCTCAGACAGCATTTGATGCTGATTCTTTTCCTAAGTAAAAAGTGTTATTTTTATACATAATAATAATGAAGAATGTCACACATTCTAAATCTATGTCCATTTCGCTATCTGGAGAATTTCCCGCTTTCTCCTGGCTTGCCGGTGCCCAAGTTCACTATGTAACTGTTTGCTTCTCTAAGCGAATGTGGAACGGACTGGCCATCATTTCACCAGTTAAGGGTGTTCTCCGCAAATGCAAGTCGCTATGTTCATACCCAGTTACACTTTCGAGCGAGCAATTGATCTGCGTTGACTTAAAAGACATTGCTATCTACAACCAACAGCCACACACTCTTGAAACGATCAAAATCTTCTTCAATCGAAAGCAATATGCCTAAACTAATCGAGTCGTAGATATGAGCTGAACAGAACGCCTAGTGGATCCCCTTGATTGATGGCAACAAATCGATTCTGTAGCAGACTTTTTCTATATAAGTTGCAGATGTCATTTCCAAACTGCAGTTCAGGTCTATTTCTTCCCTCGTCTTCTCCAACCCTGCAACACAAACCGAACTCAGCTTTCGCATGGATAACAACCATATCAGCCATGAAGAACCTTCTTATTCTCACTATGTGCTTCGCTCTATCCTATGCTACAGTTGTCCCCACTTCCGACACCACCGGAGAGACTCACAAAACCGTGAAGAGAAAACTCGCTGAAAGCCCTCTTCCCACAGCAAACAAAGTTCTCGACCACGAACCTTATGTCATTCTTCCGGACTATATATTCCCCCTTCCCAGTGTTTCTCCTTCTCCTTCTCCAGTCCAACCTGCTTCCCTAATTCCAGAGGTAACGGTTGGCCCTTTCATTACAATCCTGCCGAGGATCACAATCCCGCCATGATTCACGGTCTTACCGCGATACACAATGCCACCAACATGTCTTAGTTGTCCACGTTTTCATCCGGAAATTCTTACAGCTGAGGAGGGTGACCCTCGTGTTGGTGTTCGTGGAGAGGTTGTCGGAGCTGCCGCAGCGGCAATGGGTGTGCGATTTTGGGAAGTTTGTTGTGTGCCATTGGCGGACACTCATCACAGATATAAAGGTTTACATAAACTTAAAGACTTTGAAATAAAGCACAGAAGCAACTGACAACACTTGAGTACACGTACACGTAAACGTAAACGTTTCCATGAATATTCTCTTACCTTCATAGCTGGCCAGGTGTTCATAGCAAATAAGCAAAGCTCCTACTAACAAACGGGCTTATCTAATGTAGAGCTAATCAAGGGGTTTGCTCAAAGCAAAAGCTATATTAAGCAACAAGCTGTTTTTAGGCGTTGCTAACCTACAAATTGGTACGCTCTCGAAATCAGGGCCGTGTTTGTGACTGCGGATTTCTCGACCTCGAAAATCAGTAGTCATGGCATTTTTAAGCCAATCAGTCATTTTAGTCACATGGTAGTCATCAAAGTACCATTTTGGCATTCATGACTGAATACTGTTGACCAGATCTCAGCTGAGCCCTTAATTCGGAGTGAGATCAGCGCATATGCAGGAGATTCCTAACACCTTACGTAATGAACATCTTGAATGATATTACGTAAGAGTGTCATGGGCCAACCTGCCAGGCGACTGACATACACGAAGACGCACTCAATTGCATCTGCGTGAGAATAAAACGTACCAAACCCCATCGAGGTTCGGGGGCAAACCGCGAGAAGGCGGAGTTCCCAAAGTGCCCATTCTCTGTCTTTCGCCCGTTGCGCGCAGCGAACTTTGACGAGTCAACAAAGCGCTTTGCTCTTTCGAAAGAGCATATTGTCTACAGTTTGCACCCGCGCAATGTCGAACTACGGAATAATGTCTACAGTAAGTGCTCCCAGGCTGGAGAGTCCTACGCAGCCGAGCATGATCAAGTTTGAAGTGGAATACGCCGCTTACAAAGAGTATATTGCAGACTTAAATAGGACCAGGGATGAGAACGACAAAATCGAGCCGGCAAGCATTCGTCAGTGCATCAAACCGGAGATGTTGCACAGCTTGTGCATTCTGGGGGAAATCGAGAATGCAAGCACTGTTGAGGAGGCGACAGATGAAGTTGTGCAGAAATGGTTTGAAGACTCTCTAAAGATCGCACCCAAGGACATGGCGGAGCGTGTACAAGCCTCTCTCGACGCCGTCGAGTACAAGCTGTGCCCCCAGGATCCTGGTAGAGCGGCAAGAGAGTTCGTTGTCAACATTGTGATGAATTTGGATCGCAACAATGCTTCAGATGTCGTTAAAGACTCTTAGATATGCAAAACCATCGTTCCGAAGCTCATCAATCGCGTCAAGCCTGCTGAACTACGAGTGCGTCTCTTGAACGAAAAGACCTACTGGACTGCGTCAGAAAAGTCTAGTATTTCTCATTTCATGAAACGAGCCAGTGCTCTGGCAGTCAAAGTGCACAACGGGGAGACTGCAAGGGCTCAATTGAAGCGGAGAAACCACCGCGAAGGTAAAAGGTCCGCAAGCCACGACACACACCAACCTCATGAGTCAGCTAGCTCAAAACGTCAGAAGCTAGGTAAAGAGTCAAATACAGACCGCAAGCCATCCGGAAGCTCTCGCATTTGGGACAAACCGTGTCTAAACAAGAAAAAATGTAAAAAGCTACACCGAATCAGCGAGTGCGAAGTCACCACTGAGAAAGAACGGAAGACCTTGCTCGACGAGTTCTATGCTGAGAAAAAGAGGCAGAAGAGTATCAAGGCAATAGTCGCCAGCAAGACGAAGAAGAACGACGGGCGTTACGAGGTTTTTCTTGAAGAGACCTTGGCAGCAATAGCGATTGGAGACTACGGATCGGACTTTAGTGCCATCTCCAAAGATGTCTTAGAGAGGATCAATGTCAAGCACACAGTGGACGTTGTGGACCTCCCTGGTGACATCAATCTGGAAACAGCTGTGAAGAGCACGAAACAGAATCCAATCCTTTTCACTGCAACACAAAAGGCCACCATGTCTATCGTCATCACTCTTCCCCGGACAAAAATCCCGATTCTATTGCACGGAATCGAATTTCTTGTGACCGACCAGACAATGAACGAGGTAATTCTCGGCAGACCGCTGCTGAAGGCAAACGGTTTTGACCTGGATGCCCACCTCGAGAAAGTTGGTCCCGGGATCAACGGCAAGTGCATCAACCGCGTAAAGGAAAAGCATACCAGCGGCACCTACCGTGGCATATCGTATCAGGACACGGAACATGATCCTATCGAGCCCCCGGAACACCTCACAGCTGGTTTTGGAACGGACGACCCACATGAGATCGACAAGGCAGTGCTCGCATTAGCCACAGAAGCCGCAAAGAATGGAATGACGGAACATGGGGTGGACCGGCTGAAGGACATACTGAAAGAACATCGTTCAATATTTCGCATTAAGCTCGGAACCGATCCCCCTGCAAACGTCCCGCCATTGGAAATTCAACTCCGAACCGGGGCAAAACCATCTCGTTGCCCCCAGCGGCGATACGCGGAGAACCAGAGAGTCTTCATCAGCCACACTATCAAACAACTTGAGAAAATTGGCGCGGTGTACCGCAACCCGTCAGCAAAGTGGGCGAGCCCTGCCCTAGCCGTACCAAAACCTGGAACGGACAAACTGAGGTTCACGGTCGATCTCCGGTCAGTCAACTCTAAGACCGTACCGCTACAGTCCGCAATGCCTCATTTGGAGTCAAAACTCCAGGAATGCAGTGGTTCCGCTATAAAACATGAGTGACACGTGCAGGAAACCAGCGCAGAGAGCGCCGGTGTGACAAAGTAGTATGTACTACAAGCTGCTGTCTTCTTTAGTCATGACCTCTGTAGCGGCGCGTGACCTTCAAGCTAGGTTCGGTCACAGTTGCTCTCTGTTTCAACTGCAAGCCTGCTTTGAGGCGCAGTATAAATAAAGAGGTACGACCTGGACTGCTACTCTTGCGTGGAGAGCAGCCAGCCACGACCCAACATCTCATCATCTTCCCGTATCATACAGTGCACTCGCCTCTGTATTACATTTGGTAGCATCGCCTTTCGTTCCTCACCGCTGGAACGCATCACAACATCTTTCCTTTCACTGCTGCGTGTCCCAAGATGCCGCTAGCCTGCCAGTCGAAACTTGGCCGCCGCGTTCCCACACCCACGCCGCCGTCCCAAGCAGCTTCGTCCCGTCGTTCGGCGTCTCTCCCGCCAGAACCACCACAGGTTTCAGCCGTCCCTGCCGAGGCACCGCCAGCAACCCAGTCGCTCTCTCACATGAGTCCAGCAGCTCTCCCCTTGGCGCAGATCAGCCACTCGAATTCAGAAGCTCCTGTCCCCGCCAATACAGGTAACACTGCTGCAATCAACGTTGCTTCTAACCACACGACATCTCCTCCTCCCCCTGCCGCTCTTCTGTCAATGATTCAGGAACAGCAGAACACCATGGCCTTGGTAGTTTCTCAATTGCAAGCTCTCCAGAACCGCATCGAAACTCCGCAAAGTGTTCCATCACAACAGTCTCTTACTCCAAGAGCTGGTCCGCCGGTCACAGCGTCGCATCCAACGAATCCTTCTACACCATCCCTCCTGCAGGTTCTGAAGTCCTCTAACTTTTCGACCTACCACGGCCGTGACAGCGAGCGTACATCGATCAAAGTGCGTTCTTTTGTCTCCAACGTGCGCAAAGTAACCATCCTCTGTCCTTCAATCACAGCAGCACAAGAAGTACACATTGCGTCATGCCTGCTACGTGATAACGCGGACCATTGGTTCTCCCGCACGACGCGAGAAGGAGAGAACTTTCATACCCTCGAACAACTCCAGACTGCAATGATGTCCGAATTCGTCCCTGCAAACGAGACTGCACTTGCGCGTGTCCAGCTTATCCGTATGAAGTACAGCGATGGCTCCCTTGAGAGCCATATCACAAAGTTTCGCGAGCTCGTAGATATCTGCAACACTCCAGTCACGGAAGCGTTCACCTTCTTCCAACTCAGCCTCCCCTGTTCTTTTCAAAAAGAAGCTCTCCGTCCGCTTTCCCAGATGGTAGACCACCGAACATGGCCCGAAGTGTACAACTTTGTGCGCACAGTCCCACATCTCGGAGAAATGGAATGAAGGATCCCAACCGTCGTCCACATCATCGAAATAAAAGACGTCGAAGAACAAAGACCGTTCGTCGAAATCAGGATCTGGAAAGTCTACGGAACCGTCGTTGATTGGCAAGGATCTTTCTTCAGAGTGTTGGGGACCAGCCGATGTCCGCAACCCACTGGAGAATCGCATCTACCGCGCTCACGATCGTTGCATGAAGTGTGGGAAAAGGACCTTGGAGTGATTCCTCCCACCCGTGTCGACTCAACGTGGCTGGAGCCTCCGGTCACAAGAATCGCTCGAAAAACTAGTCGAGCCGCACGCCGGTGCGGCACCGCTTGGCGCTCGATCGCTCCCAAAGCTTTCTGCTATCGACGCCAACCCCGTCGGCGAGATGATGTACTCTGGCACGCTCAATGGATCTCCAGTTGCCTTTCATCTGGACCCCGGAGCTTCACATGCCTTCGTCTCGCTGAACACTGCACACTTGTGCAAGCTCTCCCTGGAACCTTCCGAATACCACCTCACCGAACTTGGCAACTCAACAACTGTCCCAATTCATTTCCAGGCGACAGCTACGATCGCTCTACAGGGCAGGGGAAGCCCCCGTTAAAGTCTATGTCATCGATATGAAAGACACGGATAACGGGCTTCCACTCATCACCGTCGGGCGTCAATGGCTCCAACAGGTACGACCTCACGTCGATTGGTCATCGTACAGCCTAACCATTAAGCGCGCTAATGGTTCTCAAGCGAAAGTGCTGCCACGAAACCACTCTACCTCTTCGAAGCGAGTTGACAAACCAACGGTACCGACGATCACTTACAAGCGCATGCGCCGCCTCGTCAAGCAGCGCGGCTGTGAACTTTATGCGTTACGTCTGCGCCCTTCCACGTCCGTCGAATGCCACACCGAGCTGGCCTCTATCGTCGACGAGTTCGAGCACGTCTTCAAGGAAGAGCTACCATACGAGCTGCCTCCGCAGCGCGGACAAGACTTTGAGATCAACCTCCGTCCGGGTGAACCCCCTCCTGTTCGACCCGTAATCAGGCTCTCTACCGCAGAGCTAGACGTACTCCGCAACACCCTAGACGGGCTCCTTCGCAAAGGACTCATTCGCCCCTCCTCCTCACCGTTTGGCGCACCTGTTTTCTTCGTCAAGAAGAAGTCCGGCGAACTACGTATGGTCTGTGACTACCGTGCGCTGAATCGAATCACCATTCCAGACGCCACGCCTCTTCCCCTCATCGATGAGGCTCTGGACCAAGTTGCAGGAGCTACCGTTTTTTTCTCAGATAGACCTCGTAGGGGCCTATCACCAGATGCGCATCAAGGAAGAAGACTGCCACAAGACCGCTATCAGGACTCGCTATGGCTCGTTCGAGTGGCGGGTACTGTGCTTCGGTCTCTGCAACGCACCAGCAGCTTTCTCGCGCCTCATCGCTTCCGCTCTACGCCATCTCAACGGACAATGCCTAGTGCTTTACCTCGACGACATTCTTGTCTACAGCCGCTCCATGGAAGAGCACAAAGAACATCTCCGTCAGTTATTCTCCGCTTTGCGAGAGCACAAGCTGTACGCTAGACCAAGCAAGTGCTCGTTCGGAGCGAACAAAGTGGAGGTATCTAGGATTCACTGTCTCAGACAAAGGAGTCTCTACGCAGGAGCGTCTTGTTTCTTCAGTACGCGACTGGCCAACGCCCAAGAATCTGAAGAACGTGCAGCAATTCGTGGGCCTCGCCAACTTCTACCGTCGCTTCGTCAAGGGATATGCCGCGATCTTACAGCCACTCACAGACCTTCTCCGCTCTCATACGTTTGAGTGGACGCCCTCGCAACAGTCTGCGTTTGATTCGATCAAGGCTGCCCTCACTTCTGCACCTGTTCTTGCGCATCCAGACCCTACAAAGCCGTTCGTTCTGGCCACCGACGCATCCAAGCATGCAGTTGGTGCAACTCTGTCACAGGACGGACACCCTATTGCTTACCTCTCACACCGTCTTTCTCCGTCAGAGAGCAATTGGGACACCGGGGACCAAGAGCTCTTGGCCGTGATGATCGCGCTCCGCGTGTGGGGTCCGTACCTTCGTGGACGTCGTTTTCTTCTACAGACCGACCACGACCCGATCCGCTATCTTCAATCAAAGTCAAAGCTCACCGGCCGACAATGTCGTTGGCTTGATGAGATCCAGGAACATTCATTCGAGGTTGAACACCTCCCTGGAAAGCGCAATGTGGTACCCGACGCGCTTAGCCGCCGCCCTGACCACCTTCCCATTCTCCGCTCGCTTACCATCTGTATTCCGGATCTGCATGCCCGCGTTCGAGCACTCTACACATCCGACCCCTTGGCTCGCGACATCTTGTCCGGACCTTCAACGCAAAACAACAGTTCTCCTAGGTCACGCCGTATATCCACAAACTTCTCTGTCTGCGACGGAATAATATACTGGGCAGGCACTGGTTCTCTTCGCCTGTACATCCCGGAAGGCATCCTCCGTGACGAGCTCACAGGCTATTTCCACGGTATCGGTCATGTCGGCGCAGACAAGACATACTTCAACGCAGCTCGAAGTGTTTATTGGCCACAAATGTACCGCTACATTTTGCGCTTTGTACGTCAGTGCCGCAGTTGCCAGTCGAACAAGCCAGTCTGCAAACCACCGCAAGGACTTCTGCAACCGTTACCAATCCCCCATCGCTGCTGGGAGATCGTCACCTTCGATTTTCTCACCGGACTTCCCACCACTTGCAATGGGTACGATGCCATCCTAGTAATTGTGGACAAACTCTCCAAACAGTCCATATTTGTCCCGACGAAGAAGACTGCCAGCGCTCAAGACACCGCATTTCTCTTCGAATATCACCTCTTCGCCAAACACGGAGTTCCCCACACCTTGGTATCGGACAGAGACCCCAAGGTAGCATCAAGGTTTTGGAAAACTCTCACTCAACTTCTGAATGTACGAAGCAATACATCGACGGCCGACCATCCCCAAACGGACGGCCAATCCGAGAACCTAATCCGCACTCTGTCTGCCATGCTTCGCTCGTTAATACAGGCCGCACCTTCGGATTGGGACACCATGCTCCCTACTCTCGAGTTTGAATATAACACCTCGCGTCACAGCAGCACTCGGCTTTCCCCCTTTGAAGTCGCTCTTGGCTACAATCCACACACACCAGTTACTCGTACCCTTGGACAATGTTCCGATCGTTCTCAGTCAGCTGACGACTACGTTAGCAGACGACAGGCGATGGTCACTCTGGCGCGCGAACACCTGGCAAAGGCCAGCTGCAATCAGAAGTTTTATGCTGACCGCAGTCGCCGCGATGTATCCTTTGAACCAGGAATGCTTGTCCTTCTCCGCGCTGATAATCTCTCACTTACACGCCGCTCGTCGCTTCCGAAGAAGTGGCAACCTCGTTTTATCGGCCCCCCTTTCGTATACAAGAACGTCTTGGGCCAGTAACCTATCGTATCGAGTTACCATGTACCATGCGACGCGCGCATAACGTCTTCCATGTCGCGAAGCTCCGCTTGTTTCACGATGATAACAAGGGCCCGTTAGATATCGTGATCGACAACGACGGTGCAATCGAACAGGAAGTCGAAGAGATTATTGCGCGCAAACGCTTTAATCGACGTGTCTTTTACTTAGTTCGCTTCGTTGGCGAATCGTCCGAGGACGCAGCCTGGCTACCGCGTACAGCTCTCCGCAATTGTGCCGAATCTCTCAAGAACTTTTTGGCTACTCAGGCTTCGACGAGGACGTCTTTAGCCAAAGACCGGGCGAATGTGACAAAGTAGTATGTACTACAAGCTGCTGTCTTCTTTAGTCATGACCTCTGTAGCGGCGCGTGACCTTCAAGCTAGGTTCGGTCACAGTTGCTCTCTGTTTCAACTGCAAGCCTGCTTTGAGGCGCAGTATAAATAAAGAGGTACGACCTGGACTGCTCCTCTTGCGTGGAGAGCAGCCAGCCACGACCCAACATCTCATCATCTTCCCGTATCATACAGTGCACTCGCCTCTGTATTACAGCCGGAGTTGCTCAGCTGTTTTTATGGTTATGGGCCCAGATACAGGGGTTGTGGGTTCAAGTCCCGCCTGGTTCTTGAAAATACACCTGTACGCTACCGCTGTAAGCGTGATGCACTGTAAGAGATACTCCGCCCAAGCTGTTTCGGGAAGCTAGAGATGGGTCGCCGTCCTCAAGGAAAGAGGAGGAGTATAAAACATGAGTGACACGTGCAGGAAACCAGCGCAGAGAGCGCCGGAGTTGCTCAGCTGTTTTTATGGTTATGGGCCCAGATACAGGGGTTGTGGGTTCAAGTCCCGCCTGGTTCTTGAAAATACACCTGTACGCTACCGCTGTAAGCGTGATGCACTGTAAGAGATACTCCGCTCAAGCTGTTTCGGGAAGCTAGAGATGGGTCGCCGTCCTCAAGGAAAGAGGAGGAGTATAAAATATGAGTGACACGTGCAGGAAACCAGCGCAGAGAGCGCCGGAGTTGCTCAGCTGTTTTTATGTCCGCAGTATTTGCGAACGTGGATTTCTGCCATGGATATTGGCAGTTTGCTCTGTCGCCGGACTCCCAGGAACTCATGTCGATCCAGACACCTATTGGCATCTACTCACCATACCGAATGTTGCAAGGAGGCACGGACTCCGGTAACCATTTCCAGGCCTGCACGCAGGCCACGTTTGCAGAAGCAACCCCAAACCTAGTTCAGTGGATAGATGATTTTCTTTTACACGCTGGTAACGAAGAGCAGTTGCTAGAGACTATCTCGAAGTTTTTTGCGGTTTGCAAACGCCATGGATTCAAGGTCAACCCAAAGAAAAGTAGCCTCTACCAGACTAGCGTGAAGTTTTGTGGCCGCATCATTTCCAAGGAAGTTGTACAATACGATCCACGATGTTCTGCTGCTCTCGTGAATATGAAGACGCCCAAAACGGCCGGCGAGTTGCAACAACTGCTGTGTGCCACTAATTGGATGCGGACATCCATCGCAGACTACGCCAGAAAAATTCAACCATTACACAATCTCATGGAGGAATCCTACATCGCCGCAGGATCCCGAAAGAAGTCAGCTGTCAAAAGGATTACCCTACCAGAGAAGTGGAATTCAATGCATCAGCGTGCCTTCGAGGACATAAAAAGTCACCTCATGTCCGCCACAAAGTTGGCGTACCCCAAAGCTAATCATTCTGTGTGTTTATTCACCGATGCGTCCGAAACCCATTGGGCCGCAGTTCTCACCCAAATCCCAAACGAACAGAGGAAACTTGACCTTGAATCACAGGAACATGAACCATTGGCGTTCCTCTCAGGTGCATTCAGAGACTCTGCAGAGCACTGGAGCACCCCTGAAAAAGAGGGATTTGCAATTGTGGAAGCCATGACAAGGTTGGATTATCTGGTATTGGGTCGGGTTGTCTCAATATTTACGGACCACGCAAACCTAGTGAATATTTATGACCCTTACGGCAGAAACCCCGGCGTACCCAGACACACAGCCAGCAAGCTCATGAGATGGGCAATGAAGCTCAGCGGATTCAGGTACATGATTCAGCACCTACCAGGCGAACGGAACGTATGGGCGGACATGTTGACTCGATGGGCAGTTAAAACACCAGACGAAGTCAATTCAAGGAGGTCTAAATCGTGCAAGACAATTCTGCTTGCCCCCATAAATCCAGAAGCCAATGATGAGCTAGACTGGCCCACACGCCGGTACATCAAGGAAGCACAGCAGCGAAGCCAACAGAAAGCTCCACATGGTCTGCAGAAGGTCGATGGAGTATGGCAGGACGAAAGAGCCCGCCTGTGGATTCCGAAAACCGACACTGTTTGCAAAATGCGAATACTGGTAGCAGCTCACTCTGGAGCAAAAGGTCACAGAGCGGAAGAAACGACTAAGGCAAACATTGAACGTTTCTTCGTCTGGAACGGCCTCCGAAAAGACGTCATGGATTTTACGTCTTCATGCCATCATTGTCTCGCAAGCCAGCCTGGTTATATCGTTCCACGCCCACTCGGATCTACTATGCACACGACAAAGCCCAACGAACTCATCCATTTTGACTACTGTAGTATGGGAAAGGGGGAAGAGCAGTACAAGTACATCCTCGTAGTCAAAGATGATCTTTCCGGATACGTGTTGCTTAGACCCACAACGGACGCCACGGCCGAGACAACAGCCGACATTCTCATACAATGGTTTTCAGCATTCGGAACACCCAGGAAATGGATATCGGATCAAGGCAGCCATTTCAAGAACACCATCATCGCCACTCTAAAGGACCAGCTACACTCCCAGCATCATTTTACATTGGCCTACACTCCGTGGAGCAATGGAACTGTTGAGGTAGTATGCAGGGAACTCGCAAAAACTACTAGATCTCTGCTGTCGGAATTTCAGCTCCCATTATGTTCTTGGCCGAGCATAACTCCTATTGTGCTGTCTGCTTTGAATAACTCTCCACTGAAGAGACTGAAGAACAAGTGTCCTCAAGAAGTGTTCACAGGACTCGAGCAGGACAGCCCTTTTGTAGCACTTATACAGCAAAAAGGAGAAACGAAGACTGTATGTATCAGCCATGCCCGCATTATTCAAATGGAAGGATTCACACGTTGTAAACTCGCCATGGAGCAGATGCATCGCCAAGTGGCTGAGTCGTCAAGAAACAAACGAAGAGCTGCAATCAAATCGCACAACCAAAAAACTGGAGTCAAGCCCGTGAATTTTTCCGAAGGAGACTATGTCCTCAAGGGCTCTCCACAGGAAAAAGGCAAGAGAAAACTGGTGCTACGTTGGACCGGTCCTTATCGTGTCATGGAGTGCAAAAGCAACTACATTTTCCAGGTAGAGCACCTTAGCACGAAGCAAAGGCAACTGGTGCATGGACGACGTTTAAAGTTTTCCCGAAATAGTCAGTTTGGAGTCGACGAAGAAGTCACAAACTACCTGTCGTATCAACAAAACGAGTTACTAATGTGGACGATTTCGAAGATATTCGAACGAAGGATGGAAATATCGAAATTCAAGTCAGATGGAAGGGTTTCGAGGAAGAGACCGACTGGGTGCGCCTAGACAGTTTGCAGATAGACGTACCAGATTTGGTGAAGGAATATCTGCACACCCTAAAAACGGATGGAACCGCACGCCAGAAACGACTGGTCAAGTTTATATGACCAACTCTCTCGTTTTGCCCTCCATATTTGGCCATGGGGGGACTGTTGACCAGATCTCAGCTGAGCCCTTAATTCGGAGTGAGATCAGCGCATATGCAGGAGATTCCTAACACCTTACGTAATAAACATCTTGAATGATATAACGTAAGAGTGTCATGGGCCAACCTGCCAGGCGACTGACAAACACGAAGACGCACTCAATTGCATCTGCGTGAGAATAAAACGTACCGAACCCCATCGAGGTTCGGGGGCAAACCGCGAGAAGGCGGAGTTCCCAAGGTGCCCATTCCCTGTCTTTCGCCCGTTGCGCGCAGCGAACTTTGACGAGTCAACAAATACAGAGAATAGTGCTCGAAAACGGCACATTCGTGACTCAGATAGCACATTCATAAGCTTTGTTTTTTGGTTCAAGAAGACGGCAAGTGGCGGCAACTATATGAAAACAAGAGTCATATCAACTGAAACTCTCGCGGAGTTGTGTGAAATCCTTGCCTTACTAGTATTAACCAAATCGTTCAAATAAAGAAACAACCTTTGTTCGTCAGTTGCAATACAGAGGAGTGTAAGGGATCAATTCGGTAGCGTGGTGTTCCAAAAACAGTTTAATCAATGTCAGAAAGGTTTATATTAAGATTCATGTCTCTGTGTGATGATCAGACTGGGATCTGCACACCGGGAGATACGGAAAATCCACATATATACTATTCTTGGTGCACCCCTTTCGTACTGGGTTATAAATATCTCTGTACCTGGTTCTGAGCATTTCTGTTCAATTTATAGAACATTTACATCTCTAAGTAGTACAAACATATCACAGATATGAACGAATAAACGTCTCTCATTATAAACAACAGTAAAGAAGATTCCAAACTCCTAACTACTCAACCTGAACATGAGTTATGTTTTCTTGACGTGAATACTTGTCATCAGGGGCTTTGAGGTCCACATACAGAATACTACTACCATCACTAAAGTCAAGAAACTGTTTTTTTGGGATATGGGTCTCGACATAAATAGGTAGCGGAATAGATGCCACTAATTTAACGGATTCCGACGAAGTTCTTCGGAGTTGCTTCAATGTTCGTTGAAATCCAACGATTTTTGGATAATATGGCATCATCGGTGCAAATTGCTTAGACAACCAAGCTCTGTGCAACAATTTCATCTCATTCATAGGCCTCGGCCATTCCACTTTCACTTCGAATTCCTTTCCATTACTAACCACTTGACTCGAAACGGAATCTAGTTTCACACCTGATGGCAGTAGTATAGCAAGGCTGACAAACTGAATTGTAGATTCATTATCTTCCCAAAGAGAATGAAGAACAATCGGTGAGAATCGAGTACCGTTCTTCTCATAGTATTGTTGAAATGACTGTTCGTCCCCAGAACTCTCTTCGTGATTATCGCAGTTGGGACTGGCATCCATCGCATCTTTATCTTCATCAATTGCAGAACATAGTGCGCTTGGAACAAATGAACCATTAGCTGTTGTACACCGTTAGAAAGAGGCTTTCTATACAACGAAAAAGTTAGTAGAGACATACCTGTAGTTTGCAAATGTTCTTGCTTCAGTTTTCCATATTTCAATCGAAACGTTGACAACTTGAATGGCTTGAATACAGAATCTAATGCTTTGACTTCCGCAGCTGTCTCATCACCTGTAATATCCCCGGCTTTGAACATTTGACGCAGTCTCTTAACTGCAGCAGAGTCCTCTGAAAGACGCGGTTTATTGGCTTTAGGAGGCATATTAGGGCTGATGGGTGAGGATTCAGATAAAGTGCGTTGTCTAAAGGTTCAAAGTTCGTCGGCAGAGGGTAGCATTTTATAGGAACTTCAGATACTGAATTCATTTCCACTCACTACAATGACAAAGGAATCAGATCAAAGCGTGAAAATATAGAAACGATGACGTTGTGCTTTACGTACACAAATAATGAGTCAATCAAGAGTAGCAGGTTCCCTTGAGCTAAGCATACCCCAAAATCAACGTCCGACGTGAGTTTAGGATGTATACTTGTTACAGTGTACCAAAAATAGTGCTTGAGTAACCGAGGTACTGGGTTCCGTCAGCAGTAGAGGTTTTGGACTTACATCAAGGTGCGCAGTAGGACCAGGCTATATAGGGGACCGACGAAAACGTAGAACCGATGCTAAAGTAGCCATGACGAATAGTTATTAGAAGAGCTGAGCTTTTTGCGTGGTTTACATGTAGTGTGGAAGACATTGGTCTCAGTGCGCACCTGGGTAGGGAGTGTTTATATGTTCAAAATACTTCTACTGAACGATTGATAGTTCGCGATGAGACCAAGTCTCAAAATATAGTTTTGTCTCCAATCAAAGATTCTTACAGCTTTAGAGAGCATGAGATTTCTATCAACGAAACATTCTCATAAGTCTCAAACAACTCTCAATACTAACGGTGTATATGTCTGGCCAACACCGTAAAGTCTCAACTTTTTCGTCTCCTATTTATCAAAGCTCTTTAAGTACAAAAGAAGTCATCACAAACATATCACAGAACATATCATTGATGGGTTGAACGCATCATGAAATATTATGTAAGTGAATACGTAAAAAAATCTGTTCATACTCTTCGTATTTCTCCGACGATTCTCATGTTAGATTAAATTTTCTCGTCGAATCTGAAATTTAGTTCTGAATTTGCCCACTGAATTGGGCAACACACATCAAACATGCTGTTGACCTAAGTTTTACAGCCTATCGCCGTTCACGGCATGGGTCAAAGAGTTTTACTTAACTGCGCAGCTGCTTCATCGGCATCTAAAGAATGTTGCTTCACTCATGAAGAAGACAATCATGAGAAGAACAGGTTATTCCACCGACAGCACGTTCAGACTCGCTTCGAAACCAATAATCAGATCCCGAGGGCGCGGAGTCGAAGTATTTAATCGCCGTTTTATATCTGTATTTGGAGTTTCCGCCAATGTTTGTTCCAAAATCTGGAACAAAATAGCCTATAGAAAGACCGCGGGTGGGTCCCCGAAGCATTTACTTTGGGCTATCCTGTTTTTAAAGCAATATAATACAGAGTCTGTGAATCGTTCATTAACCAAGGTGGACGAAAAGACATTTAGAAAATGGACTTGGAAATTTGTAAACCATCCTGCTGACCTCAAATTAGTAAGTATCTATATAATTGTTTAAAAAAAATACTGTTACTGACTGCAATGAAGATAATTTGGAGTTCACGGGCAGTGAGTCCAAAATTTTATAATTGCTATATATCGGTCGATGGAACTGACTGTCCAATATACGAACCTACTCCGTTTAGCAAAAAATGGTACTCCTTCAAATTCAATGGAGCAGGGCTAAGATACGAAGTTGGAATTCGAATTGAGTCATGTGAAATTGTTTGGCTTTATGTAGGGTTTCCATGCGGATCCCATCCCGATTTAAAGATATTCCGTCTGAAGTTGAGAGGTATTCTTGCAGATAACGAAACGATTGTCACTGATAATGGGTATCAAAATGAAAAGTTTCTTCGTTCTCAACATGTCACTTTGGTTGATTCTAAGAAACATGGAATTATAAGAGCCAGACATGAAATGTTGAACAAACGGCTCAAACAATTTAGAGTGTTAAGCGATAAATTTCGCCACAACATATCATTGCACACACTGTGCTTTTTTGCTGTCGCCAACATTACACAGTTTTGTCTTCGTTATGGAAGTCCTATATTTAAATCAAACAAGTAGATTTACATTTTTATTATTTATACTTGTATTGTGTTTATGATTTTTTTTGATAGTCATAAAAAATATGTTTCCTGTTAATGTTTTTGTTAAATAGAGCCAGCTATGATTGAATCAAGTAGAAGAGTATGTTCCTTTATTTCCATTAATGAGTTTTATATAACACTTTACATTTCTTCCTTCGGCGATACGTAGTTACCATCAGTAGACGATCATCCTGATTCAATGCAGAAAATGGCATGATCATGTTACAAACTAGAAAGTTGCGAGATTCCGGTATTTCCCAGATGTTTACACGTGCAATCTATTTTGTTTACACGTGTAACATGTTTTGGGAAAAATACGATTGTTTACAAGGGGTTTGTTTTCACTGACTACACTGACTGACTGTTCAGTGAAAGTGGCAGTCAGTCAGTCGTTAGTCATTCTTTTCTGACACTAGTCAGTCAGTCACAAATACGGGCCTGCTCGAAATGTACCGCTTGTCATTAGAATGCTCTCTTTTTCTTTGAAAAAAGTATTACTGTACGGTGCAATAAAAGTTTTTAAAAAATGCGCCGTGTCACACGGCTCATTTTCTTTTCTTTTTGGAGACAATCACTACATTAGATCACTGCCATGCCAGCAAATTAAAACTGAACGAAAAAATGTACTCGCAAGGAGCTAGTTTTGGGACATATCGTGGTTGGCATCCAAAATAGTGCGTAAAAAGCAAAACTCTTCAGACAACACTACCAAGTGTCTTTACATCGGAAAAAGAATTAGTGACATTCACACATTCGTTCTAAATCCAATTTTGTAAAATTCTGTATTCCAAGTGGATTATCTGTTTTTTTGTTGTATGTTCATCTTTCTTATAAATTAGAACACATATACACAACAAAGTTATTATTTAGAAAATAAACAAGATTACATTGTTTTCAATTATAGATGAGGACTGTCCTAATTGCTTTTAAACAGTCTATATACATTTAAATTTGGTTAATCTCTGAATGTTAAAGTCGGAAAGTAGTTTAGCTTGTCTCTACATCGAAACAATGCATGGTTTCGCTTTATTTAAAATTACTTTTGGACAGTTAATCTGTTTCTGGCATGCTCCGCATCTCTGAAAAGAGCAGTTATGGGCAAAAGGCCTTGCTTCTTAACGATAACTTGTATTTCATTTTTACCCAACCAGCTTCTAAAATAACATCTTCTATTGCACAGGAGCTTTGCCGGATTTTCCTTTGAGAAGCGAGCTTCGCAATGCTCTGATTATCCTTATGTCGCCAGCTCCACGTGTTGACGGCCATGGATGCGCCGTGAACGATGGATACCCGCGACAGGGCTACCTAAGGTTATCTCAAATGCCTTTCGGTACCGTGGATTCAAAGGTTTTCGAATTAAAGTCAAAACGTTTGAAACGTTTTGCTAAGTATTTATTTTGACTTTTTAAATTTCACAATTCAAGGGAGGAAGGTAAGAATTAAATATATTTTAAACACCGACTAGACCACTGTGAAGTCATTATTCAACCTGTCTTGTGGAAATTGGATCACGGCCCCGTGGAGCAGTACGACTGGTGGTGCCCAAGTACCCGGGAAAATGACGCGACAGGCAGGCGTTTGGTTGAAGCTCACTGCGTCTCCCTACTCCCCCTTCTCCACATAGTGTAGCCTGCCAGCTTCAGATGACAGTGACAGCGTCATTAAACTTCTCCGACGCTGTGGCTTGGGGTCACCACCTCGTGAGCGGCCATAGCTCAATCGGTAAACGCCGTCGTCTGCTTTCTGGAGACCCGGGTTTCATTCCTGGCTCTGCTCACGCCCCCCCTGAATTCACAGTGCATTGCTGCTGAAATTTACAACAAAGTTTATACCCCAATACGTGCCACGCCGTACCTTCGTACCCAAACGTATTTGCCCTCGTTGGGACCAGGAACATGCTATCCAACGCCATTCCGTGTGCTATTCTGGTTGCAACAAACACGCAACTAATCTCTTGATGGCTCCCAACCCATGTGTATCGGGGTGGTAAAGCTCCCCCGAACATGACTCCAACTCAGAAGAGAGGGGAGCCGTTTGTTCTATCCTGCATTCGCAGGGCAGTAGCATACGCAAGCACTATCCAGGGAAAGTAGCTGCGGTGATTTGTTGCCCATGGCTGGATGGATCAAACTCAGTTCAACCAGAATCATATCTGATTTGACGAAACAGCGTGAAACACAAGCGATACGGGTATCTGTTCATAGCTAGCTAGCTACCTGTGTGGGCGGCACGGAGAGTGGAGGACAGGGTGTTAGAGCGCGAAGCATTTGGTTTCATTGATTTCTTCTAGCAGCAATAAGAGTCAAAGCTTATCCGATTTCTTGGAGACCGAACCAGAACCAAAACCACGTCCTCCTGGCGGACGTATGGACGAAGTGCAGAATTAGTCTGGTCAAAGGCATACTGAGAGAAGAATGGGTTTCTCCAGGGGTCTCTTTGCATGAAAGACCTTGTAAATAAGGATCGTCGAACTCGGAGAACACATATCCTTTCCTAGGTCTGGGAAAGGCTTTTTCGGATGGGCTTCTTTCAATATTCGTGTATCTAAAATAAGGCAGAAACCCAGATTTCGAAAGACGTGACCCACTCTTCAGCCACCTCACCAGCACATCTTTCGTCCCCTGGAGCAGAGCATTCCTTTGAATAATTGTTGGAATCCCCCTCTCAAAAGGCCAATAATACTCTCAGAAGATCACCTGTCCCGATTGACCTTGAAGGGCTGAAGATGACTGAACAAAAAAACCATTCCTGGGTGTATAAAAGAAACCTTTCTCTGTCTCAGCCCTACCCCTTCGCATATCCATCGTGCAATCTTAAACTATACAGCAAGAACAATGGCTCTTTCTCTGAAACTGTTTCTATCCGTCTTCCTCCTCCTTCTACCCTTCGTCCGAGCCGTTTCGGCACACGTCAATGCACGGGAGTCGCCCATCGACGCTTCATACCTCAAGCGCATTACGAGCTCAAAGGTATTCGTTGCGCCGCCAAACAGAACAAACAAACCGGGGTCTGTCTCATATGTATCTTCGTCCATTGTGGGTAAGCTAACCCAAAATTTTCGTTGTGCACACTAACCCAACATTTTTTTAAAAGGACTAACGTAGTGCGGTCATCACCTTTCGCATTCAAGAGTTCTTTTCGAAATCGATAGAGCATACGCCGGATCAAGAGATTCTCGAAACAAACAACACGCTTCCGAATTCTTTCCTTCGGCAATTGCTTCATGATTCTGGAGGAGCAACAAGGGGGAAATTGAACTTCGAAATATGCTCCACGAGCTCCGAGTGTGCAGGATACCGCCGGTGCCAAGTCATTGTGGAAGGTGAACTCTTCGAATGCTCCGGACAGGATGATTGTCGCTGTGTGTCTCCTGATCTGAGTTGTTCTTCGAATGACGACTGTGATGAAGGCGAACGCTGTTTTGCACTTGATGAAGACAGTGTCACTTGTATTTCGAACAAACTAGTGCCCGAACCCGTTACCACCTCCGAGGAAACAGTTCTCCCAGCCGGAACAAATGCTCTATCTTCATCCATAGGAGACAAGCTGAACTTTGAACTATGTTCCACGACTTCTGAATGTGCGGGAGCTCGCCTATGTTTAGTTGTTGTGGAAGATGAAATTGTCAAATGTTCTGGGCAGGAGGATTGTGTCTGTGTGTCTCGTGATATCAGATGTACTTCAAATGACGACTGTGATGAAGGCGAACACTGTTTTGCATTTGACGAAGACAGTGTTGTTTGTATTTCGAACAAAATAGAGCTCGAACCCAGTCCCACCTCTGACGAAACAGTTCCTCCGACTAGAACATCTCCTTTACCATCGGTGGGAGACAAGCTGAACTTCGAAAAATGTTCCATGACTTCTGAGTGTGTAGGCGATCGCCAATGTCAAGTGATTGTGAACGATGAAATTGTCAAATGTTCTGGGCAGGAGGATTGTCTCTGTGTGTCTCGTGATATCAGATGTACTTCAAATGACGACTGTGATGAAGGCGAACGTTGTTATGCGCTTGATGAAGACTCTAAAGTTTGTATTTCGAACAAGGTGGAGCTCGATTCTGAATCCGGACCTGAGGAAACAGGTCCTCCAGAAAGTGCAAGTACATCTTCAACATCGATGGGGGCCAAACTCAATTTCGAAGTATGCTCCACAACTTTGGAGTGTTCAGGGGATCGGCGGTGTCAAGGGATTGTGGACGACGTCATTGTCGAATGTTCCGGAGAGGATGATTGTCTCTGTGTGTCTGACAATTTCAGATGTACTACGGATGATGACTGTGATGACGGTGAAAGCTGTTGCACAGTTGATGAAGACAGTATTGTTTGCATTTCGGACAAGATTGTTGTTGTTCTTGAACCTGATCCCAGTCCACTTCCAGCTTTAAATGGTCTCAGAGACGTGAATGATATACTACTTCGTTTGTTGACGAATGTGGAAACACTGACCACTGTAGATCAAATTTGATTTATACAGAGAATGGTGGTACTGCCCGAGGTGCCATGCATTTCGTCTGTTCTGAGGAACACGGGGATTTGTTTGCAACCTTTGAAATTCTTGGCTCGAGTAAAATAGTAACAAGGAGTAAATCAGCTCCAAAGTGTGTCTTGAGTCGTCCTTGATACGTGATTGATTCGTCTTACACAAAATAGTTAGCCTCATATTGTGTCACTGCTTTCAAGTTCTGGTGCGTAATTACGTATACAGAAACACAAAATGATCATATCACCAAGGAGGACCAGTGCCTACAAATTAGTGCTATTACAGCTTTAGTTTGAGTTGGGATCTTTTCTGGAACAGGTGAACAGGCCCAGACAAAGACCAGCTCTTACACACTGTCTCAGCTTCGCACGTTCCTTTGTTCTTCGAGTTGTTGGAATTTCCCTTGTCTTCGGCAAAGGAGGCGCTGCCATATACGAAGATGCGGTTCTGTGTGCCAGAATGACATCAGATGTAATTGGAAGAATCTTCCACGTCGATCACGTCATAGATGCGTCGACAAGTGCTAAGAGGCCGATGAACAGTTTCATACTGTTTGGTTCAATTTCTTCCGGACAGCGTTAGACATCGAACTGCTATTGATATGATCGTGCTCCATGAAGCTGGCAACAAATACGACTGCAGCTATACACTTTCAACAGCAAGTGTTTCTTTGCATTTGTCTACCATGGTAGACATAGAGAACGTTGATTCAACCATTTAAATGATACGCTCTTGCACACGTGTTCGTGTTGTCCTACAAATGCCTAATTCAACTTCATTGAATTTTTTTCTTTGAAAACTATTCGCTACAGCTTATAGCAAATAGCAAAGCTCCTACTAACAAACGAGCTGAGCTAATGTAGAACCAATCGACGAGTATTCTTAAGCAAAAAATTGTACATTGGTTTTCCTATCCACCCAAAATTTGGTGTGTTCTAAAAAATATTCAAAAAAGTGGTTTGATTTCACACTTGAAAACGCCAAATCCCGAAATGACATTGTGCTTTCATTTCTGACGAACCTCGTCGAAACAGAATGTCGCATGACACGTGGAGATGCGGGAGAATTCACTTTCTGTACGAAAGTCACGAAAGAGAGTCAAGAATGAATTGGCCTTCAGAGCGACAGGAAAGAGAACGAAAATAGCCAGACGCCAGTAACTTGAAGGGGGGGTTCACCAATATTAGGACACGTTGCCAATAGTTGAACGGCTAAAATGTACACAAAAGCAACGATATTGGCACTATTTCCTCTACTTTTTCAAATTGTTGCACTCAATTCTAAAATATCTCTGTACCTGCTGGATCAATTTAAAAACAAATCTCTTCTTTCGCTCTGCAGCTGTTCAAACCATAAATGGCGCGCATTTTCCAAGAATTCAGATGAGCGGCGGTGCAAATACCTGCAAATTCGTACATGACCGTTACGTCCCTCTTCGCAATCAGTGTCAATGGTCATGCCTTAGCTCAAGGGCAATGGAAACCCACGCTCAGCAGACTCGCGAACAAGTCATTGCAAAAGCTATCGCCGCATTAGACAGTGGCCAACCGTACCGCACTGTAGTAAAGACGTTTGGCATTGCAAGATCTACACTCCATTACCGCCGAAACAGCTTCAAAAACGCGCAGCCTGGGCGTCGTCGAGGCTTAACCGATGAAGAAGAACAAACCATAATCAAACGTTTACTGCGTTACGCGCATCGCGGCACCCCTTTGAACTCCGATCATTTGCGCGAAGCTATTACTATTGTTTGCCGAAACATGGATGGAGCGCGCAGAAAGACACTGCCCTTTAAGACCGCACGTATCAGCGATTACTTTTAACGCAGTTTTCGCAACCGCCACAGAGGGGTACTGTCGTTCGTCAAGCCACTTTCGCAAGAAAGCAAGCGCTTCAAGGCTGTTAATGCTGAAGCACTCACCCATCATTTTGCTACAGTCTCTAAAATCGTTGAGGAGAACGCTATTGACGCAAAAAGAATTTTCAATTTGGATGAAGTGGGAGTCACTCCGGATAAGGATGTGAAAGCCAGCTCATCTTCTCGGCGTCTGTTGCCAAGGAAAGGATCAAAGGATATGTCAGTCAACGACTTTCAGTACAAAAATCGTGTTTCGATCATGCCTGTCGTGAGCGAAGATGGCGACGTTGGCCCCCTTCTGGTTGTTCTCGAAGGTACTCGTATACGGTATCGTACGGTTGTTCGAATTGGAAAAGAGACACAAGAGACTCCTGTGGTTAATCTCCCGAGCAACTCCGTGGTTGCTACACGAAAGGACACAGGTGGTGTGGACACTTTTAATTTTTTATCGTGGGCTAAGAGGTTCTTGGACTACGTAAGGCCGTTAACAGCGAACGGCGGGAAAGTGCTTCTGGTATATGATGCTTAAGAGGCGCACATATCTCTTGAGGTATTGGAGTTGTTCTACAATAACAACGTAAATGTGTACACCTTGCCCGCTCATACATCCGGTAAGACCCAGCCTTTGGATGCTGTAACATTTTCTGCATTCAAGGCGCATCTTAATAAGGTACGTGCAGAGATAGCAGTCGGTAACACAAGCTCTACAGTGGACATGTTTATAATTATGGATTTAATGAGAGAATCATACTATTGTTCTTTTATAAGGGAGATAATAAAAGCAGGTTTTCGTCGTAGTGGTTTGTGGCCGGTTTGCTCAGAAAGATTATTGAATGTTCCGCGTCCGGAGTCAGCTACTTCTAGAAAGGTTCTTGTAGTACAATGAGACCTCAATGGGTTGGTGCCAAGTGGGTCTACTGGTGCGCCTTGCTGGCTACACTGTACCCAATTGGTATTCTGTATTTTATAATTTCTAATTTCTAATTTATAGTCTAGGATAGTTTAGCATTGCTGGCCCATGACAGTAGGTCATGGGCACAGCCGATGACGTCATGCCCGCATGGGAGATCGGCGTCGGTGCACCTTGTATATATTGTGGTGCACCTTGCCTTCCCCCTCGGGTATTGTAAAGTCAGGCACCATTAGGGCAGTAACTATACCATCTTGGTCACTTACTACTCTATTACTATCCAGGTTTTACCGCGCGTCGACGTCTACTACCGTACACCTACACGGTCTAGACTAGTTGCCCCGCCGTTTGCCCCTGCGGGTTTCAGGTGCCCTACTACCATATTAGTTGTGTGTTTTTCCCCTTTAGGTTGAGCCCTCGCGCGCTCCCTCTACCAGGCGGACCCCACACCTTATCGGTATTTGTACGACATTTTGGTCTCCCGACTTAGAAGTTTCTTGGTTTTTGTCGTACCTTTACTGGTGAACAGAAGACATTCGAAAGGATTCTGGAAGTTCACACACCTATTTGGTTTCGTAGGAATACTCGCGAAGCAATTGGATACCACTATTGGTCACTATGGAAAGACCTAAAAGGATTACTCGTGGCTCTAGCGCGCCACCTAGCCACAAGGGTTCTGCTGCGGCTTCGGCCGCTAAACCCATTCTGGATAATCCCGAGGAATTGCTTCGGCAACCTCGGGCCGGAACCTCAAAGGATACGGGCACTCAGCCACTGTTGGCTCCTGAACCTAACAAGGATTTGCCGACAACGGTTGAGGACCTTTGGCCCCAATTGGAAGATCGAGCGAAAGCTCTTTTTACCGCTACGGTTAATGAAGCTATGACCTCAATGGACATGGACGCCGTTACCCGCTTGGTGGTTGATCGAGCCGTGCACGAGCTCTCTCAACGCATACCTAAATTGGTTGAAACATACCTCTTAACGGGTGCCCGGGAGCATATCTACCGAGTGGTTCAAGACCTTTGGGTTTCTGAAGGAATGGCGGAAGCCAAAACCCCTGGGGTGAATGTGGTTACTCGCATACCACAAGGGATCCCTGCCGGTTCTTCCGCACCAATCAAGCCAATTCCGGCCGATAGTGCGTACCTACAAGGTTTAAGGCAAGGTCAAGAGGGCCATATAGAGATGAGCCCTCGAGACGTGTACTTGCCACCCATTGGAGGTAACGTTCGAAAGGACACCAAGACTGGTGGACCTGAGGACGATTCGTCTGACCCAGATGAGGGGCGACGAAGAAGAAACCGCAAGGGTAAAGAAAGGAGGAGGAAAAAGGGAAAGAATCGCGGCTACGACTCTGACCCCGATTCCTCGAGCTCCGATACCGATACTGGTTCATCGTCGGATGATGACCGTAAAGGTAGACGCCAGAAGAGACCGAACAGGTTGGCGAAGAAGTCGTCAAAGAGAAACCGGAAAGGTAAGAAGAAACGGTACGAGTCGTCCGACTCGGATTCGGACACCGATACAACCCTAGAGGTGCGTCAGCCGCTGAACGATATGTTCACCAAAGCGGTTGATTATAGGTCATATCGGTTGAGAAACCGATCCTCTGCTTACACCCAAGAGGTTGCGCAGAAGATCACCAAGCACCATAAGAAGCTCAGCTTCCAGATGGGTGATACTACCTTCACAGGTGATGATCCCATTGCGGTAATTGAGTTTCTACAGAAGTTCAAGATTGCATGCGACCAAAATGGTTTTTCCGAAGGCGCTGCCATGTGGTTATTCCAGTTTTACCTTAAAGGTCAAGCTTACCACTTGCTGCAAGGCAGGCTCCGAGGAAATACCGTGGCGGTTGATGACGAGGGGACAGAGATGTTAGAGACGTACCCAGAAGTGGTTAATTTCATGTTGGAAACTTACGCTACCGATGAGGTTATCCAGGAAGGTTACGCTGAGGTGCAGGCATATCGCCAACGCTCTAGCCAAACCGAAATGGAATTCTCGTTGGGCCTTTGGAATCTGGCCACCCGATGCGGGAATGTCTTTACCACTACTAGGTTGAAGTCGCTCTTTGCCGACAATGTTGACAAAGCGATCCGTTCGCAGGTACGCAATTACCTGGCGAACAACCGTAAGGTGGACTATAATGGGCTTGCCCGTTATGCCCAGGGACTAGGCGACACTCTCCGTCACGGAAAGAAGCCGTCGGCGTCCCATACCTCCAAGGATAAACCGAAACGGTCAGTATTGGAGCTAGAAGAAAGCACTACCTCAGAGGGAGATTCGCTCATTCGCGTACCAACAGGAATGGCAGTTCATCTCGTGACTGCGCCGCAGGCTCAGTCACGAGCCACCTCCATTGGTAATTGGTCGTCGACAGTACCACCAGCTTCGGTAAGGTCGCCACCAAGTGCGGCGAGCACTCAACAAACCTCAACGGGTGGTTCGCAAGCATCTTCATATGCTACAGCACCAACCAATCCGGTTACCCGACCTACCTCTATGGCAATGCGTGATCCCCAGACAGGTGGATTGGTTTGCTGGCTCTGTTTGTCGCCAGACCATCTGGCGAACAGATGTGACAAAATACCCCCAGGGGTGCGCGAACATCTGATCAGTGCCAGGCAGCAAAACCACCGTAACCTATATGGATCTGGAAAGAGGGTACAAGCTCAACCATCACCATCTCAGGTTCATCTCGTCGAGGAAACACCAATCTTGGAGAAGGACAGTCCCGCTCAGGAGGAGCAGGAAAACACCGAACGGTTAGCGTAGGGGCCACCCCTAACCGTGAATTGGAAGGCCCGTCGATACCGGAACGGGAAACCTTAATGGTGGAAAAAGAAGAATCAGATGTACCCAATGTGGTGTGTCTAATGAAGTACAATAACTATAAAGTTAATGCTTCAGTAAGCTCTCTCAATTACCTACAGGTCCCCGTTGCGTGTGTACTCGATACCGGCGCCGGTCCAAATGTCCTAAACGCTCGCGTCATACCCGATGCGGTCTTGCGGAACATTCGGCCTGCCCCGACTATCAACCCGCTGGTGGACGCTAATGAGCGCCCACTGCACCTTAGAGGAATGTTAACCACTGTGGTACAACTTGGAACCTTGAAGGTGAAGCTCAATTTCTTTGTGGTGGATCGTCTGGCGACAGACTGTATCCTCGGGACCAACTTTATTGACAAACATGTCAAGGCAATTTTGCCAGGGTCCCGAACGGTCGCTCTCCGTCAAGGTGGTCGTATTGCCATACTGGGTAATACGCAGACCAAAAATGGTTGGCGTCAGAAGCCGAGGTCCAATATCCCCACCGAAACGGTTTCAAACAAGATACGGCTCACCAGATTGGTTTCAATTCCGGCTATGACCCAAATGGTAGTGAATGTCTCATGCGCAGTTCCAGGATTGGTAATGTTACAGAACCATCCTAGGTTGGCAGAAAGACATCTCGCCTTAATGGCAAACGGGATTATCGACAACATCCCTAACCAATCCTTCAAGGTGTACTTGAGTAACTTTAGCAATCACATTGTTAAGTTACCCAAGAATACCACTATTGGAATCGCATTGCCGGCACCACAAGGGGTTTTCACGGTCTCACCTAATGGGTTGGGCGAGGTCGCCACCTCTAAGGAAGGGGGGGGAACGGATGCGCCATACCCTGCATATGCGCCCCCGTTATCGACAAATACCAAAATGGAACAGAAGATCGCCAGTACCTTTAAGGTTAGGGATCAGGAAAAGACTATGGAACTGGACCCAGTGCGGAATTGGAGAGAGGAAGTCCAGATCGGTGCGGAGAACCAGGCTCTCCGAGACCAGATCCTCAGTCTCTTAGAAGAATTTGAACCCATGTGGTCGGGCCGGTTGGGCCAAATTGAGGCTACAGAGCACCGTATTGATATGGTGCCTGGCTGGAAATCCATTTACCAGCAGCCTTACCGTGCAGGTCCAAAAGCCCGGGAGGTTGAGCTCAATGAGGTCGAGAGAATGCTCCGTGAAGGTGTCATAGAACCAGCAAATGCGGACTGGGCCAGCCCTGTGGTTCTCGTCACAAAGAAGAATGATACCCGTATGCGGTTCTGTGTGGACTACAGAAGACTGAATAGTATGACCATTAGGGATTCGTACCCAATACCTAGAATGGACGAGTGTATAGATTCGTTGGGCAACGCCAAGATCTTTACTACGCTCGATGCCAATTGTGGTTATTGGCAGGTACCTATCAGGGAAGAAGACAAGGACAAAACTACGTTTACTTGCCACGCTGGGTTATTCCGCTTTACGCGTATGCCCTTTGGGTTGCGAAATGCCCCGGCTACCTTTCAGAGGGCGTTAGATATAATCCTTTCGAAGGTGAAGTGGAGAACCGCTCTGGTATACATCGACGATGTAATCATATATTCCAGAACGGTAGAGGAACATTTCCACCATGTTAGGGAAGTTTTGAACCTTTTGAGGGAATCTGGAGTAACCTTGAAGCTCCGCAAGTGCGAATTCTTCACCAAAGAGGTAGAATACCTTGGTCATATCATCAGCCCTGGGAGGTTAGAAGTTACGCCGCGGAATATCCGGGCCGTGCAGGAGGCGAAGCCACCCACGTCCCAGACGGAAATCCGATCCTTTATAGGTTTGTGCAATGTGTACCGCCGGTTTATCTAGGGATTTGCCAAGATAGTGGCTCCCCTCAACAGGAAGCTGCTGAAAGGTCAACCTACAAGGTTTGAATGTCTTACCAATGAGGAAATGGATGCGTTCGAGGCGCTGAAACATGCGCTCTTGACACCTCCCATCTTGGCATTACCCAAAGCTGGTTTACGATACACGTTGGATACTGACGCTTCGGACGCCCAAATTGGTTGTTGTCTTATGCAGGAGCAAGAAAACGGCGACAAACTACCTATAGGGTACTGGAGCCGTGCTTTGCACGCTGCAGAAAAGAACTACACAACAACCGAAAAGGAATGTCTGCCAGTAGTCTGGAGCATGTTGATGCTCCGTCCCTACCTATATGGTGAAAGGTTCACGCTTCGAACCGACCATGATGCCCTACGGTGGATACTGGGTCTGGCCGACGCATCAGGCAGACTTGCCCGATGGCGGTTACGACTTTCAGAGTTCGAGTATGACGTACAGTACCGTCCAGGTATCAAGCACAATGTCGCAGACGCGATGTCTCGCATTACCACAGATGGTTTGGACACCGAGCCGGTAGAGGATGATATCCCATGCTTTACCATCTCTACCAACCCTGATGGTGATACCTTAGAAGGTTACTGGACTCTACCCGAAGAGGATACGTGGTTTAGTGATGCCATCGCTCGGGAAATACTCGCCCTCGAGGAAACAGACGTCATGCCAATTACCCGCGAGGAATTCCTGAGAGAGCAAGCAAACGATGTTTATTGCCGCTCTCTCATGGACCAAGTAGGTATGAAAGACTCGAACTTTGACGTCGACCGAAATGGTTTCCTGGTGAGGCGAGCTCCTATTGATGGTTCCCTACAGAAGGTAGTGCCCAAGGTGCTGCGCCCTCGGGTGCTGTACCTAGCCCACTACCCAAGGCTACCAGGACACCCTGGAGGTACGAGAATGTACTACACCTTGAGGCAATGGTACTACTGGCCTCATATGGCTAATGATATATATACCTTTGTAGGTCAATGTGAATCTTGCGTACGTACCCGTGGAGGTCTCCGGAAGCACAGGAAATACTTGAAGTTATTCCCTGCAGCGGGTCCTCTCGAGTTCGTCGCAATAGACCTTCTGGGTCCATTACCAAAAACCACAAGGGGATATCAGTACATCATCGTAATCACCGACAGGTTCTCGAAGCTCACGCGAGCGATACCCTTGAAGGACACGAAATCGACGACCCTCGCGGTGGCGTTCTTGAACAATTGGATCTACCCGTATGGTGCACCGCTTTATCTACTTACCGACAATGGTTCGAACTTAGCTTCGAAGTTCTTTGAAGCTGTTTGTAACCTCTTGGGTATTAAGCACTACTTCACTACTGCCTACCATCCGCAAACGAATAGGCAAGTGGAGCGCTTTAACCGAACACTGGTATCTAGGCTGCGACATTATACGGAAGAACACCAAACTGGTTGGGACGAGCTCGTGCAGCCCTTGACATATGCATATAACCTTCAGGTTCATCGAGCGACGCAAACTACGCCGTTCGATCTAATACTGTCAAGACACCCACCAGGTATTGTTGTTGAAGGGGACCCATTAGGACAAGAAGCCGCCGGAGCGCTCACACCGTCACAGGTGAAACGGAATACCCTTTTGAGGTTGAGACGTGCTCTCAAGTATGCTGAGAGCAAGCTCACAGCATCCCAGAAGCGGTACAAGGAGGACTACGACCGTAAGGTAACCCAAGTGGTAACGGCTACGCCGGGTCAATATGTCTTTATTCACCACCCTCCGAAAGGAGCTAAACCACGACCGGGTGATGAAGCTGATGATGAAGCTATTGATAGAGATATCAATTCTAAGCTTCTTCCGAAATCATCGGGACCTTTCAAGGTAGTTCGGTCGACCGACCACACGGTAACGGTGAACCAAGATGGTGTAGAGAATACAATCTCTATTGACCGAATCACGGTTGCACCTCAGACGGTTCAGTCCAGGAAGGAACGCGGAGAATCCGCGCGTGACCCACAAGCGGTTGCCCTGAGGACTCAGCCCCGGGAAGACGGGACACCCATCGAGGTTAATGATGACGCACAGGGTGACGACCCAGACTACGTACCACCTGCGGGGATTACGGTTGCTCCTTCAGAGGAAACACCTACCCCTAGTGGTACAGATGCTCATCTAAACCAAAGTGGTGAAACGATACCAGCCCAGGTCTCTAATGAGTTCCCAGTGGAACGCCTTGTAGGTCACCGCCGTACCCAAGAAGGTCTGAAGTACACAGTACGCTGGTATGGCTGGGGGGCTGACGGTGATACCGCCGAGCCGCCCTCAGCCATACCACACCATTTCAGGGTAAGCTACTGGAACCGCAAGGGAGAGGACATGCCGAATGATGGGTAAACCTTAGAGGTAATGCAGTCCCCCAAGGAAGGGGGAAAAGCACATTGTAATGAGGAGTACCAAAGTCGGTTCGGACACTCACCGGGAAGGTACAACCAGAAGGAAGCATTCCATGAGGGTACGTCCAAGGAGCGGTAGCGCTAAAGACGGACGCACCGTTGTACGCGCGCCGTTGCACACGCGCCATGCACGTGCGCGGCACGCGCGCGAACTCGCACGGTGGAAACATTCAAAAATTGTATCTTTTTAATTGACGAGGCATACGCGCGCTTCTCGTGGCGCGCCGTGCGGAGTAACCGATTCGGTTTACACTATTGTGTGTAGGGAGCGAGCAACGGCATGGTCAAAAAATCTAAGTATTTTGACCGTGCCGCGCTCCCGAATCGGCCATTCCCAGCCTCTGAAACCCCTTGGTTCTCGAGATACAGACCAAAAGGGTTTTCTGCGTTTTCACTACCATATGGAGGGGTAATTTTCCGGTCAAATATTTTGATTCGCCTTGCAAGTAACCTCCAGGGTGAAACACCGCACGTGCGCCCATGCATGGTGAGAGGCCATGCAGACCAATCCAGGTACATTGCTGGCCACCGCGCGCAAGCGCGTGGCACGTCACCTCACCTCAAGGGGAGGCCAAACCGCTCGCTGCCCCGCGCGGAGGCGAAGCGTCGTACCATCATGGTGAATCCATACTACGAGCACGCAAATGTGGCTCCAGATGGAACCAATTTACCTACAAGGAACTACGCTTCACCCACCGTGGTACGCTGGTCTAAGGAAGGGGGAGGGGAGTTATTTTCGCGTTTCCGCCTCGCAATGCCCCTCGATGGAAAATTGGAACCTAACATGGAAACACATAACTTTTAACTTTACTGAAAGAGCAATACCAACAGGGATGCAGAAGTGGTTACGACAATCAACCTGATGGGTGAGTGGCAAAGTGAGGCCCCGAGGAGCCTCCAGCTGAGGATCCCCGACCCGGAGTGGTGTTCTGATGGGCTCCCGGCCAAGGCTGGAAGAGATGAGCCTGGCCTGGAGCCTGGCTAGGCGCGCTACCATGACCCACGGGGGTACTAGTAGGCACGCTGACGCCTGGCATCACATCGGCACCCATCGGAGGTGGCGCGCTTGCCTGCGCAACCGACGGAGGTGCCGACGACCCGATGTGGAGAGGAGCCTGCGTAGCGGCTAGAAGGCCGGGGTTCAGGCTAGCACCAAATAGGGGATCCTCCAAAGGGTTTGTAGGCGTCGGGCCCATGGCCGTCGCTAGGCCTGCCACCTGGTTGGTAGCCATTTGGTAGAGCTCGACCTGGAACCGGTTCCGGAACTCACCAATTTGGGAAAAGGATCGCATGTACTGTGCATGACGAGGCAGGATGCTTTCCAGAAGGGTAAGAGCTTCGACCACAGAGGTAGGACCCGCCCGCTGGAAGTTCACCACACAGGCTTGGCGGACCCGAGCCATTAAACCTGAAATGGCCTGGGAGTCCACCTGAGAGGGGACAGGCGCCGCAGCCGCAGCCATGACACCCCCGAGGATAGCCCGCGGAGGCCCATCAACCCGTGTGGTACTAGGGAGAAGAGGAGTGGCACCAGTATGGGCAGGCGTATTGCGTCCCTCTGGAGCGGGAGTAGGCGCTGAAGTGACCACAGGGGTAGCTGCTGGCGATTCCACCACGGTTGGGAATGGCTCGGGACTCCCTGGAGGTCCCTGATCGGTCGGAGCCCCGGGATAGCGCTGCTCCGCGCGGGATACAACCTTCCAGGACACCGGATCGAAAACCTCCCACCCCTGCTTGGCTCCCCACGGGAAACTCTCCACTTGGGTAAGCAACGATTCCAGCTGCTCAATAGAGTAGTCCGTACCTGCCACAATGGTTCCGATTCCAAATAGGCGAATGTCGCGAATGACCCTCGGGGGAATGAAGAACATACGACCAGGAGGTTGCACACCGTCACGGTAAATCTCGGCTTCTCGAGAACGACAATCCCAGTCAATACCGTCACGGGCAGCCTGCAGAGCTAAGATGGCCACCAATACGGCCCATTCCGCGAGGGCAATCGACCAAATGAGGTAATACCGATCGTGGTTACGGGTGATGTAGCTCCCGAAGTAAGCCAATACCGGTGGGGTTGGGACGCTAAGCGACATCGGTACCTCATAGGCATTCCACCATTCAGGTCGGGCCACATACCAAGAGGTTCTTCCCTTATTAGGTTGTGAGAAGAACTCCACATTATGGAACCCATGCATGACGCGGTTGAAGCTGGACCGGGTACGAATGCGAGCCTCAGTGGCAGCATCCACCCCCCACCTACGACGGTTAGCCCAATGGATGGTATTGTAAGGCCTATCGAAGCAAACCAAATGTGGTGAAGCCGGAAGGTACTGCTGCGGAAGGGAGTCGTACTGACAGATCTTCACAACCAGACGTCGGTAATAATGGAGCTCCGGTTCAATACGAACATACGGCAGATCGCTGGGATAAAGCGGGGGGATGAAATACCTCATTGGTGTGTGTCGCTGGCGGCTGTCATAGCACTCCACCCGACCCTGACGAGGTTGAGATTCCTTATCCCGACGGTGGAGCGTTTGGGGGACGGAGCGGAGACGCTCGCAATCCCAACGAAACAAACCCAAGTAGGTATCCAAAGTCGGACGGCGCAAGACGCCGGGAAGCGATGTGTTCCCCGGCGCCACTGGCCAGTTCCGACGGTACAGCGTCGCTTGCGACACCATTCTTGGATCGACCCCGAAGGTACCATGTTGGGAAACGTTCCAGTCGGCCGTGGTGAACGGCTCCAAACCATAATAGGAAATACCACGAGGAATCTCGGGCTCCGGACCATACGGGTCCCGGATCCCTTCGTGAATCCCTTGAGGTTGATTTGAGGAAGACGGAACCGGCTGGCTCCGAAAACCAGTTTGGATGCGGGAATGGTACAAAGCAGCACCCCGAGAACCAGACTTGGCAATACCGCTTCCGCGGCCGCGCGAGGGACCGGCACCCGACATGGTGTGATGAGTACCGTGAGGGAGTGGTTGAGACGGCGAGCATTCGACCGCAGGGGTGAAGCGAATCGGCTTTTTATCCACAATGGGTGAGTCACTAGAGCTGATGCTCAAAACCTCCACCCGTTCGGGGCCCCATGCTGGTTCAACCATTAAGGCATCGGCATTGGTCGCCGATGGCGCGCCGTCCCTTGAGGTTACCGCGTCCGATTGACCAACATGGGGAACCGACAATCGCCGTGTACCGCTACGGGTGCGAGACCGCACGCTGGTACCAGGGCTACCCATGTGGTTCAAATAAGGATCGGAGGTCACCATAAACGGATTCAACCTTGTCGGTCGGACGAAAAGCCACGGTGGCGCGAGCCCGCGTAGACAAACCGCAAAGGGGTGCGAAGGTAACCAGAAGGTATAACGGTGGAACAACCTCGATGGAGTCAGCGGCAATGCCTCGAAGGGTTGGTACTCGAACCTCGAAGGGACAGAGAAACACGCCGCAACCAAGTGGGCGCCAAAATCCTTCACGGTACAGTGCCCACACGAGCTCGAAGGCGCAACCCGCCACCCCCACTGGGTATACCGACACGGTACAAGGGTCCAAGCCGGGCAGCCAAAAAGGCAGAACCTTGGAGGTATGCAATGGGCGCGCGTCGCGCCTAAACCACAAATGGGGATGAATAGGCCGCTGTCGGTGATAACCAAAGAGGTGGATAGAGCCGCAATCGGTGATGACCAAGGTGGTGAACAGAGTGCGTTCGGTGATGCCGAACCGACGCGACGCACGGCGTGAGATGGCACGAAGGCTGCGACAGGGACCAAATTGGTACGACGATGCAACCGACTTGGTGAAAGGATCTAGGAGCGACGAGGGCGTGGCTCAGGGTAGGAAGGGGGTCTGTAGTACAATGAGACCTCAATGGGTTGGTGCCACGTGGGTCTACTGGTGCGCCTTGCTGGCTACACTGTACCCAATTGGTATTCTGTATTTTATAATTTCTAATTTCTAATTTATAGTCTAGGATAGTTTAGCATTGCTGGCCCATGACAGTAGGTCATGGGCACAGCCGATGACGTCATGCCCGCATGGGAGATCGGCGTCGGTGCACCTTGTATATATTGTGGTGCACCTTGCCTTCCCCCTCGGGTATTGTAAAGTCAGGCACCATTAGGGCAGTAACTATACCATCTTGGTCACTTACTACTCTATTACTATCCAGGTTTTACCGCGCGTCGACGTCTACTACCGTACACCTACACGGTCTAGACTAGTTGCCCCGCCGTTTGCCCCTGCGGGTTTCAGGTGCCCTACTACCATATTGGTTGTGTGTTTTTACCCTTTAGGTTGAGCCCTCGCGCGCTCCCTCTACCAGGCGGACCCCACACCTTATCGGTATTTGTACGACAGTTCTGAGTGTTGATGAGCTACAAGATTTATTTGAAGAAAGGTGTAGAGAGTACAAAGAGAAGGTGTTACGTTCTGATGCTAGAATGCTAGATTGTGAATTTGTGGATACTCAGAATGGATGTGTAATGACTTCTGAAAAGGTAATGAATCTAACGAGAAAGAAGCGGGCGTTGGATGTGCGGAAGCGAGAGGAAGAGCAACACAAGAAGCTTGTGAGAGCCTCTGAAGCTAACGCACGCTTGCAGGTTAAGTTGCGTGTTGCGGCAAAGTTCAAACAGGAACGCTCACGTGTGCGAGCAATACTTGCAAAGATGAGTGTGGAGCGCTTCAATGCGATGCAGCGACCATTGGCGCTGCGCAGAGCCATCGCACGGCGGAGAGCGTTGGTCAGGAGGCAGACATTCAGGTGACGTGTTTTGTCAAAAAAGTTACAAATAAACGGCGTATATGAGTCCCATGCGCCGTGCGCGTCCGATCATTATCGCATTTTGAACGCAAATCACGTAGTAGAGTGTTTCTTTGATTTTATGGCTGTGATTTCTCGTCACTGTTTCATATTCTCTACGGTTAATGAGACAAACGAGACGCTTCCAACCGTGTCAAAAACACTCCTGGCAGTGCTGTCTTTGCTCAAATACCGGCTTCGAGAGCGATTTTGTCCCAATATTTGTGTACCCCCCCTTTACATGTGGATAAGTTATTTCTTGGAACCTTATAGTGTAAGTAAACTTACACGTGGTTGCACTGGTAATTGTAAACACTACTTATTTTAATCGGTTCAAGCTTTGGCAAGGTGAGCTTTCTTGCATTGCTGTAGCTGTTTCAGCAGCAAAGAGCATATCAATGCTGCCTCCTGGCGCTGCTTAGCGCCAGTCCAGCCCAGCAAACAGCGCAAGCGATAGCTAGGAGTGGGGGGGCGGGAAGAAAAAGCGAAGAGAGGCCGCGGCGGCGGCTGTAGTTGCAAAGCGGTTAAGCGCACGGCTCCACGAGGCGCGGAGTCGGCCGTGAGCGTTCTCGGCAGCGACGAGCGGTGGAGCTGGTGCGCTTGACCTTGCAAATAAAGCCTTTTCCGCGTGCCTCGAAATCCAAATAATGTTTTGAAGATGTATCAATTTGTTCAATAATTCATAGAAAACGTCAATCTTTTCATGCCAAGTTTTTTTAACCCTTGTCGGGGACCTGGAACTATGCGTCTCCATCCACAAATTATTACTAAAAATCCACATCGCTCCAGCAATGGTTCCCAAAAGTATTTAGAAATCAAACTAAAATGGACATCTGAGTTTGACCACGGTTCCAGGTCTGAAAAGTGATCATGAAGCGCCTTGCAGAACCTCATAAAAAATCTTGGAATTTTCTTCACTGGAAAGACTCGGAAACGGTCGGCTTGGAATTTTCTTCACTGGAGAGACTCGGAACCGGTCGACGCGCAGAGTTCAAAACAAGGACAGTAGGGACATGTAAGATAATTATTGTACGCTACGGTGCAACGCTCTCGGAAGATTTTTTAGTGTTGGTACAGTGAGACTCTCTGTGAGAGACACAAAGCGGGCACCTGACCATTCGCGCACAGCGCTAATCAGATCATCCTTCCGCTCACTCTCGCTCAAATAAATCCACTTCTTCGTTCCTCGAAAATCCAGAGTACGAACCCGTCGTTTTGTCCGGAATGCCCATAGGTTAAATCAATCGCAAATATTGTTGTTTTTAATGAGTAATCTAGGGAACAACCTAAAGGTGTCCCGGACAAATTAACGGGGTTTGCACTGTTAGAGCACCTACTATGGGAATTGCATACAAAGAGGGAAGTTTTCAGTAAAAGTTTAATCAACATTCACATTTTTCGTTCATCATGAAGAATCTACATCCTCACAATGTTCATAATACACTGTGCATCATATCGATCATAACCTCCCGTCTGATTCTGAGATCGAACCATCCGAAAGAAGTACATAGGGCAGAGACCTTGTGCCGGTTACCTAGCAAGCCCGAACTGAAATCTTCTTGTAGTAGGTGATAGATCCCGACCCATGACTCATGGTTTCGGATCCACGGACTGCATCCATCACACGAATCGTACAGCTGAACGGACCACGCTGGCAAATACCTGCTGGAAGATCTAGTTTAACCTTCGCAGTAATATCCGCAGGCTCGCTTACAAAGCTTGGAATCCCCGTCATGCTCACAATCACCTTATCCTCGCATCCGTTAATGCGCTCCATGTGAGGATAATAGGGCTGATTAACAGGCACAACGCTGGCGGTAGAGATGGAAATGTCAGCCCCAGGTGCGGATTGGTGCACTCTGTTTGCCTTTCTTCGTACGCGATCGACTGTTTCGAGAAGGGCTGCAGCAGTGGCGGATGATACAACTTCCCCGTTTGTTTCTTCTGCAATCTTAGTGGCCTGACCGGCTTCAACCGCCTGCGGTTCCGTGGGACCGAAGCCGTTTGCACAAGGCTGAATTGGAGGACGAGCGCCATCCAATCCGGTTCCACCTAAGCTCACTGGCATAACTGAGATACCGCTCGAATACTCGAACAACGATCTTGAAATTGCATCACGGTCAAACAGGAGCGAGCATTCCGGTTCTCGACCAGGCGTATCGCCAATTAGAACAACAATCGTTCTCCAGTGTCGGAGCGAGAGGTCTCGTCCATAACGCTGAACTGAATGGAGAGCAGTCAAGGTTGTGCGGGGTCCATCGGGGTAGGTCGGGATGTTCTCAAGAGCATTAAGGGCAGACTGGACATCTTCCGCAGCAGGGGACAGTACTTGAATTCCCTTCTCATCAAAGGATTCCTCTCCACCATATACGGCTACACCAACATGAGCGGCTCCCTCAAGCTGCCTCACAAATGAGCTCAGTTCATTCTTAACCGCGTTCACACGAGGTCTGGTTGACTCACTTGCGTCGATAAGCAACACGACATCGAGATCCACGCCTTTGAGGTTGACAGCGAGGTCGAATTCCACGGGGAAATTGGGTCTGAGGGTCACGTGTCTGACTTGAACTTCGCCATTCGGGCATTGGTTGTTGGACGCAGCCTGAGGATCTAAGTGGCAATGGAAGTTGTGTGGGGAACATTTTCGGTACGAGCATCCAAACTGTTGTTTTGTTTGACACCGGCTGTGCACGTCTAGAGAGTAAGGGGCGCATTGAGGATTGCACGAGACGAAGGGAAATGTTCTCTTGCTGCGACACTGAGGGCCATATTGTCCATCGTCGTTAAGCATATTCGCGGAGGACCCGGCCGCGAAGAGCAGGAGAGCGGCAATGGCGAGTAGTTTTTGAGATAAAACCATGTTGAGAACGCAGCAATGGAGGTGCTCGGAAGCTTGAAGGCGTGAGGAAGGATGTGCGAGATACAAGACTGACGTCTTTTTATACCGTTTTCTCTATCATGGATCAAAGCGTCGCATGAGTAGTTGCACGTTTTCGAATGTGAATGTCTTGATGTGACAACGTGAAATATGTAGAGACCAATACGGCAAAAGTTTAAATGCGTTGTTAATATGCAGAAGGGGAGTCCATGGGTAGCGCGTTGTCTTCCAGCAGCGCTAACGAACGCATATGTATGACCAACTGGCGTTAGTGTTATTTGTACGTGTAGGAATGAACTGCAACAAGATGTCCAATTTGTAATTCGGAAAATCATTGTCATATGCGCGAAGTGAGTTACATCAAAAACTATACATGAGCCGGCAACCTCGCATGGCTGTTTTGCTTTCACTAGCTACGTACTGACTTCCCGTACTCACGCGGAGATGGAACAGAGTGCAATGGGGAAAGAATCCCCTTGAAGCCATCACAGTCCGTTGATCGCTCAGTTGCTTCCATGAAGGAATGCTGGAAGTGCAGAGTCATCTTCATTCTAAGCAATATTCTTCCCGTCTGGCGTGGTTTTCATTCTTATTAGTGAGAGCAAGCAGAAGTTTCCCCGGTTCCCTCACATTTCGGGAGAAATAGTTCAAGTCTGAGAACAAGAGCAATGGGATACGAGATTAATTTGTTCTCAATTTTCTGAGCTGACTTCAGAAAAGGCCAACCTTCCCAACGAACGCAGCAACTCTAACGGATTCTAGCTTCTCTACGCCGGATTTTGGGCCAGCTTCCATCTTAATTATGTTCTGATAAGTATTTTTGCTCTCGCTTTATGCACCGAGTGGTGACGACAAACATCTAAGTCGCAGCACCAAAGGGTTCAAATATTGCAGCTTCCTCTTCCCTTCCGAATTCCGCACTTTTTACGGATCCTCCTCGGTGTCTGCGTTGATTCAGGGTCTAATTCCGTTATTTGTGTTATAGTGGGTCATTCCTGAAATCACAAATCGCAAATAACAAAATCGCTTTTTTTTCTTGTTTCTGATTAAAACTGTCCGCAACTGTGTGCCAAGCAAAATAAGATTTTGCGTATTTCAGGAACATCTTGAAATCACAAATCGAAAATAACAAAAACCCTTTCTTCTTGTTATTGTCCACAACGATGTGCCAAAAAACACAAGATTTTTCGCAGTTCAAGATGCCCGGGAGAACTTGAAGCTCCTAAATATATAGCCTATTTTATGTTAGTGAGGCATCATATTTTCTGTTTTGGCCTTTCTTATGTTGTTTTTATAGAGAGAGAGAATTTATTTTTAAATACCATTTTTATACTCAAATTAAACTAACTTTAAAACTATTCACCATTTAGCAATGGATTGCCATGGCTTCGTCGATCGACTTCTGATTGATTGAAAAGCAAGGCTCATGTAATTTGGGGGCAACGCATTCCACCTCAAGCCGGTTGGCGTTATGACCACACAAGTGTGTACAAGAGCTGCACGTTTGGCCTGAACCAAACGACTTCAAAAGACCACGGCAAAGGATGCAGTAACCCTGTTCCCCTCCAAGACAAGTAGTTCAAGCTTGTACCTTCTTCTGATGATGAAGCCTTCTACTATTGCTCTTCTTTCTCTCTTCTGCTGTTCTCTTGCTGCTACGCCAAGATGTCGTCAAGATGTTGTCTTCCCGTACGTATCATGTGAGACAGGCTGCGCGTGGTATTCACAAAAGACTGTATCAGACTGTCAACAAAAGCAACAGTTTGGTTGTGGCTTACAAATCTGTTCCGCCAACGGCTTTCAGTGCACTCTTGACCCGTCAATAATTCCTACTTGCCCAAATAATGAGCTTCCTGTCGAGGAAGTGACACTCAAGCCATTCAGGCCAGTTGAATTCAGCCTTGCCTTCAATCTTAGTGAGTACATGTTCGACTATGTTTTCCTCATTGACGCCAGCAACTCCACCAGACCTTCACTGGACGCGGTGATGGGTGAGCTCATAAAGTTTATGCGAAATGTCTCTGTTGACTACAACGTTGGAGTTGGTATATAGGGATCTGAACAATCGTTTGACGCTCGAGGCTTCTCCGTGTTGCAGACTGTGACTTCAAATGTCGAGGATGCTGTACGAGCGATGCAGAGCATTCCGATACTGCCAGACGGACCTCGTACTTTGATACAAGCACTTGGCGTTTTAGGCGGCTCGCGTACGGTGCCAGGAGGAATAGAAAGTTTCGGATTTCGTTCTCGAAACAGGGTGTTCGTACTCATTGGAGATACGCCTGGAAGGGAAGTTCCTTGCGACGCAGCGTACTTCACTAACGTCAGGAGTTCGTGGAATCTTAGAGGGCGCAAAATGGTGGTGAACATTGCTAGCCCGGGATTGAATGCGGCACTGCCTCCTCTTCCGTGCGACAACTACACTTACACCATCCCCGAAGCGCATGCTCCAATCCAGGAGGGACAGGGTTCCTCCATTGGTGGCCCGGACATGGTGAATCCTCCAGTGACGTTTGAGAAGCTTTTCAATGTGTACGACAAGAATAGGCGATACCTTCCTCCGAGAGGATATTTACCGGGGTGGGGACGACATGTGTGGATTACGCAGAACACCACTCAAAGCCAGTTTGGATACTTCCAGAGGCCTTACCCTCCACCGCTTTCAGACGGTTGTAACGAGCGTGTGAAGCTAAGCACACCTGCTCCGTGGCCGGAGCTGCTGAAGATCCCGAATGAAAAAGACGGCAGAGTGCGCCTCGAAGTTGACCCATGGGCTTGTCGGAATGGCTCGTTTACGTGTGAAGTGGTTATCAAGGACTCGAGAGTACGCCAGTTTCGAGGTGCGTCTTCTAGCAATGTGGATGGACATGTGCATATAATCAGGGTGAATGCGTGCTGAGTGTGATTTAATCAGATCAAGATAGTAAACGGGTTATTGAAAACCGCTTTGAAAACAACATGGTGGATATAAGGGGTCATATTCTTGCCATATCAATATGTTCCAAAATAAAGTTCATAAAGCTTGCATACAGTTTTTATTGTATCTCAATCGCTTATCAACGTTGTTCCAACATTTGAGATGGCGTGCTTACTCACCTGAAATTGTTTACGTCTCGAATGAATCGAACAGCATCTACGTCCATCCACCAGGTGCTTTACATGAGAAAAGACAGACATCCACAGCGACAGGTGAGCCATCAGATGTGGGAGCAACAAGCTTCTCCGGACACTAGCTAGAGGGTTGACGTGGCCGGATCACATGTAGCCACTGGCGAGCCAAGCTGTTAAAAATGTCTACGCTCAAAAGGTCAGCGGACGATGGATCATCTACACACGACAAAGCGTTTACATCCGTTACGTGTGTCACTTGTACACGGGAAGTCTCCGCCGTGTAAGAAACAATTACCCTCGGCAAAACGTATGAAACGTATGAAGGAATGAATTGACGGTAACGTCTTTCCACCGCCAAATGTCTGCACAAAACTTACAAACTTTTTGAAAACATTCAACTGCTGACAGAAAGCAATGGCAGTCCACCGTCAACCTTGTTGACAAGTGGCAGGGCAACCAATACAACGTTGGTTGGAACTGCGACGGAGATCGGTGGGAGGCGTTCTTGTTCGCTACTGTGAACTTGTCGGGATTAGAGGGCTACCGCTTGTTGCCCAACGGGGCGGGGCATGACGAAGCGTTATGACAAGCTCGCGAGAGCCCCGTGAGTCTTATACCTTCTTCCGTAAAGCACTGCCCCAATGGCCGTATATAAACAGGCCTTTCCACAACATGCAACGAAATTCTGAGCTTCACAGAAGCTCAGGTCCCACCCTGTCTTGCGAAAAGAGAACAATAAGCAACAGTCATCAACACGAGTGAACTGAGACTCACATAAATCAACATATGGCGCAGACGTCCTTTCAAGCCGCACTGGCGCTCGTCCTGGCCATTCTTTCTGCTGCCGTCGCTTCCTGTCCGAACGGAACAATCCCGCTAGAGAACGGACCGCCTGGAATATGTCAGCCCGGCCCCAACGGCTGCCCGCCCGGCACCACACGGGCGCGCACCACGGTCCTTCCCGGCTGGGTAGTCACCTCATGTCGAAGCTGCCCTTCTGGATTCACCACCTATCAGAACGACGCACAAATCTGCCGCCGCATCGGCTACCCCTGCCCCGACGGATACCTTGAGACGGACAGTGGCGACTGCTGGCGCTGCACGGCGGATTATCACTTCGACTTAAGAACGCAGCGCTGTGTCAAATGTCCGAGCGGCACTGGAGCTGTGCCGGGTCTTTCGCTCTGGTGTGCCCCATGCTCCAGGGTGTTTGCGAGGGGCGTGACGGATTCAGGCTGCGTGCGAGACAATTGGTTTCTACCACAAGGGGTGAGTTGCCCTCTGGGGTCCCGTGTGGTTTATCGAGACTCTGTGAACATGCCAGTTTGTGAGAAGTGCCACCCTGGATCCTTCAGCGCTGAAAGAAACCCCACGCAGTGCACGCCGTGTCCAGCCTCGACCGTGGCATCTGGAGAAGGCGCGGACCGGTGCGAGCCCTGTCCGCCGGGCACCACTCCAAATGATGACCGCACCGAATGTGTCCGAGCCGACACGGGCTGTTTGGCGGATCAGGAGCCGGCGATGGTGAACGGGCAGAACATCTGTCGTTCCACCCGCTGTGGAAACGGCGACAACTCTATCGAGGCTGTCATTGGCCGTGTGTGCGGCCCCTGTAGCCCTTATCCGTGGCGAAATGGCTTTTTGAGAACGGACGGCGACTTTGCCGGCGAATGCTCAACATGCCCGCTGGAAACTTTGTCTGACGGACTGACGTGCACGACGTGCCCGCGAGGACAAGTGCGAACGGACGACAAGCGCTGCGGATGCCGCGGCCAGTTGGCATTGACGCGAGGAGTGGACGCGAACGGCAACTGTGCGCGTTGCCCCGAAGGGAGCTACGGTGTGCCGGGGCCGGACGGGGAAAACAGATGTACCATGTGCCCGGCGGGAAATTACTACTTCAGCCAGACGGATCGCCAGCTGTTAGGATGCTCGGAGGAGGTGCGCTGCTCCCCGTTTTCCGACCTGTGCATTCCGTGCCGGGCGGGGACGGTCTCCAGGGAGCCGGGGTCGCTTAGGTGCGAGCCGTGCCCGGAGGGTACTTTTACTTACGGGATTGGGGCATCCCGATGCCTGAGAGAAGGAGAACCGTCAGCTAGGGTACCTTATAATGATCCATTCGGAAACTCTTTTGGGATCTAGATACCAACATGAGAGGAACTACCACGCTCACACTGCGAGACATGTAGCTCAACGAGCGACGGAAGGCGACGGTGTTGACGTCAGAGCTTTGCGAAGCTCGCTTGTCAAAGGAAAAATACCGCAAAGCTCCATTGCAAAGAAATTCAATATCCTAGAAGAGTAACAAAAAAACAATTTTCTTGCAATGTGAAATACTTCCTCCAAAATTAAAACTAGATTATTCAAATATTATTGGAAAAAACTAACAAACAAGAATAACAGTAGTATTGTAACGATATCACGAAAATACTTCGTTCAAATGGTCAAATTGAAAGAGCTTTCACACTATAAACTGTTACTTCATTAGAATTTAGAACAATAATGGGCATAATGTTATTTAATTTATGTGCAGTACAAGTAAACAAATTTTGCCTGAAGTTTTTGCAGAGGAGTTGTTGTTTCTCATTCTATGAGAAAATATTTGAATACGATTATATTTAAAAAAAATGCTCCGGGAGATAGGGGGAAAATGGGAAAGATGAAAACAGCAAGGGCATTAGAATTGTGTTTTGGCAGTTTGAGAAGTGATGCTTGGTCTCAAAACTGTTTATCTTAGATGTGAGGCTAGCAGCATATTACTATTTTTGGCAAGGCAGAAATATCTGTTCTTATATCGGCGACAATGGATGGTTTATTGCCAGTGTTGCAACGGTTAGCTTTGTGGGGAAGAAGGAAGTTACGTATGAATCCTTTGGCTCCCCGGTTCAAATTGAATATGATGTTTTGGACCAAATGACTTGCGTTCAAGACACCGCCAAGAAAGTATTTAGGGTAGTACCATCTCAAGAATATTTTGGGTTTGAAGAATCTGTTCCTGACACGACAGTTGCCACTCAGAGGTTAACATCACTTTCTCTCCAAAACAATCAGAGTCAGCGATACATTCGGTAAACATGCGCACTGTGGTCAGCGTGAAAGTGGAAACCTATACCTTGTGTTGAAGCATTCAGGGCGCTTAGAATTCTACAAGAAAGTGACTTCTTTTCCAAAAGCATTAGCAGATAGAGGATATGGACTATTTCCACAGAATTGGCAAGACGCGTATGGTTCCCTTGGAGATCTGCTTCATGCGGGAGCAGGCAAGGTGTCAGTAACCGTGATAACAAACCCGACATTACAAACTAGAGTAGACAATGTGACAATAACTATTGGCGCTTTGGAGGTCTGAGTAATTCTTATTGGTATTGCGATTTGGCTGTGCTACAGCGTGGAGATGATTCAAGAAGCAAACACGGGAGACGGACTTTCACGAATTTGGTCTCGTCCTATGTGTGAACAGTGTAGAGATGAAGGAGGAGGGAGGCGCAGAGAGCTTCAACCAGGCGCCTGCCGGGACATCTGTAGTTTACTCATCCGTCCGTGGGGCTTTTAAGGAGACCCGCGGACGATTCTACAAGATGTTTGTGGCTATAAGTCGCGTTCTATAGCCACACTATTAACTACTTCAAGCTCAGCTTGAAGCGGGGCGCAGCTGTCTCTGCTGTATGCTTAACTGTCGGCCTCCAGCACGACAAACAGCACCTATGGTCACGCATAAACCCTATCAAACTCAGGTTACACAGAACGATCTGCAACGGGGTTGAGCGCTATATCTACAAACCTGAGATTTCCGAACAGTTGAGAGACAGTCACGATTGTAGTCATGGAACCAGACTTCAGTACAGCCTGTTTGCCTTAAATAGTGCAACTAAACCTTCCTCCAAGAGCACACTCTTTGCCAGTGAACAAGAAGCTTGCATTTTTATGAGAAAATCGTAGTCTTCGAAGTTTTTCCACCAGGGCACCAAACTGTGGGTTGTGGCAAGTGAGAACTTTTCTTAGCACTAACCTTTCAAAATCCACATACTCTCCTACACTCACTCCAACCTTTTCCTGCAACAGGCCCAACATTTCCTTTTCCATCTCGTTCAGTGCTTTTAAACTCAGGCCATAAATGTTTGCAAAGTATCTTTTGATGCCACCCGCGCCCTCTAGAAACTTGATGGAAACCACAAGCGCTGTGAGCAGCAAGCGATGAATGCTTCGAGACTCGATTGTTTTCCAGGTATGTCGCATGTCTTCAATCTTTTGAAGATAGAACACCGCTAAAACGAGCGCACCATCCGAACAACCTGTATCTCGAGCAAGTTTTTGCGAAAATACTCTGCAGGCGTGATGGTCTGAACTTTGACCGAGTGAAATTTGGAACGGCTCTTAATGGCTAGCTCGAAGGCTCTCTGCCGCTGTTGCAATGGCAACCTCTCGCTGCGCCGAATCAGCAAAGTCAAGTAACATTCCAACGCCTCGACGACATGCCCAGAGTCCGTGAGGCTCGTCTCGCTTAGACCCGGTGCAGCTGCGGTGTCATGGCGCGAGGGACGGTTCGACGATGTCGGGCGAGACGACCTCTGGCGATGTACTCTGTTGTCTCTACGAAAGATCCTACGCATTTTGTGAAGGACTTGTTTAACAAGCAGATAATTGACGACGCTGCCAAGTTAAGGTGCGGTTCGGCAACCAACAAGAAGGGCAAATAGTGAAATACTACCCAGCTGACGGCGCAACGCTCAGCTGCGACAAAAAGGAAACAAAATATGAAAAACATAAGAGGAAAGAAAGCTGTTGAGGGATGTTGCTCAAAATTCAATTGCAGCATTATCTTGGCGCATTTCTGGAAGAGGAGGGAATTATCACAAATTGAGGTATTCGACAGGGAATTGCGGGAAATTCGTCAATTCTAGATTGGTATTGATAGAGTTATTTTCATGAGTTTAGTGCACGGTTTGATTTTGTGGTTTAAATAGTTTAAAAATGTTAGTGTCAGCACGTGGTGGCTTACCGTGCTCCTTCCATGTCAAGAGTTGCACACTTATACGCAAGCTTTCAACATCTCCACACTTCAAAACGACATTCTTCTGAGCTCCTCGCAAAACAGAACTCGTTTTTCTTCTCCAGATTTCCCTAAATGTTTGAAATTTTTTCATAATCTGGAAGATAATAAAAAATTGAACTGAAATATGTACTCTTTTTAGCTTCAAAATGTTTTCAATTCCCAAATTGAGCATTAAAAAATACGTAAAAAGGCAGTTTTTGCGATTTATTTTGCATATGCGTCATGTTTCTCTGATTTATTGCTTTTAATTTATGAGAAAACAAAATACTCTAATGTTAAATTCTTTTTCGTAATAACAAAAACAGAAGAATATGAAACTTAGGAAGATTTAATAAAGTCAGAGACGTTCCAATTTTATTGTAGCAGGAAAAGGAACATGTTGCAATGTTCAAAATTTTTTTAAAAAAGATGTGCATTTTGTATGCCCTACAACTATTGATACTGCACGAATGACATATAAAATTTCTAACGCCTTTGGTGGCGTATTACAGCGATTGCTACCAGAAAAACTATTGTCTACATGGCCATGCAATGTACTCTTGTGATTAGGCACTTGTACTCATATGAGTACGTGTAATTTGACTATTTTGTAGTAGATAAATATAAATAAACTAATGATTCAAATCATCTACAATTATGGTTCAGTTTTAACTAGCAACTAAAACACTTCGGGAACTTTCTGGCTACATGTAGAATATAAACCAAATCGCGAGTTCAACTCGCTGCACTCAACAAGAGTGCAAATTCTTCTTTAAAAAAGGTCGACGATTCTAAAAATGTTGCTATCTAATTAAGCTTTAATGCATCCACTAAAACATAAAAAAATCAAAATGACATTTGATAAAAAGAATACTACACAATAAATTGTTAACTAGTTTAGCAAGTCAAATGACCCAAAAACGCATCGTAGACGTCTATAGTTAAAAACAGCATTTTCCAATATCTCTTAAAACCTGACACAACCTGTCAAAATGAGCTACATAAATTACTACTACATACTGTAGAACTCTATTCTGTGCATGTTTTGCAAATTTTTCGAAAGAAATCACGTCTCATTTGCCTTGGACATATCCACACTTCCCTACCATTTTCAAAACAAAACAACAAAAATTTGACTCCGTTTCACGCCTGCATACTTTTCATCAAAGTTGATGAGTGTCTTTAAAAACAGCCCTATTTTTTTCCTCTTCTCTTTTTATTGTTCAGAACCAAATGTATACCAGTCCCATGATGAATCCAATATTTAACATTTCTTCAGTTTTATCATAAGTTTGTTGACGAATGATGGCATCAACGGAATTCTCAATCAATTTATCTGCGAGTTTTGAATAGAAGTCTTTTTGTGTAAGACAGTCCCTGGGTATCACGTCTCTTTTGTACAACAGCCACGAATCAACAATACAGACAGATAAAGGACTGGTAGTGAGACTAACGCCCAATCCTTCACTTGATATTTCGCTTCAATATTTAAATCACCTTGGCGGAATCTATTGTGTCTGTGAATCTCTGACCACGTTTGATAGTACGTTTCAACAACTTTTGGAATTGAAATTGTCAATGTCACAAACTGAGCAGCATCTCAAATAGACCTCTATCTTGATCTTACGATTGGTTCCGCGGAAAGAGTTGTACCGAATATACCTACAAAATAAAGTCGTTCCATGTCCATCCATAGAACAGCTATCACAGACGGGCTGTCAGGATGATCTCTGCCCGCCATCACCACCTGATCTCCCCTATTCGAACTTTTTTTTGTGAAAGGTGCGCCATAAGATAGTTCTTAATTGCAGTCTCAATCACACCAGAAAAAGGCAATCCGGAATAAAATAGTGTAGTCGCCCTCGTAACTGACGCGAATGCAGAGTCAGGGTATACAATTCCATTAGAATTAAACCATGGGTCTGTTAAACGTGACACAATTGCCGTAACATTAGAATGTTTTGGTTCATATCTCCTCTGTTGTGTTTCTTCAGATGAGAGAACGCTGTTTTATCCAAGATGAATTCCACTCACACCGCAGCAAGCAGCTTTGATTTCCCATCCATCCTCGGGCTTAGGATCTATAGCCACGTCATAAGGTAATCCTTTCTGAATGCAATCGCCGCCGAGCCCATGCCATCGAGACATACTTTCATGTACGCACAGAGTATGAGCAGTAACAACTTGTGCTTGTCGATGTTTATTAATGGCTTCCACGAATTCACTTACGTGTGACCAACGACTGTCGCAACTGTCTGTCACGGTATACTGGCTGAACGTGGTACAAGACGTAAGTAACTCAAATCTTTTCCGAGACATTATCTTCCCAAACTGAGGTAGAGGAACATATTTTGAAGCCGACTGTTTTCACCAAAGAGACCTGCGATCCGTAAATTCAAACCGTGACATCAGTATTAGAAGCCAAAGAACTTCAATATCTCTCTGCTTATTCTAACTGCGTGGCGGAGAGGCTCCCGCTTTTCGTTTTTCAGAACTACTATAGATTGTGTATATGATCCTGCGGAAACATCCACATAAAGAAATCATACGAGCGCATATGAAACTGGGTTTTATTCTGAAGAATCATATCTCCAATTGGGATATTCACCCTCCATTTCCGATGCGCCGTGGAACCGTTGAGAGGTAGCATAACCTCCTCATTGGTCCAAATGCGATTGTGCGCCGTGTTGGTCACCCCTTGTACTTCTGTAGTGGGATTGTCGGTATTGGCGGGAACAGCTTCTGCCTGTGTCTCCGTGACGGTAGTTGGGCTTAAAGTGATAGTTTCAGTTGTTTCTTCGGTGCGTCATCTGAGTCTAGCAGAACTGCTTCTCGTGATTTCACGCTGATAAGTTTTTTCAGGCATCTTTTAACACGGCTTTGTAATTTTCAGTCCACTAGAACAGATGTTTGACGCCTGCCAGTTTCTGTGGACTCTTGAACGCTTACAACAGTGCCAGTCAGTCGTTTCGTTTTCCCTACAGAATCAAAGAAACGTTTGCATTCAGCCTCGCAGGTGACAAGGCTTGCACGAGTGTTAAAAATGTTACCGACAGTCAGTCGTGGATCTGACAGCTTCGGCATTTTTGTTGTTTGTTGAGTTCGCGGGTGAAAAAGTTCCCGTAGTATTAGAATTTTGCCGTGGAAGACACAAAACGTTTGGTTGGAAGGGAGGGAAGAGACAATTTTCATGAGTAAAATGAGCAAATCTGTTAAATATTGGAATATCTTTACCCTAAAATTGGGAGGGAATTTTGTATTCATATGAATACATTTAGACTCATATGAGTACAGTTGTCGTGTAGACACTAGACCTCATACCTCCCCACAATTTCGCGCACGTGTAGCACGTGCACTCTGGCTGGCACACATACTAGCACGCGTGTGAACTTGTGCTCGGGTTACACGCGCACCTGATGGAGCTGAAAAGGTGACCAATTTTGCACGACGACGCCCTCCTTCAAACTGCCAGCGGCGAAGGCATACTCGCCTTAACCGTCGACCGCGACGGCGTGCTCGCTCCAACTGCAGGCGGCAAAAGGCTTGCTAGCTTTAACTGCAGGCGGCAACGGCATGCTCTCTTCAACCAACGGCGGCGACAGCGTGCTCGTTTAGACCGCCGGCAGCGACGGCGCGCTCGTTTCAACCGCCGACTGCGACTACGGGCTTGCCCCCAACTGCTGCGATCAACGCCGATAGTTTTGGCCCCGACTACTCCACGAGGCCTATCGCCCAACGCCCAAACCCCGCGCTATTATCCCCACTCTGCATATCCCGCTGCACACTGTTTCAAGGCAAACGCAGCGCTGTGCAATGCATCAGAGTGTTGATAACACCTCACTACAGCCCGCTCAGCACGGCGTGGGACTGTTGGAACTGGACCTGAGAGGGTGTTGCATGACGTTCATATGCGCTGTTGCGTTGATTGCGCAAATGCTTCCATTGGATTGTACAGCAATGCAAATTGTTGTAGCTCGCAAATGCAGTTCGACGTGTTTTTCGGGTATTTGCAATCACGTCTGCGAGTATAACGCTTTTTGCGATAAGTACTCTGTGCAACGTTCTTTGCCATGGACAAGCACTACATCTATTGTCATAGTTCTTAATTTGCCAGATCAGCACACAAGCTGATGATGGCAAAGGGCCACTATAAAAGCTTCCCAATCACAGGGAAGCAACCCAGATGAAGATCGAATCAATCTGGGTGTGCCCTTTTCTGTTCCCTCACCGTGTGACTGCCTCTCCAGCGACCGCGGACTCCCTGTACCTCGACGACCCTTTCTTTTCTCTCTCTGTTTTTATTTCTTGCTTTCAGAACAGGACTGTTACAGTACTGTCCTACATACGACTTGCTAACACAGAGCCATGGCTGCCCTGCTTCGTCGCTCAATCGCTGTTTCCCCGCCTCTACAAGCGGTTGTGCCGCACATTTTGTGGTGCATATCGCCAATTCCGACATGTGCACACACGTTCTTTCGACACCGCTAACCTCTTATACTCACTGCTGCTTTCGCCAAGACATTATTGCCTCCGCAGAGCTAGCGTGCCGCAGCAGTAGCAATGCTCTTGCGGAAGCGGAAGCAGCACGTTGAAAAAAAAAACTCTACCCTCGCGGCAAACTGCCGCCCGCTATGACCCACAATCAGCAATACTAAGTTCTATACAGCCGCTGCACATCTTCGGGTGCCATAGCCGCCTGCTACAAGCCAACCTGACCTTCTGGCGTGAGCTCCAGTCTGCCAGTGGTCCTACCACCCCAGCCGTATTTACCATCACCCTCAATGCCTTCTCTCTCCCCCTTTCACAAGCCCCTCAATATTAGCTGCGACAACTGGCCTTTTACAACCACCACCACCCCTGCAGTACCACTACTACTCGTGGTGCACCATCACCGCTCTCTGCAATGGCGTCTTGCAGCACCGATACAGTGTCCGCAACGAAACCGCTGTCTCCACTATGAAAAATCCCTTACTTGTCGCCACGCCTCTGCTTTCAAATCAAATGGCGTTTTTGACTTCCAACAACCGTTTTTTCCCGCCCTCGCTGGTTACGCGTCATCAAAGCTGCTCTCAAGATAATCGTGACAAATTGCTTGACAGCCTCCCAAAAAAACTTCACCTATATGGCTGTACCGCATACCATATACTATATCCAGCTCATACCAGGTTAGTACGGAAGCCAGCTGTCTCAGAACAACGCAACATGGGGACAGAATCACAGTAGTATCGATTACGCTGAGCATGACTAAAATTCCATTGCATTGCCATAGCTACTTTACCGATGTCACTACGACAAAACCAAAAGTCCTGTAGACATTGCTCCTCAGAGTAGACATTAAGATTGAGACTCGTTTGCAAGATTGTTCGAAATCTGACTCGCAAGTTTGCAACATCTTCTTTAGTTTTTTTAACTTCTTTCCAGACTGTTAGTAAAAGAGGTGCGTGCGCGTCAAGATATACAGCGAGTGCAAACCGAGTGCGCCGCCTTTGAAGACGGGCTCGTGCCCGTCCAAGAGAGTGCTTTTGTTGAAGAACAATTGTTCTGCCAGTTGGGAGCCATGCAAAGCTTGGAGAGGACAAGTACATGTGCGTAAAGTGCAAGTCGAGAGATTTCGTGACCAAATCTCGTATGGTGCGTGTAAACCGTGGGTACGAAAGTCCTTACGAGAATTGCTCTAGCCTAAAGTCCCTATTAACATTCGTTATCTATCAAAACACCAGTACACCATGGAAAAGTGTAGTATAGTGGGCCCGAGTTGGTGCATGGTGTATCCGATCGGCCGTTCACGTACAAAAGGGTAGTGCACGATGGGCTGGTGCAGTGGCACCGCCACGTGTACGATTTGGTGATCAAGTACCGGACGGGTTGGCACAGCGTACAAGTTGGCCACGTGTACGGACTTGGTGGTGACAATGCAAATTAGACCGATCGTACAGTAGTTAGTAATGGGGCCCAGACCCGATATTTAGTTGTAGTTCGGATCTGCCGAGGCCCCCAATCGTAAACGACAAGCATCTTCTGCCGAACGTCTTCTTCGTTAGTTTGCACTCACGATAGACCGCACGGCTACCTCTTTATTGGGTTTCTCAGACCGTTCGTACCCTTACGCACGTTCCTGTACGTGCCTGGTGATACCAATCGTCGACTCTCCCCTCGACCGCCCCGTGCTTTCGCCCCTTCTCTCCGTTTGGATTCATTACAGTCACAAGACTGTACGCTGCCGCCGCTCCCGTCTCAAGACCGCTTCGGACTCTCTCCCTTTTTGTGCGTTATACCACATTGGTCTCCCGATTTAGAAGTGGAATTCGAGACCGTGCGGAGCAGCAGAACCGATCGTGGAACCGATACGTACAGTATGAGTCTTCGTCCGCACGGAGAAATGGGTGAAGGGTCTATGGTCGACAAAGACTCCGCAAAGTCCGTACCGGTGGCAATTCGCGCCGCTTCGGATGCCGCTTCGGTTGGCCGCCAGAGCATCCGAAGTAACGCGACGGCCTACGTCACGCCTTCAGAGGAGCCCGAACGGACTATCCGAGACGGTTCCGTACGTAATAGGTCAAAGTGCGAACGGAACGAGGGCGAGGCAATTGCGCTCGCCCCCTTTCCCGGAACGGAGAAGACGCCGCGGGGCGAAGCTGGCCCCGCGCCGCCACTCCTTACCGAACGAACTACCGCACGGGAACTCTGTGCAGGTATCGCTCTCTATGCCCTGCAGAGTATCCGAACGGAAATTGAGGTCCACGTCCCCATGGCAGTGGGGACGTACCTCAAGGACCGAATCCCGGCGCTTCTGCACCAGGATATTCCACCGATCGTACACGACATGGTCAGGAATATCCTGAAGACAGACCGTTCGGAACCTGCTACGTCACCTCTGAACAGTACACTGACCGCACTGGTAGCTCAGCTACGGACCCACCCACCCAAATCTTTTATTGACCGTACGGACAATGCACCCGCTAGCGGCGAGAGGCAACACCGACCGGAACTGAAGAAGGGCCCGACGAAGGGTCCGACCGGAGTGTACCTCCCGCCAGTCAGCCCGCAGGATGATCCGAACGGAAGCTCAGGAGATTCCTCCGACGAGAGGAGGAATCGCCGCCGCAGAGGCGGTAGACCGAGCGGAAGTTCCGATTCGGATGACGCGCCTCGTAAACGGAAAGATCGTCGCCGCCAGAGAAGGCGACGATCAGCCAAAACGGACTCGGACTCTTCGGAGTCATCGTCGGATGAAGACCGTACGGATTCGGAAGTCGACCGACACTCCCGCAGCCCTCGACGGAGGGGGAAGTCCGATCGGTATCGTTCCCGTTCGGACAGGTTGATGCTGAAACGCATCAGGCCCTTGAACGAGAAGTTCGCCAAAGTGGTGGACTAACGTACGTACAGGTTGCTCAGGAGGAGCCAGACGTACAATTCGCGGGTGGTGCGCAAGATTGCGCGCTACCAAAAGAAATTGAATGTCCAGATGAAGGTTCATTCCTTTTCCGGGACGGATCCAATATCGGTGCTCAATTTCTTACAGCGGTTTAAAACCGCTTGCAACCATAACGGACTCACTGAGGGGGCAGCCCTCTGGTGTTTCCAGTTTTACCTGACCGGACCGGCGCACGCTCTGGTTCAGTCTCGGCTCGAAGGTGAGTCTGGCGCTGTCGGCCGTACTCAAGATGAGTCTCTCCACACGTACGAAGAGGTAGTCAACTTTCTGTTGACCACGTACGAAACGGATGAGATCATTGCCGACGCGGCTGCAGAGGTTACCCTCTACCGCCAAGCGTGAGGCATGTCCGAAACGGAATTCGCCCAGAAGCTCTGGACGAAAGCCCTCCGTTGCGGAAATGTCTTCACCGATCGGAATTTGAAAGGGATCTTCGTCGAAGGTCTCCTTGCCTCCATACGGTCAAAGGTGAGGAATCACCTCACCTTGCATCCCAATATCGGATACAATGCACTTGCCCGTTACGCGGAATCGTACGGAGACACCCATCGTGCCTCACGCCGATAGTCGGTTCGGGTCGATACTCAAAAGCCAACCGCTCGGAAGGAGTCTTCTCGTACCACTCGGAAGGTTCACAGTATCGATACCCCGTCGGAATCGATCTATTCCGTATCGGACGAAGACGAGGAACATGTCCTCGCGGTGTCCCGCGCGTCTTCCATGCCCTCGCCCCCCACTACGCCCTCGGCTTCAACGCCGGCTCAGTCCGTTCGGTCTTATCCCAGTCCTGCCAGCTCCAGGGTACTGCAACCCCAGGGGCAGGCACCAGTTAGACCGTGTCGGATTTGCCTTTCACGGGAGCCCAACTGCTGTCAGTTGCTCCCGCCAGACCTAAAGAAGAAGCTGCTTGCCATACGGGATGCTAATTATCAGCAACGCCGCGAGGAAGGCTATTACAGTGCCTACCCGACCGGACGGAAAAGTGATACCCCGAAGGACAATGTAGGATTTCGCCAGGGCGGACAGCCTCGCCAGATGTACTCACCAAGACCGACACAGGCCGTCATGCTGGTCGAGGAGCCTGCTCCCCACCAGGAAAACGACCAGGAGGAAGCGTAGAGGCATCGACTCCTCCACAGAGGCCTAGCCTCCCCCCGTCAGCGACATACCGAACGGACTCCATCCGAGGGGAGTGCCCTGTCCTGACATGTGACCTGACCGATACGGACATTGAAACCGAAACGGTCCTCTTTTCAAGCGCGAACTACAAGGTACACGTGTCGGTTGGCCTCAACACGGCACTGATGTATCCGTTAACGGGAGTTCTTGATACCGGAGCCGGACCCTGTCTGGTTCAAGAACGCCATCTCCCTCCGAATTGGCGCTCGAAACTCCGACCGAACGTAAGACCCCAAATTACGGACGCGTCGAAGAACTGAATGGACGTTGTGGGAGTTCTCCCCCTTATGGTCCGAATCAGTGACCTCAATGTACGAGTACAGTTCCTGGTGGTTTCTAACCTCTCCACCAGCGTACTACTCGGTACTTCTTTTATTGACAAGTACTTCTTGGCAATACTACCACCGAAACGGACAATACTCCTACGACACTCCAAACCGGTGTCTATACAGTCTTCCGCCTACGGACCAAATGCACCTTCCGCGCCGGAATCAGAACCCGAACGGGAAACTCCATCTAATAAGATACACGTTGCCCGTCCGGTTGTTCTATCCCCAATGTCGGAAACGAACGTCATGGTAACCACCAAAACGTCCGGCTCGGTCTTTCTACAGTCTCATCACCGAACGGGATCAACGCTTGAACTCACACTCCTTGCGGGTGGAGTTATGGAGCTCCGACCGGACGTACCCTTTCTCGTTCGCCCGGCGAACTTTTCTGACCGCTCGGTTCGACTACACAAGAACACCGTTATCGGACTTGCTCTTCCATCTCCTGTAGCGCTCATAACTCCGCAACCATCGTCGCGGAGGGACGAGTCTAAGGAGGGGGAACAAATTCCGATTTCGGGTAATAATTCCGAACGGGAATACAAGGATACCGAACAAGAGCAAGAAACCGTACGGAAAGATGAGAACGATTGGACCAGCAAGGTACAGATCAGTCCTGAGTAGGTTACCGAACGGGACAAAGTCATTGAGCTACTTCGACCGTTTGCGGACATGTGGGACGGTCATCTCGGAACGATTGCGGCAGCGAAGCACCGCCTACATCTGGAACCAGGCTCTAAGCCCATATTCCAGATGCCGTACCGTGGCGGACCCGCTCGGAGAGAACTCGAACGTAAAGAGGTGACAACGCAGCTCGCTGCAGGTGTCATAGAACCGTCATCGGCAGAATGGCACAGCCCGGTGGTACTCGCGCTCAAGAAAGAAGGAAGCCTTCGCTTCTGCGTTGACTACCGCCGGTTGAATGCTACGACCGTACCGGACACGTACCCACTACCCCGAGTGGACGAGTGCATCGACTCTTTTGGAGATGCACAAATCTTCCCCACGTTGGACGCCAACAGTGGTTATTGGCAGACCGAAATGGATGAATCCGACAGGGACAAAACGACGTTCACGTCGCATATGGGACAGTACCGTTATCGGAGAATGCCGTTCGGACTCAAGAACGCACCAGCTACTTTCCAGCATGCTCTCGATATCATCCTATCACGGTTGAAGTGGCAGTACGCACTGGTGTATCTTGATGACGTAATCATCTATTCCCGGACGGTTGAAGAGCATAATGACCATGTGCGGACCATACTGCATATGCTCCGTTCGGCTGGTTTTACTCTCCGACTAGACAATTGCTACTTTTTCAGTGGCACGGTGGACTATCTACGCCACGTAATCCGACCGGGAAAGCTTCAAGTGTCTCTCAAGACACAGAATGCTATCAAGTAGGCTAAACTGCCTACGACCCAGACGGAGCTTCGATCGTTCTTGGGGCTCTGTAACGTTTTCCGTCGGTTTGTCGCAAACTTCGCCCGACTTGCGGCTCCATTTAATCGCAAGTTGGAGAAGGGGCAACCCACGAAGTTTGAGACATTGACCGATACGGAATACGAAGCCTTTGACGAATTACGTCAGAGACTGATACGCCCGCCCATTTTGGCCATCCCCCGTCAAGGGTACCCGTACGTTCTGGATACAGACGCATGCGACCGGCAGGTAGGATGCACCCTGCTACAGAAGCAACCGGACGGAGGCTTATTACTGATCGGTTACTGGAGCCGCTCTCTATCCAAGACCGAACGGCAATACTCTACTACCGAACGGGAATGCCTTGCGGTCGTCTGGGCCATACTGCACCTCCGTCCGTACTTGGAAGGTCAGAGGTTCACTGTCCGAACGGACCACCACTCCTTGAGGTGGATATTGAACCTTGCGGACGCGTCAGGGTGATTGGCCAGGTGGCGGTTGCGTCTAATGGAGTATGACTTCGATGTCGTCCACCGTCCGGGTATCAAGCACCAAGCGGCTGATGCCCTTTTTCGGATTCGGACGGATGGCGAAGACGATGCCCCATTGGACGAAGAGGTCCCCTGCTTGCTAGTGAATGACCGTACGGACGATGGCTACTTTATCAGCAACATTACCGTTAACGGTGATGAGTACAGCGACGTCTGCGTCGACTGGACAACGTCCGAACGGAAATCTGCTGGTATCCCCGAGGTGCTCGCTGTCACCTCGGAGGAAACCAATATCGTTCCGGTCACGGTCGAAGAGCTGGTACGAGCTCAAGCAGATGACCCTTTCTGTGAGTCCGTACGGAAAGACATCGGCAACGGTGTCACTCTGTTCGACATTGACCGAAACGGACTTATCGTGCGCAAAGCCCCACTGGACGGCGCCATCCAGAAGGTCGTGCCTGCATCACTGCAGGCACGCGTCCTCTACTTGGCACACTACCCCCGTCTCGTTGGCCATCCGGGCTCCACTCGGATGTATGAAAGTCTCCGTCGAGACTTCTACTGGCCACATATGGCCAACGATGTATTCCAGACCGTACGGGACTGTCGCATCGGCCCGGCGACGAAGGGAACACACTTCAAGTCGCACAAGCTGCTGAAGCTGTTCCCCGCCGCCGGTCCGCTGGAATTCGTCGCGATGGACATCTTCGGCCCATTCACGAAGTCCGTAAACGGCTACCAGTACATACTGGTTATTACCGATCGGTTTAGCAAGATAGCTCGCTCTATACCTCTGCGGTCAACCACAGCTCCTGTAGTGGCGAAGGCCTTCCGGGAGAACTGCGTTTATCCGTACGGAATACCAAACTACTTGCTAACCGATAACGGAACTCAATTCGTCTCTAAGTTCTTTGAGACTGTATGTACCGCTTTGGGAACCAAACTCGTACTAACGACCGCGTACCATCCGCAAACAAATGGTCAGGCCGAACGGTTTAACAAAACACTCGTGGAGAGGTTACGCCACTACGTAGCGGACCATCAGAACACTTGGCACGCGTATGTGCACCTCTTACGTACGGTTACAACCTACAGATCCATCGATCTCTCGGTACCGCACCGTTCGACGTTGCGCTAACGCGTAAACCCTCAAGCGTTCTGCTCGATGAGCCCAGTACGTCACTGGACCCAACGACGCCTACACAGCCCACTGCCGCTCGGCTAAAACGCTACACGCTCAAGCTCCTACAGGCCACGCTGCAGACCGCTCGGACAAAGTTGACCCGCGCCCAACAGCGCTATAAGGAAAACTTCGACAAATCCGTACGGTACACGCCGAGCTTCACCCCTGGGGAAGAGGTGTTTGTTGACCGACCGGACTACAAGAACGCAGAGGAGGACCTTACGGATCAGGAACGTACGTATCGGAAGCTCTTACCGAAGACGGTTGGCCCGTTTAAAGTCGTATCTGCAACGGATGCCACTGTCACTCTGAACCAAGACGGTATTCACAACACCGTCAGTATTGACAGAGTGACAAAAGCCCTAACCGCACGGCCAACAACCACAACGGTCACTTCCGAACGGACACACGGCAGAGTAGCTGCTGACCCTGAGGGACCGTATGCGGACGAACCAGTCGACGACCAACCCACACCACCGCCCGGAACACTTCCGAGCGTGGTGGAACGCGTCGTCGACCATCGCGACACCCCGAACGGACAGGAATACCGCGTACGATGGCACGGGTGCCGCACCGATCAGGATACCTTCGAACCGCCGGAACACATCCCCCAGCATTCTATCGCCCGCTATTGGCGTCGCCGAAACCCTTCGGTAGCGGCGACACCTTAAGGAGGGGGAAAGGGGCGGATCCGAGATCCGAGATCGTACGTACTGGCTCGCAAGCGGTGAACCGTCACGGGGCACCAAAAGGCGCCGCCACTACGTTTTCATTGGGCGGCAAACCGCCACCAACGTACGCCTATTGGTCAATTACTTTCCGATTTTTACAAAAGGCCGCCTTTTTCGACAATGGCACACGCAGAACGACATGCTATTGGCCCACAGGTCATCACAAACAATCACAAGTTTACTTAGGAGAAAAGAAAGCTACCAGTACGTACGGTCAACTAAGTAGTCTTCTACCAACCGGGCTTCGTAATACCAGGCCCACGGGTACCCCACGGAGAGGTACCACGGCCCACAGCGGAACCACCACGCGAACTCGAACCGGTCTTCGTCGGCTGGAACGCCAAGGCGGCCCCAGGCCACGCCGAAGTGGCCACGACCTTCTTCTTCCCACCCGACTTACTGCCCGATTGGCTTGCGGGTGCAGGCGCCGGCTTTGTGAGGTCCTCCTCAACCGTGACGGTCTCCGTTCCCTCTTGATCACCGCTCGGAGACGGCATTGGAAAATCCTGGACCGCAGGGGTTACCTCCTCTTGCAGGGTCTCCCCTTCGGGAGCCGCGTTCGTACCGCTCGGCCCTGCACTGTCACCGGACTGGCCTACACCTTCAGGCTCTTCCCCGGGCAGAATATAGGGCGCAACCATCTCGACACCGTTGAAGAAGGACTCCGCCGCTTGGCGCATGTTCTTCACGATATGATCGACGACGCGCTCCGCATCGACCTGTTGCGCAATGCCCTCATAAAATTTGGTCACCAGCTCCTCTAACGGCGGCGCGAACGTCGACATCGGCGTCCTATCCACACCGCGCGCCATGCCCAGACCAGCCGTCACGGACTTCTCGTAAGACCCGAGGACCAACAAGGAGTGGGCCCGGAGGTAACCGAGCAGGTTAAGCTGCACCTGAGCCTGCTCACGGAGAGCAGTCTCGGCGTTGACCGCACGGCGCATCCATGCTCGGGCCACCAACAGGGCGTCGTCACGCGTCGCAGGTTCCTCTTCGCTGAACGGAATACAAGCCGCACGGAGAGCCATGAAGGCCTTGTGCGTATCAACGTCCGAATGCGGGCTGGCGCTGTCCTCAATGGCGAAACCGGATTTGCCCCAAGACTTTCGACCAAATCCTGCCTGTACTCTTGCCTCCACGACGTTGTTCGCCTCAACGGGTGTCACCATTGGAGTCGGCAGTGGCGCCACGTCCTCGAAGTCCTGCGCCATGAACCCATGCGGGAAGAAGTCCGGAATGGTTTTGAAGGGCCAGGGGGAGAGACTCTCCGAACCCTTCAGGACACGAGTGATCGGCGTCGCGACCGATCCGGTCGAGGGCATCGCCGGGAACGTATCGGAGTAGTAGTCGTACCACAGGAACCCCGGAGTGTTGTCCCAATCGGTCTCCAACGAGTACTGTAACAGTTTCTCACTGACCGGCGAGGGAAACACGGTGCCGCAGAGAACGTTTGGGAGTCCCATCTCGGCCAGGATACATACCAGTTTGTACGGCATCGGAAACAACCACCCGTACTTGGTTTGGCCGTCCTTGTGGTACAGAAGCTCGTCTCCCGCACGGTTGAAGACCTCGATACCTTCGTGGCCCGCCTGGAGGAACGCCATGAAGGCAAACACTGCCCACTCGGCATATACGACCTGACGGACAACACCCTGAATGAGTGAACCTTTGAGAAGCTCTTCCGAATGGTAAGCCAACACGGACGGAGTCGGTACGGATAGGTTGCGGGACACATCGAGGCTGGTCCACACTTCGTTCGTGGAGCAATACAAGTCCGATTGGCGATAAACAGGGACGTCAAAGAACTCGACGTTTTGCCAACTGTACACGAACCCATGGGACGCTCGGATTCTCGCCTCCGTTGCGGTATTACTTCCCCACCGTTGACGGTCCAGCCAGTACAACTTGTCGTACGGCGGTTCGAACATCACCAACCCAAGCGGATTCATGTCCTTCTCGGGAAAGCTCGAATCGAATGAGCAGCGATGGAACAAACGCTGCAACGCATCCTGATAGGCCTTCTCCTCCGAACAGCGCAGGTATTACATGTCGCTCCGCCCGTAGGTCTCTTCGCTCTTCCGTGCGGTCACACCAGGCAGGTGGTTTCAGCGGGCTTGCCAAGCTTCAATGCTTGTCCGTTTCGGATTGCGAGTCGCCATATCCCGCATCTGTAGCGCCGTCGGAATCGACGCGAAGCGCTCGCCGTCGAAGAACCCCTTCTGGACGTATTCCGTGACGGATAGCGGGACCTGCTTCCTCCGGCGAGGAGCGGTAAGACCGCGACGGAAGCGATGGTCATACTTCTGACCAGGTAACGGGACCGAACGGAAAGGTGTCGACGGTGTACCAGAGCCACTCGGGTTCGGGGTTGGATACGGAGTGAACCAAATCGGGCATGTCACTGCTTGGCTGGCGCTCTTATAGAGGGAGGTGAACACGAAAACGCGGTACTTGAGGTATTACCGAACGTTTGGAATCGCGACGACGACTATGTCGTCGTACAGGCACCGCGTGGACGAAATGTCAGTGCTGACCAATTTATTTTTATTCGAGGATCAGGAGCTGACGTTCCGCCACCCACTTCACACGAGATACACTATACACTCCCTTCGTCGTTGCGTCGCATCGTGTCCAATTCGTACGGTCGCTCGCCCGTACGGTCACAATGAGCACTGACGGTCCTTCGACCGCCAGTCCATTTACGAAAGAGGACCACCGCTTCGGACACGGCGTACCCGCACGGACACGCGCTCGACCGCTAAGAGATCATCCGCCGTACGCTCTCCGTCGGGACGTGCGGCGCGCGCCAATACGCGTACCCGCCAGACGCCCTCATCGAGACGTGCTGGGCGTGCCGATTGGACCCCCGTCGGGCGTTCTCCTTCGAGACGAACCGCACGGAAAGGCACGGATACACGCACGCCTTCGCTGCAGTCAGTACCCGTCTTCACGCCCACTCGTACGTAACACGGCAAGGGTACCCAACGGTTCCGTCCGTATGGTGTCTCCTCCACTTAGGAAAATCGGGAATGGCTTCGCCCCGCCCTTCCTGGGCAAATCCGAAAGCGAACGCTGTGGCTTCCCGTAACCCGTACGGACTCCACGCACGCGTCCCGCGTGTTACCGAACGGATGACACCAAGTGCAGACCTCGCGGTGGGCGGGGCTAACGACTTCGAAGCCCCGCCGGGCACGCTCTGTGTGGCGACCGTCGTGGATGCCCTACAGGACGAGATGCACATTTCCGATCGGACTTGAACATACGCGGGGCCGAGCACGTTGACGGTACTCGAACGAGTGCCTACAGTCTGCACAGGTATAACAGTTGCGCACACCCCGGATCACGCCTCGAGCGGCTTCGATCCCCCGTTCGCGCACCAGTGCGTTTCGTTCCGCTCGGCTTGGATCTTTACCACACGTACTCAAGGCCCTTTTCGTCGCTCCCGATCTGGAAATTTTGGCATGGCTTCGCCCCGCCCTTTCCGGGCAAAATTTCCGAACGGACACTATGGCGCCCTCTCAACCATGCGGACAGACGCGTAGTGACTTGACGACACTACGCAGCGCTCCGAGGGCGGAGCGCAAGTGTAGGAGGGGGATCTGTAGTATAGTGGGCCCGAGTTGGTGCATGGGGTATCCGATCGGCCGTTCACGTACAAAGGGGTAGTGCACGATGGGCTGGTGCAGTGGCACCGCCACGTGTACGATTTGGTGATCAAGTGCCGGACGGGTTGGCACAGCGTACAAGTTGGCCACGTGTATGGACTTGGTGGTGACAATGCAAATTAGACCGATCGTACAGTAGTTAGTAATGGGGCCCAGACCCGATATTTAGTTGTAGTTCGGATCTGCCGAGGCCCCCAATCGTAAACGACAAGCATATTCTGCCGAACGTCTTCTTCGTTAGTTTGCACTCACGATAGACCGCACGGCTACCTCTTTATTGGGTTTCTCAGACCGTTCGTACCCTTACGCACGTTCCTGTACGTGCCGCCTGGTGATACCAATCGTCGACTCTCCCCTCGGCCGCCCGGTGCTTCCGCCCCTTCTCTCCGTTTGGATTCATTACAGTCACAAGACTGTACGCTGCCGCCGCTCCCGTCTCAAAACCGCTTCGGACTCTCTCCTTTTTTGTGTGTTATACCACAAAAAGCGTGCCATTCATTTCTTTGTTCATGTTGGGAAATCCTTCCATGATGGCTGTACTTCAATCCATGCGCAGAGTTGTCGAAGAAGGAATCAACAGCTAACTTATTCCACTACAGAATACTTACTATAATTCAGCAGTCAAACGTCTTTCAGGCACATCAAAAAATGTCTTTTTAGCTCTGAGCTCATGTACAAGTCTTGTTCATGGTTGTCAAAGCAGTTGGATTTGAAACTCGGACAGCCGAAGACTCTTATTCTGGTTGTCTACCAATACTGTAAATAACTCTTCATTTACGCTTTCTTCAAGCAGCTAATTGTGACTTGGGTCCTGAGCATTATTATTTTCATATGTTCTCATCATTCTGACGCTATCGAGTGTCCGAGAGGTTCATTTCGCGCTCCCAATTCTTCAAAATGTACTCTCTACGCCCCACGAACTTATCAGCCAGTTAAGGACGTGACGAACTGTATCCCATGTCGATCTGGCAATATCTTGATTTCTACGGAGCTCAAAATCAAGATCTCTGTCGCTCTTGCCCGCCTGAAACATTCTCGTTGGAGGGTTCTTCCTTTTGTACTCCATGTCCAAATGGCATAACGTCTGGCTCAGGATCACCTCGATGCGTCTCCTGCCAGATTGGAACTATAATTGCAGATAGGTTTACTTGGGGAGATGGAAAATTCTGTGTGCCCTGCTCGATAAGATATGCAGACGAGGATAATCTTCTGAGATGTAAAATGTGCCCCCAGGTCTTCTGCCTTTCCAGGGTTCTCCTCAGTCGGAGATTGTATTCCCTGCCGAGCGGGAACGTCTTCTGAAGGTGAAAATTTCTGCAAAACACATTTTTGCCCCAATTGACCTTTTGCGAAGTTTTTAGGTCCGAACGCAGTTTATGAGATCTTTGATAGAATAGATAAGTGGTTTACTATTTCAGGGAATTTCTACGTTGTTGAACAGAATATACGTAAATCAAGCAGTTTTGGAGACCATGAACAAGACAAACAATGTCATTAGGTGTTGTACTAGGTCATAAGTTGAATACTTAGATACAATTTCAAATCTTGAGCTACCTTGAAACTACGCAAACTCTTGACATTTGCGCAATCATCAAGTGTACCTATATATTCTGATTGAAACAATTTATGCCATTTCCAGCACCAGTTTGAATTATGTCCATCAATATGAATTTGCAAAAGTTCCGTACTGAACATGTCATGCATGAATTGCATGCGTGAAGTTTACATGAACTGTTTCCTTGTAGCACGAAACTTCATTCAACGTCTAGCCTTTCTCAGCTACGATAGACAAATTTCAGTACACATCCAAGGCATACATTCCTTGTTACTACCATTATATGACTGGGTCTCAATACAAGACCCCTATTATTAGTCAAAGAAATCGTGAATGACGATCTGGACAAAACCATTTTCCCCATAGACAGTAAACTAATTCATTTGACGATTCACTTATACACACGCATAACATATTTTCGTTTCTCTTCTACTTAATGGAAGAACGCAAACTATGATCCTCTACTAGCTTCAGTTTCCCAACCTCTCTAGCTCGTTATGTCTCAAGCCGAACCTATATCGACCCAGGAAACCAAACAGGCTCTCCAACTTTTAAGGGAGGCTCATATTGCTCGCCAAGAGGAAGTGGACCAGTTCGGATCTGAACCAAATATCTCGGACAGCGATGAAGAAACAGACTTTGGGTGTCTTATTTATGATTCATTATGTCACAATGGAGGGTCTCAAACTGTTCTACAAATGAAGAATTTCAACCGCACCGAGTTTCAAGAATTATGGTGTGCCTTAGAGCACCTCATTAGATATGAATGGAACACTGGGAGATGACGCCGTTATATACACACTCCGAAAGATATTCTGTTTATGACACTAAATGTTTTCAAAAAAAGAGGGCAGTAGAAATTTTTTGGGCGCATTTTCAATATCAAACGAGTCACCTTTGAGAGAATGATTACGAAATTTGTTTTCATGTTGGCAATATTACTGTCCAAGACCTTCGTTTTTGATCCGGATGGCACGTTTTATTTCAAGAAACTACCAGAACAGGAGAAAGCTTTTTCGATCATAACATACGCTCGGTATGCAATTGATGTTCACTTTAATCATTGCAATCGCCCAAAAAGATTAATTGAGGAAGACGAAATTTATTTTAGTGGAAAACACAAGCCATATGGTTATAAAACAAAGGTCTCTGTGATGTGAAATGGATTAGCCCTTGGTATGACTGACTCGTCTGTGTTTCCCGAATTAGAATTTCAAATTCAAAACTGCTAGTTTTGGTGACCAATTATGTGGTGACTTTTTCTAATTTTTTTCGATATTTGGGTCGGATATGAGAAAGTACGTATTTGGTGTTCTTGTTTGACATTCAATATTTGCAGTTTTAAAAACTCCCCAGTTCAATAACTATCATATTTGAAATTATGAAACTGGCGAACTTCGAGAACTGCAAATTTTGAGTGTTAAACTAGAACGCCAAATACGTATTTCTTCATATCAAACCCAAATATCAAAAAAATTGGAAAAGGTCAGCAGACGATCAATCACCAAAACTAGCATTTTTGAGTGTGAAATTGCATTTACGAGAACATAGACGCTAGTCTCCGGGTTCAAAAGCTAACATCGTCATTTTCCATGCCAATTACGACTTTTTACAGAAGTGCCGTGCAGAAACACGACTAAACAAAACCTCGTAGCCATTGAAGAATTGTGTAACAGGTATCCTGATATACGGGGAATTATTGCCGAAAAGAGATATCGAGTTGGTAATGATTGCGTTAGACTTGTTCATCCAAGAAAAAAACCACCAAGAAATTTTTTGACTAAACAGCCGACCAAAAAAATCCGGTGTATTTCCGATCGCATCATTGTAGAAAACTGGTTCGGTTGGCTTACAAACTCGTGGACAATTCTTGCCACTCAGTGGCGATGGGCTGAAAAAACTTCAATACATTCTTTTAGTTTGCAAGCGCTTTGACGAACCTACATGTTTTAGGGCACTCGCTGAAGTACATTGACGGTGAGCACTATCGCAAGGGGAAGAACTGCCTCCGGCACATAGGGGAAGAGAGATCTTCTAAGCGCAAGAAGGCGCAAAAACGTTATCGCGAAAAGAATAAGATGCGTTTGGAATATGACTTTGACCATATTGGTTCTGATGGCGACCCAGTCGCTCCTCCAGAACTGTAAATCTGTCACCTACGATGCCATTCAATTTCGACGATATATTGGCATGTTTACGTAAACCATTGATCATATGCGTGGTTTTGTGTCGGCTACTGTAGATGAATTCAACTGCTCAAACGGGTCCTACAGTCTCATTTGGAGAGCATATCCTCAAACTATCAGTAATTCTGTAGAGAATGAGTAACAAATTTGAAGTTCTAATGGGAATTTCAGTCTGGCTGGTGCTTCTGAATGTTCGAAATGTCCGCCCGGTACTATATCTGAAAAACGGAGTGGGTCGACGAAGTGTTTGCCTTGTGAACCAGGTACTCATGGCGAAATGAGAAAAGTATTGCCTGGCTATTTGTCTCGAAGCTTTGAATGTCCAGAGAACACGACTACATACGCACCTGCGGCAAGGTTTTGTCGTCGAATTAATGGTCCGTGCCCAAGAGGTTTCTTGGAAACCTCCGCCGATGATTGCGTTCGATGTAGACCTGATGAACGGTACGACTTGGAAATGGAGCGTTGTGTATCCTGCCCTGAAGGCGGAAGAAGCATTGGTGGTCTCCCTCTTCGCTGTGCACCTTGCACTGACGTTATCAAAGCAAGGGTGAAGAAACCATACTCACAGTGCATCCCGCGAGTTGACCGAGTGGAGTTCCTTGATGAGTACGGAACTTGTAACTCTGGACACCATGTCTTTGAATCAGAGTATAGGCCCCGTATGTAGGAGCTGTAAGCCGGTTTTCTTTTCGTTGCGGTCAAATGCCACCGAGTGCTTGCCATGTCCGAATGGTACAGTTTTGAAGAAGTATCAGGCTGCAACATGCGAGCCGTGTCCTGGAAACACCGTTCCAAACGACCACATGTCTGAGTGCGTCGTCAGGGAAACCAACTGCCCGATTGGGAAGCACCTTGTTGTAAGCAGGCAAGGAAGGGCTTATTGCGAGCGTGATGATTGTCGCGTCGCCGAAGATGGAACGTTTTCATGTCCTCTGTTCACTGGGCGCTACCATGGGAGCTCTAGCTTCGAAGGATGTGATCCATGTCCAGACAAACAAGTACGTGACTGTAATTCGTCTGCGGATGTAAGGGTCCGTTTGCTTTAAACCTGGGAATGTCCAGCCGGAAGCTACGGGGATGTGGTGTTCAGGACAGGAGGAGGGGGGAAGAGGAAGTTCAATCAGACGCCTGCCAGCGTATATCTAGTTTACGAATCTGTCCGCGGGCTTTTTATGGAGACCCGCGGACAGTTCTACAAAACGTACGTTGCTAGGGAGTCATGTTGTACAGTGACACAAACGACTACTTCAAGCTCAGCGCATTCTCTTCAGTGTCTGTTACGGTGGTTGTAAGCCCTCACAGACACGAAGCGTGGCTTGAAGCCTGGCGTCCAGCTTGTAGCACGTCGCACGGCTTGTAGTGCTGTGTGCGGCTTGAAGCTTGACGCTCTGTTTCCACCGTGCTCTTCGCTGTCTGGCTTCAGCACGACAGGGGATCCGGTTCCTAACGGAGGTGAAAACGAGTGCCTCAGGTGTTTTGCCGGAACATATCGACATATGCACTCTTTCGAGGAGCTGAAAAGTTCAGCATGCTATCGTTGCTCACGCCGAATCCCTTGCAGGAAGTGCCCGCTTGGATTCGTGTCGCGAAACGAAGGAGCCACCCATTGCGAGAAATGTCCGCTTGGGACGTTTACTTACGGAATTGGCGATACAGAGTGTTTCTAATTCGGAGCATCTAGTGACCTAGTGCCGTTTAATGATCCTCTTGACATGAGCGCGATAATGGAACTAGAACTTGTCCCACAATGGTGGAGAATTTATTACTTGGAGTAATTGCGTTATGGGCAGCGCCCAACTAGGAAATGAAGACTTTCGTGGACTTGATTTGTTTGGTTTGCTGCCCGAACTGTGTGCTGCTCATCGTGATGAATAAATTCCACATGGTTTGTCTTTCAACCTCGAGAGTTGCGAGTCGAAATTGGCCTTTCTTGTATATTCCATGTACGGCTCCGATGATTAGATTTTAAAAAGCACAATTCTGCGTCTTAGATCTGAGTCGTTGATGTTGAAGCAATCCAAGAAGTCGGGAGCAATTGCAGCGATAGGGAAAAAAGTCAATCATTGCACAGCTGTACTAGCAAGTGTTCCACAGCAGCAGGGTCGGCAACGTAGTAGTCGGCCGCCGCATCAACAGCGGCAGCAACATCACCAACCCAAACCAGCAGCCCTCCGCGCCTCTGCGCCGCCCTGCCCGCCGGAATATCATTCAAATCATCGCCAAAGTACATTACAAAACTATCACTAAACCTAGGGTCATTGTCCATGAAGTAATCCAACGCCACGCCTTTTCCCACGCCACAAGGGATAATCTCCGTGACCTTCTTCAACGGCAGCAACTGCAGCTCCTGCGGGCGCCGTTGCACCAAATGGCGCATGAAAATCTCCACCACCGGTTTCAAACACTCGCGTCCCTGAAAGCCAATCTCCACGGTGTCGCCGTCATTCCAGCACGTCACATTGAGCGAGTGTGCAAACGCCTCCGCGGCGCGGATCTCCGCGCTGAGATCGACGGGCGGGCCCAGGCGCACCACCTCGCGCGACGACAGCACCAACGTGCGGCCGTGCCGCGCCGCGAGCGGGAAGCTGTCGCCGGTGGCGTTTCGCAGGCGGTGCTCGGTGCGGCCGGAGATGAAGGCGATTGCGTGGCCGCCGGCGTACAGCGTTTGGCACGCGGTTTGGATGCCGGCGCGGATCTTCGGGGTGCCGCCTTGGAATTGGCGCGTGTCGCACGTGGTCTTGTCGACGTCGAAGAGGAGCGCGAGAGAGCGATGGCGAGCCGCGAGGGTTCGAAGGAGGGTGGGGGGCGCCGGCTTCGGGGGCGGGCGCGCGGCGGTGATGGAGGCCATTGCCGTGGTGGTGAGGGTTGAGGAGGGGCTTCGGCGGCTTGAGCCAAGCTCATGGCTCGGTTGTGATCGGTTAGGGCTGGCTGCGCGAAATTGATTGCACTTTTGACAACATTTCAGCAACGTGTGCACAACATGGGACTACACGTACACACGTATCTCATGCACAGCGATGTACCGAACTGAGAGTGACTGTCACACATTTTCGGACAGCAGCGGCTAATACCGAAGGTATCGCTCAGCCGCTACTCGTAATCAGCGCTTCGAGAAGCTGGCTTCTCGTAGAAAATGGTCGCAAAGCTCTTTTGAGAACAGTTTCGATTGTGAAAAAAGACTTCCTTTTTGGAATCGTTTTTTAGGATGCTAAACGAAAACTAATTTGAGCTTTCGTTTTTATTTACTTTAATTTGCTAATGTACTTTGCATATAAAAGGTTTAAAATAGTCTTTGGAAATAAACATTATTTCACAGTACCAAATATTTGGTGCAAAGAGGATAACATCTTTGTAGAGGGTTAATATGAAAAAATATAAATTTTGGAATCGAACTGGTTACAAAGCCAAATCTGGGAAACTCTGGATGTTTTTTTCCTTGCATTCTCATTGGTTGGTACTAAAATGATCCAAACGGGGTGTGTTTAGAAAGACAGGAAAATGCGCCGTGTGACACAGCGCATTTGTAGATCAAAATATCCAGCTCAGTGGCATTACTTTTGAAACAGCTGTAAGCTTTCTATATATAAGCGGTATATTTGCCACCCCGCCAATTTCGAAAGAGATCACCAAAAACATGCAGACCTCTAATTTTTAAGCAGATTTTGATTGAGAATTGTGCACTTTAGATCAAAACACCTAGCTTTGCTTCCGTAGTAGAAGCTTTGCGATTTGCGATCTTCAGCACCAAAGAATTCAACTCCGCTCGTGCTCACAAAGATGGCTGATGAGTGATGAGTGAGGGGCCCGCATTCATTCGCCACCCATACACATCACTATACCCGTAGTTTTCGGGCGCAACAAACAGAAATGACACGCAAATGACCATGCCCCGTCTTGCACGTAGGGTCATTGTTTCCTTTCATAAGTGTACACAAATGCGCTTTTCAGCTGTGTTTTTCCGCCCATGTGCTCGCCGAAAGCAACAGCCAACCATTTTTCTATAAATGGGTCTGAAGTAGGCTGAAGATACTGCACCTATAACGCCGATGTGTTTCTGTTTGCTGCCAAGAAATAGATACTTTTTGTTTTTTCACGCCGATAATGTACTACACCTTCTGGTTTCAGTGAGCTACACGTAGTTGAAGATCATTTTAATACATCAACGATCATTTGCACGATGCTGTTCATGCTGCAAAGTTTACGAACCGGGTGTAGATGTTCTATTTCTGCCATCACCGAGTTACATATCATGTTAACCCCTTTTGGCATTAATGTCCAGATAGACATAAGAAGTGGTCAATACGAAAGCAGGCTCAGGTTGCACTGGGGATTGGCACGTGGTGATTGGCAAGCACCGCTGAGACGCTGTAACGAAAACCTGTGCATATTGATTTCTGTGTATCTTACTTGGGCCCTTAATTGGCGCAAATGTACAAGCGGTTTTGTGACAGCGAATGAGAACGTGGGGTTTTTACTGTTACGGAAATTGTGCATAATATGCGCTTATGTCTAGTACAGTACACCCAGTAACTGCAAATACTGTGGGCCACACTATTTGATGAAGCTCCTTTAGAGCGAAGGAAACACAAAATAAGGTGGGCCACATAATCAAAGGTACCACTTTATTTGTGGTTCCAACGCAATTAACGTGGGCCACACTATTTTAACTTGCAGTAAATAGTGTGGGCGTCTTCATCAGTTCATACTTCCACAGGTGCACCATCGAATTGCGCACGGTGCTTACGAACAATCTCCTGCAGCTCGGGAAAGAGCTGACGCTCTTCTAACAATCCGTTCACGTTAAGTGATAAACCAGTTCTTATCATCGCTTTGCGAGCGTAAGTTAAGCCATCGACGTCTCTCTGGCGATTGACATCCGCAATTGCCAGTGCAGCGAGGCGCAGAAAGTAGCTCTTACCGGGGTTCAAAACTTTCCCCGACGATGACCAGGAACCTTTCTTGATCATCTCCATTTTGTACTTCTGTCGTACAAATACCGATAAGGTGTGGGGTCCGCCTGGTAGAGGGAGCGCGCGAGGGCTCAACCTAAAGGGGAAAAACACACAACCAATATGGTAGTAGGGCACCTGAAACCCGCAGGGGCAAACGGCGGGGCAACTAGTCTAGACCGTGTAGGTGTACGGTAGTAGACGTCGACGCGCGGTAAAACCTGAATAGTAATAGAGTAGCAAGTGACCAAGATGGTATAGTTACTGCCCTAGTGGTGCCTGACTTTACAATACCCGAGGGGGAAGGCGAGGTGCACCACAATATATACAAGGTGCACCGACGCCGATCTCCCATGCGGGCATGACGTCATCGGCTGCGCCCATGACCTACTGTCATGGGCCAGCAATGCTAAACTATCCTAGACTATAAATTAGAAATTAGAAATTATAAAATACAGAATACCAATTGGGTACAGTGTAGCCAGCAAGGCGCACCAGTAGACCCACGTGGCACCAACCCATTGAGGTCTCATTGTACTACAACTTCTCCCACCTTGCGTTCCAAGCCGACTTTATTTTTTGTATGATGAACGAATCAGCTGGTTGAATTAAATCTGTTGCATTCGGTGGAAAGTAACGAATCTCCGTATTGATTTTGGATGCTGCTTCATTCAGTTCTGGAGTCATATTATGTCCGCTGCAATTGTCCACAAAGAGAACACGTTTTCGTCCGTTCGGAAGTTTATCAATGACCTTCTTCTCCTCAAACCATTGCTTCATAACGAATTTGTCAATCCATCTTTTTGGCCCACTCCTATAAGATACGCCAGGAACATCATCGGGGACACCCCTAATGGGAAACGACCGCTTCTGATTTTGGAACACCATCAGCGCAGGTTGGATTTTCGCTTCAACTCCCCCACTAATCCGAACAACCATTGTCATTCCCTCACCACCGCTTACGACATCTGTCGTACAAATACCGATAAGGTGTGGGGTCCGCCTGGTAGAGGGAGCGCGCGAGGGCTCAACCTAAAGGGGAAAAACACACAACCAATATGGTAGTAGGGCACCTGAAACCCGCAGGGGCAAACGGCGGGGCAACTAGTCTAGACCGTGTAGGTGTACGGTAGTAGACGTCGACGCGCGGTAAAACCTGAATAGTAATAGAGTAGCAAGTGACCAAGATGGTATAGTTACTGCCCTAGTGGTGCCTGACTTTACAATACCCGAGGGGGAAGGCGAGGTGCACCACAATATATACAAGGTGCACCGACGCCGATCTCCCATGCGGGCATGACGTCATCGGCTGTGCCCATGACCTACTGTCATGGGCCAGCAATGCTAAACTATCCTAGACTATAAATTAGAAATTAGAAATTATAAAATACAGAATACCAATTGGGTACAGTGCAGCCAGCAAGGCGCACCAGTAGGCCCACGTGGCACCAACCCATTGAGGTCTCATTGTACTACAGACCCCCTTCCTACCCTGAGCCATGCCCTCGTGGCTCCTAGATCCTTTCACCAAGTCGGTTGCATCGTCGTACCAATTTGGTCCCTGTCGCAGCCTTCGTGCCATCTCACGCCGTGCGTCGCGTCGGTTCGGCATCACCGAACGCACTCTGTTCACCACCTTGGTCATCACCGATTGCGGCTCTATCCACCTCTTTGGTTATCACCGACAGCGGCCTATTCATCCCCATTGGTGGTTTGGGCGCGGCGCGCGCCCATTGCATACCTCCAAGGTTCTGCCTTTTTGGCTGCCCGGCTTGGACCCTTTTTCCGTGTCGGTATACCCAGTGGGGGTGGCGGGTTGCGCCTTCGAGCTCGTGTGGGCACTGTACCGTGAAGGATTTTGGCGCCCACTTGGTTGCGGCGTGTCTCTCTGTCCCTTCGAGGTTCGAGTACCAACCCTTCGAGGCATTGCCGCTGACTCCATCGAGGTTGTTCCACCGTTGTCCCTTCTGGTTACCTTCGCACCCCTTTGCGGTTTGTCTACGCGGGCTCGCGCCATCGTGGCTTTTCGTCCGACCGACAAGGTTGAATCCGTTTATGGTGACCCCCGATCCTTATCTGAACCACATGGGTAGCCCTGGTACCAGCGTGCGGGCTCGCACCCGTAGCGGTACACGGCGATTGTCGGGTTCCCCATGTTGGTCAATCGGACGCGGTAACCTCAAGGGACGGCGCGCCATCGGCGACCAATGCCGATACCTTAATGGTTGAACCAGCATGGGGCCCCGAACGGGTGGAGGTTTTGAGCATCAGCTCTAGTGACTCACCCATTGTGGATAAAAAGCCGATTCGCTTCACCCCTGCGGTCGAATGCTCGCCGTCTCAACCACTCCCTCACGGTACTCATCACACCATGTCGGGTGCCGGTCCCTCGCGCGGCCGCGGAAGCGGCATTGCCAAGTCTGGTTCTCGGGGTGCTGCTTTGTACCATTCCCGCTAACCACTTCTGCATCCCTGTTGGTATTGCTCTTTCAGTAAAGTTAAAAGTTATGTGTTTCCATGTTAGGTTCCAATTTTCCATCGAGGGGCATTGCGAGGCGGAAACGCGAAAATAACTCCCCTCCCCCTTCCTTAGACCAGCGTACCACGGTGGGTGAAGCGTAGTTCCTTGTAGGTAAATTGGTTCCATCTGGAGCCACATTTGCGTGCTCGTAGTATGGATTCACCATGATGGTACGACGCTTCGCCTCCGCGCGGGGCAGCGAGCGGTTTGGCCTCCCCGTGAGGTGAGGTGACGTGCCACGCGCTTGCGCGCGGTGGCCAGCAATGTACCTGGATTGGTCTGCATGGCCTCTCACCATGCATGGGCGCACTTGCGGTGTTTCACCCTGGAGGTTACTTGCAAGGCGAATCAAAATATTTGACCGGAAAATTACCCCTCCATATGGTAGTGAAAACGCAGAAAACCCTTTTGGTCTGTATCTCGAGAACCAAGGGGTTTCAGAGGCTGGGAATGGCCGATTCGGGAGCGCGGCACGGTCAAAATACTTAGATTTTTTGACCATGCCGTTGCTCGCTCCCCTACACACAATAGTGTAAACCGAATCGGTTACTCCGCACGGCGCGCCACGAGAAGCGCGCGTATGCCTCGTCAAATAAAAAGATACAATTTTTTGAATGTTTCCACCGTGCGGGTTCGCGCGCGTGCCGCGCACGTGCATGGCGCGTGTGCAACGGCGCGCGTACAACGGTGCGTCCGTCTTTAGCGCTACCGCTCCCTGGACGTACCCTCATGGAATGCTTCCTTCTGGTTGTACCTTCCCGGTGAGCGTCCGAACCGACTTTGGTACTCCTCATTACAATGTGCTTTTCCCCCTTCCTTGGGGGACTGCATTACCTCTAAGGTTTACCCATCATTCGGCATGTCCTCTCCTTTGCGGTTCCAGTAGCTTACCCTGAAATGGTGTGGTATGGCTGAGGGCGGCTCGGCGGTATCACCGTCAGCCCCCCAGCCATACCAGCGTACTGTGTACTTCAGACCTTCTTGGGTACGGCGGTGACCTACAAGGCGTTCCACTGGGAACTCATTAGAGACCTGGGCTGGTATCGTTTCACCACTTTGGTTTAGATGAGCATCGGTACCACTAGGGGTAGGTGTTTCCTCTGAAGGAGCAACCGTAATCCCCGCAGGTGGTACGTAGTCTGGGTCGTCACCCTGTGCGTCATCATTAACCTCGATGGGTGTCCCGTCTTCCCGGGGCTGAGTCCTCAGGGCAACCGCTTGTGGGTCACGCGCGGATTCTCCGCGTTCCTTCCTGGACTGAACCGTCTGAGGTGCAACCGTGATTCGGTCAATAGAGATTGTATTCTCTACACCATCTTGGTTCACCGTTACCGTGTGGTCGGTCGACCGAACTACCTTGAAAGGTCCCGATGATTTCGGAAGAAGCTTAGAATTGATATCTCTATCAATAGCTTCATCATCAGCTTCATCACCCGGTCGTGGTTTAGCTCCTTTCGGAGGGTGGTCAATAAAGACATATTGACCCGACGTAGCCGTTACCACTTGGGTTACCTTACGGTCGTAGTCCTCCTTGTACCGCTTCTGGGATGCTGTGAGCTTGCTCTCAGCATACTTGAGAGCACGTCTCAACCTCAAAAGGGTATTCCGTTTGACCTGTGACGGTGTGAGCGCTCCGGCGGCTTCTTGTCCTAATGGGTCCCCTTCAACAACAATACCTGGTGGGTGTCTTGACAGTATTAGATCGAACGGCGTAGTTTGCGTCGCTCGATGAACCTGAGGGTTATATGCATATGTCAAGGGCTGCACGAGCTCGTCCCAACCAGTTTGGTGTTCTTCCGTATAATGTCGCAGCCTAGATACCAGTGTTCGGTTAAAGCGCTCCACTTGCCCATTCGTTTGCGGATGGTAGGCAGTAGTGAAGTAGTGCTTAATACCCAAGAGGTTACAAACAGCTTCAAAGAACTTCGAAGCTAAGTTCGAACCATTGTCGGTAAGTAGATAAAGCGGTGCACCATACGGGTAGATCCAATTGTTCAAGAACGCCACCGCGAGGGTCGTCGATTTCGTGTCCTTCAAGGGTATCGCTCGCGTGAGCTTCGAGAACCTGTCGGTGATTACGATGATGTACTGATATCCCCTTGTGGTTTTTGGTAATGGGCCCAGAAGGTCTATTGCGACGAACTCGAGAGGACCCGCTGCAGGGAATAACTTCAAGTATTTCCTGTGCTTCCGGAGACCTCCACGGGTACGTACGCAAGATTCACATTGACCTACAAAGGTATATATATCATTAGCCATATGAGGCCAGTAGTACCCTTGCCTCAAGGTGTAGTACATTCTCGTACCTCCAGGGTGTCCTGATAGCCTTGGGTAGTGGGCTAGGTACAGCACCCGAGGGCGCAGCACCTTGGGCACTACCTTCTGAAGGGAACCATCAATAGGAGCTCGCCTCACCAGGAAACCATTTCGGTCGACGTCAAAGTTCGAGTCTTTCATACCTACTTGGTCCATGAGAGAGCGGCAATAAACATCGTTTGCTTGCTCTCTCAGGAATTCCTCGCGGGTAATTGGCATGACGTCTGTTTCCTCGAGGGCGAGTATTTCCCGAGCGATGGCATCACTAAACCACGTATCCTCTTCGGGTAGAGTCCAGTAACCTTCTAAGGTATCACCATCAGGGTTGGTAGAGATGGTAAAGCATGGGATATCATCCTCTACCGGCTCGGTGTCCAAACCATCTGTGGTAATGCGAGACATCGCGTCTGCGACATTGTGCTTGATACCTGGACGGTACTGTACGTCATACTCGAACTCTGAAAGTCGTAACCGCCATCGGGCAAGTCTGCCTGATGCGTCGGCCAGACCCAGTATCCACCGTAGGGCATCATGGTCGGTTCGAAGCGTGAACCTTTCACCATATAGGTAGGGACGGAGCATCAACATGCTCCAGACTACTGCCAGACATTCCTTTTCGGTTGTTGTGTAGTTCTTTTCTGCAGCGTGCAAAGCACGGCTCCAGTACCCTATAGGTAGTTTGTCGCCGTTTTCTTGCTCCTGCATAAGACAACAACCAATTTGGGCGTCCGAAGCGTCAGTATCCAACGTGTATCGTAAACCAGCTTTGGGTAATGCCAAGATGGGAGGTGTCAAGAGCGCATGTTTCAGCGCCTCGAACGCATCCATTTCCTCATTGGTAAGACATTCAAACCTTGTAGGTTGACCTTTCAGCAGCTTCCTGTTGAGGGGAGCCGCTATCTTGGCAAATCCCTTGATAAACCGGCGGTACACATTGCACAAACCTATAAAGGATCGGATTTCCGTCTGGGACGTGGGTGGCTTCGCCTCCTGCACGGCCCGGATATTCCGCGGCGTCACTTCTAACCTCCCAGGGCTGATGATATGACCAAGGTATTCTACCTCTTTGGTGAAGAATTCGCACTTGCGGAGCTTCAACGTTACTCCAGATTCCCTCAAAAGGTTCAAAACTTCCCTAACATGGTGGAAATGTTCCCCTACCGTTCTGGAATATATGATTACATCATCGATGTATACTAGAGCGGTTCTCCACTTCACCTTCGAAAGGATTATATCTAACGCCCTCTGAAAGGTCGCCGGGGCATTTCGCAACCCAAAGGGCATACGCGTAAAACGGAATAACCCAGCGTGGCAAGTAAACGTAGTTTTGTCCTTGTCTTCTTCCCTGATAGGTACCTGCCAATAACCACAATTGGCATCGAGCGTAGTAAAGATCTTGGCGTTGCCCAACGAATCTATACACTCGTCCATTCTAGGTATTGGGTACGAATCCCTAATGGTCATACTATTTATTCAGTCTTCTGTAGTCCACACAGAACCGCATACGGGTATCATTCTTCTTTGTGACGAGAACCACAGGGCTGGCCCAGTCCGCATTTGCTGGTTCTATGACACCTTCACGAAGCATTCTCTCGACCTCATTGAGCTCAACCTCCCGGGCTTTTGGACCTGCACGGTAAGGCTGCTGGTAAATGGGTTTCCAGCCAGGCACCATATCAATACGGTGCTCTGTAGCCTCAATTTGGCCCAACCGGCCCGACCACATGGGTTCAAATTCTTCTAAGAGACTGAGGATCCGGTCTCGGAGAGCCTGGTTCTCCGCACCGATCTGGAATTCCTCTCTCCAATTCCGCACTGGGTCCAGTTCCATAGTCTTTTCCTGATCCCTAACCTTAAAGGTACTGGCGATCTTCTGTTCCATTTTGGTATTTGTCGATAACGGGGGCGCATATGCAGGGTATGGCGCATCCGTTCCTCCCCCTTCCTTAGAGGTGGCGACCTCGCCCAACACATTAGGTGAGACCGTGAAAACCCCTTGTGGTGCCGGCAATGCGATTCCAATAGTGGTATTCTTGGGTAACTTAACAATGTGATTGCTAAAGTTACTCAAGTACACCTTGAAGGTTTGGTTAGGGATGTTGTCAATAATCCCGTTTGCCATCAAGGCGAGATGTCTTTCTGCCAACCTAGGATGGTTCTGTAGCATTACCAATCCTGGAACTGCGCATGAGACATTCACTACCATTTGGGTCATAGCCGGAATTGAAACCAATTTGGTGAGCCGTATCTTGTTTGAAACCGTTTCGGTGGGTATATTGAACCTCGGCTTCTTACGCCAACCATTTTTGGTCTGCGTATTACCCAGTATGGCAATACGACCACCTTGACGGAGAGCGACCGTTCGGTACCCTGGCAAAATTGCCTTGACATGTTTGTCAATAAAGTTGGTCCCGAGGATACAGTCTGTCGCCAGACGATCCACCACAAAGAAATTGAGCTTCACCTTCAAGGTTCCAAGTTGTACCACAGTGGTCAACATTCCTTTAAGGTGCAGTGGGCGCTCGTTAGCGTCCACCAGCGGGTTGATAGTCGAGGCAGGCCGAATGTTCCGCAAGACCGCATCGGGTATGACGCGAGCGTTTAGCACATTCGGACCGGCGCCGGTATCGAGTACACACGCAACGGGGACCTGTAGGTAATTGAGAAAGCTTACTGAAGCATTAACTTTATAGTTATTGTACTTCATTAGACACAACACATTGGGTACATCTGATTCTTCTTTTTCCACCATTAAGGTTTCCCGTTCCGGCATCGACGGGCCTTTCAATTCACGGTTAGGGGTGGCCCCTACGCTAACCGTTCGGTGTTTTCCTGCTCCTCCTGAGCGGGACTGTCCTTCTCCAAGATTGGTGTTTCCTCGACGAGATGAACCTGAGATGGTGATGGTTGAGCTTGTACCCTCTTTCCAGATCCATATAGGTTACGGTGGTTTTGCTGCCTGGCACTGATCAGATGTTCGCGCACCCCTGGGGGTATTTTGTCACATCTGTTCGCCAGATGGTCTGGCGACAAACAGAGCCAGCAAACCAATCCACCTGTCTGGGGATCACGCATTGCCATAGAGGTAGGTCGGGTAGCCGGATAGGTTGGTGCTGTAGCATATGAAGATGCTTGAGAACCACCCGTTGAGGTTTGTTGAGTGCTCGCCGCACTTGGTGGCGACCTTACCGAAGCTGGTGGTACTGTCGACGACCAATTACCAATGGAGGTGGCTCGTGACTGAGCCTGCGGCGCAGTCACGAGATGAACTGCCATTCCTGTTGGTACGCGAATGAGCGAATCTCCCTCTGAGGTAGTGCTTTCTTCTAGCTCCAATACTGACCGTTTCGGTTTATCCTTTGAGGTATGGGACGCCGACGGCTTCTTTCCGTGACGGAGAGTGTCAACTAGTCCCTGGGCATACCGGGCAAGCCCATTATAGTCCACCTTACGGTTGTTCGCCAGGTAATTGCGTACCTGCGAACGGATCGCTTTGTCAACATTGTCGGCAAAGAGCGACTTCAACCTACTAGTGGTAAAGACATTACCGCATCGGGTGGCCAGATTCCAAAGGCCCAACGAGAATTCCATTTCGGTTTGGCTAGAGCGTTGGCGATATGCCTGCACCTCAGCGTAACCTTCCTGGATAACCTCATCGGTAGCGTAAGTTTCCAACATGAAATTAACCACTTCTGGGTACGTCTCTAACATCTCTGTCCCCTCGTCATCAACCGCCAGGGTATTTCCACGGAGCCTGCCTTGCAGCAAGTGGTAAGCTTGACCTTTAAGGTAAAACTGGAATAACCACATGGCAGCGCCTTCGGAAAACCCATTTTGGTCGCATGCAATCTTGAACTTCTGTAGAAACTCAATTACCGCAATGGGATCATCACCTGTGAAGGTAGTATCACCCATCTGGAAGCTGAGCTTCTTATGGTGCTTGGTGATCTTCTGCGCAACCTCTTGGGTGTAAGCAGAGGATCGGTTTCTCAACCGATATGACCTATAATCAACCGCTTTGGTGAACATATCGTTCAGCGGCTGACGCACCTCTAGGGTTGTATCGGTGTCCGAATCCGAGTCGGACGACTCGTACCGTTTCTTCTTACCTTTCCGGTTTCTCTTTGACGACTTCTTCGCCAACCTGTTCGGTCTCTTCTGGCGTCTACCTTTACGGTCATCATCCGACGATGAACCAGTATCGGTATCGGAGCTCGAGGAATCGGGGTCAGAGTCGTAGCCGCGATTCTTTCCCTTTCTCCTCCTCCTTTCTTTACCCTTGCGGTTTCTTCTTCGTCGCCCCTCTTCTGGGTCAGACGAATCGTCCTCAGGTCCACCAGTCTTGGTGTCCTTTCGAACGTTACCTTCAATGGGTGGCAAGTACACGTCTCGAGGGCTCATCTCTATATGGCCCTCTTGACCTTGCCTTAAACCTTGTAGGTACGCACTATCGGCCGGAATTGGCTTGATTGGTGCGGAAGAACAGGCAGGGATCCCTTGTGGTATGCGAGTAACCACATTCACCCCAGGGGTTTTGGCTTCCGCCATTCCTTCAGAAACCCAAAGGTCTTGAACCACTCGGTAGATATGCTCCCGGGCACCCGTTAAGAGGTATGTTTCAACCAATTTAGGTATGCGTTGAGAGAGCTCGTGCACGGCTCGATCAACCACCAAGCGGGTAACGGCGTCCATGTCCATTGAGGTCATAGCTTCATTAACCGTAGCGGTAAAAAGAGCTTTCGCTCGATCTTCCAATTGGGGCCAAAGGTCCTCAACCGTTGTCGGCAAATCCTTGTTAGGTTCAGGAGCCAACGGTGGCTGAGTGCCCGTATCCTTTGAGGTTCCGGCCCGAGGTTGCCGAAGCAACTCCTCGGGATTATCCAGAATGGGTTTAGCGGCCGAAGCCGCAGCAGAACCCTTGTGGCTAGGTGGCGCGCTAGAGCCACGAGTAATCCTTTTAGGTCTTTCCATAGTGACCAATAGTGGTATCCAATTGCTTCGCGAGTATTCCTACGAAACCAAATAGGTGTGTGAACTTCCGGAATCCTTTCGAATGTCTTCTGTTCACCAGTAAAGGTACGACAAAAACCAAGAAACTTCTAAGTCGGGAGACCAAAATGTCGTACAAATACCGATAAGGTGTGGGGTCCGCCTGGTAGAGGGAGCGCGCGAGGGCTCAACCTAAAGGGGAAAAACACACAACCAATATGGTAGTAGGGCACCTGAAACCCGCAGGGGCAAACGGCGGGGCAACTAGTCTAGACCGTGTAGGTGTACGGTAGTAGACGTCGACGCGCGGTAAAACCTGAATAGTAATAGAGTAGCAAGTGACCAAGATGGTATAGTTACTGCCCTAGTGGTGCCTGACTTTACAATACCCGAGGGGGAAGGCGAGGTGCACCACAATATATGCAAGGTGCACCGACGCCGATCTCCCATGCGGGCATGACGTCATCGGCTGTGCCCATGACCTACTGTCATGGGCCAGCAATGCTAAACTATCCTAGACTATAAATTAGAAATTAGAAATTATAAAATACAGAATACCAATTGGGTACAGTATAGCCAGCAAGGCGCACCAGTAGACCCACGTGGCACCAACCCATTGAGGTCTCATTGTACTACAACATCAGAATACTTAACCTCCATTTCACCACAAAAGCCCAAAGTCCTACCGTTATCCATATTGATGACGAAGTGCGTCTCATCAGCATTCTGCACATCGTTTTCATTCAACGAACCATCTTTGAATGCACGTGAAATACGTCCCAGATGATACGCCACTTCTTTGTGAACGAAATCTCTCTTTTCTGGAGATAATAGGTGCTTTCCTGTGTGAGCTCGGCTGACGATTCGGTATCGATCAGTAAAGCTTTGAACCCACCTCCTACTTATGCAACTTGAGATCAGCTTCTCACTTCCAGGATCCACTGCATGTTTGTGATACGAAGTCTTTTGGGACTCCTCGATGAGGGTGATTGCCATTGTCTGCAACGTTCGCCAATTAAATTTCACTCCAAGCTTACGGAGTCTGTCAAACTCTGAGAGCATATCTGCATGCAAGTCACTCACCCACTTTCTCGGCTTTCTCCCTCTCCCACTGCGTGCTTTTAAATTAACACGCTTGAGGCCAATGTATGTGCTTCGAGTAATTGATGTTGTTGATCCTCTCATTTGGGAAAGACCTGTTTCGTCTACGTACTGGAATCTGTCGCGCCAAATGCGACTGGCCTTCATAAGATTTGCTTTGTGGCTGCCTCGAAATAAGGAAGGAAACTGCAAGACTGCTTTTGATTTGATGTGTTTAGGACCATGCGCATTATCGTACTTCACCATCCATGCGGCAATTTTAGAGCGGTCTGCAATAGGCAGCACTTGATTCAGATTACGCTTTTTTTGTTGAGAGGGTGGAGTTGTTTGAGTCGCGTTGGGATCAGTTGTTGGCAATGATTGTGACAGTGGTGGATCTGCGGATTGGATTGACGACAAGCGGGCAGCCGCTGCGCGCTGAAACGCAGCGACAATCGGCGATGCTGACGTTGGAACCACCATCGTGTTGATGTCGGGGATCTTCTGGTGGACTCTGGAATGGGTAGGAACAAGTTGTTTGCAATCCAAATGGATTTCCCGCGCAAACTATGTTCCTGTTACCCACACTAATTAAAACACGAAGCTTTGGTCCTTGCACCATGAATAGTGTGGGCCACATCACATCCAGTACCACACTATTTATTCACCCACTGTATTTGCAGTCACTGGGTGTAGTGCCAAAACGGTTAGCCCTCTTCACCACTTCACCCCCTTGTCGGGTACGAACTATTCCATGACAAATTTTAATCAAAAATCCACATTGGTCCAGCAATGCTCTCAAAAAGTATTCACAAATGAGCGAAAAAATGGCTTAGTAAGCGTTTCATAGAAATCTTGGAATTTTCTTCTTTGAATTGCTGGTCCTCCTGTATCGGGCTTAAAACGAAATGTCAAATCCCACGATGCGTATCTTCCGACTTGTTTAGGGTTCATCTACGCGGCCTTTCATCGTTGTCAGCAAATGCCAGAAAAGCATTCATCACAGGAACCTAGCTCGTCAACGCATTCGACCCCATTGCAGTTGCGCTTAACTTTTTGATGCCCTCATCACTGGTATCAGTAGCCTGCATTTCCGCTCTAACGTCGTTGCATTATCGCCTTTTCTGAAATTGTTACAACCGCTGCTTTTCCAGCTATTGCCTTACACCCCCTTTGTACCCATGTCTCATTTCTCTGCAACAAAGTTGCAATACATACGGCGGTCCACAATGAATCTGCACGGCGTTGAAAAACGCTGCTGCTATGTGCCTAAACAAAGCTTTAGTCTTATTCCACTTTGACCAACTGATTTCAACTGCGGTGTATGGCCGTTGTCATTACTGAAGAACGGTTGCCTGCTCATTCTTCTCACACTATAAAGGAGAAGCTTGAGTTCACTCTCATCTTCAAAGAACAGCAACAAATCCCAATCTACATCAACTCCAAGATGATCCAGACATTGTTTGCGTTTATCCTTCTGGCATGCACCGCCTCTGCCTCAACATGCCCAGTCAACCTTCCGTTCTCATCGTCAATCACAGGTCGTTCTCGCCGTATGGCGAGACCTTGCGGTCCATCGCGCTTCGTGGCTCATTCGAAAGCTAAGATAAGTAACACTGAAATCCGGTACATTCCTTTCCAGGAGAATTTCAACCATGGTAATGTGAATCCAGGATATGTGTGCAAGCAGCAATTCATCGTCAGAATGGGGAAATGGGCGCCACTGTTAATAGAGCTCCCTCGTTTTGTGATCCCGTCGGACGTGGACCGTAACAGCAATTACTGTGAACGAGAGCAAGCGAAGCAGCAGATTTTGTCGAGGCCTAATGGAAACAGCCGGGACAAGTTCATTGAGGGAATGAATACTACCATCCAGGGCCTTGTGTTCCTTCGAGATCACGAGTGTCGCGAGAATCCCCCAAATCCGTCCTCGCCAATGCCGCCCTTCCTTTTTCTTATATACTGAAGAACATCTACATGGCTGGTTGGAGGGACCGATAGCTTATTTGCTCAGCGTGGCTTATAACTTTGGATTGTGCTTGAACATCTAACTGTTTCCGATGAACTTCCACCGTTGCGAACGACCAAGATCGCAATTTCCAGACTGAAACGAATCGTCTTCGCTAAGCCGCCAAGTCAATACTACATCTTGGTCCCCATTTTTAGTTACTTGAAAGGAGGCCTCAAATAGTAAATGAGAAAATGGGAAGATATTTGCATTCCAGTGTTCTTGGACCTGAGTTTGTCGTCTACAATACACCGATTTTTCCCCCCACTTGAGGAAAAATATCGATATCTTCCCTCACTCCAGGGAAATCATTCCCGGAGAACCAGGCGACAAGACTCATGAGCTCTCAGAGAGCTCATTTTCGAATGCTCGTCTCCTTTTATAGTAGGTACCACGCGTAGTAGCACGGTCTAGATTGCCACCCAACGGACCCTTTAGAAAAGCCTCCTCCGTTCTCTCCACACTCGGTACGAGTGAAACCTCCATCGCATTGCTCTGCGAAAACGTGAACTCGTCTCGAGGTCTATCAGCGACATCGTGTCCAATCTATTGCAGCTTCACGACCCTCAGCACATCATCTCGATTTATGGTTACAGAGCACCTACCATGCTCTTATATTTGCGGCTTGCCTAGCCATGGCAAGAGATGATGCATACCAGTCATTCCCATTATTTTTCGTAACGAAATGGAAAAAACTGAACAACCTTCTCACTCCGTTGGAATGTTCTTCCCTTTTTCTCCGCTAAAGTGTTTACTGTCCTTCACCGTCGCTGCGGCAATGATGGTAGATGTGTCAGTGTTCACTTCTGTTGGGGGCCGCAAACGGCGACTGAGTCGGACAGCACCAATATGCTCAAAAGTGCCCAAGCCCCCGTTCTCGTTCATATCTTCTATTTCCCATTCCAGAAACCCCTTGCGATTTTTTGCCCCAATTCAATCGGGTACAGTGTCACGCATTCGTGCACGACGAACACCGTAGTGCTATCAACGAGTGTGTCTGCAAATGTTTTGTTACCAGAGCCAACGACAGTGACAACCAATATGTGTTCCAATACGTGTTTCAAAACTGCCTGTGGGTACCGAGACAGGGCTGTCTCGCATGTCGTGCTGAAGCCAGACAGCAAAGAGCACGGCGGAAACAGAGCGTCAAGCTCCAAGCTGCACACAGTACTACAAGCCGTGCGACGTGCTACAAGCAGGACGCCAGGCTTCAAGCCACGCTTCGTGGCTGTGAGGGCTTACAACCACCGTAACAGACACTGAAGAGAATGCGCTGAGCTTGAAGTAGTCGTTTGTGTCACTGTCGAACACGACTCCCTAGCAACGTACGTTTTGCAGAACCGTTCGCAGGTCTCTTTAAAAAGCACGCGGACATATTCGTAAACTAGAGATACGCTGGCAGGCGTCTGATTGAACTTCCTCTTCCCCCCTCCTCTTGTCCTGAACACTACACTTTTTCCAATCGACCACCCAACTTTTTTCTCAATGTCTCAACCCAATGGAGAACGACTCTTCGACAGTCATGAGCGCACTGCTCAAGCGCCAGGAAACCAAGATGAAGAGCCTTTTTGCCTCGTTCTGAAAGGCAGAGGAAGAATTCTACGAGCTGGCATCAGTTTATTACGAAGAATTGGATGCCAGGAGGAAGAAGGAGTTTGAGGAGCGTCTCAAGGCTGTGGAACTCGAAAGGGAAAGCATCATGCGACACATTGAGATGGCAAAAAAGAGAATAGAAATAACTTTGTCGATCCTGTCAACAACTACTGCCAGCATGAATGCAAACCACTGGAATAGAAGCAGCCGATCGTCGAGATATCACATATCAAAGAAGAGAAACGGTTTTTACGAGTTGACCTGCACATCTTAACTTCCCACAGAAGTTGAGAGCGCTTATAACAACATAGCAACGAACATAGCTATCGAGAGAGTCACATATGTGCTCACGTGAGAAAAGCACATATGTGCTCTCGTAAACAAATACAAAATACAAATACGAACAAAAAGCACGAGAGGCATATACAGGTGTAAAACAATGCATAGCTGTAACACCTCCCCTCGAACTGCCAAGGAGCAACCAAGAGAGCCCCTCGATGTCTGACAAACGAGTCCCCAATCAAAGATTTAGTAAATATATCAGCGTGGTTAGCTGCAGAACAAACATGAGCCAAAGAGACTACGCCAGCTTTCACAGCGTCTAAAAGGTGATGATATCGTAAATCAATGTGTTTTACTGGAGGAAGTCCAAGGGAGTCCTGCAACCAAGACATTTCCCCAATGTTGTCCTGAAAGGCAGTAACAGGTATCTGTAAAGGAAAACAAAGATCCTGAAAAAAAATTACGAATCCAGGTGACATCCTTAATACATTCAAAAGGCGCGTAAAACTGTGCTTCAGCAGCGGAGAGAGTCGTTGACCTTTGGAGCTTAGAGCGCCAAGTAATGCGTACAAAGGCAAACTTAACGTAGGAACCTCCCTCAAGCGGCGGTTATCTAGGTCTCTACCCCAATCGGTATCACTCCAAGCTTTGATAGTCCATTCGCAAAAGTTTAACACTTTCAAACCGAAATCAACAGTACCTTTCTCTAGGAAAAAAAAATTTTATAAATGGCGCACTACGGTTTGCAAAAAGTAACAAATGGCGTAGAAAAATTTTGTTTTTATTGAAGAGATGGCGTATAAACTCCATGCTTTACGCCATTTCAACGCCATTTATGGCATGATCTAGAAAAAGATTTACGCCATTTTTGACACTTTCTATAAATGGCGTACAAATATGTAACAAAACTTAATACCTCGAATACGAGTGCTGAAAACTTATTCACTGTTTGTACGCTATTTATGAAAATTGTCAAAAATGGCCTAAATCCTTTTCTAGATCATGCCATAAATGGCGGTGAAATGGCGTAAAGCATGGAATTTATACGCCATCTCTACAATAAAAACAAAAGTTTTCTACGCCATTTGTTACTTTTTGCAAAACGTAGTGCGCCATTTATATAAAGTTTTTCCTAGGGTTTGAGATATAGGATTAAGTGTTTCATGCAGCGCCAGTGACAAGGTAGCGGTGGGGCAGTAAACTTTCCAAGCATAGACCCAGCAGTGCCGATTTCGGGTCTAGTACGCGTACTCAAGTACAACAGAGATCCAAGAACCTGACGGTAGGGAACTGACTGCATCGCAAACGACCCCTCTTTTGTTTGTACGCGACGAACATCATTAAGACAGTGATCGAAAAAGAGGGGGTGTAAAGCCTGGATTTCATCCTGCATGTTGGTCATGTTGATAATGCTCTGGATCAGAGGCTGCTGATGAAGGATTACTGAATCTGCAGTCTCTGGAATCGAAACCACAAGGTAAAGATCAGTACAACCAAGATCAGAAATGTCTTACTTTTCTTGAATCTTTCGTTTTGCCCATTGAATGAGAAATGGAAGACGAAAGAAACTGAGGTCATCAACATATGCCACGATAACCAACATATCTTCGGCGTCGCGATACAGGTAAACACACGGAGCAGATTGAAACTTCACAAATCTCAAGGACGCAAGGAAACTAGAAAAAAGTTCGTACCAAAGCCTAGGAGCTTCACGTGTACCGTTGAAAGATTTGATTAGTTTGACAACACGCCCATTAACTTCCGGAACACCAGGAATTTTCGGAAGAACAATTCACACCGAGTAATGCAACGCGTTTGGCGGGAAAAGCGAAACAGCAGCGAAGATGTTCGGGATCTTCCTCTCGGGGAGGTAGCACAGCGAACGGAGCACTCCGGGAACGACACGACTAGCCGGGTGTACACCTAGGTCAAACCGTCAGGAAGAGCGTCGGAGTGTACAGTGCGGCCTGAGTACAATTTACGGACACGTGCGAAGAGCGGTCTCAAGACTGAGCCTTGTAAGAGTGGAACGGCGACGACAAGATGTCGGACGGCGAGCTACGTGAGAGTGGGCAGTAGAATAAACCTAAAAAGAGGCAAAGGGGTCCACAAGAGTGGGGATAGGTGCGTAAAAAACAAACAAAACCCAATACTGGGGCGAATATACGACAGTAGTCGAGACGACACACACTGGCAGTAGTAATACTCTAAGCGACACAAAGGTGGGTAACTATACTTGAACAACGCGGTCGTCACTCCACCTGGAGGTGAACAGTCCGCGAAGCCGTGAAAGTTAGAGCCAGGAAGCCCTTGCTTGACAAGGGTGGTTTACTGAAGGAGCATAGCTCAACCTACTAAGTAGTGAGCTCGGCGCGGCCCCTGACAGTGGGCGCGTCGGCAAAATAAAGTATCAAATATATCTAGTAAATACAGCAATGTTGGTGGCATCGCCTCCTGGGTATCCGTGCAACACGTGTTCCCGCCACGCCCACTGGGCTGTAGCTCAGGCCGCGCATCCCACGTGTACAACCTCAAAAACCGTCTCAGCGCAACACCCCGCCAGCGGCGGTACAGCTCATATATCCACTCTACGCATCAATGCCAAAAATTCACAAAGTCCTCAAAATCTCCTTTTAAGAGTGTTTTTCTTCATATCCCCCTCCTTAAGAGCGAAAAAAACTCCGCGATGGCGGGTCGAGCTCCGAAAGTCGGGGGTAAAAGCGCAATCACGAGTACCTCGGATGCCTTCTCGCCTTGCTAAGACCAACGCGCACAACTTCTCAACACTCCACTCGCTCTTGCGACGACCTCTACTGTTCCCAACAGCTCTCCTCTCGCTCTCGAGCTCCATCGAATCAACCCCCCTCTGACTCCTCGGGTTCCACGCTCAATGAGGGGTCAGCAACCTAACTAGGGATTCTTCACATGTTTCCGGTCAGCTCCTCTTCCGCAGAGCGGCAACGCCTCGGGCGCATCTCAGTCGAACAACGCCGGCGGCGGAAACATTCACCCTGTTGGACAGGTCCCTCAGGGGCATGTCATGCAAGCGATGCCGTGGCCGACCTACGACCAACTGGTCGGGGAGAACCCGCGTCTCAACGCGGCGGCCTTCCGGAACGCTCCGTGGTTCCACCCAACAGCCGTTTTTAACGAGACACTCATCGCGTCATATGTCGACGGAAATGATCGCCTTCTCGGTAACCTACCGTGGATTGTCACCACCTCGTGGGATTGGTGACGACGCATTGCCGTTCCGCCCAACGCGGTGCTGAGGCGCTCGGGCGAATCGCTGGCTTCCGCTGAGGCGGCATTGATCCGTCTTGGATATGCACGGCAAGGGCGCGCGAACTTCGAGTTCCCAATCCCTGATACCATCAGCTTCGATCCCCGGTTGTACCGTACGCAAGGCGAGATTTCGTACTGCGACCGCCTGGCGGGAATCGAAACATACTCTTGGCGAGGAATACCTACTGTACGCCAAGCGGCGGTGTGTCGGATCTATCCCATCCTCCGAGCGGGGTTCCGATATCTTCGCAGGGAATTGTAGAGCAATTGACCTCGGCAGGGACTGAGGGGGATGCCACTCATATACCCGTTGTTATTTTCGGCTGAACTTCCTACTATTATGAAGTCTACTGGCCTATTTGGCCCGCATTAGGGATCGGTCTATGAAGGGTAGGATTAGCGTGACACGTGTGTGCCCGCGCCCGATTACCGGATGCGCCGTTGCAAGAGTGCCACGGAGATACACGTGGGTAGTGATGGCCGGCGTGCCGGGTACTTAGATATTTTAGTGATATATGTCAGCCGTATATAAATGGCGGCACTTGCCGCCACTGTACGGGAAGTAAAACTCAACGAGGCTTTGGCTCTAGCTTGAGTTTCGCTTGCGCACAGTCTTCTGCCCCATTCCCGGGGAATACCGCCGCTTATCCGGACAAGTTATCCACCTCCGTCACCGAGAAGTACCGATCCGTCGTTACGGCCTTTTATTTATCATTCTTTCGTACACTCTTTCTGTTTTCCAGTTTTACGGCTTCGTTACACTTCGCCCTGTTGTACAGGTTTGCTCTTTTTGTTTCGGGATTATTCCCGCTCTCACGAGTCTGTGCTCCGCAGTGCGGCTCATTTTGCGTCCTTCTATCTCGCCCCCTTTGCTACGGGATTCGCCACACCCAGTGGAATCCATCCTTTTGGCACCCCGATTGCCACCCCCAACCTCCGTCTGTAAGTCAGGACGAGGCCACCCGGAGTTACGCCCGGCACGTGTCGGCTTCATCGGAAGGTTCTGCCACTGCTCTGCCACAATAAGGAGCAAGGCTGAACACCTTGGGTGCGTAGCCGCTGGCGCGGTTTGTGTTCTTTCTTCCCGTTCCCGGCTTTGCCCCACAGGAATCCCCTTTGCGGTGGTTGCAGAACTTCATCCGCGATGAGCGGCGCGCACGTTCCCGATTCGGGTTTCTCGTCCCGTATCAGAATACAGAGATTATTCGCATCGGCCATAGCCACCGGCTGAGCCGTTACGTTCCCATTCCGACATGGTGGGCCACAGTTGAAGTATGCCGGGGGTGCTACGTTGAGCTCCCCCTGTCATCTCCTACCTCGGCTCCTACCTCATCGAGGAGCCGTATTCCGGACTGTGGTCCGTGGTGCTCACCGAATGGGCAGTCCGCAAAGCGGCCTTTCTTTTATGGGAGGCTTACGAGCAGTATCGACTATGGTATATCCCGCCGCGCCTGCGCGCGGTCATCCGAGAACTTGACCTACCAATCCCTCTTGGATGTGAAAACAGCGCCGAAAAAGTTCGTGGTTTGCTCGATGTGATCGACCTTGTGGATTGGGCTAGTGTGCCCTTCGCTCAAAGCGGACGTGGCCATGAGGATGGGGTTTTGGCGGGTCTCCGGGACGACGTACGCGATTGGCGAATGACTTCATCCTCTTTAACCCATGGGAGGTGCAAGAGATAACCACTACTGAGGCGGCAGCGCTCCGGATGGCTCCGAGATATATCCCTTACGGGCATCTAGTTGGCTTTGTCGACGCGGACGACTTCTACCACGCCTACGGTGGTGACGAAGACCCGATGATGGACGACGACCCCGACATTGAGTCGAATGACGAGGTCATGGAGATCCACCCTTCCGTTACGGCGGCGAAAAACGGGCCGAACGACGCGGCGGTGCCGGTGACGAACCACACGGCTGCGCCGAACCCTTTAGGGGTGGCTGCCGTTGTGGCAACTCTACCGGACGAACCGGAAGTGATCGAGGTACCGGTGGCTCCCTCAGGTGGGGGGGCTAATGAAGCCGCGGTCATCGCGCAGTTCCTCCGCAGAGTGGGCTTGTCCGTGAATGTCGCGAGTGGCAACCTCGACGTGATGCGAGACGCCCTTGGGGCACTCCTTGCTGGGGCACTCCTTGCTGGCGGATTCAATCCTTGTAATGGGGAAAGCGGCGACAGTGCTCCGGGTAGCTCCAACCAGGGAGCTGACCTCATGATTCCCGATAAGCGGTGTTGTCGTAGGGATTAGCCTTGCTGGCCAATAAACCTACTTCCGTCTAAGACGTATTGTTTCATTTCAAAAGTGTTCCTTCCTCTTCTTGTTTCCAGTTCTCCTGCTCTGCGTCAACTTCCTTCGCTTCGGGGCGCACTATCCCACTTGGGCGTTGTCGATCTTAGCCGGGAGTTCCGTGAGAGTACGCCGATGGTACTGCACTACTTTAGATCGTGAGAGATGCTCAATTGGCTCGTCCGAGTCAGCCTCGGGTGGAAAGCCGTACCAACGGACGAGATACTGTGTGTACCCGATCGGGTGGTAAGAATGCTCCACGATGTGGTCAACTATAAACTTCTTTCAGAAGACTTTCCGGCCTTGCCGTGTTGTCACGACATCAGTGGGCGGCTGAGAGGCCTCTCTATCGACGGTGGGTGCGTTCCGGTGATACCGAGTGGTGTCCCCAGTCTCGCTCGCGCAGTGGTTTCCCACGGTTCGGTCAACGGTCAAGCGCCTCGCGGTGCCGTGAATCACGTTCCCGCGTGTCGTTGTAGCTCCTTTCTCTGCGGGGTTTCTTCGTGGGCGTACCGCGAGCTTACATGGTGGCGGCCGTTCCGACGGTGGTGGCGTATCCAGCTGACGCGGCAAAGTTAGCCGTTGGCGAGCTTCGACCGGCTTCGCCATGCGTGCACGTGACGATGGCAACGGTTGGCTGTGAGTGCCCTGCGCCGTGGCTTGTTCTACCTCCCTGTCTACAGGAGTTGGCGCAGTAACTTGCGAGCTCGGGCCCCCGGTTGAACGTTCATGTTGCACAAATGTGCTCCATTTGACACGGGTGGGGCTCCCCTGCGGTACATCTGGCAACGTATCCACGGTTTGGCCCGCCTCGGGTGCGGTTGCCGCTTGCGTTGCTGATGTAACTTCTCCGTCCTGGACGTGCGAGCTCACCTGCGCCTCGGGCGGTGTGCCCGTATCGTGCGCGGGGCTCCGGTGCCCTGGTGCCTTACACGGTGTAGACAACGGCTTCGCCTGCATGGACTGAATGTACTTGGTGCTGTTCCGCGTTGCAGGGACGTCAACCGACGAGTCCGCTGCGGCGTGTTCAGGGGGTGGCAACTTCGGTATACCGGGGGCCCAGGAGAGGTTCTTTGGTACAGTTGTCCTGTCATTATCCCGTGTAGCACGTGGTGCAGCACGCGAAGGCGCGGAATTATCCATGCGATGGCGATGAGATGGCTCCTCCCCTTCCTTAAATAGAGCGGTATGGGGTGGCGTTGACGACGCGCCGAGAGTGCGACTGATTACGTCGCGAGGGGGGGACTAACTCAACTTAGGACAAAAACGGTCAGAATCCGATAGAATCGGCAGGCCAGAGAGTCCCCTGTTCGAGTGCCGCAACTCTGACGGGCGAAGCAAACCAGTGTGGCCTGTGGGTTCTGTCTCTACTGTAGCGGTCGAGGGCTCACCAGTACCCTGGGCATCCGTCGGCGGGGGTGCAAACACCACGCGGTCGCGGGAGATGCGTTCATGATTTTGATCCACCTCAACAACGACAGTGTCGGGTTCAACCGCAATCGTCATGAACGGTCCGTCCGCGACGGGTGAGAGTTTGTGGCGCTTCTCCTTGCCTGGGTTCCAGTAATGTTTACGGATGAAAACATAATCTCCTGCTTTAAAATTCGGCGGGTTCCTTGGTGCTCGCGTGTCGAAATCACGCATATAAGCGGCTTTTGAGCGCGCCATTGACTGTCGTGCGGCGGGGACCAGCTGTGAGAGCCATGTCTTCCAGTTGTCACGGTATCTCTTTTTAGATGGAAACTGATCCAGCGTAGGCTGTGTTTCGAGTGCCACAGGTGGTGGAGTACGAGAAAGAACTAGTTCAAATGGAGTAAGCCCCGTTGTACGGTGTACCTGATTATTATACGTGTCGTACAAATACCGATAAGGTGTGGGGTCCGCCTGGTAGAGGGAGCGCGCGAGGGCTCAACCTAAAGGGGAAAAACACACAACCAATATGGTAGTAGGGCACCTGAAACCCGCAGGGGCAAACGGCGGGGCAACTAGTCTAGACCGTGTAGGTGTACGGTAGTAGACGTCGACGCGCGGTAAAACCTGAATAGTAATAGAGTAGCAAGTGACCAAGATGGTATAGTTACTGCCCTAGTGGTGCCTGACTTTACAATACCCGAGGGGGAAGGCGAGGTGCACCACAATATATACAAGGTGCACCGACGCCGATCTCCCATGCGGGCATGACGTCATCGGCTGTGCCCATGACCTACTGTCATGGGCCAGCAATGCTAAACTATCCTAGACTATAAATTAGAAATTAGAAATTATAAAATACAGAATACCAATTGGGTACAGTGCAGCCAGCAAGGCGCACCAGTAGGCCCACGTGGCACCAACCCATTGAGGTCTCATTGTACTACAGACCCCCTTCCTACCCTGAGCCACGCCCTCGTGGCTCCTAGATCCTTTCACCAAGTCGGTTGCATCGTCGTACCAATTTGGTCCCTGTCGCAGCCTTCGTGCCATCTCACGCCGTGCGTCGCGTCGGTTCGGCATCACCGAACGCACTCTGTTCACCACCTTGGTCATCACCGATTGCGGCTCTATCCACCTCTTTGGTTATCACCGACAGCGGCCTATTCATCCCCATTTGTGGTTTAGGCGCGACGCGCGCCCATTGCATACCTCCAAGGTTCTGCCTTTTTGGCTGCCCGGCTTGGACCCTTTTACCGTGTCCGTATACCCAGTGGGGGTGGCGGGTTGCGCCTTCGAGCTCGTGTGGGCACTGTACCGTGAAGGATTTTGGCGCCCACTTGGTTGCGGCGTGTTTCTCTGTCCCTTCGAGGTTCGAGTACCAACCCTTCGAGGCATTGCCGCTGATTCCATCGAGGTTGTTCCACCGTTATCCCTTCTGGTTACCTTCGCACCCCTTTGCGGTTTGTCTACGCGGGCTCGCGCCACCGTGGCTTTTCGTCCGACCGACAAGGTTGAATCCGTTTATGGTGACCCCCCGATCCTTATTTGAACCACATGGGTAGCCCTGGTACCAGCGTGCGGGCTCGCACCCGTAGCGGTACACGGCGATTGTCGGTTCCCCATGTTGGTCAATCGGACGCGGTAACCTCAAGGGACGGCGCGCCATCGGCGACCAATGCCGATGCCTTAATGGTTGAACCAGCATGGGGCCCCGAACGGGTGGAGGTTTTGAGCATCAGCTCTAGTGACTCACCCATTGTGGATAAAAAGCCGATTCGCTTCACCCCTGCGGTCGAATGCTCGCCGTCTCAACCACTCCCTCGCGGTACTCATCACACCATGTCGGGTGCCGGTCCCTCGCGCGGCCGCGGAAGCGGCATTGCCAAGTCTGGTTCTCGGGGTGCTGCTTTGTACCATTCCCGCATCCAAACTGGTTTTCGGAGCCAGCCGGTTCCGTCTTCCTCAAATCAACCTCAAGGGATTCACGAAGGGATCCGGGACCCGTATGGTCCGGAGCCCGAGATTCCTCGTGGTATTTCCTATTATGGTTTGGAGCCGTTCACCACGGCCGACTGGAACGTGTCCCAACATGGTACCTTCGGGGTCGATCCGAGAATGGTGTCGCAAGCGACGCTGTACCGTCGGAACTGGCCAGTGGCGCCGGGGAACACATCGCTTCCCGGCGTCTTGCGCCGTCCGACTTTGGATACCTACTTGGGTTTGTTTCGTTGGGATTGCGAGCGTCTCCGCTCCGTCCCCCAAACGCTCCACCGTCGGGATAAGGAATCTCAACCTCGTCAGGGTCGGGTGGAGTGCTATGACAGCCGCCAGCGACACACACCAATGAGGTATTTCATCCCCCCGCTTTATCCCAGCGATCTGCCGTATGTTCGTATTGAACCGGAGCTCCATTATTACCGACGTCTAGTTGTGAAGATCTGTCAGTACGACTCCCTTCCGCAGCAGTACCTTCCGGCTTCACCACATTTGGTTTGCTTCGATAGGCCTTACAATACCATCCATTGGGCTAACCGTCGTAGGTGGGGGGTGGATGCTGCCACCGAGGCTCGCATTCGCACCCGGTCCAGCTTCAACCGCGTCATGCATGGGTTCCATAATGTGGAGTTTTTCTCACAACCTAATAAGGGAAGAACCTCTTGGTATGTGGCCCGACCTGAATGGTGGAATGCCTATGAGGTACCGATGTCGCTTAGCGTCCCAACCCCACCGGTATTGGCTTACTTCGGGAGCTACATCACCCGTAACCACGATCGGTATTACCTCATTTGGTCGATTGCCCTCGCGGAATGGGCCGTATTGGTGGCCATCTTGGCTCTGCAGGCTGCCCGTGACGGTATTGACTGGGATTGTCGTTCTCGAGAAGCCGAGATTTACCGTGACGGTGTGCAACCTCCTGGTCGTATGTTCTTCATTCCCCCGAGGGTCATTCGCGACATTCGTCTATTTGGAATCGGAACCATTGTGGCAGGTACGGACTACTCTATCGAGCAGCTGGAATCGTTGCTTACCCAAGTGGAGAGTTTCCCGTGGGGAGCCAAGCAGGGGTGGGAGGTTTTCGATCCGGTGTCCTGGAAGGTTGTATCCCGCGCGGAGCAGCGCTATCCCGGGGCTCCGACCGATCAGGGACCTCCAGGGAGTCCCGAGCCATTCCCAACCGTGGTGGAATCGCCAGCAGCTACCCCTGTGGTCACTTCAGCGCCTACTCCCGCTCCAGAGGGACGCAATACGCCTGCCCATACTGGTGCCACTCCTCTTCTCCCTAGTACCACACGGGTTGATGGGCCTCCGCGGGCTATCCTCGGGGGTGTCATGGCTGCGGCTGCGGCGCCTGTCCCCTCTCAGGTGGACTCCCAGGCCATTTCAGGTTTAATGGCTCGGGTCCGCCAAGCCTGTGTGGTGAACTTCCAGCGGGCGGGTCCTACCTCTGTGGTCGAAGCTCTTACCCTTCTGGAAAGCATCCTGCCTCGTCATGCACAGTACATGCGATCCTTTTCCCAAATTGGTGAGTTCCGGAACCGGTTTCAGGTCGAGCTCTACCAGATGGCTACCAACCAGGTGGCAGGCCTAGCGACGGCCATGGGCCCGACGCCTACAAACCCTTTGGAGGATCCCCTATTTGGTGCTAGCCTGAACCCCGGCCTTCTAGCCGCTACGCAGGCTCCTCTCCACATCGGGTCGTCGGCACCTCCGTCGGTTGCGCAGGCGAGCGCGCCACCTCCGATGGGTGCCGACGTGATGCCAGGCGTCAGCGTGCCTGCTAGTACCCCCGTGGGTCATGGTAGCGCGCCCAGCCAGGCTCCAGGCCAGGCTCACCTCTTCCAGCCTTGGCCGGGAGCCCATCAGAACACCACTCCGGGTCGGGGATCCTCAGCTGGAGGCTCCTCGGGGCCTCACTTTGCCACTAACCCATCAGGTTGATTGTCGTAACCACTTCTGCATCCCTGTTGGTATTGCTCTTTCAGTAAAGTTAAAAGTTATGTGTTTCCATGTTAGGTTCCAATTTCCATCGAGGGGCATTGCGAGGCGGAAACGCGAAAACAGCTCCCCTCCCCCTTCCTTAGACCAGCGTACCACGGTGGGTGAAGCGTAGTTCCTTGTAGGTAAATTGGTTCCATCTGGAGCCACATTTGCGTGCTCGTAGTATGGATTCACCATGATGGTACGACGCTTCGCCTCCGCGCGGGGCAGCGAGCGGTTTGGCCTCCCCGTGAGGTGAGGTGACGTGCCACGCGCTTGCGCGCGGTGGCCAGCAATGTACCTGGATTGGTCTGCATGGCCTCTCACCATGCATGGGCGCACGTGCGGTGTTTCACCCTGGAGGTTACTTGCAAGGCGAATCAAAATATTTGACCGGAAAATTACCCCTCCATATGGTAGTGAAAACGCAGAAAACCCTTTTGGTCTGTATCTCGAGAACCAAGGGGTTTCAGAGGCTGGGAATGGCCGATTCGGGAGCGCGGCACGGTCAAAATACTTAGATTTTTTTGACCATGCCGTTGCTCGCTCCCTACACACAATAGTGTAAACCGAATCGGTTACTCCGCACGGCGCGCCACGAGAAGCGCGCGTATGCCTCGTCAATTAAAAAGATACAATTTTTTGAATGTTTCCACCGTGCGGGTTCGCGCGCGTGCCGCGCACGTGCATGGCGCGTGTGCAACGGCGCGCGTACAACGGTGCGTCCGTCTTTAGCGCTACCGCTCCTTGGACGTACCCTCATGGAATGCTTCCTTCTGGTTGTACCTTCCCGGTGAGCGTCCGAACCGACTTTGGTACTCCTCATTACAATGTGCTTTTCCCCCTTCCTTGGGGGACTGCATTACCTCTAAGGTTTACCCATCATTCGGCATGTCCTCTCCTTTGCGGTTCCAGTAGCTTACCCTGAAATGGTGTGGTATGGCTGAGGGCGGCTCGGCGGTATCACCGTCAGCCCCCCAGCCATACCAGCGTACTGTGTACTTCAGACCTTCTTGGGTACGGCGGTGACCTACAAGGCGTTCCACTGGGAACTCATTAGAGACCTGGGCTGGTATCGTTTCACCACTTTGGTTTAGATGAGCATCGGTACCACTAGGGGTAGGTGTTTCCTCTGAAGGAGCAACCGTAATCCCCGCAGGTGGTACGTAGTCTGGGTCGTCACCCTGTGCGTCATCATTAACCTCGATGGGTGTCCCGTCTTCCCGGGGCTGAGTCCTCAGGGCAACCGCTTGTGGGTCACGCGCGGATTCTCCGCGTTCCTTCCTGGACTGAACCGTCTGAGGTGCAACCGTGATTCGGTCAATAGAGATTGTATTCTCTACACCATCTTGGTTCACCGTTACCGTGTGGTCGGTCGACCGAACTACCTTGAAAGGTCCCGATGATTTCGGAAGAAGCTTAGAATTGATATCTCTATCAATAGCTTCATCATCAGCTTCATCACCCGGTCGTGGTTTAGCTCCTTTCGGAGGGTGGTCAATAAAGACATATTGACCCGGCGTAGCCGTTACCACTTGGGTTACCTTACGGTCGTAGTCCTCCTTGTACCTCTTCTGGGATGCTGTGAGCTTGCTCTCAGCATACTTGAGAGCACGTCTCAACCTCAAAAGGGTATTCCGTTTGACCTGTGACGGTGTGAGCGCTCCGGCGGCTTCTTGTCCTAATGGGTCCCCTTCAACAACAATACCTGGTGGGTGTCTTGACAGTATTAGATCGAACGGCGTAGTTTGCGTCGCTCGATGAACCTGAAGGTTATATGCATATGTCAAGGGCTGCACGAGCTCGTCCCAACCAGTTTGGTGTTCTTCCGTATAATGTCGCAGCCTAGATACCAGTGTTCGGTTAAAGCGCTCCACTTGCCCATTCGTTTGCGGATGGTAGGCAGTAGTGAAGTAGTGCTTAATACCCAAGAGGTTACAAACAGCTTCAAAGAACTTCGAAGCTAAGTTCGAACCATTGTCGGTAAGTAGATAAAGCGGTGCACCATACGGGTAGATCCAATTGTTCAAGAACGCCACCGCGAGGGTCGTCGATTTCGTGTCCTTCAAGGGTATCGCTCGCGTGAGCTTCGAGAACCTGTCGGTGATTACGATGATGTACTGATATCCCCTTGTGGTTTTTGGTAATGGACCCAGAAGGTCTATTGCGACGAACTCGAGAGGACCCCGCTGCAGGGAATAACTTCAAGTATTTCCTGTGCTTCCGGAGACCTCCACGGGTACGTACGCAAGATTCACATTGACCTACAAAGGTATATATATCATTAGCCATATGAGGCCAGTAGTACCCTTGCCTCAAGGTGTAGTACATTCTCGTACCTCCAGGGTGTCCTGATAGCCTTGGGTAGTGGGCTAGGTACCGCACCCGAGGGCGCAGCACCTTGGGCACTACCTTCTGTAGGGAACCATCAATAGGAGCTCGCCTCACCAGGAAACCATTTCGGTCGACGTCAAAGTTCGAGTCTTTCATACCTACTTGGTCCATGAGAGAGCGGCAATAAACATCGTTTGCTTGCTCTCTCAGGAATTCCTCGCGGGTAATTGGCATGACGTCTGTTTCCTCGAGGGCGAGTATTTCCCGAGCGATGGCATCACTAAACCACGTATCCTCTTCGGGTAGAGTCCAGTAACCTTCTAAGGTATCACCATCAGGGTTGGTAGAGATGGTAAAGCATGGGATATCATCCTCTACCGGCTCGGTGTCCAAACCATCTGTGGTAATGCGAGACATCGCGTCTGCGACATTGTGCTTGATACCTGGACGGTACTGTACGTCATACTCGAACTCTGAAAGTCGTAACCGCCATCGGGCAAGTCTGCCTGATGCGTCGGCCAGACCCAGTATCCACCGTAGGGCATCATGGTCGGTTCGAAGCGTGAACCTTTCACCATATAGGTAGGGACGGAGCATCAACATGCTCCAGACTACTGCCAGACATTCCTTTTCGGTTGTTGTGTAGTTCTTTTCTGCAGCGTGCAAAGCACGGCTCCAGTACCCTATAGGTAGTTTGTCGCCGTTTTTCTTGCTCCTGCATAAGACAACAACCAATTTGGGCGTCCGAAGCGTCAGTATCCAACGTGTATCGTAAACCAGCTTTGGGTAATGCCAAGATGGGAGGTGTCAAGAGCGCATGTTTCAGCGCCTCGAACGCATCCATTTCCTCATTGGTAAGACATTCAAACCTTGTAGGTTGACCTTTCAGCAGCTTCCTGTTGAGGGGAGCCGCTATCTTGGCAAATCCCTTGATAAACCGGCGGTACACATTGCACAAACCTATAAAGGATCGGATTTCCGTCTGGGACGTGGGTGGCTTCGCCTCCTGCACGGCCCGGATATTCCGCGGCGTAACTTCTAACCTCCCAGGGCTGATGATATGACCAAGGTATTCTACCTCTTGGGTGAAGAATTCGCACTTGCGGAGCTTCAAGGTTACTCCAGATTCCCTCAAAAGGTTCAAAACTTCCCTAACATGGTGGAAATGTTCCTCTACCGTTCTGGAATATATGATTACATCGTCGATGTATACCAGAGCGGTTCTCCACTTCACCTTCGAAAGGATTATATCTAACGCCCTCTGAAAGGTAGCCGGGGCATTTCGCAACCCAAAGGGTATACGCGTAAAGCGGAATAACCCAGCGTGGCAAGTAAACGTAGTTTTGTCCTTGTCTTCTTCCCTGATAGGTACCTGCCAATAACCACAATTGGCATCGAGCGTAGTAAAGATCTTGGCGTTGCCCAACGAATCTATACACTCGTCCATTCTAGGTATTGGGTACGAATCCCTAATAGTCATACTATTCAGTCTTCTGTAGTCCACACAGAACCGCATACGGGTATCATTCTTCTTTGTGACGAGAACCACAGGGCTGGCCCAGTCCGCATTTGCTGGTTCTATGACACCTTCACGGAGCATTCTCTCGACCTCATTGAGCTCAACCTCCCGGGCTTTTGGACCTGCACGGTAAGGCTGCTGGTAAATGGGTTTCCAGCCAGGCACCATATCAATACGGTGCTCTGTAGCCTCAATTTGGCCCAACCGGCCCGACCACATGGGTTCAAATTCTTCTAAGAGACTGAGGATCCGGTCTCGGAGAGCCTGGTTCTCCGCACCGATCTGGACTTCCTCTCTCCAATTCCGCACTGGGTCCAATTCCATAGTCTTTTGCTGATCCCTAACCTTAAAGGTATTGGCGATCTTCTGTTCCATTTTGGTGTTTGTCGATAACGGGGGCGCATATGCAGGGTATGGCGCATCTGTTCCTCCCCCTTCCTTGGAGGTGGCGACCTCGCCCAACACATTAGGTGAGACCGTGAAAACCCCTTGTGGTGCCGGCAGTGCGATTCCAATAGTGGTATTCTTGGGTAACTTAACAATGTGATTGCTAAAGTTACTCAAGTACACCTTGAAGGATTGGTTAGGGATATTGTCGATAATCCCGTTTGCAATCAAGGCGAGATGTCTTTCTGCCAACCTAGGATGGTTCTGTAGCATTACCAATCCTGGAACTGCGCATGAGACATTCACTACCATTTGGGTCATAGCCGGAATTGAAACCAATTTGGTGAGCCGTATCTTGTTTGAAACCGTTTCGGTGGGTATATTGAACCTCGGCTTCTTACGCCAACCATTTTTGGTCTGCGTATTACCCAGTATGGCAATACGACCACCTTGACGGAGAGCGACCGTTCGGGACCCTGGCAAAATTGCCTTGACATGTTTGTCAATAAAGTTGGTCCCGAGGATACAGTCTGTCGCCAGACGATCCACCACAAAGAAATTGAGCTTCACCTTCAAGGTTCCAAGTTGTACCACAGTGGTTAACATTCCTCTAAGGTGCAGTGGGCGCTCATTAGCGTCCACCAGCGGGTTGATAGTCGGGGCAGGCCGAATGTTCCGCAAGACCGCATCGGGTATGACGCGAGCGTTTAGCACATTCGGACCGGCGCCGGTATCGAGTACACACGCAACGGGGACCTGTAGGTAATTGAGAAAGCTTACTGAAGCATTAAGTTTATAGTTATTGTACTTCATTAGACACACCACATTGGGTACATCTGATTCTTCTTTTTCCACCATTAAGGTTTCCCGTTCCGGTATCGACGGGCCTTCCAATTCACGGTTAGGGGTGGCCCCTACGCTAACCGTTCGGTGTTTTCATGCTCCTCCTGAGCGGGACTGTCCTTCTCCAAGATTGGTGTTTCCTCGACGAGATGAACCTGAGATGGTGATGGTTGAGCTTGTACCCTCTTTCCAGATCCATATAGGTTACGGTGGTTTTGCTGCCTGGCACTGATCAGATGTTCGCGCACCCCTGGGGGTATTTTGTCACATCTGTTCGCCAGATGGTCTGGCGACAAGCAGAGCCAGCAAACCAATCCACCTGTCTGGGGATCACGCATTGCCATAGAGGTAGGTCGGGTAACCGGATTGGTTGGTGCTGTAGCATATGAAGATGCTTGAGAACCACCCGTTGAGGTTTGTTGAGTGCTCGCCGCACTTGGTGGCGACCTTACCGAAGCTGGTGGTACTGTCGACGACCAATTACCAATGGAGGTGGCTCGTGACTGAGCCTGCGGCGCAGTCACGAGATGAACTGCCATTCCTGTTGGTACGCGAATGAGCGAATCTCCCTCTGAGGTAGTGCTTTCTTCTAGCTCCAATACTGACCGTTTCGGTTTATCCTTTGAGGTATGGGACGCCGACGGCTTCTTTCCGTGACGGAGAGTGTCGCCTAGTCCCTGGGCATAACGGGGCAAGCCCATTATAGTCCACCTTACGGTTGTTCGCCAGGTAATTGCGTACCTGCGACCGGATCGCTTTGTCGACATTGTCGGCAAAGAGCGACTTCAACCTACTAGTGGTAAAGACATTACCGCATCGGGTGGCCAGATTCCAAAGGCCCAACGAGAATTCCATTTCGGTTTGGCTAGAGCGTTGGCGATATGCCTGCACCTCAGCGTAACCTTCCTGGATAACCTCATCGGTAGCGTAAGTTTCCAACATGAAATTAACCACTTCTGGGTACGTCTCTAACATCTCTGTCCCGTCTTCATCAACCGCCAGGGTATTTCCACGGAGCCTGCCTTGCAGCAAGTGGTAAGCTTGACCTTTAAGGTAAAACTGTAATAACCACATGGCAGCGCCTTCGGAAAAACCATTTTGGTCGCATGCAATCTTGAACTTCTGTAGAAACTCAATTACCGCAATGGGATCATCACCTGTGAAGGTAGTATCACCCATCTGGAAGCTGGGCTTCTTATGGTGCTTGGTGATCTTCTGCGCAACCTCTTGGGTGTAAGCAGAGGATCGGTTTCTCAACCGATATGACCTATAATCAACCGCTTTGGTGAACATATCGTTCAGCGGCTGACGCACCTCTAGGGTTGTATCGGTGTCCGAATCCGAGTCGGACGACTCGTACCGTTTCTTCTTACCTTTCCGGTTTCTCTTTGACGACTTCTTCGCCAACCTGTTCGGTTTCTTCTTGCGTCTACCTTTACGGTCATCATCCGACGATGAACCAGTATCGGTATCGGAGCTCGAGGAATCGGGGTCAGAGTCGTAGCCGCGATTCTTTCCCTTTCTCCTCCTCCTTTCTTTACCCTTGCGGTTTCTTCTTCGTCGCCCCTCTTCTGGGTCAGACGAATCGTCCTCAGGTCCACCAGTCTTGGTGTCCTTTCGAACGTTACCTCCAATGGGTGGCAAGTACACGTCTCGAGGGCTCATCTCTATATGGCCCTCTTGACCTTGCCTTAAACCTTGTAGGTACGCACTATCGGCCGGAATTGGCTTGATTGGTGCGGAAGAACCGGCAGGGATCCCTTGTGGTATGCGAGTAACCACATTCACCCCAGGGGTTTTGGCTTCCGCCATTCCTTCAGAAACCCAAAGGTCTTGAACCACTCGGTAGATATGCTCCCGGGCACCCGTTAAGAGGTATGTTTCAACCAATTTAGGTATGCGTTGAGAGAGCTCGTGCACGGCTCGATCAACCACCAAGCGGGTAACGGCGTCCATGTCCATTGAGGTCATAGCTTCATTAACCGTAGCGGTAAAAAGAGCTTTCGCTCGATCTTCCAATTGGGGCCAAAGGTCCTCAACCGTTGTCGGCAAATCCTTGTTAGGTTCAGAAGCCAACGGTGGCTGAGTGCCCGTATCCTTTGAGGTTCCGGCCCGAGGTTGCCGAAGCAACTCCTCGGGATTATCCAGAATGGGTTTAGCGGCCGAAGCCGCAGCAGAACCCTTGTGGCTAGGTGGCGCGCTAGAGCCACGAGTAATCCTTGTAGGTCTTTCCATAGTGACCAATAGTGGTATCCAATTGCTTCGCGAGTATTCCTACGAAACCAAATAGGTGTGTGAACTTCCAGAATCCTTTCGAATGTCTTCTGTTCACCAGTAAAGGTACGACAAAAACCAAGAAACTTCTAAGTCGGGAGACCAAAATGTCGTACAAATACCGATAAGGTGTGGGGTCCGCCTGGTAGAGGGAGCGCGCGAGGGCTCAACCTAAGGGGAAAAACACACAACCAATATGGTAGTAGGGCACCTGAAACCCGCAGGGGCAAACGGCGGGGCAACTAGTCTAGACCGTGTAGGTGTACGGTAGTAGACGTCGACGCGCGGTAAAACCTGAATAGTAATAGAGTAGCAAGTGACCAAGATGGTATAGTTACTGCCCTAGTGGTGCCTGACTTTACAATACCCGAGGGGGAAGGCGAGGTGCACCACAATATATACAAGGTGCACCGACGCCGATCTCCCATGCGGGCATGACGTCATCGGCTGTGCCCATGACCTACTGTCATGGGCCAGCAATGCTAAACTATCCTAGACTATAAATTAGAAATTAGAAATTATAAAATACAGAATACCAATTGGGTACAGTGCAGCCAGCAAGGCGCACCAGTAGGCCCACGTGGCACCAACCCATTGACGTCTCATTGTACTACAATACGTAAAGGGTAGCGCATCGGTGAACAAGTCCCACGTAGTGAGGTGATCAGCTACGTATGAACGGAGAGCGGCCAAAAGTGTCCTGTTAAACCGTTCAGTCTGACCATTACACTGGGGGTGGTAGGTGGTCGTAAAGAGATTCTTCACGTCCCGAATTCTGCACACATCCCCGAAAAATCGTGAAACGAACTGTTTCCCGTTGTCAGAAAGTAGGTTAACCTGCTGACCGTAGACAAATGCCCAGTGACTTACAAAGGCTTGCCCCACCGTCAACGACGAGATTCTGCGCAACGGCACAGTACGAACAAGTTTCGAAAAACGGTCCGTTATAACGAGTAAGAACTTATTGCGCCGCTTAGTAGCGAGGAACGGGCCGAGGATGTCGATAGCTACGAACTTGAGCGGCGCCCTTGCCGGGAACAGCTTCAACTTCGTCGCATGGCGGCGGAGCTTGACGCGATTCCGAGCGCACTCGGGGCAGAACCGCACAGTTGCGTAACACTCTACAGATATGGCTGGCCACTAGAACCTCCTGCGGAGTGTAAGGTAAAGCTTCCTTCCACCCACATTACCACTCAGCTCGGTATAGTGCGATAAGTGTAGTACCCTCGACTGTAAGGCGTGTGGTACCACTATCTGTGGAGATCCGGTCACCGTGCGAACGAGATATCCAACGTCATTCGCCTGGAAAGGAAGGTTAGCTCCTCCATTGATTTGTGCCCGAATCTTCGTGCAATACAGATCTCTGTACTGTTCTGTAATCATTTCTTCCGTCGTGACGGGCACAAAGTTCCCTGGTGGGGGTTTCTCTGGTTCGCTGATAGCGAGTAACTCATCCAGTTCCTGATCCAACTCCGTATCATCGGTCCAGTCTTCTTCCACGTCTTTTTCTTCGCACAGCGAGGTATATTCCACTGTGAAACGAAGAATTCCTCTTCATCGACGGCTAGAGCCTCCCCCGAGGTGGATAACCGCGAAAGCGCATCTGCCTGCTTGTTGTTGACGCCCTTATTGTAGGTGACGTCAAAGTCGAACTCGTACTGGTGAAATACAGTTTTTGTCATCATACGTCGTCACGACGTACTTAGACTTGGATAGGCTCTCGACCTTCATAGGTCCCATCACATCTGAGTGAACGAGATCCAGTACTTCCATGTTCTGCCCTGAGGTCTTGCTCGGGTTCCGCGGTGCTCACATAGCTTTGCCCTCTGCACATGGCTCACAGTGTCCGATGTCCTGTACCTGGGCCTTTGCTCTACCATTGATGATCCTCAACGTCTTTCGAATGTACTCCAGGCTAGCATGACCAAGACGCTTATGCCAGGTTAGAGCAAAACTGTCCTGCCCGCTCGCGATCAGACCACTTGTGCCGGTTTTATCAATGGGTTCAAGCCTGATCTCATACAGTCCAGACGCCTGTTCTCTACCAATTGTTAGAAGGTTCATATTGCTCTGTTCTACAATGGCAGTAATCCTTGATCCTTCATCATCTGACATGAACACCGTTATATACCCACGACGTCTGATAGCACTAACAGATAGTAGGTTACACATGAGCTCTGGTACATGCAGTACGTTGTACAAGCAAATCTTTGCATGTTCCCCATCAGTATCAGTAATCCAGCACTCTACCTTGCCCTCACCCTGCAAGGGAAGTTTGGTTCCGTCTCCGACAGAGACACTCTTCTTTGCCGATCCATGCACACCAGTGGCGAAGTATTCCTGGTTGCTTGTCATGTGTTTCGAGGCTCCAGAGTCCAGATACTAAGAAATATCTTGTCCCGGACGAGTTCTGTGGTTCGCAATGTACCCTCTCTCCTTCAAGATTACATCTCCATCAGCTTCACTGTCAACAGTGATGTTAATAGTGCCCGACACCTAATCCACTTCATCCTCGCAGTCGATGACCACCAATCCAGCCACATTGCTGTCGTTATCGCCTTTCTGTCCACGATCATGATCTCGGCCGGCCTCTTTCTCACGAAAGCGGTTACTGTTTCCCTTATAGTTCTTGCTAAGCAGATTCTACCAGCAATCTGGCTTGATTTCGCTTTTCTTCTTGCATGGGTGACACCTTGGCTTCTCGACGAATGTCAAAGCACGCGCTTGAAGTGCAGTGACGTGCCCAGACCTCGACCCAGACGGCTTGTGTTCTTTTATCAACTGCCTCTCTCACGCGATTAAACGAGGAATGGAATCCTTTAACGTGGTTCTAGTATGATTTATCACTTCAGCTTTAACATCACAGTCCTTCGTGAGACCCCTGAGGATAGCTTGGAGCTTCTCGGTTTCAGAAAAAGTGCGTCCAATTCCATTAAGCTTCATCTCGGTGACCGCAAACCGGTTCACGTAGTCTAAAACGCGTTCATGAGAGTCCATACGCATATCCTGATACTGTTCTAGTAGTGCATTGATGCTTGCTTGTGACACCCTTTCGAAATTTACCTTTAACTTCTGCCATATTCTGTGGAATCTTTGATTTCTATCACGGGAGCCACGCAAGACTCATGAACAGAAAGCAGTATGCATGTCACAGCAATGTCACGTTTTGTTTCGAACTTCTCAATAGCTTCTTCACCATCCGGCACGCGCTCATCAGCACACACCAGCCGCCAAATACCCTTAGAACGAAGTACAAGTTACATTTTGTGCGACCACATGAAGTAGGTATCGGCCTTGAGTAGCGGAATGCGGAGCCTAGCCGCGTCCACGTAGAGATAATTCATGGCGAACGAAATCGAGTTCAGAAAACAGAGTAGTATTGTACCAACAGTAGCACGTGGAGGGCCCTATAACCTGTAGGAAGATATCAGGGTGTAGTTACGAAGGTTGAACAAAGGTTCAACTCAGCCTAGTTTATTGTCAGTAGTTGCTACTTATCTAGTGCCGGTGTGTTATGCAGTGCAGCATTGTTGCCGTTGAATTTTAATTCTCTGTAAGCGCATATGCGGGCATACGTAATATCCGCATTTGCGAGCAAACGTCTGATTTTATGTGGCACTGGGACAATTCAAATCTAGTCTATCTACGTTAGTGTAACTAGGCTGTTAGATTACGCAATAATGTTTTCTTGGCTCTCAGCAAACAACTGAGGAGCCAAGGGGTGCCCATAAAAGCTCCACGCCCAGCGCGGGGCGACCCGAGAGAGGGAGATTCCAAACCTCATCGGGGTGCCCTCCTGACCGGCTACTTCATTCACTTCTTCCCTACATTCTCCCCCTATCCTCGTGGTTCTGGGGCGTTTTACTTCTCGATTGTCCGCCATCCGATCCAGCCTGACATTTGTTAACAAAGCGCTTTGTATCTTCGAAAGAGTAAGATTGTTCCGATTGGAATCGGACAAGGATGTCATCTACTGCCGCCTCGAACTATGGTGTCGTGTCAGTTATTCAGCCACCAACACTCGATACTGTTGACCAGCCGTCCCTAATCAAATTCGAGACGGCCTACGCCGCCTACAAGGCGAAAGTGGATGATGTGAACAAGGACCGAGACCCCGCCTCCAAACTTTCCATCGCATATATTAAGAACTTTATCAAAGCTTCTACACTCCACGCCTTGTGTCTGATGGGCGAGAGTGATGGTGCGACCACTGTCGAAGAAGCTACTTCTGATGCGGTAAGCAGTGGTTTGACAAGGCATCGACTTCAACACCCAAGGACTTGTCGGAGAGGATTGATGCTACTTTGCGTACGGTCTCCTTTGTGTCAAACAAAGAGGAACCGTCTGGAGTTGTTGCAAACTTCGTAATTCAGGTCATTACAGCCCTGGATGAGAACAATGCATCCGAGGTGCTGAAAGACACCGACATGGCCAAGAAGTTTCTCGATCGTTTAGTGAACAAGTTCCACCCAGAGGTCTTGAAAGAGAGGATCGAGATGCTTCGCAAAGGATAGAGTAAATCCCAACTTGCAGACATCAGGCTTTTCAAGGATGAGGTGGCAAATATTGCCCTGGAAATCGCACTTACTGAGGCAGCCCTGTCTCGTGTGAATTCACAGAAGGCAAACCACTTCGCGAAGGTCTGCGAAAGCAAGGTATCTCTTCAAAGGTATCGAAGTCCAGCAAGAGGGGTGGGTCCAATTCTGGCACCGAATCTCGTCACACCGGAAAACGGAAAGAGACACAGTGGTCAGAACCGTGTCTGAATGAGGCGTGCGATGGCACACACCGACTCAAGGACTGTCCGAATACTACTCCAGACCGCAAACGAGAGTTGTTTGAGCAACACTACGGCAAGAAGGAAGTGAAGAAGGCGAAAACTGTGGAACAATCTACTGTTCTGCCCGCCACAACCGCCGATGCCCAGCAAAGCCGATTTCGCGTCGGTCATGAAGACAAAGTTTTAGACGTTTCCTTGGGGGATTCTGGGGCGGACTTCAGCGTCATTGATGAGAAGGTTTACAACCAGCTCTCGTCCACAATTCCGCAGCTACCGGTAAAAGAACTTAAGGAATCTTTACCATTTGAGGGAGCGTTCAAGGAGGATGGTGAGCTAAAAGCCCACGCGACTCGAACAGTAACGTTGACCGTCACTATATTCCTCCCTGGTTCCAACATACCAGTACGGATCCGTGGCGTTTAGTTCTTTGTTGTTCAGGAACCCATGGACGACATCTGGCTTGGTCTCCCGTTCCTGAACTCAATCGGTTTCAATCTCGGTGAGCATCTCGTCCGTGGCAGAGATGAGATACACGACAAGCAGGTCCAGGACTTAGATACCCAACGTACCAAATTGGCAGCAGCTAAGTTCCAGGGTCTGTCGTACATGAGTGCTGATGATGATCCCATCGAGTTGCCGGAATGCTTGGCAGCCGGAATTGGGAATGACACCAAGGAGGAAATCAACGCCGCTTTCCAGAAGATACTCGCAGAGGCTAAGAGCAACGGAATGTTGTCAAATGGTCTGGAGAAGTTGTCAACTATTCTCGAGCGTTATCCAGACTGCTTCCGAATCAAACTCGGCGCAGATCCACCGGCCGACGTCGCTCCTCTCTCCATTACTCCCGTTGAAAACGCAAAACCATATCGCTCTCCTCAAAGGCGATACGCTCCTCAACAGAGGGATTTCATCATCCAAACCATTCGCGAACTCGAGGCAGTTGGGGCTATTTACAAAAATCCATCGGCGAGATGGGCATCACCGGCACTGGCAGTGCCAAAGCCCGGTTCTTCCAAATTCAGGTTCACAGTAGATCTACGCGGTCCAAACGCTCGCACGATACCGATACAGTCAGCAATGCCTCACCTCGACTCTCTTTTTCAGGCCGTAACCGGTAGCAAGTGCTTCGCCAAAGTTGACCTTGCCCACGGCTATTGGCAGGTACCTCTTTCCACGGAATCGCAAGAAATGATGTCTATTCAGACACCCATTGGCGTTTACTCTTCCAAACGTCTTTTGCAGGGAGGAAGCGATTCGGGAAACCATTTTCAAGCCTTGCTCGCAGAGAAGTTCGATGAAGTGGTGCAGAGGATGCTACAGTGGCTAGACGACTTCTCGTTCTACGCCAAGGACGAGACAGAGCTCCTAGCCAACCTGGAGTCCTTCTTGACTGTCTGCGCGCAGATCGGACTGAAAATCCACGCTGAGAAAACCACGTTCTTTGCTCGTGAAGTTCAGTTCTGCGGACGAATTATCTCTGCAGCAGGAGTTCAGTACAATCCTAGCCACTTCGAAGCTCTTGTGAACATGAGGAAGCCAACCATGGCTAGCGAGATCCAGCAGTTCGTGTGTGCCACGAACTGGATGCGCAACGCTATTCCAAGATACTCCAAGCGCATCCATCCATTACACCAGCTACTTGAGAAATGTTACTCAACTGCCGGGAAACGAACCAAACGCTCCCTACGCAACCTTCCCATCATCGACCCATGGGGCGCTGACCACGATGCTGCTTTCGCAGACATCAAACAGAAATTGAGCGCATCTGTTCAGTTTGCTCACCCCAAAGAGAAACACGATCTCTGTCTCTTCACGGAAGCCTCAGATACACACTGGGCAGCCGTCTTAACACAAGTGCCATCTGCAGACCGCCGCAAACCCATAGAGGACCAACACCATGAACCTTTATGTTTTCTCTCCGAATCGTTTTGCGGATCAGCAGCAAACTGGTGAGTGCCGGAGAAAGAAGGGGTTTGCTATTGTGAAGTCAATGTGTCGTTTGGACTATTTGGTAACCGGGCGCGAGGTGAACATATTTAACGACCACGCGAACTTGGTGTACCTCTATGATCCGTACGGCAGAAATCCTGGCATATCAAGACATACGGCAAGCAAACTGATGCGTTGGGCTATTAAACTTGGCACGTTTCGCTACGTTGTGGAAAACTTGCCTGGAGAGTTTAACGTATGGGCGGACATGTTAACTCGCTGGGCTGTCAACCCGCGAAGGGCAGTACGCGCAATAAATGTGTTGCGTGTCAAAGCTCTGATGGTGGCCCCCATCAACCCCGGAACGTACTCGAAGTTGGACTGGACAACGCTTGAGGAGAGCAAGCAAGTGCAACTAAGCTCGCGGGAACCAACTCTCAGTAGTTTCAAGCGAACTGAAGACGGTATTCGAAATGACAGAGATATTCTCTGGATACCATCCGACTCGAACCAGCTGCAACTTCGTATCGCAATCGCGGCTCACACTGGCCCAGGCGGGCATAGAAGTTCGAGTGTCACCCTGGCTACGACGAAGGCATACTTTTACTGGACGACAATGGAAGAGGACCTTAAATCGTTTGTTCAAACATGCCTACATTGCCTGTGCACCACGCCAGCTAAGACGATTCCTCGCCAATTGGGACATGCGCTTCATGCCAATCGCCCAAACGAACTCCTGCATTTCGATTTTTGCTACGTGTCTCAAGCCGAAAATGATTTCTTGTATGTTCTTGTCTTGAAGATGACCACAGTGGCTACGTGTGGCTAGTCCCTACAACGGAAACGACCGCAGAAGTAGGTGCAGAAGAATTGATCCGGTGGTTTGCCGCATTCGGGGTCGTGAATCACAGGGTTTCCGACCGCGGTTCGCACTTCAAGAACAAGGTGGTCCAACAGTTGAAGGAGAAGACCAAGTCGTCTCACCACTTTACTCTAGCCTACTGTGCTTGGTCTAATGGGACTGTTGAAGTTGTATGCAGAGAACTGCTTCGAGCCTGCAGAGCCCTGCTCTCGGTGTACCAGTTACCTCAAACCTGCTGGCCGAGCATCCTGCCTGTCGTCCAGTCAGCTCTAAACAGCTTTATTCTAGAACGTCTTGGCAAACGTTCCCCGCTTACAGTTTTTACTGGGCATGATCAGGACACTTTTCTTTCTGCAATAACTCGGAAGGTCAACGGCAAGTGCAGAGTTATCTCGCTCGGTAACATTCGTCGCAGTCAGCTGAGGAACATCGACGTTGTACTGGACGTATTGACAAAAATGCACAAAGACGTGGCCACGCGATCCTCGTCGAAGCGGAAGAAAGCAGCAGAAGCTCACAACAGAAGAACGAAAGTGCGCCTTGTGAACTTTTCTGAAGGCGATTTTGTGTTACGAGGAGTACTACAGAGGGAGCATACCCACAAACCATCTCTGAAGTGGATGGGCCCGTACGGTGTCGTTGAGTGCCCATCGGAGTACATATTTGTCATCGCATCGCTGGTAGACAACAAGAAGTCAGAAGTACATGGGCGCCGACTAAAGCTATTTCGAAACAAGGATTATGAAGTCACCCAGAAGCTACGAGATTGTTTTTCGTATCAGGTCGAGGAGCTTTTGGTTATCGACCGTTTTGACGATATCAGGCGCAAACAAGGTATTGTTGAGCTCTTGGTGAAATGGAGAGCTTTTTCGGACGAAGAGACCGATTGGGTTGAATTGTCTTCTCTTCGCCAAGAAGTTCCTACACTAGTTAAGGAGTATCTGATCGAGATATCCAAGACTGGGACTAACCGACAACGCAACATAGCTGCAACTCTTCGATAACTATCTTCAGTTTTGATATCGACAGTTACGAGGCGCTGTTGTATGCAGTGCAGCATTGTTGCCGTTGAATTTTAATTCTCTGTAAGCGCATATGCGGGCATACGTAATATCCGCATTTGCGAGCAAACGTCTGATTTATGTCGCACTGGGACAATTCAAATCTAGTCTATCTATGTTAGTGTAACTAGGCTATTAGATTACGCAATAATGTGTTTTTTTGGCTCTCAGCAAACAACTGAGGAGCCAAGGGGTGCCCATAAAAGCTCCGCGCCCAGCGCGGGGCGACCCGAGAGAAAAAAATTTCCAGCCTCATCGGGGTGCCCTCCTGACCGGCTACTTCATTCACTTCTTGCCTACATTCTCCCCTTATCCTCGCGGTTCTGGGGCGTTTTACTTCTTGATTGTCCGCCATCTGGTCCAGCCTTACATTTGTTAACAGCCGGCTTCCAGCCACTAAGTCACACAAATATACAAAGTCGTGTATTTTGTGTTCCTTGTCACAGCCCGTTCGGAACGTTCAGCTGAACTGGTCTAGCCTTTTTTGCTGCACAAAAATGCAGCACAATGTCTCGCACCAGATGGTTCCAACGGAGCGTATCAGTCTCTCCACAAAAGGAACTGCTCGTAATCGATCGTTTTGACAATATTAGACTGAAGAAGGAAATTTCCGAACTGTTAGTGAAATGGCGTGGATTGTCTGACAGTGAAACAAATTGGGTGTCCCTGGATTTTCTCCGCGACGACGTTCCAGGTCTTGTCAAGAAATACCTTGAGGAGGTATGCGCCACGGGAACGAAACGGCAAAGCAACATCAATGCTGGAAACATGTAAGATTTTCATTTTGCTCTTCAATTTTTACGGGGCGCTGTTGTATGCTCTGCATCACCGTTGCCGCTCTGCGTTGGACATACATCAATGCACCATATGTGTCTGAGCTGATGTCAGGACTGAACCGCGTACGCATATGCGCGCAAATTAACTTAGGCGTGCAGTAGGTCAACATATGGACAGTACGAGAAATTGCGTAGTCAGGGTTACGTCAGATAGTTTCCTAGACGCCTATTATCTTGTACCTTCGGTATGCTGGATTACTAGCGCGATTTACAAGTACAATCATGTCTGTCGGGTCAGCTGTCAACTGGCTCGGCTGGGGTACGCATAAAAGGCCGTCCTTCCTCCTGGACGGCAACTCAGAGGAGAAGGACAACTTCGTGTGAATGTGCCCGTTCTGTCTAGCTGCCTCCATCTCTCTCTTTCTATCAAATCCCTCTACCGTAGTTCGCACCTGATCCAGAATTCCCTTTATCAGCCAACATCCAACAACACTGTTGTGGGGTTAAAAGTATTTTTTTAATAGTGCTTCACCTCGAAGTTTTTAAGCTCTAGACTGGGGGTCCTGCCAGACATTTGATAGGGTGTAAAATGATCGAATGCTGCCGTGAATGTGGTTTGGCAAGTATCATACCTGACTGCATCTTGAAGAAAGTCTACAACCAATGCATGATTTGGTATTTCAGCTTTCATATATTTATCTGAGCAAATACACAGACGTTACTAGAGCTTTGCTTCTGTGACTTGGACAACAGCAAATAATTTCAGTAGTTGACCTCATACCTCAACTCATGAGATCGCAATTTGATATAAAAACACGATTCAAATATTCACAAACGCCGTGGAAGAGATGTCCTCAAAACGACGTTGAAGAACGTTATATGGGTGCATTTATCATACGGATAATAGGTGGAGCGACCAGTGGAGTTGCGTGATTAGAATGGATCTAGAACTAGTTGGTCCTCTGAGACCGAAATTGTCCTTGAGTTAGAAAATTGAATTGATTATGGTCACGGGCCCAAATTTTTCTTTTCTCGTACCCCGATGTCATCACTCGAATGGCAACATCACTCCTTCACGAGGGAACGCAGGAGCACGGAGACGGTTTGTCGCACAAGCAAGTTGGCGACGCACCAATGGGGTTGCTTCTTTGTCGCGCGTGCTCCGTGGCTGACGTGAGAGCACGTGTCTGTCGTCAAGCGGCGACCAGCGGAGCTGGCCACTGCAACCTGGCGGAATGGAACTACATGAACACCAATTCAATTACAACCTTGTATTATTACGTAGTACACGTGGACAACGCTTGGGTATTTAGCTGCGCATAAAAAGATTGAAAATTACACTGCATGAGACGCATTTCCTACAGAGCGAGGACTGTTCTAGCTCACCCTTCTGCGTCAGCTTTTTGCGAAGCAGAGCTCTTGACCATTCTCCAATTTTTCTTGCGAATGAAACGTTGCTGTATGTAATTTTACAAGGGTAGATAAGATACAACGGAGTGACGGCTGTGGAGACGAGGATGAGCGACGCAAGCATTGAGAAAGGATTCTCCTTTTAACTCTGACCAACAATCAACGACACGACCATCTGCGGCAGTAAATATTCGATACAGTCCTAAACAACTCACAGAATCTACCACACATTTCCCGTATCTCCTGAATTTCTCTTATCGATACCAACAGGGATACAGAGGATAGAGTCAAGGATGAGAAAACGATTTGAAACGAGCTGACATTCGCCTCTTAAAAGTGTACCGCCCGCCTGAGTTCGTCAGAGTGGCTATGGCAGGTCTGATGTTAAGAATTCCTCCTCTTTTGCCTCAGACTCACCCCATTGCACTATGTCTCACTGCCCTCATCTTCTTTCTCCCTTTCAGATGGGATATCAAAAACTCAAAAACCGCGTCGTGATGGCTCCTCTCACGCGCGGCAGGGCGGGATCATCTTGTGATGCCTACCATCTTCTTGCAGATTATTATTCTCAGCGTGCCTCAGCAGGACTCATCATATCAGAAGGCGCTCAAACTTCTATTATGGCTCGTGGCTGGTTTCACGCCCCTGATATTTTCGGGTCAAGCCATGCCAAGGCTTGGAAGATCGTCACTGACATGGTCCACCAGAGGAATGGTATAATGTTCTGCCAACTGTGGCATTGTGGCCGCGCCAGCCACTCTTCGTTTCGTGAAAGGGAGCCAGGTTATGAAGGAAAGAAAGCCATCTCTATCGCTCCATCCGCGATCAAACGCCCATCTTCTTCCGGAAAACAAAACCATACACCACGGGCGATGGAAGTAGATATCGAGGAACCTCGCGAAATGAGTACTGAGGAAATCGAGAGCCTCCCAGGAGAGTTTAAAAATGCCGCTCAAACAGCTAAGAACGGTGGGTTTGACGGAGTCGAGATTCATAGTGCCAGCGGATTTCTGCTTGATACATTCTTGCAAAGCTGTTCGAACAAACGTGATGATGAATATGGTGGCTCCCTGGAGAACCGCTTCCGTATAATCGACAAAATTTTGAGGGCTGTGTTCACAGTTTTCGATTCCAACTGTGTCGGTATTCGAATATCCCCGAACGGGGCGTACAATGGTATGGGAAGCGATGACTTTCGAGAAGCCTTTTTATATTACGCGTCTCGGCTCAATGAGTACGGGCTTGGATACTTGCACATTGTGATTGGGCTTGACTTTGGATTTCACACCAAGGGAGATCCAATGACCCTTGCAGAATTTAGGAAGGTTTACCATGGAACAGTTATTGCAAACATGGGGTATGACGCAGAATCCGCTGAGAAGGAAATTGCGAACGGTAATGCGGATCTCATATCATTTGGCAGAGCATTTCTTAGTAATCCGGATCTGGTAGAAAAGTTTACGACGGGTGCAGAGTTGAAGCCTATGCTGGACCCTAAGTACTGGTATACTTCGGTGGAACACAAGTGGACGACTGAGGGATTTACGGATCTGAACCAGAATTATGTAGGGTAGGTTGCATGCGACTGAGAGGCTCAATATTGGGGTTTTGCAACAATTTTCTTTTACAAAGCAAGATTTGCGAAACTTTGACTTAAAATGGTACGTTTCAGGTCTCAGACTTGAATATTTCACAAAATAACTCGCAGCAAACCGCAAAAGGCAAAAACAATGGTGCCATTTTGAACAGAGAAATTAAGATACTTAGGAGTCTAGCGCAGTGACGGGACTCAAAGGCTCATTTTCTTGGATCCACGGGTTTACCTGCATTGAATGTAAGACATTGAATTAAAGCTTATAGCTTGGGAAACATCATGAATTGTAGGATTATGAGTAGAAGTCACCAAGCTATGATTAGTTGAATGTGGTGTTTGAAATTAGTATCCAATCCAGGGAATAGCAGAAAATTCGCCTTTGTCAGAAATCAGAACAAAATTTGACAGTTGATTAAAGCATTTTTAACATATCCTATAATTTGGGGGAGTCAATATCAAATAAATTTACATATTTGACTTCAAAATGGCCGCTATGCTGAAGCATATGCTTCCTAGGCTTGGCTCCAAATTTTTTTAAGGTCTCTGTTCTGCTTCGAAACAGCGTGCATTTGATATATTTACTTTTGCCCCACTTCTTTTCCTCCTCTCCAAAACAAGGAGTAAAATCTATGATGGCCTTCTTCGAGTTGTGAAGTACAGAATGAATTTTTTTTAAATATTTGGACAAACACATGTTAAATGACCTAAAACTTACAGTTTTCCTTTTGTACTACCGACAAAAAATGTATCATGCGCTTTTATTTAGCGTGAACTGGCATTGCTGGGTTTAAGACTTGTCTATTAGCTTCTCATAGAAAATACCTTGCTTTCCACCCTGTCATTAAACCTTTTCGTGAACTTATGAAATTTTACCCTAATCCCTGAGAGTTTCCTTCACTGGAACTAGAGGGAAGTTTGGAAAACAGCGTTTGAGATTGTTGAAAGCTTTTGGGGCTGACAGCCCAACAGTTGGGGGTATTTGTCACATAGCAAAGCACGACTATTTGTAAACAACTTGAGGTACCTATTGTAATTGCCATTCACAAGCGTTACAAAAAGTCTTCAAATTTTAAAGTAAACAATGGCCCTACCCTCAGGTTCCCATGCAGGCGCAACTGCTAGGCTTTCAAGGTCTTCTAACCTTAGATCAGGTAGATTGGGGCCCTGCGCGAACATGAGAGACTACCAGAACTTCAATAGTGTCACCTTGACGTCGAAGGCCAGTGTCGCATACTCGAACAAAGATATGCCACCCAAAGTCTGCTCTGACATCGTTACATCATATAACTTTTGAATAAGTGCCAAATAGACTGATAGCAAAGCTCTATACAAATTATTACTGAACATCCACATCGGTCCAGCAATGCTTTCCAAAAGTATTTACAAATCAGGCCAAAATGGACATTAAATGATCTTTTTGAGTTAAAAGGTCTGAAACGCCTCATAAACAATCCTAGAATTTTCTTCAGTGGAGAGAGCCGGAACTCCTGCGTCGTCGACCTGGTCGACGACGCAAGAGTTCCGGCTCCACCGTGGACTCCACGGCTGACAAGGGGCCCTTTCCAATTAGCCACTTTTCCAGCGTCTCCCCTACTTCGGCCTTGCGGCCTGATGATGATCAGCAAAATAGACAACTTCGAAACAATTTTTGTTGGCGAACGTTTTCAGAACTGCCTAATTCCAGATCATTTGCGAGTGACGTGCAGACAGAGCCCTGTGATGACAAAGCAAGAGAGGATCTTACTCGCCATCCACCTTACAACAACAAAATGTGTTGTGATATCAAGCGTTCGCCAACTAGGATTAAAGTTGTATAAGCACCTCCATCAGACCCACTCGCTGGCTGCAACTTCACTTCCGCTTGTCTGAGTACAAACGAAAACAACTGATCGAAGGGAATTTCAATCTTGACCAAGTGCCACTGGAAAAGGCTCAATGCCTGCCCCTTAGACAAGCGAAGGCCATCTGCCTTTTCTAGGACTTGCACTCAGCCCATCCACCCCAAAGTGAAGATGTACACTACCAAGACCCAGGCGGAAGATGTGGACGATTGCCCGCCGGCGTCGCCGAGCCTCTCGCTGGTTCCGCTGTTCCAGAGCGCACCGCCTGGGCTAGAAGGCCTTGGCGATTCCATTGTTACCTAATTGTGATTTGCTGCTTAGCTAGCAAATAAACGCTTTGCGGTTTGCGATGAAACTAAGTTTTGAGAGGCGAAAATGTAAGAAAAGGAAGGATTGTATTCCTTTTGTCCAATCACTTGCTCCTCAACCAGCACTCGGAGCCACATTCTCCTCACAACTGCCCTCACTGCCCGAATACACTGCAAACTAAATAATACTGAACAGTAATGCGGGCAAGAATCGTATCTTTTGCATCTTCTTAAGCTCTTCATTGCCCGCCTACTGCAGAAGTTAAAGAGTCATTCGTTTACACAGTTAGGAAATTCATTTCGCTCTTGTCTCCATAATAGAAGTCACAGCTTTCACCTCTGAAGCATTTCAGCGCAAACATAAACACACAGCGAGGTGCCTCAAGGTACGGTACGACTAATGACAAAAAGCAGAGGACCATTTACCTAGTTTTTTAAGCTATAGTACTGAAACCAATTCTTTGTTCATAGCCTAAGTTTTGCTCCAGCTAGAGGTATGCTCGGAAGGATGCTTTGGCAACAATGGTACCCCTCGGACTTCATTTCTCGTATCTCACTGCGTCTACGTGCGAACCGGGCCACCAGCAGCGCCAGCGCCGCCCGTAGCTCCGTTTTGGAACGAACCTTGGATAGAGCCACCACCATTGATATTTCCGGTTGCGCCGTTTGCCACGGCCCCGCTGAAGATACCGTTGCCACCAGAGATACCGCCCGCGTTAAACGTATCACCAGAAGAGCTCACGCCAGGGGCGCCAAAGCCGCCATTGACATTAGCTCCAACGGCAGAGGCGGCACCACCAGCTCCTCCGTTGCCACCTGCCGAGATTGGGGAGTTAAATGTGGGAAATGGCTGGAAGACGGGGACTGGAGGTACCGTACCGACCGAGCCACCAGCAGCGCCAGCGCCGCCCGTAGCTCCGTTTTGGAACGAACCTTGGATAGAGCCACCACCATTGATATTTCCGGTTGCGCCGTTTGCCACGGCCCCGCTGAAGATACCGTTGCCACCAGAGATACCGCCCGCGTTAAACGTATCACCAGAAGAGCTTACGCCAGGGGCGGCCTGAACGCGATCTGACATTAGCTCCAACGGCAGAGGCGGCGCCACCAGCTCCTCCGTTGCCACCTGCCGAGGTGGAGAAGTCGAATGGCGGAATAACTGGCACCACGAATTGACGAACTGTAGATGGTTGTGTGGGCAGAGGGGCAGCGTTTGAAATGGAAGCCACGGCAGCGAGTACGAATACGGCAACTTTGGCGATCATCTTTGTATATGATTGAAAGTGAAAAAAAGTGCTGTGGTCTTCTGTTGTGGTTATTGTTGTTGTTCAGAGTGTGTGGGTTGTTGAGATGGCGGTAGAGACGGGGTTCAGAGGGAGAGTGTCCCTCTTTTATAGATGATGTCGTTCTTGAGGTCGAAAAGGTGGTGAAGCGCTCGGTGAGCACAACATCATTAGTGCCGTGCTGATGTTCTCCATATTGTCGTAGAATAGCAAACGACTCTGGAAGCTCGAGTGGTTGAACGACAGGGGGCGTAGGACGCGAAGAATGACGTAACGCTCGCGTTGCAGCTCACGAGAGTGCCACGTCTGCGGCAGTAAAAGGACGCAAGTGGAATGGGCCACACCCCACGCACTTGTGAAGTGCTGGGCCGGGCGACACACATGCGCCAGGAGCGCTACCTTCGCAGATGGTGCGCTACTCCAATCAGCAGCGGACAAGTGGAACTGCGCAGGAAACACGTCGGGGCAAGAATGACAACCAGAACCCGCAAAGGGTTTATCAGCGTAGAAAGGTATCACTGCCTGGGACGCAAGAAACGCGTTCACTCACTTTTTGACCGGTAGGAGGCTCTGCGCACAAAGCGCGGCAGCCGAGGCCCTTTCCCGCTCGTCAGCGATAACGCCACCATCAGGCGCGCCCCTTTGGCAGCCATCGTAGAGGGAGACGCCCATTTTTTACCAGCTCCGTAAACTAACCCTAACCTGATGTCAGGTCTCGTAGCTTTTGAACTTGCTTTTGTGAACATGAGCTGTATGATATTCGATGCATATTTCCATCATGTTTGCGAAGCTTAAAAACTGCCCAGCTCTCCAATTCCAAATTTGTGCAGCGTCACGTTGTCGCTGCTCCCACCCTCTGACGGCTAAGATAACCAATAGCTGCAACTCGAGCTTCATTGCGTTGTCCTCCTCGTCAACAGCAGTTTCTTCCTCGACATTCTTTTTTTTCAACAGTTGATCGATAACGATGCGAAGAGGAACTACGTGTAGCGCGCAGCATAGCGAAGAAAAGAAATACACAAAAACACCGCCTCTAGTTAATTTCAAGTGGAAGTCAGCCGAGGCAGGCTTGAAGCCCGGATTTCCAAAAAGGCACACAAAGATGGTTCCCGAATGATCTGTTGACGCTCACAAAGTCTTGTTGTTGATGATGTCGCATGGGACGAGATGCATATTCGTATAGTTCGTAGGTAGCGCGTTGTAGAGGCCTATCTAGAAGTATATGTTGGAAGAGTATAGCTGGGGTCTAGAAGGTTGTAGGTCATCCCAGGTCTCTAGTCTTTACTCATGTTGGGTGACTACTTATACTACTGACTTCCACTCAGGAAGTCACAGACATTTCAGTCTGTCCCTAAGATTTCGACATGCTTGCTCCAAACTCCCGTTTGGAGCTACAGCATTTTATACGTTTTGGAACACCATCGTAGTTCAACGCACCGCACTGCACCACTGTGCAAGACCAAGTAGTCACTGCACTCTGGTGGTGCTGGTTGATCGTTTGTGCATTCGCACCAAACGTTTCTACCGCACCTGTAGTCAAGAATCAGGCGGTTATGAACTCTCTACAAGACGGGTTGAAGAAAAACAAGGATTACAAGCACATGATTAAGGAATAAACTATCGGATAGCTATAGTTAGCTCCAAGGAAAGCAAATAGGAACAACCATTAGCGATTCCGATGAGGTGCGGTAGCACAGCCACACTACTTGCATTGCATGCCAAGGTACCACGACGGTAGTTTATCCATCCTTCAATAGAGAGACGAGCCAATTTCAGCCTATCGGATAGCATGGGTTGCACAATAGAAATCATCTCGATAAGATGATCCATTTGGCATTTATGTTCCCGACTCCGATCGTCCTGGAATCGGTCTTGAATGTAAGCAGCGACATGTACGTCCAGCATCTGTCTTGGTGGTATGTCTCCCGTGAGAGCGCGTGCTTCTGCTCATATCAAGTATTTGCTAAGTTCCCATACGTATATTTTCTGCTAGTCAGGGAGACGCGGGAAAATCGGATAAGTCAACAATTTTAAGTTGTATGCATATGTACAAATATAATACCAAAAGCATTGTTGTACGTGTGGTGTGCGATTGCGTGACCTCTATGAAAAGGAGAATTGTTTACAGTAAAATGAAAGTTATTTTTGTAGGAAAGCCAGCTTGCACTGTAGCTTACAGTAAGATAGCCTTTCTTAACCAGGTGATGTTGAGGTTAACTTACGAGGTTAAGTTACAAACTGCAAAAGTAGAGCTGCGTATTCAAGGAAAGCTTTTGTGTTTCACAAAACGTTAATTATGTGTTCTTGATAATAATTTATTGTAGTATAAGATAAGAGAACATTAATTTATAAATTATAAGAGGAAAAGCATAAAATTTGTATGTATATGAACAAAATAGCTCAATTTAGAGGAAAGTTAAAAAGTCGACTTGATTATATCTACGTAATTTGAACGATTGAGTTGACAATTTTTGCACTACCTAAGTCGTCTAGAACTACACGAAGTATTTGATTTACGCTTTTGAAAACAAATATGTGGTTACAGTGTTACAGAAAGTTCTCGACTTGTAGAGGTCAAGTTTCAGAACTCGACTGGTTGACTTAATTTTAAACCATGTAGAACACACGAAAGTTACACTTCACGACTTTGTTGATTGTTTATCGCAAAGCTCCTACTGGGGTGAAAAACGAGCAATTAGCTCAATATGCTAAGCCAATTCTGGCAAATTCAGCTAAAACAGCAGCAAAGGCTATTGTTCTGTAAATACACCACAATTGCTGGGACACTGGCAATTTGTGGGGCTTATACATAGAATACTCAGATTTTATTCAAGCACAGTATTAATTTTTAATATTTTTCTTTAGAAAAATGCGCTGTGTTATACGGCGCATTTTGCGTATTTTTAAGAGGCACTCTGTGTTTGGATCATTTCATTGCCAACAAGTTACAATTACAAGGCAAAAATGCATACCTAATATGCTGAAATTTTGATGCGTAGTTCTATGGGCCCAAAACATTATTATGCTTCCCACCAACTGCCACATTTAGTACCAATCTTTTTATACTATGGTACAATCAAAAGTTAAAGTTGTGGACTTTTTTTCGAGATTCTGCGCTTAGTCTGCAATTAATAATACTCTGAAAATTGGAACCTGTGCATGCATTTTTTAATCAATACTTTGATTTTTTCGGCAAGTTTTAAAATATATTCTATTTGATCAATTGGAGACTCTGTTTGTATTTCGTAGTGTTTAGACACGATAATCTAATTGCTCCTTTTTAGAGGTTAAGCACGCTTTTGGACCCTTGCGAATTTGTTATGAAAAGCTTGCTTCTCTAAACGCTGATAAAAACTTTCATAAAATATTACTTTACGTCACTCTTGGTAACCACCGCATTGTTGAACGTTGCACAACAGTTTTGCATCAGACGTTTTTCATGTATTTCCTTTAATGCTGTTGAATACCTCAATTTGTCATATTTCCCGCGTCTCCCAGAAGAAAAAGAAATTGCAGTGAGATGTAATGTCTCAAAAAACTGTAACTCTATAAAAGATGAGTGACACGTGCAGGCAACCATCGCAGAGAGCGCCAGAATTGCTCAGCTGTTTTTATGAGCCCATGATCGAGATTAGCCATGGTCGTACTTCAACTCGAGTCTAATTCAGAACGGGGAGCTGTAATTGCCTTTGTTGACGTCATGGAAGAATACATATTGGCTGAGATATATCGGTTTACTTCAGCACCGAGATGAAGGGTACCCGCTTCGACCTGCGCCAGATTGTATCTGAGACGACAGCGGGCCCCGGCGGGACGATCAAAACTGGGTAGCAGTCTTTGACGACTGGATCAGCCTCGATGGGATTCGGAGGAAGAGCTGCGAGGCTCGGATTTGACTATGGTCCTGTGAAGGACAACACTCCTTGGAGGCGATATGAGGTACTTAGTTAATTTCCGCATCATGCGTTAGTAGATATATATGAGCTACACCGCTCTTAGCGTGTCGCCTCGCTAAGGTAATTTCCACACATGTACACGTGGATTTCACGGCTCGAGGCGTTGCTTAGCGGGTGTGAATAGCACACGTGTAGCACGGATATGCCAGAGGCAGTGCACCCAGCATAGCTGTATTTACTTTGATATTTTATAGATTATTTTGCCCGGCGCACCCACTGTCAGTGGTGCGCCGAGCTCAGTACTTTGAGGGTTGAGCACCGCTCCCCCAATTAAACTGCCCCTTGCCAAGCAAGGGCTTCGGGCTCTAACTATCACGCCTTCGCGGATTGTTCACCTCCAAGTGGAGTGACGACTGCGTTGTTCACGTATAGTTACCCACCCTTGTGGCGCTCAGAGTATAACCACTATTTGTGTGTCTCGTTCCGACCTACTGTCGTATACTCGCCCCTGTATTTGGTTTGCTTTATTCACTCTCTCTCTTCCCCACTATGGTGGTTTGTTTTCTTCCCTTTTTGGGTTTGCCTTTTTGCCCTGTTCTCAGTGGCCCGTTTCCGACACTTTGTCGTTGCCGTGCTACTCTCTTTCTAGGACTCATCTCGTGACCGTGTGGAAACGTGGATCTCTACCGACTACTAATCAGCCTAACGCTCCGACGCTTGTTGTGGTGGTTTGACCTCGGATTTACACCCGGCTTAGCTGTGTCATTCCTGGAGTGCTCCGTTCGCTGTGCTGCCCTGTCGAGGGGAAGATTCCGAACGTCTTCGTGAGCCTGCGCTTTTCCCGCCAAAAGAGTTGCCCCACATCCTGGTCGGCGATAAGCGGATCACGGTTTTTGCCATGGTAAAGATTAAGCGAATCTTCGGTCTATCCGTGGTGGAGAGAGCAACAGACATGCTGTCCGACCGCGGTGGGGCGCAGAAACGGCGAGAGACCAAAGTTCGCTCGTAACAGGGTGGTGAAGCGTTGCCTGTGACGGAATTATGAAGGTAGGGACGTTACCAACGGTACAGTAGCTCACGGACAACTAATAGCTGATGATCATCGATGATTTGGCTCCATTTCATATACAGTTTTGGCTTGTACCTCAGACATTGAGTCTAGGTTAACGATAACGCAGTGTAGGAAGGGCTCTTCATAAACAATAACAATCGGCACAGAGGTCTATCAGGAGCTGATTGTCATCAATGCTGCTACATTCAGTTTAGCAACGGACGGAAAACTAGGCTCTGTAAATCGTGTTGGCGAGGAAGTTTTTCCCGTCCGGTATCGTCTACATGCTCTGTGTGTCCTGAAGCAATAGTTTTGCTATCCGGGGCAAACCAGTGCGGAGATTGTAACGGATTTTATGAAACTGCAGTAGCTGTATGTAGACAAAATATATATAATAGAATCGTCACCATCCTTTAGGATAGCAACCGATGGTATCCTAGCGCTAAATGACATGGAGCCATCAGAAAATATACACATGTCAATCACTAGCTCTCAGTTTCATAATTTACACTCCGCTGAGGTAGGTTTAAAATCCTTTGATAAATGACTACGTTGATCAGAAACCAATAACTACAACAGCACAAAGAGCTAGCAAAAAACCCAGAATATGTAGCGCACTTGATTTCTCGCCGAATACCAGTCCTGAGAGGTATGAAACTGGAGTTTCAAGGTTCTTCATAATTATCGCAAAGCACCTACTGGGGTGGAAAACTAATAATCAGCTCAATATGCCAAGTCAATTATGACAAATTCAGCTAGAACAGGGCTGATGTTCTGTAAATCCACCACAATTGCTGGGACACTTTCAATTCGTGACCCCTATACATAGAATACTCAGACTCTATTCAAACAAAGTAGTAATACTTAATATTTTGCTTTCTTTTAGGAAGCACTCTGTTTTTGGATCAGAAGTTTTTGAAGCAAGCTTTGAAAAGCAAAACTACCGCAGCGCTCTATTACCAAGAATAATATTGTCTGAGGAGATGTTGACGAGTACCGAGTAAGACAATACGACTACCAACTGTGTGTAGACGTATGAAAGAATCGGAACTGGCAAAGTGATGAGCACCACTCAGAGCAGACCACTTTGATGTCTTCTTCTCTCTGAGTTTACCTTCGGCGTTCGCCGAAGGTTTTATTTATATCCATGCCCAAGAACAAGCTCACGAGAGCGAGTTGGTCTTAAAAGACCAAAGGGCAAATGCGTCCTTGTTGCTGCACAGACGAAAATGCAGTGCTGGAATTTCTTACGCATATTTCATGTGACATAAATTATTCAATGAACCGTCATCGTGTTGACAAGTTCAGGAGCTCTAGCCGGTCTTGGCCAACAGCGATTCAACAGTGCCCCACGCAAAAATTACGGAAGTAAAAGTTCGCAGTTATAGACTGTTGGCCACTCATCTCTGTCTCGGGGTCCCAGAAGATCGAACTTCTTCAAGATATTCCTCGAATAATACCGGAACATCGTCCTGTAACGAGGATGCAAAGAACCAATCGAATTCTTCGTCTGAAAATGCTTTCCATTCGACGCGAAGTTCAATTCCGTCCGATCCGTAGCGAATATCCTCAAAGCGATCGATAACAAGAAACTCTCCTTCTTGATATGCTAGATGGTTTTTCAGTTCCTCAGTATGTGTAAAATCTTCATTTCTGAAACACTTGAGCCTTCTCCCATGAATCTCTTTTTTCTTCTCGTTCAGTAGGTCTTGAATAGTGAAAATGTAATTCAATTGTGTCTTAACCACTCGATAAGGACCGTTCAATCGCAGACTAGGCTCCTTTCCTTTTTCCCGGTGCAAAAGGCCTCTCAAGACATAATCGCCCTTTCTGAATTTAATCGGGCGAGCTCCAGTTCTTCGATTGTGTGAATCTACTGCCTGCTGCCTTTTCCTGCTTGTGCGTACCGCAACGTTTTTCTGCATACTATCCAATGCTTTTTGGATGTTGCTGAACTAACTCTTTGCCTGGTTTGGACTTCGTCAAGGTTCCGCACTCCCACGGTAGATCCTTCTGATCTCTTGATGGCCGTGAGTGGGGAATTGTGGGCTTCGGTTGTGAGCGCAAGGGGGAAAATGTCAAAGGTGGAGTCCGATGCTCCGAGTTTATTGAGGAGAGGAGGTCAATCGGTGGTTTAAGTACACCGATACAGAGCTCCCAATTGGAAGTCACCCAATTTGAAGCGCTGCTCGATCTCAAGTGCCTCCCAGGGACTCTAAGTCCTGGGTGGCAGGTGCTAACTGATGGAGCTTGCCTGTCGTACTGCGTGGGTGACATTCAAGCGTCTTTGACTGATGGTGTGTTTGTGGCTGTGGCTGGGTACCTGCCACTACACTCCCCTTCTTCAAATACTGAGTTCAACTTTGGTCTTGTTTGCAAGTGCAATGGAAGTGTTTTTGCGGCGAAGCAGCCTTTGCAGCATGGCAGGGACATCTTTGTACACTTGTTCGAGTGGTTTGAGAGTGTTTTCTCCTTTTCGAAGTCCTTTCCAGCGCACTAAGACGAACAGGAGACCTTCTTCCTCGACTATTTTAGTAGGCGAGCGACTGGGATACCAGTTTCAGATGACAAAACATGCGACATGACCGCTTGTTGATCTAAAGAGGCGTCATGGTAAAACTTCAGACGGCATGCGTGAATGTCTTCGAGTGTGCCGTTGCGCAGATTTTCTACCTAATACACGTAACCAGACAGAGATTTTACTACTCTTCGCCGTCCGCGCCAACGCAGAGCCAACTTCTCACCATTAAAGAAATTCTTCGCGCGCGACCAAGACGAAGTCGCCATTCTCGAAATTCGGCAGTTTTTCTTTCGAGGAACGGGCTCTCGATGTCTCGCGATTCTTCTGCAAAGCATTTTGCACCACAAGATGCAACTCTTCTACCAGTGCTTGTAGGGTGTGGATGTTCACGCAGCGCTCAAGCTGTCCTTCATTAACTGTAATGTCTTTTGCGGTGGTGGTGCGGAGAAATGTAGCGATCGGGGGTGTCGGTTCCATTCCAAGGAAGGCGGTGATCGGAGCAATGCTGTGCCGCTGAGGTGAGGGAGCGTTGTTTAGTACACTTTGTACGAGCGGCAGCAAATCGGGCCACTCTGAGAATTCCATTTGGAATTCGGACACCAGAGCGCGGAAGGTGCGGACAACTTCTTTGCCAAGTCTCTCAACAGCTTTGTTGCTCCACGGAGTGTAGGGGAGAGTAAAATGGTTCGGCACGCGCAGAGCTCTCGTGACCATGCGAACTATGACATTCCGGAAATAAGTAGAACCATCTGACATGAGACCGAGAGGAACTTTGAAGGCGCCACACCAGTCGATGATGGCCAATGCTGCATTCTCCGCCGAAGTTTCTGCTGTGGCGAAGAACCACTTGTAGTCTGAGTGATCGTCGCGAAGCATAAGAATGTACTTCCGGCCTGCTGTGCTTTCTCCAATTTCGATGTAGTCGAACTGTAGCAGATCGTTGGCCTTGGTGCCATGAACGGCTGGTCCAAAAGGCCTTGGGACCTTCTCCCAACCTAAAGTGGAGATACAGTGTATGCAGGCTTTCACAAAGGTGTAGAAATCTGCTTCGAGTGTGTCCCAGACATAATGACAGCTCGGAACCTTCACTGTTGTGTCCCTGCCCCGATGACCTGCTGGTCCGGTGTGTGCGATGACGCACAGTCGTAGCTGGAGGTCCGCGGCTGCGTTCGGGATCCAAATAGCCCCTTTGGGGTTTCTCCATAGCCCCTCAAAGAGCTTGGCGTCAGTAGGGCGGGAGGTTGCAGGCATCTGCTGGCTATGATCGACTTCATCGGGCGAAGGCTAACAAAATGATTCCGCATTAGATGATGAAAAAACCGGGATTCGGATGAGACGTCGAAAGAGTCTTGGAACGCACCAACGCGTGAGCATGTCTGCCGAGACGTTGTCTAGACCGCTAATGTGAAAACAAGTGTACAAGTAAGAGCTTAGCCTCAAGGCCCAACGCAGTACCTTGCGCGTCGAAGACTGACTCGAATCGGGAACAAGTGAGAGCGGGTCAAACAGGAAAACCAGATTGTTGTGGTCCGTGAACAAATCAAATCCGGCCACAGTGGCTGCAAGCCAGTGCATACGTTCTACGGTTGCCGTGATCGCGAATCCTTCTTTCTCGAGCGTTGACTAGCCTAGCTAGGTGGCATTAAAACGCCCAGAGAAAAAAGCGAGAGGAGTATGACGTTGATCCTTATGCGGCTTCGAGAGGTCTTCTAGCGGGACTTGAGTTACCATGCCTGACCAGCTTGTAGTTGAGGCGTCCGTGTGAATGCAGAGTCGCTGTTGTTCGTCTCTGTAAGCGAGTGTCACGAGGTTGGCTAGAGCCTGCTTGCACTTCTCGAATGCTTCAGTTTCCTTTTCGCCCCAATTTAGAGCTTGGAGTTGAACGGCAGCGACGGCACGCTTGGGTCGTTTTCCGGCGGCATGTTAGACAAGTTTCATGAACTCATAATTTGGGGAGATGAGCTCGTTGAAGTCTGCAATGGCGGATTTCACCCATTGCATTGCACAAACAAATTGTTGTATATGTGCGCCAGTCGTAGGCAGTTCCATGTGAACGAGACCGTCAAGCTGGCGTGGGTCATAGCGTACTCCATCCACGGAGACGATGCAGCCGCACCAACGAATTGATCTGGCAAAGAAGATGCACTTCTTTGGGTGTATTTTGATGCAGTGCTGTGCGCAAATGCGGAAGAGTAGCCTGATTCCATCGAGAAGGCCTGCAATCGTGGCATTATGCAAAAGAATGCCACCTAACCAGTACAGTAGCTGCTTCAAAAGATCCCTAGGGAACACATCGGCTAGAACTGAATGAAGGTGTGTGGTGGCGTTTGTTGTGCCATGAAGCACCCTGGTTGGAGGAAAAACGCCATCAGGTGTGACAAAGGACTGCAGTTCCTGGGAATCTTTTCGAGTGGGAATTACCAATAACCATGAAAAAGATCGAAAGATGCCAAGAAACGGGATTTGGCTAGCTTCAAAATCTCCTGCTCAAAGTTTGGCATTGGATACTGGTGTCTCACAGTAAATTGATTGATGGGACGAAGATCCAAAGTAAAGAAAAAACAGGCTGGACCTGGCTTCGGGACAATGAGAGGTGCAGAGGACCACGGAGAACACGGGTTGGGATAGGCCATACCCACTTGTACAAGCTCTGTGACAAATGTGTCAAGAAACTGTCGCTGCTCCGGGGAATACTTGCGGAGACGCCCGCGTATTGGGCGAGCGTCAGGTTTCGAACGTATTTGCAATGGTGCGACGTTAGCGGGCGGTCCGGGGGAAAGCGATGTGCGGAAGATATCGAGATTTTCCTGAACAATGTTCTTGAGTGCGTTGGATTCGGCGGTTGGGATCCCATTAGAAACAGCGTTCTGTATCATGTCATCAACTGCTCGGAGAATGTCGCAGTGTTGATCGGTGTAGACGGGAACGAGCAGTGCTGGGTCTGGGAAATTATCCGACTCTTGACGTACAGTGTCGTACACGACTCGCGGTCGATCGGCGTCTGGCTGCTGTGCTTCGGCAGAAGGGGACGAATGATTGATTCAGGCATTCATTAGACGACTAACGTAACCCTGCGTGGCTTGCGATGTCGTGTTGCCCACTTTTGAACAATCCGAGTCATTCAGAGCGATTCTGTTCTTGTCCAACAGAGTGTGGGTGTCCACACGCAAATGCTGTAGCACAGGTCTCCCAATTAGTACATTTTCGCAGGCAGGGTCATCGTCGGCAACCAAAAATGAAATGTTCATGAGCGCAAGGTTACCAGAAGCCAGAGACAGAATGGTTCGTGGTACGGTCCAAATTCGAGAAAATTTGAAGACCTCTGCGGTGTCCAAAGCTTCTTTCTCCAAAGCTACTGCGAGTGAGACCTTTTCGATTGCCAATATCTTTCCACATCCCTGGATGGCTGCTTTTTCAGCCAGTCTGGATGATACAATGCTATCGTCACCTCCATTATCGCACCTGTCGCTGGACTGGATGTACGTCATTCCATCAGACACCGTAATCGAGCAGTTTGGGCTGTTGCGGTCTTCTGAAGGCAGCAGACGGCCGACAGTACCAGAATTGTCTCGATTGGCTCTGGCTTTCTGGGATCTGGTTGACGTCGAAGGACTATCGGCTGCCTTCTTAGCAGAGAGTTCAGCTTTGAAGGCTTTCTTCTCAGCGTCAATGGATTTTGTGCAATCATCGATCCAATGACGTTCAGCCTTGCGTTTGCAGGGCTCATTCGTGCAGAAAGGCGGTGGTCGCTTTGACTTAGCTGTTGATGGTTGTGGGTGACCAGTTTCGGTTGGCTTCGTGCTTGATTCCGAAGAACCGTTGATAACGCTATTGTTGGTCCTGTTGGGCTTTGAACTGCGATTACGCGAAGGCGGCCCGTTGTCAACGATTTGAAACGCTTCGGCAACAGACATCGCGTTCCTCATGAATTCTTTTGAAATCCTTTCGAAGCGCGGCGTGAACGAAGTCCAAATCGCTTTCGAGGCGTAGTTGTAGTATCTTTGGTTTGATGGCGTTCAGAATATGCTTCACAGCCACCTTAGGATGATCTTTCATGCCCCACGAGAGACCATTGTGGCGGAGGACGGGGACGTAAGAGTTAAACAAACCTTTCATTCTAGATCGGGAAGACGTGTCGGTTATATCCATTGCTAGTTCGCTTTTAATGACAGCGTCAATGTCACCAACCGTCATGGTATTATTTTCTTCTCCGGCTTCAGAATCCAGGTAGGTTCTGAGTTTTTCATCTGTTAGGTCTTCCAATTTAGAAAGGTCTGAAATATATTCCAGTTCGATACAAGACTCGAGCCATTCTGAGTCGACACAGTAGCTCAGATTGACTGGCCGTGCTGGTTCCGTCGCCATTGAGTCGACAACGGCAAGCTGCCATGCTCTTGCAGTGACTTCCTTAACAAATTGGTCGTATTGACTCAAAAAGACGCGGATGGCTTTGGGGTTTGTGTTGATCAGTTTTGGATGACTCCTGAGAGTGAGACAGATTTTGGTTGCCAGAGAACGAAATCTTCATTTCCAGAATTGTTTGGTGTCGAAGCGGACGCCATTTTTTGATCGAACGGTAATGTGATACAACGGTGGGTATCGGCAGTGATCACTGTGTGCTTCGGTTGTGAGCGCAAGGGAGAAGATGTCAAAGGTGGAGTTCGATGCTCCGAGTTTATGGAGGAAAGGAGGTCAATCGGTGGCTTAAGTACACCGATGCAGAGCTCCCAATTGGGATTTACCCAATTTGGAGCGCTGCTCGATCTCAAGTGCCACCCAGAGACTCTTAGTCCTGGTTGGCAGGTGCTAAGTGAGGGCGCTTGCCTGTCGTGCTGCGTGGGTGACATTCAAGCGTCTATGACTGATGGTGTGTGTGTGGCTGTGGCTGAGTACCTGCTACTACAGGAATCCTGCGGGAGAACAGTAAAAGCAGTGAGGGGGCAGCGGTTTCCAAGACGGTCGAGTATAGAATTGTTGAGTACAGACTGTACAATGGGAAAAACACTTGGCCAACACCTCTGCGTTAGCTGAAATTCCGAGAGCAGTGCTCTAGACGCCCACAACAATTCTCGACAAACCACTTCGAATGCTCCGTTTGACCATGGACAGTAAGCTAGAGTGAAGTGGTGCGCGGATTTCAACCGGTCTCGAAGAAGTTCCATAAGCTCGTTGCAAAAATGGGATCCTCTTTTAGATAACCGTTCACTAACTACGCCAAATGCGGCGAACCATCGGAGTAGAGCGTCAGCAGTAGCTTCAGCATTAGCCGTAGCGCATTGAATTAACCACACGTGTTCAATGTGGTCGTCTCTCAGTACCAAAACGTAACAGTAATTCTCTTCTCCCTTCGACATATAAGAAAAGTCGAAATGTAGAAGTTGATTCGGCTTATCTGCGTGCAATGCATGTCCAAGGGGACGGAGTACTACCTTACCGCTTTCAGTGCACAGACAGTGTAGACACGAGCTTACAAATGCATCAATACCCTTCTTCATCTGTACCCACACAAAATGTGCTTGTACAGTGGCTCTCGTCACTCCAGAACTGCGATGGCTTCCTACTCCGGTGTGTGCAGCGATGAGAATTCTTAATTGCAGAAGCTTATCGCTTTCAGTAATCCAGTGTAGACCCTTTTCGTTGACAAATCCCTTGTCCGTTTTTTGAATCCCTGCATAGGCCTCTCGTCAGCGGCTTGTCGTGATGCAATGATTTCCGAGAGCTTTGGCCAATCCAGCTTCTGATCCAATCCGGGGCTGATTGGTGCCAGTAGCAATGTCTTAAGTCGTTGAAACTCGGTTCGACGTAATGACATTCTTCGGCTGCACAGCTCATCTTGTGAGCATATCAGCCCACACATTGCGTTCTCCTTGCAGATACTCGATCACATACCGAAATGCACTGAGCTTAATTGCCCAGCGCATGAGCTTGCTGGCTGTGTGTCTGGCTATGCCGGGATTCTTTCCATATGGATCGTAGAGGTATACGAGATTCGAATGATCTGTGAAGACTGACACCTCTTGACCAATGACAGGATAGTCTAAACGCCTCATTGCTTCGACAATAGCGAATCCTTCTTTTTGTGCAACACTCCAATTGGCAGATGACCCGGAAAACGTTGCGGAAAGAAAACATAAGGCTGAGTGATCTTGATCTTCGATATCCTTACGCCTTTGTTTTTCTGGGACCTGTGTTAGTATTGCAGACCAATGCGTTTCAGATGCATCGGTGAACAAAAAAAGACGATTTCCAGGCTTAACGTATGCAAGTTTGACCGAGGCGGCTAATCGTTGTTTGATGTTTTTGAAAGAAACGTCATGCTCCGTGCCCCATAAGCTGGTAAGGGAAATCCTACGCACAGCTTGCTTCGTGCGACGGGCATATTTGCGGTAGGCTTGTTCCATGAGATCATGTAAGGGTGCAATTGTTTCAGAATATGCTGGTATGGAATGAAGCATCCAGTTAGTTCCACAGATAAGCTGTTGGAGCTCGTCTGCGGTACTCGGCTTGTTCATTTCCAATATTGGTTTGAAATGTCGTGGAGGGTATTGTATCCCATCGGCTGAAATTAGCCTGCCGCAAAACTGCACTTCCTTGTCGAAAAGGTTAAACTTCTCAGCATATACTTTCACTCCCAATGCCAGACAGACATTCAAAAATTCTTCGAGGTCATCCAAAAGCTCTTCTTTAGTTGACGCATGAAACAGAAAATCATCCAACCATTGAATCATTTTCTTGACCCTTCCGTTGAATTTGTCTTGCAAAACGGCCTGAAAAAGATTTCCAGAGTCACTGCCACCCTGCAAAAGGCGGCGAGAAGAGTAAACTCCAATCGGTGTTTGAATTGATAAGAAATCTGGTGATTCTTTGGCAAGAGGCTCCTGCCAGTATTCGTTTCCTAGGTCAAGATTGGCGAAAATGTGCTTCCCGCGACTTCTTGCAGTTTTGATTCAATATGGGGCATGGCAGACTGGATTGGTATAGTCTGCGCATTTGGACGTCGGAGGTCTACAGTAAATCTGAGCTTCGTAGATCCGGGCTTTGGCACATCAAGCGCCGGACTGGCCCATCTTGCTGCTGGATTTTTGTAGATGGCCCCAACTGCTTCCAGTTCCCGGATAGTTTGAATAATGAAGTCGCGTTGCTGCGGAGCATATCTTCGCTGCGGAGATCAGAATGGCCTAGCATTGCTGGCAGAAGTGATTTGGAGAGGAGATACCTTCGCTGGTGGGTCTGGTCTAGGTTTGATTCGAAAAGCTTCTCGGCTCTTCTTCAATATCTCTTGAGGGCGCTTTAGACCGTTTTCCGAAAGCCCCTTTTCCTTCGCATTCCTCAACATGTTCTTGAAAGCTTTGTTGCTTGATTCCTCAGTGTCCTTTCCAATTCCAGCCGAGATGGCCTCCGGAAGAGCAATGGGGTCATCTTCACAGTCCTGATACACGAGGCCGCTGTAGTGCGATGCATCTACTTTTAGCTGTCTCTGGTCGATATCATCAGTACGCTCTCCGTTAACGTGGGGATGAACTTTATCCAAATGCTCATCCAATTCGAAACCAATACCCTTAAGGAAAGGTCTACCCAAAATTACCTCACTTATCTCTTCATGTACTACATAGAATTTCACGTCCTTGATTCTGAGTGGAATGTTAGAACCTGGGAGATATATAGTGATAGAGAGCTTTGCTATTTTGGAGGCTGTTGAGTTCAATTTGGCTTTGAACGCTCCTTCGTGTTGGACAGGTTTCGGCAAAACGGTCGCGTCTATTGCAGGTTCCTTCTTTGACAATTCTTGAAACTTCCAGGCCAACAAAAGCACAGCAGTCAGCGCCGTAGTCACCGAGTGCAACAGCCGGTATTTTGTCTTCTATAAGCACTCAATAACTGCCTTCTTTGGGTTGCTGAGAATTACTTAAGCCGGATGTAAGAGTCTTCAACGATTTTTTCGACTTGAAGTAATTGTCAAGTAAAATCTTTCGCTCCTCCGGGCTTGTGATTGTGCAGGTCTTTACAGGATGGGTTTCAGAAAACTTCGGGTTTAGGCGCCTCTTTGTCCATTCGTTCTCGGGCCTTGCTTTCTTCGTTGCACTTGATTCTGTTTCTGCTCCACTCGGTTGCGAACTTCTGCTCCTTCCCAGGCGACGGTATTTATGCTGCTTCTCTTCCGAACTAGAACGCTCATCTCGAAATCGCTTGTGCGATGTTTTGATTCGTGATCTTGCAATCTCATTCTGTGGAACGTCGACTGCAAGGGATGCAGCCTCCTTCCTGAAAAGCTTGATATCTCCCTTCTCTGTATTGTTCCACAACGAGCGCTTCATCTTCATCCGTTCTCGAAGGAGGGGAGGCTCAAGTTTCTCTTCCATTTTGGTAATCAAAATCTTGGCCTTGTCTACATCCTGTAAACCAGGGAACAGCGGGAAAACCGCATTTTTGAGCTAAAGGGAATATTCAGGGTGTTTAAATTAGATAGTGCCTAAAAACTAGAGGGACACGTTCACACCCATCAATTCAAAATTATGGGAAACCCCTCAGTTTTGTTACACTTACGGGAACATACCAGACAATTTCTGAAAGTAGGCACTAATTAATTGCACGGGAAAAGCGCATAGTTTGGGCTAAACTTACGCTCAAAGTGTGCACTTACAATTATTGTCTAAGATATAATTCCTTCATAGAAAGACTTCAGGAGATATAAGAGGTACAATTCTACTCTACTAATCGTAATCCATATGCATATGTAATACTTGAGACTACATCTCAACGCCGGACGGAGTTACAAGCTTTTTAAAAATGAAACTTTATGTTATTCTGAGCTATTTTGCACATTTTCGAAGGGCTATAAAAAGCAATGCAGAGAGGCTATATCAATTGCTTTTAGATCTTTAGTTAGTTCAACGTGAGTGCATTGAAGAAGCCTGTCTTTCAACAAATGAAACTGCGGTGGCGCTCAATGAGCGTCAAGTTAACAACTGAACAACGAACATTTTACAAATGTTCCCGTGGACAGTTTCGTGTTCACTTTCAATTTTCTTTCAAAGATTACACCTAAAAAATTACATATATTTCAAACTTCACCCCGTTTTTCTGGTTTTCGTGTCTCCTAAAATTTGGCAGGAGTGCCTATTTTTCCTACATATAACACAAAGGGCATGTTTTATGGAACATACCCTCTGCATACCAGAACAAGGCGTTTTTCCCGCTTTTCCCAGGGGATGCATTGTTTTGATCCATGGCTTTAATAAAATCGATAAAAAAAGGAATTTACAGCTCCAGCTGGGTTTTCAGAACATCGTTTGAACCTCACAGATGCTACGGAAGATTCAATTCTTTCAGCCAATTCTCGCGGAGCAGCTCCTATTGCACTGTCAAACCACAATTTAACCATTTCCGGCGTGGCTTGTTCTACAGTTTTAGCACTTTCAAATTCTACCATGTTGCAGAGGGTGTGGAGAGTCTTGCTATCGATGCAGTCTCGTTTGTTTGTGATAGCCATTTGGTCGTCGGAACTCCGATTTCGATTTACGTCATTGCATTTCTCACGATACGCGTCGTACTCAGTTTCGAATCGAATAAGTCCGAGTTGCGTGACATCATTTAGTTCCGGTGCCTTTATGAAGGCGATTATTCCATAGTTGGAAGCCATCTACACTTGCGTGCAGGTCCCCCTCACGTCGAAACTATTGCCCTTTGAGCAAAGCGCTTTGTTGACGAGTACCGAGTAAGGTGGTACGACTACCAACTGTGTGTGGACGTAGGAAAGAATCGGAACTTGCAAAGTAATGGGCACCACTCAGAGCAGACCACTTCGATGTCTTCTTCTTTCTGAGTTTACCTTCGGCATTCGCCGAAGGCTTTATTTATATCAATGCCCAAGAACAAGCTCACGAGAGCGAGCTGCTCTTAAAGGATCAAAGTGCAAATGCGTCCTTGTTGCTGCACAGACGAAAATGCAGTACTAGAATTTCTTACGCATATTTCATGTGATATAAATTATTCAATGAACCATCATCGTGTTGAAAAGTTCAGGAGCTCTGGCAGGTCTTGGCCAATAGCGATTCAAAAGGAGAATAATCAAAGTTCTGAAAAGCTGCTTACCATAGCAAAAATTACTGGAGCCTCCGGAAAAAGGCAATGGTATGTTTTCATTTTTTCGTTTTACTTGATCAAAACCAATTTTAGGTCCTCAAAACTTTTTTATGTAGGTTTGTTATTAGTTCTGATTTTTCGCACAGTTTGAATGTGCTGGTAGTTAATACTAAAGTGTAGTATTACACAACTGCTCTGCTGAGGACTAATTTGGATTAAACTAAGGTTTGTATCCAAATTATGTGCTCGGAGTTTTGGTTCTTTTCCTTTCATTTCAATTGGCTGGCATGTTAATGATCTAATGTAGGGCTTTTTTCCAGAAAGAAAGAAAAATGTGCCGTTTTATATGACAAAATTCTTGAAATCCTTTATTGCACTACAATTCTTTTTCAAAAGAAAATAAGGTCTCATAAATAAAAGCGGTACATATAACGTTTGTAACAAGTTGTTGTTTATTATTTCCTGAAATTAGTTTGCTGCAGTTGTAAAATAATTTTTTCTTCGAGAAAATTGCTATGTTAGCTTTAATGGAGCTCGGATTGTTTCTTAGTAAAAGCTTTGCTATTATTTTGTGCCAAGAAGTTAAATCGCAAGGCAAACAAGCATATAAAATATGCTCAATTTTAAATGCGTACTGATGTAGACTCGAAACAGCATTATGCTTTCCTCGAACCGCTACATTTAGTAATAGTTTTTTTGGAACTATAAAATGTTAAAATAGTGCAAATGGGTGTCGATAATTTAATATTTTCTGCAATTAATAATACTATGAGTAGTGGAACCTGCGCATGATTTTGGCAATAATTGAATCTTTGTTGGGAAGTGGTAAAATATTTTTTGATCAATTGGAGACTGTTTTTGGCTTAAGTAAAGTTAAGGCACGGTAATCTAACTGTTTCTTTCTGGGAGCTGCGGTAAATTCTACATTTGGCAAAATTGGAGCTAAAGAATAAGTGGTACTATTCGTGTTACATTATATAGTACAGTATATTACTTTGCTCCGTTTACAATCAGTAATGTGACTTCACGCAGTGCGACGGCCTACCAATTACTCGATTAAAAACTGCAATCAGCGTTACATTGACCAACTTACTGCGCTGTAAGTTTATGCGAATCTGCACTTTAGTGAAGCATTGTTCATTCAACCTCATTGCAAACTACTAGATAGCGCTAAGTAGCGCTACTTGGCGGTGATATCGAAAATTGGAACGCTGGTAGAATATCTCAGAGTAGAACTATGGGAAAAATTCTGGCATACTTCGATGCAAACGCTCAAGGCACATCAAAGTATGCTTTTAAGGTAGATTACCAGTGCTGTTCAACAGAAAAACATGCGTACTAAGGAGCGCCAAATAGCGATATTGGCGCTATATAGCCCCTCTAAGTACGCATGTAGATTTCGTGTTTGGGATGTAGTTTGTATTTTTTTGACGTACTTCGATGTGCCATCTACAGAGCTATGGAAGCACGTCATTATGTTTGGGTCGTTAAAAAAGATTGTAAATTTAGTAGAGTTCTGATATTTGACAATGCGGTAAGTGCGAAACTTGCAACAATTAGCGCTAAATGTCGAAAATGGCGATGATGTTGTCTGGGTATTACCAGATTTGCACTGCCTGCATTGCCTGCTTACTGTAGGGCAAAGCCGGGAACGGAAAGAAAGAACACAAACCGCGCCAGCGGCTACGCACACAAGGTGTTCAGCCTTGCTCCCTACTGGGACAGAGCAGTGGCAGAACCCTCCTATGAAGCCGACACGTGCCGGGCGTAACTCCGGGCGGCCTCTTCCTGAACTACCGACGGAGGTTGAGGGTGGCAATCGGGGTGCCAAAAGCATGGAATCCGCTGGGTGTGGCGTATCTCGTAGCAAAAAGGGCGAGATAGAAGGTAGCAAAACGGGCTGCATTGCAGAGCACAGACTCGTGAGAGCAGGGATTAATCTCAAGACAAAAAGGGCAAACCTGTACAACAGGGCGAAGTGTAACGAAGCCATAAGACGGGAAAACAGAAAGAGTGTACGAAAGAATGATAAATAAAAGGCCGTAACGACGTATCGGTGCTTCTCAGTGATGGAGGTGGATAACTTGTCCGGATAGGCGGCGGTATTTCACAGGATTGGAGCGGAAGACCGTGCGCAAGCGGAACTCAAGCTAGAGCCAAGGCCTCCTTGAGTTTTACTCCCCGTACAGTGGCAGCAAGTGTTGCCACTTATATACGGCTGACAAATATCAGTAAAATATCTAAGTACCCGGCACGCCGGCCAACACTACCCACGTGTACCTCCGTGGCACTCTTGCAACGGCGCATTCAGTAATCGGGCACGGGCACACACGTGTCACGCTAATCCTACCCTTCATAGGCCGATCCCTAATCCGGGCCAAATAGGCAAATAGACTTCATAATAATAGGACGTTCAGGCGAAAATTACAACGGATATATGAGTGGCATCCCCCTCAGTCCCTGCCAAGGGCAATTGCTCTACATCTCCCCCTTATCAGGCTGAAACTTCCGACTCGTTCGGCTTATCGCTTCCCATCATGGGCCTATATTATCCGGACTCCAGCGATGAGCCTGCCGACAACTCGGACTCCAACAACTTGGCACTCGTACCATACTTGACACATTCGACCATCATCGACACAGCGATGCCTACCAACAACAGCAACACCTCCGGTAACCCCGGCGCTCCTTCGGGTGGGACTGCGCGAATGGCAGCTGCCGGACCGCGGTTCCTGTCGGTGCCCTTGCCCCAATCGCCGAGGGCTTCCGCTTCTGCCGCGGTGTCCGCTGCGACGGCAGCGACTCCTGATCCAGCTCCCGTGTGGGATTGGTTTCATGCTAGCGTGGCGAAAAATACGGGAAGATGGCCCAGTCTTGGTAGTCTCCGCGTACGCGACCCTCACCGCCATAGCGGTCTGTTTGCACAAGCCCCGTGGTTCAATGCCGAACCCGTTCGGAACGAAGCTTTGATCAACTCCTATGCCTTTGACGGTTATCTCTCCGGAGCGCTTCCCGTTAGCGTCCTCCGCTCATGGGACTGGCTCGCCCGTATCACGGTCCATCCAGATGGTCTCTGGTATACGAGAAGCGAGAGCCAGGCGTTCGCTCGCCCGGAGATTGCCCGCATTGGGTATGCGCGACATCTCCGGGCTCCGAACAAGCATCCCGTTCCGTACCCTTACGGGTTCGACGTGGCCTACTACCGTACGTTCGGCGAGGTTGAGTACGGAGATCGACTGGCTGTTGCCTTCGACGAGAGTAACCGCTATGCAGATGTCGTCCAGCCGTACCAGGATCTCATCCTGCGGGCTCGTCCGATTCTTCGGGCTGAGTTCCGGTACCTACGCAAGTCGTCGCGGCGCGAGTCCTTAGAAGGCCTCCGTCACGAGAGGAAGTGCCGATCCCGCTCCGGGATTTTGGCGCCGTAACATTGCCCGGAGGTTGAGCGAATCGCAGCGCGTTCCCGTCAAGGGCGATAGGTTCCACTGCCATTGTTCTGGCCGGCGATCGACTTCCCTCGAGGGTGCCATGTAGAACTCTTCCATGCCTGACATACGTCGGGTCGTACTACATGAAGAATTCGCCGCGCGGCCTTTGGAGCATCCTTGCCACCGATTAGACTGTCCGTATCGCGGCGTCTCTACTCTGGGAGACGTATGATCATTACCGGCTTTGGTTTGTGCCGGAGATGATTCGCCGGTCCATTCGGAATTTAGACCTCATCGATTTGCTCGGACCCGTTCGCAACGCGCGGGAAGTGGTGTCCTTGGTGGAGGTCATCGACGGTGTCGAGTGGGACTCCGTGCCTGCCAGTCAGGTCTGTGAGGGTATCCGTCGGGTTACAATCCGGTCTCCCGGACGCGACGTCAGCGCTGGCGACTTTCTATATTTTGACCCATGGGAATGGGAGATAGTCACAGCCGCCGAGGTGCGGGATCGGCTTCAGATCGATCGGAAGATCCCAGAGAGCCATCCTCGCGGGTTGTCTTCGTCAAGGGCGAGGAGGAAGAGATCATTGATGAGGTAGGGAGCCCTATGAATCAGAGAGCGGACCAGCAAATCGACGTGATCAACGTAACCGGAGATGACGGCGGATCCGCTGATGCGGTAGTGCAGGATACGCCCAACGCAGTTGGCGCGTGGCAGACCTCCGCTTCTGCGGGCGGGGCCGGTTCGAGTACCCACCCCCAGGCGATCGTCATCCGCAATTTCCCTCGCGGCATGGGTGTGCCCGTGTTTGACACGGTCACCGACTTGGCGCACTTGCAAGGCCTTGCGGCTTAGTGGTTCGTTCAAGATCGTGGGTGCGGTTTCGGACCGTCCGGCGTGTGATCGAACTCCATAGATACCAATATATCTTGGACCTATCATTAAATGTTTCCGGTTGCTACTGGCTTTTAGCAAATTCTCTTCATCCCTCCCTCTCCTCAGGGGGCACCACCCCGCGAGGGGCGGCTGCTCCTTATCTAAGAGAGGTATTCCGCTTGAAGCGGGAAAATCCAGTTCTTCGACTTCCTCTTCTTAGGCTTCTTCTTCGTCTTCTTCTTCCGTTCCACTGTATATTGGCTTGTACGCCGAAGCAGCAAGTGTTCCACGTGAGCGGCGTAGGTATTGTGGGCGCTAACCCACTTGGGCTTTGTTGAGCGTGTCGGTTGTGGGCGTGCCGGTCATCCGGTGGTATTGTAGTACCTTCGAGCGAGGCAGGTGCTCGATAGGTTCGTGTGTGTTCTCCGAAGGGGGTAGCCGTACCAACGGACTTGGTTTACCTGCTCTCCAGTAGAGTCTTGGCAGTGCTTTACTATACGGTCCACTACGAACCCGCGTTCGTAGACACTCCGCTCTGGCGGCTTGACCAGTGAGTTCCCATCCCTGGCGGTCGAACGGTCCTCAGTTGAGGGCCGGATTGCTCTTCCACTGTCGTACCTTATGCCAGCGATTACCCTCGACTTCCGTTTAAGCGGCAATGCATCTTGTACACTAGGTGTCGGTCGTGCTCCCCAGGGAGCTCGTTGGAGCGTTACACTCTCCGGTGCGGGGTCTGAAGCCACTTGCTTGTGGAGCTGCTGCGGGGGCCCGTCTGGACGGACTGCGAGCTTCCGGTGTTCTGGCGAGATCGTCGCGATCGACGGAGAACAAACCTCCGTGCAGGGGCTTTCGAACGGTGCTCCGTCACGTGCATTGACGACGGTTCGCCGCCCAAGGCGGTCCGTGTGGCTCCAGCAGTCGTGTTGCCGTGGTGAGCCGTCGCAATTACGGAACTACCGTTTTTTGACGGCTCGTCACTTTCCGTGGCACCCTCCGTGGCACGTCTGAGCCCACGGCGTGCACTGTCATTTGCATTGTCATCCTTCAAGGGAGGCGGTTCACCCACTGTGCGTGGCGCGTGTCGCGCCGTGCGCGCGTCCAACTTACTTTGCTTCTCTCCACCTAGAGTGGTGTCCACCCATAATGATATGGCCGTGTGCTCTGCCGTTCCAGCGCCGTCATCGACTAAGTCGATTGCTCCTCCGAAACTTGGGTCTGCCGTCACCGACCGGTCTCTCACAACCAATGTCTTTTCCGAGTGATCGGTCTTCTCCGCTGACGGGGCAACATTCGTCTTGTCTCCATTCCGCAGTGGCGGTGCGTCTCCGTGTGTGTTTCCGGACGTAGGGCTTCCCCTACAAACCTCGAATATGGCCCAAATATGGCCGAAATATGGCCGAAATGTGGCCGTTTAACTCGAAATGTTGTGAGAACGTTTAAAAAGCGGAGATAAACAAGTTTCATTTTTCTTCATATGGCCCAATTGTGGCCCAAATGTGGCCTATATATGGCCGAAGTCTACACGTGTCAGTTGGCTAAAGTACTTATTTTTCGTAGTTACACGTTCTTTGAAATTTTTGAGCTAAACGGCCACATTCCGGCCATATTTGGGCCATATTCGAGATTTATAGGGTTCGAATAGCGCCGCTGCTGTTGCAGGCCTGCGCGTCCTCCGTCGGCGACGATACTGCGCCAGCGATACCTTCCACGTCGTAGCCCGGTGTCTCCGGATGCTCATCCCGTCTGGGCGTAACATCTCTACGTAAGCAGTGCGTTTGCAGCGGCAGCGACGAAGACGACAACTCTGCATCCCCTGACATTGGGCTGTCATCGAGTTGCTTACTGTCACACGTCCGTGCGCTTTCCGTCGGCGATGGTAAGGCTTCACTCACTCCGTCCCCGGCGGTGTCCCGCGTGGGTGCACTGTCCGTTTGCAACGGCGTAGACTGCGGAGAAGAAGCGTAACTAGAATGAGCGTCTCCCTCTCCCTTCTCAGCGAGAGCGGCGGGGCCCAGAGCGATAATCCCAGTACTGGGCACGACGCGTGTGTGCACATACGCGTCTGACCCAACTTTGGGGCTACTTTCCGATTCCGTAGGAAGGTCGGCCAAACCGCGCGCCGCGTGCGGTAGAATTGACAGGCTGGGCGGGTTAGTATCCGAAGTTGTCGGTCCCTGATGAGCTTTGTGTATGGGAGGTTCTTGAGATGGTGCCGGCGTAACGCGATCACGCAAGAAGCGTTCGCGCTCACCCTTGATGTTAAGGAAAACCGTAGTATCGGCGACAGAGATGACCCTGTAGGGACCGTCCGCGATCGGAGAAAGCTTGTGGCGTTTCTCTTTTTCCGGATTGTAGTATTCTTTCCGGAGAAAGACATAGCCACCTTTTCTGATGTGTCAGGCCTTCCTTCGCGCACGGGCGTCGAAATTCCGCTGGTAGGCGGCTTGCGCCTTAGCGATTTGCTGTCCAACTACGGGAATCATTTGTTTCAGCCATTGTTTCCAGGCGTCCTTGTGTAGACGGGGTGAAGGGAATTTATCCAGCGTAGGTTGGGGCTCGAGAGCCACCGATGATGGAACACGCGATACGACCAGTTCGAACGGAGAGATCTTGGTAGGGCGATGTACCTGCGTATTGTAGGCATAAGTCACCGCATCGGTGTAGAGATCCCATTCTCACGGGTGGTCGGCGACGAAAGTTCGCAGCACATTCAGCATAGTGCGATTGAAGCACTCCACTTGGCCGTTACTTTGCGGATAGCAGGTCGTAGTAAACCAGTTCTTGATTTCCAGTATTCGACACACGTCTTGGAAGAATTTTGCAGCGAATTGCCACCCATTTTCCGATAATAAATCAATCGCCGGTCCGTAGACAAACACCCAGTGGGCTACGAACGCTTGCGCGACCGCACTGGCGGTGGTCTTCGTCAGAGAAACTGTCCGTACGAGCTTAGAAAAGCGGTCGGTTATGACAAGTAGAAACCGATTACCTCGGCGTGTCCGGATAAACTCGCCGAGTATGTCAATCGCCCCGAACTCAAGTGGGGCCCTTGTGGGGAAGAGTACCAACTGTTTGTATTGCTTCCGCAGTTTGACGCGGTTCTTTGCACAACCAGAACATCCACGAGCATTGGCATACGCATCGAATGCCATAGCTGGCCAATAAAAGTCCTTTGTGAGGGTAAAGTACAACTTCCTTCCACCAGGGTGGGCCTACAACTTCGCATAAAGCGACAGATGCAAGACTCGAGATTGAAGCGAGTGAGGTACCACAATCTGTGGCCGGTCAGTAATCGTTCGAACCAAGAATCCTTGGTCGTTCATGACAAAGGGTAATTGAGCTCCACAATTTAGACGGGCACGAACCCTACAGCAGAACGGGTCCGTATACTGTTCCGGGATCAATTCTTCCGGTGTTATCGGCACGAATGATCCCGCCACTGACTCTGTATCTGAAACGGCTTAGACAGCGTCATAGACGGCTGAAACTTCCGAATCGTCGTCCTAGGCGTCTTCCATGAGGAAACAAGGTATTTCCAGATCATCGACTGGCTCAGCTTCGGCCGCGGTCGGCAAACAGGAAAATGCATCAGCCTGCGTGTTCAGGATTCCCTTCTTGTACTGCACGTCGAAGTCAAATTCCGATAATCTTAGTCTCCACCGCATCAAGCGGCCAGAAGGCTCCGCAATGGAGAGAAGCCATCGCAAGGCCGAATGGTCGGTATAGACGGTAAAATGTCCTCCCATGAGGTACGGTCGCAGCCTCTGGAGAGCCCAGACTACTGCCAAGCATTCTTATTCGGGTACCGAGTAATTTCTTTCATGAACGTTAAGGCTTCGAGACCAAAAAGCAATTGGAAGTCGTTCGCCACTCTCCGTGTTCTGAAACAGAGCACAGCCGATCTGGAAATTGCTGGCATCCGTATCGATGGAATACGGCAATCCGAGTTTCGGCAAAGAAAGAATTGACGGCGACGTTACTGCATCAATGAGCGATGAGAATGCCGTTGCCTTACGGTCTTCGAATGGTTTCAGTTTCACTGGCTGTCCCTTCCGCAAGAGTCCATTCAATGGAGCTGCTATATCCGCGAAGTGCGGAATAAAACGGCGGTAGACATTGAAAAGGCCGAGGAAAGATCGGAGTTCCGTTTGAGTCCGTGGGTATTTGGCCTCTTTGAGGGACCGCACACATACAGCGTCAACCGATAGCCGCCCCGGACGGATTATGTTGTCGAGATATTTCACGGTATCGGTAAAGAATTCGCACTTCTTCAACTTCAGTGTGATGCCTGCCTCTCGCAGGACTCACATCACTTCCCGAACGTCGGTCAAGTGCTCGTCCAGGTTACTGGAGAACACAATGATATCATCCAGGTATACCAGGCACGTCTTCCACTTAAAGCGGGCAAACAAAATATCCCCTGCTCTTTGGAAAGTGGGGGGGGGGGCGATCGTGAGCCCAAAGGGCATCCGGTTGGATCGGTATAGTCCTTGATGACATACAAACGCCGTTTTATCACGGTCCTCAGCCCTTACAAGGACTTGTCAATATCCCCAGTTCGCGTCGAGGGTCGTGAACACCTTTGAGCTTCTTAGCGAATCGATACATTCGTCCATCCTCGGGATGGGATACACGTCCTTGACGGTAGCAGCGTTAAGCTTGCCGTAATCGATACAAAAACGCTAATACCCATCGGGTTTGAGAGCGAGTAATACGGGCGAGGCCCACGGCGACTGGGCCGGTTCAATGACTCCGGCGCGGAGCATCTTCTAGACTTGAGTCTTTTCTTATTTCCGAGCTGTCGGTCCTGCTCTGTAAGGGTGTTGCGAGATTGGCCGAGTGTTCGGCATCAAATCTATCCGATGTTCGGTGATCCCAGTTTTCCGAAGGGAACCGTCCCACATGGGGGTGAACTCCCGTAGCATATCCCGTATTTTTTTACGGTGAGACTCTGGGACATGGTTAAAGTCCAGAGACTCGAGCTCATGTACGGGGTCCTTCTTCTCATATCCAGGTGATTCTGGACTTCCGTCCGACAGTGTCGGCGCAGCGTCTCCAGACGAATTCTTCGGTACGGTTGCGTCAGCGGACTGCTCCTCTCCCTCCTCAGATTAGAGGATTCCGAGAACTTCTGCGGTAGAAACCTGTGTGGGTACAATAGCCACCGGGTGTGGTAACATGGAACCAATGACTTGGTTCTTTACCAACCTCTGTTGGGAGGAGCTGAAACTGGCACCCAATACCCTGAAGGGCTTCTCTGGCTCAACAAGTACAATCCCATTCGCGAGAGCCAAATTCTGCCTTTCGTAAAGAAGAGGAAATGGTTGAACGGTTTGCAAGTCGTACTGCACGGGCGTGACCGTGACCCATGTCTGGGATTCCGGGGGAATGCAAATAGACCGAGCCACTCGGAGCTTCGTCGACAAACGGTGCAATTCTGCTGGCTGCTGGGCCACTGACAATGGAACTTGCTTCTTGAAAGCCTTTCGTAAAGGTCGCCGAACAACTGGCACAGTTGTGCCATCCTTCAGCTCGACGGTCCTTTTCCGTGGTCGAATTGCTTCAACAAAACGGTCGCAGAAATCACATCCGAGTATGACCGGCACAGCTAAACGCTTGCAAACTATGAATTCCAAGCAAACAACGCAACGGCCAAGCCTGATATTCATGTCAATTACTCCCACGATTGAAAGGGGCCTATTGTTTGCATCCACTATCTCGGTCGGGGGGGCCGGCCGAATCTGAGACGATAACTGCGGCGGAATAAGGGATTGAACCAAAAAGTTTGGACCAGCACCCGTGTCGGGAACGGATAACTGCCGAACCATATAATGGTCGGATATCCCAAGGTCGGCAAAAACTTTGTAGTTTCGTTTCGCCATGACCAGGACTCTATCTGGAGCGCGAACATTGCGAGACCGTACCCACGGGTGACGGAGAACACGGAGATGTTCCGATTCCACGTCTGCAATGGGCATATTCCTCGTAAAGATCGTGACCGGGGAGCGAGGTTTTGCAACCTCCGGCGCAGTTGAGCTCGACTTCGATTGCGCCGCTCCTTCAAAGGAGGCTCCCATGCTCAGTTTTTCTGAGCGTCGCCGCTATTTTGCGGAACCGTTTGGCCCGCAGATGCGGCTGCCGCTTCACCATGAGGCGATGAAGGTTCCTGTTTTCCAGGCTGATTATCCGCCTTCGCACGAAGGTACGATTTGTCGGGAACACGTTCCCGTTCGATGGGCGTCAACGACTCATAATGGAGAACAAGTTTTGCCATCTCTCTGAATGGTAACATACAGTTCGGGGCAATATGACTATGTTTGTAACAAATATGGCATATGAGCTGACGAAGAGAATCCGCATTGGGGGGCCTTCGCTCCTGTCTCGGGGGGTGGGGAGCCCTCCAACCGGGACGGGAGTTTCTGTATCCACCAGAGTGCGGCACTGGCAATGCCGGAACATGATTACCAGCGTACAGAGCGGCATCCGAATCGGTGGTAGTTTGTCCCATCGTAGATGGCAGGTCCGACGTAGCCAACGATTGGTTATTCTGCACTAGGTGCACGGTGTCGTAGTTGACATGGGCTGAACCTCTCGATTGAGGTTGTGATGAATCCCTCTCTTCCAAATGGAAGAGTCGGCGTGTGCGACACTTAATGCCGGCACGTGCTCGGGCCGCATCACCCTGAGCTTGGGCAAATTGAACCAGCTCAAAGTAGGAGATCTTGGGCTTGTTCTCTCGACAGCGAGCAACCAAAGTTCTAATCGAGGGAACCAAGCCATCCACAAACATGGTACATTGCTCGGCCGCGGAGTAGACGTTTCCACAGCAGCAAAAGGCCTTATTCAGCGGTGTAGAATAAACGGTCTCCGTCTCTTCCGGTCCTTGCTTCGTGTCGCGCAATGCGAGTATGGCATCTTGAATTGCGTTCCATGTAGCATAGGATCGCAGGAGGTACTGCACAACCTCTGGCCAACAGGTAACTCCTCCTTTGGAGGCACGAGACGATCCGCGGACCGAGTTGTACTGGTTCTCGGCCATACCTTTTAAAAAGTAAGGCAGTGCGATGTAGGCTTGCGCCTCAGACATCCGAAGTACATCGGCTTCCCCAACATATCGGGCGAGAAAGTCCAACACCAGGATTGCATCCTGCCCAGAGAACTTATTGGGCTTCATTGTGAGCTCCAGCCGCTTAATGTGGTCTTTCACTCGTCCAGTCCCGCGAGGGGTCCTTTCTCCACTGGAGTCTTCCAGCCGATAATATCGGTACGACAACAACTTCCGATACAATAGATTCGTCGGCTTCAGTTCCTTGAGTCCAAGGTGCTTTCGTCTTTTCGAACGGCTCCGGGCAAAGCCTTGCGGGGGCTCGGTGGCCCGAGAACGGTTAGCACGAGAGCGTGGGGGCTCGTCCTCACTTTCCGAAGAATCGGTTGACGAATCCCTGACTCGGGCATCAGACTCAAAGGATGAAGAAGAAGACGAATCAGGTTCCAATTTAACCTTTCTCTTCTTTCCAGCATGGCGGTCCTTGGAGCGGTGGGACTTCCGAAAACCTTCGGAAACCGGCACGCCGGCTTCCACAGCATCGTTGATGATTGTGTGCTCGACCGTTTCCAGACGGGCCACTAAGCGGTTTAAACGATCAGTTGCCTGCTCATGCAGGACATCTGATTTCTTTCGGTCTTCCATGATCTGGTTGACATCAGACCGTAGTACACGGACGTCTTGCGAAACATCCCGAACATCGGCTTCGTACAGCCGTTGCCGGAGTTTCGTAATGTCTTGAATCAGAGCCACGTGAGAGTTCTGCATCACGCGCACTTGTGCGTCTAATTCACGGAGGGTATACTCGTCGGACCTCCACAACATGGTTTCAGCCGCTTGCGCGGAATTAGCAGGTTCTTTGGGCCCCATTGTTGCTACGGGGACCCGGGGAAGCCGTTGCTTGAACGTTATCACCCGGGACATTCATTACATCCATTGGTAATGGCGGGAGGCTCTGAGCCAGTCCAGATGATTCCGGTGGTCCGGCAATTGGGCTAGGTACAGAATCAGCCTTCAAGCGAGCGTTGTTACGGCGAGATGTCATAGTCTGCCGAAGCAATCGGGCAAATTAAACGAACGAGTAACGCTTCCAGTGATGGTTCAAAGAGGATACTCCCAATGCAGAGGGATCCAGCACCAGTTTCCACTACAACCAATGTTGGAAAGAAAGCCGTTTCTAAGTCGGGAGACCACTTGTGGGCCAAAGTCGGGAACGAAAAGAAAGAACACAAACCGCGCCAGCGGCTACGCACACAAGGTGTTCAGCCTTGCTCCCTATTGGGGCAGAGCAGTGGCAGAACCCTCCGATGAGGCGTACACGTGCCGGGCGTAACTTCGGGCGGCCTCTTCCTGAACTACCGACGGAGGTTGAGGGTGGCAATCGGGGTGCCAAAAGGATGGAATCCACTGGGTGTGGCGTATCCCGTAGCAAAAGGGGCCAGATAGAAGGTAGCAAAACGAACCGCACCCCGGAGCACAGATTCGTGAGTGCGGGGAATAATCCCGAGACAAAAAGGGCAAACTGTACAACAGGGCGAAGTGTAACGAAGCCATAAGACGGGAAAACAGAAAGATTGTACGAAAGAATGATAAATAAAAAGCCGTAACGACGGATCGGTGCTTCTCGGTGACGGAGGTGGGTAACTTGTCGGGATAAGTGGCGGTGTTCCCCGGGAATGGAGCAGAACACCGTGCGCAAGCGGAACTCAAGCTAGAGCCAAGGCCTCGTTGAGGCTTACATCCCGTACAGTGGCGGCATGGGCCGCCACTTATATACGGCTGACAAGTATCACTAAAATATCCAAGTACCTGGCACGCCGGCCAGCACTACCCACGTGTACCTCCGTGGCACTCTTGCCACGGCGCATCCGGTAATCGGGCGCGGGCACACTCGTGTCACGCTAATCCAACCCTTCATAGGCGGATCTCTAATCTAGGCCAAATAGGCAAATAGACTTCATAATAGTAGGAAGTTCAGGCGAAAATAACAAGGGATATATGAGTGGCATCCCCCTTAGTCCCTGCCAAGGGCAATTGCTCTACATTTGCAGTGAAACTACAAGGCTGCATGGAGCATCAACGATAAAACAGCGTTTTGCAAACAGCGTCACGCTTTGGATTTCTCGCCATGCCTAATTCCAGCGTATCAACTTGAATCATTAATTACTGTAGTAAACAAAACAATTATAATGTGTCAACATTCTGTTGATCGTTAATTTACCGCGGCTCTCTGGAAGTAGAGCACAGTATTGGAGCTTTTTGAATATGTCACGACATGCTTTGTTAGAGTTCTACGAGTAACAGTACAGTAGAGATTTTGTAGTCCAGTGGTCCAAACTAAAAGTCGTAGAGGTTAAGAGTATGCGCGGGGATACAGAGAGACAGAGGGCGTGCGACAGGCAGAGAAACGAAAACGGGTTAAAATGAGAGTCACAGAAAAAGAAAAGCGCAAACCTCCGGCTTGATGCTGTTTTTCCCGGAGGTTGCTTTCGGCCATCAGCCGAAAGCTTTTATAATGGTTTGCCCACGACCGTCGTTAGGCGCGGCGATCGTCCTAGGTGAGTCTTTCAATAAGATACAGGTCTACTCGTACCTTCAAAAAAGGACCAAAATTCACATATGCGAATTTTGTACATACGACTGTCAGCCTGTGTGCACTCTGACGGGATCCATTGATGCAGGCGCGGCTCAAATATCGTCTTCAGATGAGCATATGCGAAATGGCTGCAGCGGCTTACCCTCGGAAGTCCAGTTCCAACGGTTTTCTGTCTGCTGTGCTGAGCGGGCTGTAGTGAGGTGTTTTCAACACGCTTGCTTCTCTGAAGGCTGATTATTATTTCTTGCCCATTTCGGCGGCTTCGCATGGGGTTATAGAACGGTCTTTGGTCCAAAATAAGCTACTTGTTTTGCGTAAAGCTGAAAGTTTGAATCTGTGCTATACAGGTGAACAAGACTTCCATGCAGAGCGAGATCCACCGAGCTGATCCCACCTTCCACGACAATCAACGACAGAAAAGGATAAAAGGGCTAAGAACGCTACCCTGTGAGTTGCCAAGGGCTACCCATGTACATATGTAGATCGTAAGGTAACCCACTTGAAAGCTGACCGGAGCTCCACAATGCATTACGTGTACCTGTAATCGCTGTCGATTGGCGTGTAGAGGTAGCTGGACATGCCTGATCGAATGAGCTTCCGGCTCAACTTAAGACCTCAAATGACGGAGTACGCCAGCAGCATACGCGGGCGAAACCCCGTCAATGGGTACCAATCCTTGGTTCTGCGCTTAGAACTGTTAATACCCGACCGCCTCGTGGAAGGCAGAAGGTTCACATGTGGCCATGTATGACGGGCACGTGTGTGTCGTGCTCGTAGCCTGCGCAGTAAAGAATGAATTGCACTGCACTCGGCCGGTGGCCTCATCCCGCCGACGGAGTGCAGCGACCATTTCTGTCATCCCCTCAGTTCTACCATCCCTCTACATGGTAGCATCGCTTGGGGCGCGCTGCCCCGTGCCGCCACATTTTGCGCACATGCTCCGCCTCTTCCTTCTCGTACTGCCGTGATTCTACCGGGCGCACGCTCAACTATTTAGGCTTTCAACTTTGGCGGGTTGCGCGTGGCGAAGGCTAAGGCTTTTTTGCCTGAAGGTATGTTGTGGATTAAGCTTCGCGTGCGCAATCTACCGTAGACAATTTTCTTCGTAATGAACTCCCAGATCTGTAGAATCTGCTGTAGCTCAAAAAGAAGGTCGGACTCGGACAGGATAAGAACATTTTACTTTATTCTTCTCTCTGTACTGCTGCTTTTTACACAGACTATGAATAATGATGAACTATATCGGTCGGATATGGGTACTTTATGCTCGTTAAGTTTTCTCTTTACAACACGAATAAGCGTGCATTTAGCTCCGTCTCATTTGTGTGCGCTCTGGCGCTGCAACATCGCATCATTGAACTCCGACTTTTTCGCTCTACGCTATGTTGCGTGTTCTTTCCCAGCACATGGCTGCACATTAACTCCGCGCCAACAACTTGCGCCACCGCGTTTGCAATATTATCCCCTCCTGCTCCCTTCACCAAATTCGTCCGGACTGAATGCATTAAACTACAATTCTGCTCTCGCAGCTGCATCGAATTCAGGCGAACTCTCACTGCTCACCCAACTTTAATCGCTTCATGCTTTCGAGATGTCGTCATATCCATCTGTTGTAAGGATTCTTTTCTCCAACAAGGAGCCCTCATACAACCTGTTCTATATGAGAACCGCTCAATAACTCAAAACTTTTTCGGTCTTTGTGGCTCTTCTTTCTTACGCAACCGTTCTCTCCTCTTTCGCAATCGCAATCGCTGTTCTCATTCAAAATGGCCTGGACTTTTCAATAGGCGTCACACACACACACCGGCTCTGAGTACTCACTTTTCTGGGCACTCCTTTCCCCTCTTGGTTCACCTTTCTTGTTTCTTAGTGATCCTAACATACGGAACGGGATTTCGTTTATCTGAAACTACCTAACCTCTTGGACATCCTCGGGTTTTCTCAGTTTTGAATGTTGTTCTGCCTCCGTGCGTGGCTAGAAATCGCTGCAAACAATGATTATTGTCAGGAGTAAAGTACCCACCGCTACGCCGTTGCGGAAATATCCCTCAAATGTTGGATCGTTGTGCTGCGGGGTTAGCTTCTTTATTGCGGGAACTGGCCTTACATCGATCGCCTAGCTTCTTGGGTTGTTCTAGGGTCACCTTAAGTTTCATACCAGAAGAAGAAGAAGTTCGGGAAAAAGAAGAAGATTGCGGATCCCTTTCCCGCTCAAATAGGTTGAACTTTTCTTGCGGATTTCTTTCCGGCCTAAGTAGGTCGATTATACTTTCCCCGTACGCTTCCAATGTCAGGTTCTCAAGAAGGCATCCTTGGAAAGCCTCCGAAGCTCAAGGTGCCGACGGACTACATATTGTGGCACCGCTGTCTACTCGCGTATCTCCGTCGCGAAGACGCATTCCTGACTGGCTGGAATCCCTGCCCCGAGAGATTCAACGTGAACAACCGGACACACAGATCCTGGTTTGAAAAGTCGGTCAAAGCCAAAAGCACTATCCCACTGTGCCTTGGTGACTCCCCTCTCGCACTCGTCCTAGCATTTGCTGACGATGACGAGAAGCCTGCCAAAGAGCTATGGGACGAGCTTAAGCGTGTATACACCACTTCGAGAACACGCAAGTCATCCAAAACATTCGTCACAAGTTAGACACTCTGATGTACAAAGACAACGATGACTGGAACAAACACGTCTCAAAGTTCTTGGAAACTGTTGGAAAACTGGGCACATACGACGAGGAACTTTTGGATAAGGAAAAGGTTTCAAAGCTCATCCGAAGCCTTACCAATTCCTTCGCCCCTCTGGCCATGATGTCAGACCTTACTGAAACTGGATTCGATTCTATCCTGAACGGAGTCGAAGCAGAAGTTACTCGGCGCAAGTATTCGAACAACCTTCAGAAAACCCAGTCCACTGCAACTGCAACGTCGACACAACCCAAAGCAAACATGGCAAACAAAGGTGGACGCCGAGGACGCCATCGTAATAATAATAAGTCCTCAATGGTGAAAGGTCGCAACGATGATAACTGCTATTAGTACGGACGTCGTGGACATTATGCGAGAGATTGCTACAAACGCCAACGGGACCAGTCGGACAACAATCAACGACAAAACTCTCGTTCTGACCGTCGTCAGTAGACCCGCTCAAATGATGGCTCTCGTCGATCGCAACGCGATCAAGATGAAAACCAAATTGAACAGCGGCAGTCTAATTGGAAGTCTCGCTTTGCACCAAAGTAGGAAGATGATGCAAACCGAAACTCTTACCCCAGATCCTATGTGGTGCAAAGACATGAAGATCCTCCTCCCTCACCTCCATTAAACTGTAACATGGCGAAGTATAAGAGTAATGTCGCACTTTTATCTCAAACCAAGGGTTCATCTGCCTACATCATTTCTTGTACTCGCGTAAATCATTTATCCGATACGAACGCATTGATATTAAAACTGTGCAGGATGCTTATGGCACAGATCGCCTTATCGGAAAGGGTCACGTCTGGATCCCTCTCAACAGTGGATACGTCGTTGAAGCCTATCACACTCCTGCGTTTCAATCGAACATTCTCTCAGTGGGAGTACTAAGTGTGGACTCCATGGTGGTTTTCAGCTCCACCATCTGCCTCTTCAACGGATGTTTTATCATGGATCCAAAACGAAACTCACATATCATTTGGGAAACAGGAATCCACCACGGTTTATACATCATGAACCTTCGGGAGGACAACAAACAAGTCATGGTGGTCAACGCCAGTAATAGCAAACAAGAACTGACTATGGAATGGCATGGCCAAACTGGTCATTTGCACTCAAGCCTGTATCAGAATCTCGCCAAATCCTTCGAGTCCGTTCCCTACTTTCAACGCTCCATCCTGGAATCATTAACGTGCGTCCCCTGCCGCACTGAAAAAATGAAACGGAATCCACTGGTGGCTCGCCCTCGATCTGTTTCCACATCACAGCCGTTGGATCTCATCCACATAGACGTGTCTGGAAAGATCTCGCCCTCTCTCTGAGAAGCAATCTATGCTCTAGCAATATTGGACGACTATACCTCGAAGCCCGATGTATTCTTTCTCAAGGACAAAACCAGACCAGGCCTCTTGAAACACCTGGAATGGTACAAACCCCGTTCGGAGCTTTAACTAAACCTCTGGGTTAGCTTGAAGAATGTTCGCCTGGACGGGGCCGGAGAACTTAAGAGCAACGAGTTGGACAAGTTTTGCTTCGATCATGGCGTCTCTTTGGACTACTCTCCAGGCTATGCATCGGATTCTAATGGAGCTGCAGAAAGGCTCATCCAAAAGCATTAGAGTAGTACTCGCGTTCTACTTTTTGCTAGCAAACTTCCGATCGTCTTCTGGGCTGAAGCAATGAATCACCCGAACTGGTTAAGGAAACAAGCCCCATCCTCAAGGATACAGGACAGATTTCTATCCTAGAATAGGGCCCAACAACTAACATTGACCTCGCATACATTCCTAGTTTTGGTCAGCCTGGCTAGCCTTCACATACCACTCCAAAACCGTTGCCAACAAGAAGGTCCTTCCTCGCTCTATGTTTGCTCACTTCGTGGGCATGCAAAGAGACACCACAATCACTCGCGTGTTCGTACCGGAGAAGAACTCAGTTGTCAATTGCCGTGTATTACATTTCCAGCCGATCAACTCCTCTCCTCTGCCAAACCTCACCAGCCTCCTAGAAGGAATCACGAGGCAACAGGAAACAGAGGAGACGGAACCCACTGAAAAAACTGCAACACACTCACCGGACTTGGAGGAAGATCTGGTAAAGGCTTTGAATAATATAACCCAGAACTTCGCATGAGTATGGGTGTCGAGAAAGACTTAGGATGATCCTTCAGTCCCTCACTCCTTCAAGGAAGCCTGCAAAGACCTGGGATGATGCAGGGCCATTGATCGTGAAATGAACGCACATATCAAGCGAAATACATGGTAACTCATTCCTCCGGAGGCCGGCATGAAACCGGTTCCTTACACTTGGGTTTCCAAGGAGAAGATGTTGGATGGAGTTGGAAAGAAGTTCCTAAAGAAAGCTCGCTGCTGTCTTCGTGGTGACAAGCAGAAGTCCTTCATTGACTTCGACCCACTACACACTTACGCCCCTGTCGCATGTCAGGAAGCTTTCCGAATCTGCTCGACGTCCCTGCGTCAGAGAACCTAATACTCGAAGAAGCAGACATATCAAACGCGTATCTCTACGGCAAACTTGATGTTCTAATTATCATGGAACAACCGACGGACTGCTCCGGTCTTCAACACAAACCTGGTTATGTCTGCAAACTCTTCAACTCCCTCTACGGGGCAGTACAAGCCGGTGTAATATGGGGCTCGCTGTTCTCGGGCATATTAATATCATGGAAATTCGTGACCTTTGCTCTCCACTCGAGAGTTTTCATGTTCCGCGAAGAGGACTAATTCGTCATCGTGGCCGTCATCGTGGACGACTGCGCCCTTGCCTCCAATAGCATGGATCTTCTAACATACTTCAAGGAACGGCTGGCCGCATTATTCGATGTAAAAATCTACGGAGAACCGAAGTTGTTTATCGGCTGGAGCATCCAACGTTCCCCTCTTGGCATCAAGGTCAACCAATACGGCTAAGCTTCGCTGCTACTGAAAATGTTTGGCATGCAACAAGCCAACGCCGTTGGCACTCTACTGCCATCAAATGGGGACCTCTTGCCTACAAGGAAAACGGGAAAGCACTCCCCCTTTCTGACCATGCACACTATCGTTCTGGAATTAGTGGACTATTATAAATTTCACCTTCTACGCGTCCGGATCTCTCCTTCCCGATATCAGCACTTTTGGAACATCTGCATAACCTTTTGACCGACACATGGGAATGTTGAAAAAAAATCTTCAGGTATTTGGCAGTAACAAAGCACTATGGACTTCACTGTCCTGCGAGTAAGAGTATATCTCCGACCTCAATTTGTGCGTACGCTGACCCCGATTGGGAGTATGTATACACACTCGTAAATTCAAAAATGGATTCTTTATCGTCGTCAACTTCGCATCGATTATGTTGCGTTCTAAGCGTCACACAGTCATCGCTCTTTCATGGGTGGAAGCAGAGTACGTTATTTTGTTTACTTGTGCTAAAGAACCCACATGGATGCGCAAATTGTTTTGGGAATTTGACCATCACCACCCTTGGAGCGAAATGTTTTGATTCGAATCCATCAAGATCCTGGAGGAAAGATCGGCTGCTTGGTCTTCGACGAAGAATTTGCAGATTTCAGGTCATAATAAGCGCATTGAAAGGAAGACGCGTCATGTGCGAGAACGTTATCATAACAAAGTTGTTGATTTTAATCATATTTTAGGGAGTCTAAAGTGGCCAACATATTGACAAATTGTGCTTTTCTCGTAGACGTGCGGGGTATGTTCAGCCTCACGAAACTTGACTCGTTCTAAGACAAAACTATAGGAGTAACTAACTTTGCTTAAGTTTTATTTTTTGTCTGCTATTTTGCTTCAATGCGTATTTTTTTCTTGTTTTGTACTCTGCAGATGAAGTTCTTAGTCTGTTTTGTCCTTTTTTGTTTTGTATGATGATGTTTTGGTTTGAAATATTTCTAGTTTTTCCCAAAAGGGCGCATTGTTTTGTTTTGCATGGTTGTGAATGTTGCTTAGGTTTTCGTGTTTACTGGTGCCAACGTTTTGTTTCATTGTTTGTTTCATCTACGTTGAGCCACAAATATTGTCACACCAGATGTGTTATTGTCACTATCAAGTTTTCTATGGCTGAAAGACGCTTTGCAGGAAAGAGGCCGGTCTATTCAACAATGAGGCCTATACTTTATGATGAACAAATTAAGTTGTTAGTTCTGGATGGATCACTAGTGAAGGATCCTCACTTCTGGTGTGTAGAACAATGAGTCGCTTTGCATGAGGGACGGTGTCTACGCCTGAGCAATTCTCGTGGAAATTTTGGTGTCCACAGGTTACACGCTCCATACGAGATTTTCCATACGACATCTTTCAAGCGCACCTTACGCAACGGTAATTGTGGTATACAAGTTAATTTTAATGCCGAAAAAAATAAGCAGTGCATGCGGTATTGGACATTACTTTTCCCGAACATGATAAAACTTTTCAAAAAGTTAACTTGGGAAGACGGTTAGTCAAATTTTTTTCCATTATTCTGTTGGCCTTTATATCGATAAAAATATAAGATTGTAACATGCAAAAACTAGACTAGGTATCGTAGATATTAACAGCAAAAACATTAAGTTACCTATGTCTCGCTTTTACCCTCTAAAACTAAATATTCGTGTACTTGGCTATATATTTATCGACACTTATATTTACAACATCTTTCGGCAATCTACAAAACTAGAAAGTGTTGTTCATTCTGGTATTCCCTTCCAACATTATTTGAGAGCCAAGAAAATATACAAGCGCCACATATTGAAAAAAAGTACATCTACATACGAAAATATCACAGGCATTGCGATCGCAAATTATGGAATTTACCATAGCAGATCATTAGAAGATCAATAACAACTTACCTTATTCTTCAGAAATTAATATAATTTACAAGAATTATATTGAATTGGGCAAGTAGAATCCAAAAATGATCGAATACAAAAAAAATTTTGATTAAATAAAACGGGTTTACTATTCAGAAACATGTTATTAATGTTATGTTAATTAAAGAAGATTCATATGTGCAGCAAATAAAAGGAACCGACGCTATGGTACCTACAAGTGCAAGGGTTTCATCATTCTTGATATTCTCTTATGCTTATTGCTACCAAGATTTCAAGAGAAAATCTCCCAATTCAAACTTATAAAGACAATGATGCATCTTTTCGAAGGAGAAGCCCTGATATATTTTCTTGCAACCATAACAGCCATCAAAAAGCATTTAGCGTGAAAGTTTTGAAAAATACTCCTTTCCCCGCCGCAGCTCTGCCTCGAACAAATTCAAAGTTCTCACTTGCAGGAAAGAAAATCACATCAGAAAGAGATATCCCTTTTTACTCCAATACTCGCTTGCAATAAACAACATCTTAAAGCGGCGAAACAATACTCCAAAAACCCTTTCTACATATTTCGTAGACCTTCGTGAAGTCTACTGTATAATTTGTGCTACGTCGATGTTTGAATACTATAGGCCGTCATGAATATCTTCCACGGAGGGTAAATGAAAACTGTTAAATAGTTGAACCAGTCCAAGAGCTCTCCATTTAGAGTGAAGCTCGGTGGTATTGGTGGGTACACACCGGAAAGAACTAGAAAACAAGTAACGACTAACCTTTAGAATATTGTGGTCATTTATTGAGCCAGGGAGCCCAAACAAAAAGGACCAGATCCAGAAACCTAATGAACATAGTACTTTCATTCTCACTGATGGCTCCTTTTCCTTTCCGACGATAATACCCTGCAGAGCTGTGGGACAGTTCTTCCATTTCCATCCAGCACAGTCAAGACAACAAACACAACCACGAAATCCAACGGAGCCAAACTCACGTTCTATTCTCTTTAGATCTGTCGCATTCGGAAACAGTAGGTATATTGGTGAAAAAATATTCCTTACAGTTACTCAAAATTCTTCCAAACATTTTCGTGCAGTAGTTTCCGAGACATTGAACATATCATCAGCTAAATCTGCTGCACTTCCATATGCTAGCTCTCTGAGCGTACACACGACTTTTAAAATTGTTGTTTTAGATATTATAATGGTAGCCTCAAGATTTTGTCATTGGAAAATGCACGCAAAGTTTTGAACAACCTGTGTACATATAGTGTTGTAAACGGATCGTGGCATTCCAAATCTGCGTTCAAAAGTAGATTTTGGCTGTGCAGGTCCAGATTTGTGTGTTTCAGAACGGAAAGACGTACTTGGACAAAAGGATTTGATCATATAATGAATTTGAGCACCAGCGTAGTCTCGAAAGATTTTTGGGGATTTGCCTGGAAGCGATTCTCAGTGGTTTGGTCGTTGACAAAGTATGGCTATTGACGTCGTTTGATGCAAAAATGCAATGGCAAACTCTTCAAGTCTGTTCTGTTCGAAAAGCCGTTATTGGTTTGGAGACATTTTGTGCTGGCAATCTCTGTTGTTGGAGTCCTGTTTGGAGACAAGCGGTGGGAGGTACAGGCGGGTACTGTTAATAGTGTGGGTTCTGAAATACTGTAGACACACAATATTGTGTGGAACACACTAATTCACACACGTTCAGTGCGAGGGCATTCATAATTAGTGTGGACTGAACGAGTTTCAGGCTTTCTGGTTTACGTTTGCGAGCCAAATCAGACGAAGCCTACCACAGGTCACCTGCTCCAAGCAATCCATTACCAGCTACCTGCAATCATCGGCAATAATGTCTCTTGGCGCTTCCCCCATACGCAGCGCATTTGCCAGCATGTCCTCAGTCCCAAACACAAACGAGAGCCCCCCAAACACCGAGATCGACGCCAATCCAGTTCAAAATGACCCAACACCCTCCTCCATTCCTCTCAACCCAGCAGAAGCTCCTAAACCAAGCAGAAAACCTCAGGTTGTCGTCAGGCACATAAATCGTGCCAAAATTGCACGATGGATGGTAGCAGATGCCATTGCTCATGGCGAGAAGCACGTCACCTCACGGGCAGTGAAAACCTTTCCACAATACTTCCGCTCCTCGTACAAAGCCAATATACAAAGGGCTAGCCGGTATTGGAAATTGCGAACGTCTTTAACGGTGGGTCACAATCAGTTGTCAAGACTCAGAAATATATCGTTCGTGAAGCACATCAAAAGAGGCTTGAAACGCAATTAATGCAAATCGAAAGGAAGTGGGCGAATTACGACACCCTGGGTAGCCGCCTTGCACGGCGACCTTCTTGAAGAGTTTAACCGTTTACGCAAGTGTGGCGTGAAGTTTAACATGAGGCTTCTTCGACGTTTGGCCCTTTACCTGATTGGTCTCAATAGTTCCGGACCCTACCACAAAAATATGATTGATCCACGCAGCAATGTGTTGATTAAGGATCGAATCACGGTTCGGTGGGTACAATCCTTCATGGAAAGGAAGCACATTGTAAGCCGTGCCCAGTGCGGGAAGCTCATAGTATCACCAGCCAAGCAAAAACAAATCGAGAGAGAGGTAGCCTATCATCTCGGCCAAGTTGCTCGAGAGTTTTGCAGCCAGTCTTTGCGGGAAAAAAACGTGTTTAACGCCGAAGAGACGCACTTCTGCTTCAACATGGTTGACCACAAGACTCTGGCTTTTTTCGGCGAGGAACGCGTTCGGTATGCAGATGTCGTCTCTGGTAACGATGGGATGACGATGATGGTGTTAATTGCTGGAGGAACCAACGCCAGACTTGAGACCCCGATGATGATATTCAAGAATGTAGACAAGAATTATTCAATCCGCGGACTTGTTGACGATTTCCCTGGGGTCACATATTGAACAGGCCCATAGGCATGGATGGACAAACGCGTTTTTCTCCAGTGAGTTAGTGAGAAGAGAGTACTCGCACCGTTGCAGAACGGGAGGAAACGCGTGCTGTACATGGACAAAGTTAGTTCGCAAGACATAACAGAAGCAGTGAGGAAGGTTCTATCTGAGAGTAACACCGAGATCCGCTTTTTCCTTTGCAATGCCAGACATTTAATGCAGCCCGCAGACAGCTTCGTCATTCAAAAGCTCAAAACATATTGGCGCAATGATTGGGATGAATTTAAGATGTCCATGTTACAGAACGGAATGTGGGTGGACGGTCGCAGAGCATCCGGGAAGTTATCAAATCCCGGAAGTGGCATTTTTTCAAGTTGGCTGCGCAGTCGGTGCGGGCGGTAAGTAGCCAACGTGGCGCAGACAGAGTTACTTTCGCCCAGAAGGCAATGATAAGACGTGGCCTTGGGTTGAACCTGAACGGACAATGGGAAGAGCGGCAGCTCTTCCCTGAGCTCCAAGCGATCGTTTCCAAGTGTCGCGACAACTTCAACGTTCAAGTTCTTGGTGCAATAGAGTGAACACAGTCCACACTATTTTGGTAAAATTTTAATTAGTGTGGTCCAAATTTATTAAACCGCATAACTAATAGTGTAGACACCGAAATAGTGTGGACCACAGTAATTCCTGTGAAGTGCTCCAGAATCGGGGGTTCAGATTTAGTGTGGTCCACACTAATAACAGTGATCGCCTGTAGTGCAAAAATCTGGATTCGAAAGAGGTCGTTTGTTTGTGGATTTGAAGCCAACCAGTAAATTGCCGCCTGGTGGCAGGAATTGGATTGGAGTTTGAAAAATGGGTGGTGATGCTCTGAGAGAAAGCTGATAAGGTTACTCTAACGACTCTCGTGGTGTAACTCTGACATTGCTGTTTCATAACCTATGAACCAGCAATATCAGATTTGCACCACGAGAGTTTCGTAGGAATCGAGGTTCCTACGAAAATTCTTATGCAATTCTCGTACACTTCGTAGCCACGAAAGACAGGTTGGCACCCTGTAACTTCTGACTACCATATTTGTACGAGAATTGCTCTTGCGTAAACTCTCTAATACCCGAGCGCCTCGTGCAAGGCAGAAGCGCCACATGTGGCCACGTATGCGTAGCACGTGTGTGTCGTGCTCGTAGCCTGCGCAGTAACGAAATAAAGCGAGCGTGGCGCAAGTTGATGGAAACAACCAAAGTCGTCTTGGTGAACAACGCAGCAGGACGATCACCAAGGTCGTCTGTGTCGTTTAAGAGCATCTTGCGCCAAGCCGCTTCTAGAACTAGCTCTAATAAATCCACTTCTGCGGGCCCTCGAAAATATATTATTCATCGCAAAGCTATTGCTTCGCGGCGTAAGATCTTTAATGTCTGGGTACTGGGTGGTGCAGACAGCCATGTCTTAACACCGGGCAGGTAAGCACAATCTAAAGCACGCAGTACTTTCGACAGGAGATGTACTGTTCCCATCCCGTGATCGACGAAAGATATTGAGGTGACGCTCTTTCAGAGAGTCTTTGACACGGCTCTCTCTTATGGCCGAGATGGTTCATCGGCCGCGTTCATTTCCGTCGGAATGTGAACGAAAGACACGCGTATCCCGACTGCGAGGCATAATGATCCAAATCGACGGCAGCGGAGAAGAAGCAAAGTAGACGAGAATTTTCCTTTTCTCAGGGCTCCAAGGGTGACCATTGAGTCTGTGAAGAATATTAACCGGCATCGGTTAAGGCCATGATGGATGAGCCAGTTTAGAGCTAGTACTGCGGTTGCTGTCTCGAGGCAATTAATATGTTCGGGCTTGTTCCATTTGTGTACGATCGCCGTACTCCAGGAGAGAGATTTGTAAATTCTGCGAACCTTTTCTGTGTTCGTCATGAATGCGATGCCTTGAGAATTGGGGTTTTGTGCCAGGGCCTGTGATAGTCGCCAGAGTTCTGTAGCGAGATGAGTGGGTACAATTGAGAATAGGACAGCCCCTTCGGTAGGCGACGCATCGAAGGTGTCAATAATGTTCGAGATAGGTAACCTGACATCTACGACCGCCATCGGCAGAAGAGTGGACAATAGAGATATCTCCTTCTTGTCCTGTTCCGATAGAGTAATATTCGGACTCTCAAGGCAAGAAGAGTGTCTATAAATAGCGTTGAAACATGACAAGAGGGTTCGGTTAATCAAGGCAGGCCATATGAGTTTCCCAAGAATAGACTGCCATTCATGGTGGTTGATCGTGCTGGATCGAAAGAGTTCTTGCAAAGAACAGTGCAGTCTGTCCATTTTGCATCGGATAGGGAAGATGAGGCCATCTTGCAAGTTCCAGATACAGCCGATGAAGGGGAGGTTCTGTCGCACGACGCTGCCGAAGGGACACGATTTGCTTGGTTTGATCGGTAAATTCGCTGCGGAGAATACTGTTCTCAAGATCTTATAGAGAATGAGTAGTGCTTGCGGGGTCCAATTACAGACGACAATACCGATGTCATCGATAATATGGAGCAGCAGAGATAGAGTTTCGCTGACGACGAACGGAGCATTCTCCCGGCACAAAGGCAGTAGGCGTAAGGCAGCGAGAGGGGCAATGCGGGACTGGCGGAATATATGAAATGACTCTTGAAGGAGATGGCCTGCAAATGTATGACTGATATAGACTGACCATTTAAACCCCATAGGCATTGTTGCCTGGCATGGTCGAAGCCACACTCCTTTTCCAATGGGCTTCCTGAGAAATTGAGAGATTCTTGCGATAAAAGAGGAAGATAAGTTGTCAGTGGTGACTTTCTGCAGTGGGAAAAGCCTTGAAAGCGTGGAGGGGAGGACAATACTATGAAACATATTGGCTACATCCAGGTAGATGGCGGACAATTGAGTGGGAGGGGGAGGGATGGACTGAAAGAGACTTGGATCGGGGAGAGAGGTATATGGTGGGTCGGGCAGAAGGAGATTTTGAACGCGAGGCCAAGATATCAAACGGTCTTCTTGCGGTGATTTCGTGACAGCGAATAGCGTAAGTTGGATGACGTCCGCGAGTTGTGAGTAACGTTCGTCTTCCTTCGATTGGAGAGACCAGGTTAGCATTCCAGAGTCGTGCATCCTTTCCAAGAGGTGGAGATAGTTCGACGAAGTAGCGTGGGTGCGAGGTTCTGCCAGTGAATTGCGGATTAAGATGGCATTCTGGGCTTGGAAGAGAGTAGAATACAGAAGTTCTTCAAACTTAGAGTGTTGTGGGCCAAGAAAGAGACGTCTAATATCCTCGGGGACTCTAGACATCCAGTGATGCGAGGCTTCGGGAGGGGGGATTGCCTAGAGGGTGGGAGCGAGAGACTGGATGGTTTGATTGGCTTGAGGCCTCTTGAGAACCATTAGGACTTAGTTTTGTAAAGGTGGTGAAAAGCTGGTGTAGAGAACATGTCAGGGAAGGCTCGGAAGGTGTAATCGTGGATGGCTTCCTCATCTTCGGAGATGGATGAGTGGGTGAGAGAATAAGATACACTGTCCAGGACATGTCGTTGTGCATTGAGATGCGAGTGTATGGAGCGAGGATATCGTTTTCGCTTCTTGCGCGGTTGGTTGGGTCCAAGAAAGAGATGGGCAAGCGACTCTGTAACCGCAAGAGCTCGGGGACAATTAGACAGAAGAGAGTTCACGCGAGGTATAGGGAATATGGGAATGAACGCAGTGGAGTTGCTCACTTCCCAGAGGGACGATTCTTGTAGTTCTGCTGTTGATTCTGGGTGTGCCGGTGATTCTGGTGGTAGGAGCGAGGTCGTCTTCTCGAATTATTGCGCGCCTTCGACTTGGCTTCTTGGATTGCCTTCAGCGCTGACAGACGTCTCTTCTGAATGGTTATGTTCTTGGTCACTACCTCCTCTAGATCCTGAGATCTGACTGTCCTTTGCGGGACTTGCTCTAGTAGATGGACCACTTCGTCCCATGCGTCGCGCTTCTCCGCGTGAAGGCCTGTCGAGAGGCCTTCCTCGACACGCAATATTGCGTACAGACGACGGAGCGCAACTTCCAAGGAGGGTCTCTGCCCGAGAGCTTCCTTGGGTGAGTCGTGTACGAGCATTTCGAGGTGGATCAAACGCCCGAGCGTTACTGCTTCCATCTCCGACGGAGTAGGTTGACCCGTTGCGGTTCGTCTCCAATGCTTGAAATGATGTTGTAGAAATGTCGGAATGTCGGTTCCCTGAGACGTTAGTATGGAAAAGATGGCCGGTCCGATGAGCTGCTCCACTTTCAAGCTTGTGGAGCTTAGACCTTTTCCCGGGTAGTAAGACAGAGATGTTTGGTAGGTTTTGGTAACCCCAAAAAAGAATGTCTTCGGATCTATGACTTGCTTGATCCTTTTCGCTGGATGTTGGCCTTTTTCATCATCTGAGTCATCCGAGTCTTGGAGGTTGGCGGGCTGATGTGGCGTGGGAACAGAAAGAGAAAGGAGAGCACCGGTGTGTGCAGGGGCGGGAGTGGTTGAAGCGGGCTGTGCTGTTGGCGCCAACATCGGATTGGCGAGTGGAATATACGCTTGTTGCAACTGATTGGTTGCCGAGAAGAGCCATGAGATCGCAATCGAAGCAGCCTCGAAGGGGTTGGAATCGGGAACTGTTCGCGGACTGAGGGCTTGGTCTTCTTTTAAGGCAGATGCCATCAGCTTTTTCAAGTGTTCGGGGTTCTCACGGGCCATTTGTATCACATTTGGAGGGGTCATTTTCATAAGGGTACTGTGATTCTTTGCGTCGCTTGGTTGGTGAGATGACGGTGACGTGAATTCGATATCCCTGAGACGGAGTACGTCAGCCAAGAGCTGTTGTGTGGTAGGAAAAGGGCCAAGACTGGTGCGAAGGTGAGCGGGAGCGCTTTGCGAGATAGAGTGTAGCTGCGCATTAGAAAGATTCGCCATGTAAAAGGCACTGTTTTGGGAGCGAAGATTGCCGAAGATTGGAAGAGAGGGGGTGGAGAGATTTGGCGGATCCTCTAGAATCGGGACTGCTGCTGGAACAGCGCTTCCGATATGCAGCGGGTGTGAAGTGTTTGGTGGAGGATTTGACGGTTCGGCTCCAGTTATGTGGACCGGGTTCGATGAAGATGTAGGGATGGGAAGGGATAGGGGAGGGGGATTTTCCATAGCGCTTTCAGATAGCGAGGGATGGATGGAAAACGCGAAGGTTGGTAGTAAGTAATAACAAAAACGAACAGGCAGGGTGTGGGGAAGATGGTTCACGGTGGGAGCTTCGGCAGATGAGGAGGGTGATAGGAATAGGTTGGCGTCAATTGAGTTGTTGGAGTGTTTGAAGACCGCAGAACGGTATAGTTGGATGTGAACGTTACAGAAGTGTGTGATACAAAACGTAGCGGCGCCGTGGGCGAGGCGTCAGAGACGTTGAAGAAGTTGCAGAAGACTTTGTGCACTGGATCCGATACGCCGTTGTTGCTGCGCAGAAATTTTCATATTGAGTATCCAAGACTTGCCGTTGTCGAGGTAGTAGCGCAGAGATGTTAAAGATTTCCAGCGTCCGTTGATGGAAACCTGGTCAACCGCAGTGCCTTTGATATAATCCTCAGTCGCCTTTCCTATTCGTGCGGAGTGCGTGGTGAGCCTCGCATTGGTAATTTGGAAGGTACGTGCGGCTTCTTTGAGACTTCTCTCGTATCTATGATATGATAGTTGTGGAGCGTAGTGCGACTGGTTGCGGTTTGCTGCTCGTTATAACACTATGAGCTGAACAATATCTGGGTCTGTCACGGGCACAAATTGGAGACGACCGGTTTTCCTAGAGGTCTTAGCATCTATAATGTTCACTCCAGCTGCGTTAGGGCCGTATGTGGATAAGCGAACTTCCCCTGGGAGTGCGATCTGACTCCATTTCAGGTTCCTGGCTTCCAAGACTCTTAAGCAAGCGCCATATGATAATAGCAATGTTGCAGCAGAAGCGCTGTTTTGATTTGATATAAGATAGTATGCCAGGGCAAGACAGAGTTGTTTTGTGAGGGGAACTGATGATTGCGTGGGCTTAATGTGCTTCCAGCCGGCAATGCATCTGCGCGCCATCCTAAGATGTTGCCGCAAACATGGAAACATGAGAAGGAGCATGCAAAGCACATTAGACATCTCCTGCCTTTTGCTTGCACGGGGGCATGCGACTTATTGTTCCTGGATGTATATTGCGACACGTTGGTCCATTGTGAGAGGAATTCTGTTCTGGAAGGAGTTAGACTGCATGAAAGAATAAAGTGCTTGTGTGTACTTATGTTGCGTTTTGGGGCTGATGGAGGCTGCGAGAAGTGGGTTTTGTTCAAAGAAAGTATCTCCTGCAATGAGAAAAGAGCAGCTGGGTACTGGTGTGAAAATTGGGGCTTTGCTCAAGGCGGAAAGCGACGAATAATTCGAAGGGCTGAGTTTGTTAGCAGATCGTGATGCACGTTGGTATGCCAAGCAAGTCGAAGATGGGTCAGTCATGTACGCTGAGTACATGACCTGCGCGGATCTGGAGACGTTGGGCCAATTGGTGATGGCCATCCGGCCATTGGAGTACATTTAGCTGCTTGTTCGATGTACCGAGACCTGGTGGCAAAAAATGCGCTTCTGTTGACAAATGCTACGTAGAGTTAGTGCTGATCTTGCTGGGGCTTCAGTAAAGCGAGCGTGGCGCAAGTTGATGGAAACAACCAAAGTCGTCTTGGTGAACAACGCAGCAGGACGATCACCAAGGTCGTCTGCGTCGTTGAAGAGCATCTTGCGCCACGCCGCTTCTAGAATTAGCTCTAATAAATCCACTTCTGCGGGCCCTCGAAAATATATAAATTGCACTGCACTCGGGCGGCGGCGTCATCCCGCCGACGGAGTGCAGCGAGCATTTCTGTCATCCCCTCAGTCCTACCACGCTCTACAAGAACGAATTGTTCTACAATTGACAGCTGCTGCCGTAAATCGTTGGCGCTGGACGCTTTACATGCACCCACACGCTGCCACGTCGGCGTGATTAACGCTTGTCCTTATTTCCTGAAATAAAGGCCTCTCTCTCTCTCATGTCATGTCACCATGCATATATACAGTAAACCCTTGATAAATGGATGTGGGGCGTGGACAAGCCCTATATCTTTATAGCGTGGGGAAGAATAAAACAAGGGACCTCTATTCGGGCTCATGAAATGGAATGATCTCATCCCCTAGTCTATTGGGCGTCAAAAAAGTTGGTTATACGGGACTGGGTCATACTTCCAATGCGCTGCCTTCGGAGTGAGCGTTGAGTCTTTCTCAACACAGACAGAACAGAACGTTCGCATTGACCCTCATATTCTAAAATTAAAACGACTACGGCTATGTATCCTAGTTTGTCGTCCACAGACAGCCCTTCCAGTAACGTAGAATCTTTGTCTTGCTCTGCGCAGTCCTCATCATTAACTTCCATGTCTTCCAGTGTGCAGTCTATCATATTTTCAATAGTCCTGGCACTTGTACATTCCTCATTTTCCTCTTGAACATTAAGCAAATCGTCAATAGAAATACGATTGAACAAACGTTCAGGCACTAGTTGTCGAACGAAAGAGGTCAGTTCCTCAGTTTGCTCTTGCTCTTCATTTTCAGTACTGTCCCTCATCCTCACACCTTCCAATAGACCGGTATGAATCCAACAGTTCCAATGTACAGTGTTAGAAATATCTTGTTCCCATATTTCTTTCACCTTCTTCATCGCGGAGAGTTGATCAATTTTATAAACATCTTTGAGCTGTATTTCCATTTGATCTAAAGCCCTTTCGTATAGATATCGTCTGTATCTCTTTTTCAGGCAGGCAATTATACCGGCGTCCATAGGCTGGATTTTTGAAGTGGTGTTAGGAGGAAGAAAACACAACTCTACATTCGAAAAGTTTGGAAAAACCTCCGCACTGCCATGCACACTAGCATTATCGAGAAGTAGAAAAACCTTCTTCGTTGTCGAAAGCAAAGTAATACGTTCAGAAAACCGTGCAAGCCACGACACAAAAATGCTCCCAGTCATCCAGGCTTTTGCGTTCCAGTGATAATCGAACCCTAGTTGGTCTCCAGACTTTTTGTTAAAACATCTGGGACTTCGTGACTTTCCAATTATCAAAAACGGAACACGATCAGAACCGTCGGCATTAGCGCAGGCTAAAAATGTCAGTCTCACCTTTTCCTTCTTACGACGTTGCAAACGCTCGACAGCAATCGTTCTGTCTGGTGCCATTCGATAGAATAATCCAAATCATCTGCATTATAACAATCTTCTGGCTTATACTGAGAAACATTCATTCTAAGCGAAGCAATATTGGCTTCAATGGCGTCTTCATCTTCCTCTCCACTTTCCCCATATGATTTCAGGCAACGAAGTTCATGGCGTTTCTGGAAGTTGTAGAGCCAACCGTTACTCAGAGTAAGCTTAATCATTTTGTCTTCGTCAAGTTTTTCATTCATCGCAACCATCATTCGCCGCGCAGACTCTATGATCATCGGTCCGTTAATTGCTCTACGTTCAGAAAACTGGGTCATTACCCAGTCAAATAGTCCTTTTTCAAATTGAAGATACGCTCCCTGGCGCATACGGTAGCGGTCTGGTGCTGCAGACTCAGAAGCGGAACTGTTGAGTATGCGGGACATTGTTGATTGTCCGGAAGGTTTACGCAGTTTGAATTTTGCTTTGGTTTAAACAGCCATAGACTGTTGGTCAGCAGGAAGGCATTCGCGCTGTCTACGGCGATGTTCATCCCGAACAAGCTCTTTTTGCTTGTTTGTAAGAGCAATTCTTGTGCCCATTGTTGACTTTAAGGTTGTAGGAAGAGCAGAGACAACAAAAGGGACAAATGTCTTTTCGTACTGCAGTACGCTGGTTTGGAAGGCTTACTCTAGATTAAAACGCTGTGACGTAATGTAGTTGGGCGTCTGGTTTGGAGGTGGAGGTTGTTGCGGTTTGGAAAGCAGTTGTTGACGGCCGCTGCATATTTCATGTTTCATTTTCATTGGTATCACTATATCAAGATGGAAAGGTATCATAAAAATGATGGCGTTTGAGTCATTTGCTTTTTCTGATTTGGGCTTCGAATCCCATTATCCGTATCCTATCGAATCTGTGCATACGCTTCAGAAAAGAGGTTTCTGTGTTGGTGGATGGACTTCGTATTCTTGTAGTATGGATATCCATCTTACGCGGCATCTCTCTACCAAGGGTTTACTGTAGAACTCAAAGGCTAAAAAGATTACATCAATCAAAGTCTAGAGGATGAACAATTGTATCACACAGCAGAAGTTTGGTGCCCACGAGTGAATGATGACTGCACGCGAGCAACGCGAGCGTTTCCCTCACTAATAAGTACACAACTACTGCTGCCGGCAGTATAAAACTCGTTCTCGCCGGTGTCGTCTCCTGTCCGCCTTCAGATACAGCAAGCCATCTTCGCTCTGCCTGAAACCTGAAGCATGCCACCAGACCCACGATCACAATTATGCTTTCCATGCTGCTGTTCCATGTGTTGTTCGCCACAAATTACTACGGCACGTCGGTCACGGACCCTCGAAACTACGAAAACTCTTATTCAAGAGGCTTAAATGGATAGCTCCCTGATGTGGAGCGATTCTTCGGCGCCGTGAGCTGACGCCAGCCCCCTTTGACGACGCCTGTATCACTTTCAGCCATAAGGTTCAGCCGCTGATTTTGTTTCCTCAACTAACAGAGAGTTCGACACGCACAAGAACCTGCACGAGTGTTTCTTCTTGACAACGGCGCCTCGCATCGCGGAGTACTGGAGGGCACTTGGACTCAAACAAAAGGAGCGACTGTGATACGCCTTGGTCAACTGCCTTTGTCTCCTTCATTGTTGGTGGGGTCAGCGGCGGCACCAGGTTCCGTTACTTGAGAGCTCACCGCGGCTACACGGCTCATTTCCCGGTGCGCAACATTGACAGCGCCACGGTCAGCACCGGAGATCTTGCATGCTCGGGACGTGGTCGTGTTTCGGTTGTGGAACAATTGCGAATTTCAAGACTGGGACGACAACGGTGGAATAGCACACGGCGCATTTCCAACTCATTGCGACATCAAAGCTAGTGGGACGTCGATTACTGTTGTTGCGGGCAACGTTAGTCAGCGTTTGACACGCAAGACGGTCGAGAAATCAACATACGCGAGTCTCCTGCTGACACTTTAGGTCGCTCCCGATATTGTTCTGGAAGAGCGTTGGCGATCTCCAAGAGGAGGGTTCACTGACTTTCGTTAGTCAGAACTAAAAAACTTTTGTGCATGTCTCATAGTCGACCTTTGCCGCTGACAGGCAAAGGAGCCGCGCCGCGCCACTCTCGCAGTCAAATTGCTTGGCAACCTTCCAAATAATCTTATTATTATCATAGGATATATTTTCACAACCGTGCTGGCTCAGGGCTCGTATTGCATTCCTCTTCTCTCAGTGAAAGAAATCTGCGTTTTACTGTACGTCAGACACTTCTGAATTAGTAGAGATGAACCCCAAGGCCTCAAGACATAGGACATAATACAGACTCATGTCGTTTCCATGGTGGATACCGTGACTTCCGAATAAAACAAGAAGGTTACTCATGGAAGAAGGCCACTCGGTGCGACCTAGTTTCGCGAGACTTGTGGTTGTCCAATCAAGGAGAGCCAAGTTTGGGTACTGTCGTGTAAACGGGTGGCGCTTCGAGGCAATTGTCTTGTACAATTAAGACAGGGCGAGAATAAGGCTTGTGGTTTTGAGAGTGCGTCTCACAATAGCGTAGTGACAGGTACCTCATCGTTTTCTCATGCGATACAGCTCTCCAGCTCAGCGAGGGAGATATACACTTCCAAGGATAATGAGCCCACTCTCGGATGCATCAAAAAATGCACCAGCATGCACTTATAAGAAGCCAATATCCTGGTTTCACCACGCTTCTCTTCATTCTCCTTCACCTCGTTCAACCGAGTCCTTCCTATGTTCTTGTCATGGTTCGCATACCACGTTTACAAATATCTCTTCTTCTTTTCTTGCTCCTCTGCCGCGCCTTTGCAAGCTTCCCTTGTGAACCTGGTTATGGTGGCGACTATGAAGGAGGCTGCGTAATTTGTCAACCAGGATCATACGACCACGGTGATGGTTTTTGTGCCCTTTGCTACCCTGGCACATTTCAAACAGAAGCAGGTGAAACTGAATGCAAACTTTGTCCTCAAGGCACCCATTCTCGCTATAACGCAACGGAATGCGTCCCCTGTCCTGAAGGGCAAACGTTGATGGATACAAATGCTTGTGGAACTTGTCCAGCGGGACAGCACTATTTGAATGACGGCGGTTACTGCGCTCAGTGTGAGAACGGCTTCTTCAAAGCCGAAAGTGGACTAGATCCGTGCATGCCGTGCCCGAGGAATACGTTCTCTAGACGAGAGTCAGCAGAGTGTGTTTCATGTCCAGAAGGTCAGGCGCTACTCAGAAATGGCTCTTGCGTCGTATGCCCGGCTGGCAAGCACTATAACAGCCTTTCCTTTGCGTGCGAAGATTGCTTTGTGGGTACTTACACGGACTCTCCGAATGTTTTGAGGCATTGCTACTCGTGTGGTGGAAACTCGTTCGCCGTTCCAGGCTCCTCAGAATGTATCGAGTGTCCGGTTGGAAAAGTGTTCATCAGAAGTTCTGGAACTTGCGAGAGATGTGAACCGGGCCAGTTCTACGATGACTACGAGCAAACTTGTACAGATTGTCCGTACAACCAGTTCAGTCTTTATGAGAATGAACGCCACTGTAGAACTTGCATGCCAGGAACATTTGCTCGACGTGGGGCCACCACTTGCTTTGTGTGTCCGCGCGGAGAGGTTTACATCGCAGAAAGAGATGATTGCGGCGTGTGTCCGCCAGGCGATTACTACGACTCGTATAACGCGCAATGCTGAAGTGCGTGTAACGAGACAACTTTTTCTCGCGGAAGACAATGTCAATGACATTCGTACTGCGTCATTTCTCCATTGCCTCCGCTCTTCTGAGTGGGTATTGCTGCGGAATGTGGTATCGATGAAACGCGACATCCTCTTGTGACAACTGGACGTTATTATGCACGTTAGATGCTTAGCTGAAAAGTGTCGTTATTTTATATTGGTGGTTTCACTTTTACTAAACATCTGCAAATAGCTTTCAATTTATTTCTTTTTTCCAGTTTTCTGTCCCCACCTCGGGCGGCATCTAACTCTGGTTCTGTGAGCCCTCAAACATGTATTTCGGGAAAACAGTTTCCCGCAATCTACACAAGCGTAATGATCCTTGATATACCTATCTAGATGAGTAGATAGCGAGGTTTGATAGTACGTCGTGAAACCGCACTGGTCCGGACAACACAATACTTTGCACTTGTGATTGCCACGTTCTTCCACGAGGATCCATTGTCGACATTGGGAGCATGTTCTATCCGGTCCACCTTGTGGCGCGGTTCTTTCACGTCGGGAACGATGACCATTAGAACCAGTCGCAAAGGTGGTCCCTGTATTGTATGCTGTTCCTCCGGCACGACCTCCTGCAGAACCAGTGGAATTGGAACGGACGATTTTCTTGGGTTTCGAACGTCGCATCTCACGCTCCTTTTGTAGATGGTGCGGTGCACTCGGTACGGTCGGCGGCTGGTGATGGCTGACTGTACGACTCAGCCGTCCGCGGGAACCAACGCCTGTCTGTGAGGGAACCATGGGTCGAGACGTCTCCTGAGCTTTTTCGAGTACTCGACGAAATGAAGGGAGTCTCTGACTTTGCCCGCTCCGATGCGCATGACTATGGCTTTGAACGCCATCGAGTATTTGATGAAACGAAGGGAGCCTCTGAGCTTTCCTGCTCTGGTGCCCAGGAATTTGGCTTGGACCCCCGTTCATTATTTGATGAAAAGAAGGGAGCCTCTGCGCTTGCCTGCTCTGGTGCCCAGGAATTTGGCTTGGACCCCCGTCCAGTATTTGATGAAAAGAAGGAAGCCTCTGCGCTTGCCTGCTCTGGTGCCCAGGAATTCGGCTTGGAACCCTGTCCAGTATTTGATGAAAAGAAGGGAGCCTCTGAAGTTTCCTGCTACTGGCCACAGGGCTTTTGCTTCCACTTTGGCGAGAACGTTTTCTCCCCGCAGGTTCGTACTGACTATGTCTGTTGTTTCGATCCATGGAAGAACAGTGCTTGTGTATCCTCTACCTATGAAGGTTGCGGTATTATGGTCCCAACGCTGGAAATGATAGCAGACCTTCTTTATAGAGAAAGCAAGAACGATGACGACTGGATTTCTTTCTTCTCGTGAATAGACCACGAAGTATATGAAAAGCTACTTGCTCTCTTTCAATGCTGTCTTATCTCGTTGTGGAGCATATAAATAAATACTAGTGTTTTGTCATGAATTCTAACCATTGTAACATTAACGTTCTTATGTCTAGAAAGAACAAATGAGAGGCAGAAAAAATGAGCAAACGTGCTGTTTGGAAAATCTGCATAATTGACTAGCACCCCCTTCAGAATTTATCATAATTTATAAATACATTCTCAAATAAAGAAATATTAGCATGTAATAACTCGAAGAAAGAATAAAAGATATATGTTTAACTAGATGAATCATTATCTATTTTTAAAGCAAAACACTATCAAAAGCATGAAAACAATCAATATTCGTAAAGAGAAAGATATTTCTTCAATCACAGACAAATACCTGGGTCAATTGTATGTTCATCGGACCCGATATTTCTATACCGCGAAGCAATTTCGTGTAGTCGCTTTGCCCTATACTTTTTTTGAGCCAAACGGCTCTCTGTGGTCGTCTGTTTGATTCTGGAGACGACTCCTCTTATCGATCACGCTTTGTCAACGAATTAGAATTGAGTAACAGGTATCTCGTACGGTATCAATTTAGATATGTCTGTCTTCTAGATACCTCCAGATTGCTGTTCTGCGTATAGCCATTTTCCACAGGCTAGGTCAAGAAAACGGGCCAAGAACATAATAGATGAACTTACCACTGCCTTTGAGGAGACTGACAAACGCCTTGCTGTTACGAAGGTACTGCGAAGGTATAGACAACTGCGGAGCATCTCAACCAGGAGTTCCGCTGCGCCATACCCAGCGACAATAGCTTGCTCGTAGTTTATGAATGCCGATTCCAGAACCTTGTTGAGATTGAGAAGTACGTACGAGTATTTGTTCTCGTATACAGCTGACAGGCTCTCGTTCCCCTTCCCAAAGTCTCTGCGCTGATCGATTCCCGCCTCCTTCTCTGATGTGATACGTGTGTTCAGAGAATGACAGTTCAACGTGTTCTAGGTGTATCCCAGAATCTTCACTTCTGTAAACTGTCTTTGGAGTGTAAGCTTTAAGGGTATTTGTCGCTGTCCACCGCACGCTCGCTGTCCATCGGAGGCTCGCTGTCCACCGCACTCTCGCTGTCCACGAAAGGTTCGCTGTCCACCGCATGCCCGCTGTCCACCGCACTCTCGCTGTCCACGAAAGGTTCGCTGTCCACCGCACGCTCGCTGTCCATCGGATGCTCGCTGTCCACCGCACTCTCGCTGTCCACGAAAGGTTCGCTGTCCACCGCATGCCCGCTGCCCAGCGCATGCTCTCTGGCCACGGCGTGCTTGCTGGCCACCGCTAGCTCGCTGTCCACCGCTAGCTCGCTGTCCACCGCATGCTCTCTGTCCACGAAAGGTTCGCTGTCCACCGCCTGCTCGCTGGCCACGGCGTGCTTGCTGGCCACCGCTAGCTCGCTGTCCACCGCGGGCTCGTTTCCCCGTACACACCAGCTCCTATGATATGTGGCCACAGCCCCAGCAACTTGGAACACAGCTGCCAACGGGACGATGAAAACCCCGTCGATGAAGAACTCATCGCCGAGGTTTTCCTTACACGACAGACCAGCAATTCTGGTCCTAGGCCTTGAACTGCATTTTAGAAGTGGTGAAGGGTAGCGTGGACAACCTTGCAACCGAGCCCTTTCTCTGCGATGTGGACCATTTTTCTGGGTTGAATAAAGGGTTACGCGTGGGTGGTCGGATCGTCAGCTTGCCCTCAAACAATCCACACATTCCGAGAGGGAGAGAACGTAATTCAGTTTTCGAGACCAGGAGCTTTCTATCCTCCCTGTCAGCTTCCGTTGCGATGGGCACGAGAAACTCTGCTTCTTGCCTTTTCCTGAAACATATCTGATTGCCTTCACTTCATCGATTGCTACCAACGGTACTCATTTACTCGGCTCATCTGTTGTGAAGCACAGCAGGCCTCCCCCATTCGTACCTCATATCTGCCTGAGCACATACTCGGCCTTCATCATGAAGATCACGAGAGTTATTCTGCTCTCCGCGCTCAGCATTGTAATCTGGTTCACACCGGTTAGCTGCTCTTGTTCTTGTAACGACTACGTCAACGACCCGTACCCACTACCGCCCAACTCCTCAAACGTCGTAGCGAAGCTCGTTTCAGTTCTGCTACGCCTGTTACCAGGTTCGCCCGGCGTACCGCAGCGTCTAGCTGTCGTCACGGCCGCGATCTTCGACACCTACGCTCTATCATCACGACTCTCGCTTCCCTCCGTGTCTGGCGTATGCCCCGCCATTATCCACCCAAAAGCAAATGGCGACACCGTTGATGACACCGCTGTGTACGCCGCGTATGCTGCGATGCGTCTCGTATTTCAGAATGAACCGGAGAAACTCATTCAATTGAGCGGATACATGACTTCGTTTGGATACGACTCACGTCTTGTCGATGGACACGTTGGTAGCGTTATTGCACGAGCTGTGGCAATGAAATTCAAGCTGCCTATGCCGCCGACACCCTATCAACCTCCGAACCCGGCGTCAGAGTCGTTTGACGCCATGTGCGAGTCTATTACAGACCCGGATGGCTGGCAAGCGCAATGTGTGCAGCCAATGGTGGGTAAGAAATGTGAGCCGCAAAAGGTACCGTTCCTTGCGCTGTTCAATGCCTCTCTCATCACAACCACCAGCCCCGTTTCTCAGCTTGTCGCCAAAATCGCTCCTCCTCCCACTTTCGACGGCACACTTTCCAGCTTACCCTTCACCATGGGCATTAACGAGTTCGCCGACCAACACTTGCTTACGCTGTCTGCAAGCGAATCTCTTGACGACCAGAACAAGATCGTTGCAGAGTTCTTCGCGCCCAACATAGCGCTGAGACTATTCAACCGTGCGTTGGACGAAGTCAATCAACGAAATCTCAGCGCTCCTGAAACAGCCACCCTATTCTTCGCTATGAGCGCGGCGATGCGCGACGCGGTCGTTGCATCTGTCACATTGAAGCTGACATACGGCACCATACGTCCAATTAGCGTGATCCAATGCGCGTATTCTGGGCAGAATATCACGGCTTGGAATGCTCCGTATCGCGGCGTAAGGTCTCTAAAGAAGGAAGATGGACCATGGAGATCGTATTTGCAGACACCACCTTTCCCTGGTTATACGTCTGGACACAGTGCAGTCGCTGCTGCTGGCGCGCGAGTATTAGGTCACTTTTTCAAGGGCGAAAGACCGCGAGGAGCTAACTGCCACATGGCGAAGGCCGGAATGAGCGTTATTGAACCTCGCATTGAACAGGGGTCTCCTGGATATGAACAGGGTGTCACGGACGTTCCAAATCGCGGACCGCGCTCAAAAGGATTCTCTCCAGCAAAGGACGCCACAATTTGTTGGAACTCATGGCAACACTTTGCTCAGTTGGTTTCCAAGTCTAGACTCTTGGGTGGAATCCATATTCCCGTGGATAATGAGGTAGGAGCCACTTTGGGAACGATGATTGGCGATCAGGCGTACGCCTTTGTAACGGACTCCTAGTTTGCTCTTCAAATCACGACTTCTTGCAGCTAACGGGATGTTCGTTTGTTCGTTTAGTTTGCTCGCTGATTTGCGGCTTTTCTCAAGCTTAAAACCTACAATCATGGTATGATGGTATATCAAGTATTTGACATAAAAACCGTTCGCAGGCGATTCCCATCAACCTCTTTATCTTCGACTTTGATTCTTATGTGCAGCTAACCTTTTAGTAACTCTAGAACTCCCCTAACCCAACCCCTCCAGTGCTAGAATTCAGAGATATTGGCGTGATATGAGACTCGCAAATGCGCTGAGCCAACTGCAGTTACAATTCCCGTACCTTCCCTATGCTAACCTTTCCGTAATGGCACGGAATTCATGATGGCAGGGATGCCTCTTCGAGATGCAATACTATCGTCTTTGAGTGAAAGCTGAACAAGGAGACGTAGAACAAGGAACCATGTGTGCCATGTACAGGTTAGTCTATTTGTTAACTGGACTGGTGAAGTGGGTGATGTGCACCGGGCGTTGGACTTACTGCAGATGGTAATGGATGGTGTGGTTGAGGTAGACTACGTAATTTTGTCACTGCCGCTGCTATTATCGGTGCGCCCCAGGTCGCATTGGATGTCCAGACCGCAGAAAGCAGGCAAAAAAGCTGATGCGGCGTGAATGAGGGGTGGAACTTCGGTACAAGATGCTGTCAATTTCCAACCGGTTTCGGAAGGATTCAGACATGTACGTTATGGACTCCTTGAGGATAGTGGGCTGGCAGATGAGATTGAACGCTACACTGAAGAATATGGTATCGATCTGTTGGAACAGTAGCAGAATCAGAGTGGTCTGTGCATAGGAGCGAAGTGTCGGGCTCGACTTCGACCCCAGAGTTACAATTGTCGATGCAGTTAGACGTGCGAGACGGAGTGCCAAGTGTGCTTTGTTTGGTCCGAGTGCAAGCTGTGCAACTGAGCACATCGTTCGGGCAAGAACAAAACAAGGTCGTCAGCGCTTTGAATTGTTCAGTCGGCCACGACTCAAGAACCAGGGACCCCCGCCTCTACATGGAGCGGCCGTTTTTTAGATGGGTTTGCCCGCTCAACGGTTGCTCTGCTGCGTATCGTTGAGCTCGGCATTTTGCGCCTATGCTCCTTCGTCGCCGAAAGCTCACCGCAACTAGGTCCATCACCGAAGTACGAGAAAGCAGTTCTACTCATTTAGTGTACGCAAACTAAAACCAGACTGGACTAAATCATTCTTGTTATCTGGTTATGAACTTTTGCAATTGCCATTTCTCTTACACTCTTAGACATATTGCTCAAAACTAATCACTCACGCCTTCAGCGTTATGCGAGTGTGCTGAGCAGCACGAACGATGTCCACCGTGCCCACTTCCGTGTTGGAGCAAGAAGTCCGAATGCCTGGGCTCACGGTCGCTGTCAGCAATGTGCCAGAAACGATTGCAGAATCGGCCTTCCTGCGGAGGAACACCCTCAGCGTCACATCACCCTGATCTTCAACTCCGTTCCATTCAGCAAAAGCGGCGATAGAAGTGGAGCCCGACCACAATCCCTGCTCAAATGCGCCCTGCAGGTTCACCACGGCCGACTCGCTGGACCCGGAACCAGTGGAATCGCCGCCAAATGCTAAAAACATGGTGTTTGGGCCGCACGAGAAGCCCACGTTGCCGTCCAGGAAGCGCGTGCTGGTGTCCAGATCGACCTGATCGGGTCCCCATGCGTATTCGACGGCCACTTCGAGTTGTTCAAAGATGGTGTTGGCGATGACGAACGAGTCAGCTGGTATGCTGCAATCAAAGCCGCCGTCACATGGCTGAACGGCGCATACACCGCTGGTGACCGATTGCTGGCAGTCTCTTTCACTTAGTTGGCGATCGCTGTTGCACCTACTGGGGCAAATATCCACAGTTTCTTGAGCAAGCACGGCAATAGTGATCGCGAGTAAGAAATTGGAGAAGATAATATACTTCATATTGAGATGGATTCACTGTTTTGGAAGAAGGATAGTAAAGTGTTTGGATGGCTGAAATTGGCGGTGTTGTGAAGAGACGACTTCTGTATCTGAGCAGGAGCAAGACATGGTATATATACCCTTCGGATGGTAAAGAATCGTTCGAACGCCGACGATGATTTGTGTTGGCTGTGAAAGATCCACAAAGGAAATTCATGGGTTGGAAAGGCTGACTGTGCAATATCGAAATGACGCAAATCGATGGTTTCGTTGTTATGGGGGAAGGTGATCGAACAAGACTTGTGTGCAAACATGAAGGAAATGAATTATGTGGAAGCGTTTCATCTACCATGGTGAGAAATGCTTTCGAAGAAGCCGTTTGGAATCTTTCAGCGTCGGACTCGAGTCTGTACGAGGGAAAAGATCGATGGTTAGGCGGCCTTGGCTCAGAATCATGACATATGGCTTGGGCTTAAACGCGAATCTTCCAGCAACTCGAATCTTAACTGTCTCACCGTGAAGGGCCGGCCTCTTGTGACACTCAATATGACGCGTCAGGAAACGCGCTAATTGTGGTTTTCCTTCGTGTTCCAACTAAAGGGGAACAAAACTGATGGAGCGGGCGGACAAAGACCGTGGTGGCCATGACGAGGTCGTGTTTGAAAAGATTTTGTATCAGTGGCAGCACTGGCGCTTAACAAACGTTGATCTGCAGCAGGCCAGCGCATCAGCAGAAAAGGTCTGCATCGACTTACACTCAGAACTACGTCTCATCTTAGCTCCACTTGCATCATCACACTGCAGAATGATCATGCAGATCGACGTTGACGTTCACCACCTTCGCATACGTCAAGAGTTCTCGCTACACACCATTCGTACAACGGGGCAACGTGTACAGGTTCACAGGTTCTCGATGCACTTATGAGTCACAGGACATGTCAAAAGACATGTCACAAGTTTTGACATGTCTGGATTGTAATTCAATGCGTTTGCGGCAAGATTTGAAACGGGGAGCTGCAAGTTAACCCTTTCGGCACTAAAAGTTCCTATGTCTAGTGTCTATCGGACCAACGCGTTGACCTCATATGAGGTCAAAATGACCTCATATGAGGTCAGCCCGTTGAGAGAGTAAAACAAACCAAAAAATTACATTCCGGACCTATAATGCGGACTTTTCAAATTTCAAAATTTGAAAAGTCCTTGAACAGTCGTTTAAGTAGTAGTCTGTAGGGCAAAACGGCCAGTAATCACAGCTCAGTGGATAAGATATCCTATGTGAGCAAATTAAACGTGAGTTCAAACCTCGCTGAGTTTATTAAAACTCGAAAACTCCTTATGGAGCTCGACTAATTCTAGTAATATGTTTACACTAAGAACGTTTTCAACACCCACTTGAACAACAGACAAAACAAGGTGACATCTGTTAAAGGGGCAGTTTTGTCAGAGTGTAAACATTATCTAGCATGTTCAATAACGCGGATTGAATTAGTAGGGGGCTTAAGGCAAATGAACACTTGTTGATAATGTGATTCTTTATGTGTTTTTATTCAATATCAGCGCTTGTTTACTTCTATGTTGACGTTGTTGTTGACAACAGATGTGCTTCAATTACTTTTTAAGACCGTGACGAAACTCAATGTGGTTCTTAAAGCAGTCCCTTCCTGTACCAGTGTGACATAAATACACCTCAGATTTCAAAGATATATAGCATTCAGAACATAAAAACTTAGACTTCATATTCCCTTTGCACACTTTGCATCGTCCTTGATATGAAGACTTCGTAATCATTCCATCCTTAGTTTTTCTCTTGCGATTAGTCTGCATAAGATGCACACCAGTTCCTGCAGGTTTCGGAATATCATCTTCTTTTTCCATTTGTTCTTCATCTCGAGTCATCAAAGCGGTCCGGTCCCACGTATTAGTGATAAGCTCGTCAGCCAACTTTGAATAGAAGTTATATGGAGATAATAACTTTCGCATACCATTACCGGCTTTGTAAAGCATCCACGCATCAACCATACAAATGGATAATAAAGATGAATTCACACGGAACGACCAATCTTTGACCTCGATTTTCTTCTCCAGTTTTAAGTCATCTTGGCGGCATCTGTTGTGTCTGTCAATCATTGAACACTTTTTATAGTATTCCTCACAAACCTCTGGTATCGGTACTTCAAGTTCAACTTTCCTTGAAACATTTCCTTGTCGTCTCCATCTTTGTCGCATTATTGGGTCTCCAGGGTTCACCGTGTTGCATGTTGATATAAAGTACCTTCGTTCCCTATCGACCCACATTACCGCCATTAGATCAGTATTCAAACCGTTCCCCTTCGAAACCATTGAAACAAAATCTCCACGATTCTCTAAGGTCTTCTCTGATAAATGCTTCATAGGAAATTGACGTGTTGCATTCTTGATAACCCCAGTAAAGCGCGGTCCTTTTTCCAAAAGAGCATTAGCTGTTTTCACCGATGCAAAAAAAGAATCTGCACAGACATGGCGTCCAGACCCAAACCATGGCTGGACTAATCGAAGTAAAATAGCAGTTCCATGAGTATGTTCTGCATCAAAATCCTGATCAGGGGCTTCAGATCCCATATTGAGCTCAATATTTAGCATGATACCACTTCTTCCGCAACAAACGGTTTTCATTTCCAACCCGTTTTCTGGTTTTCGATCCAGCGCGGTATAATGTGGGAGCCCCACATCAATCCAGTCTCCCCCCAGCCCATACCAGCGTGACATACTCTCATCAACGCATAAAGCATGTGAAGGTGTCACGAAAGAACGGCGGTGATCATTGATGGCTTTCACGAAATCAGTGACTAAATTCCAGCGAGCCGTGCCATAATCCTCTTGAGCAGCATTACCACTGAAACAAATACAACGCCTTAGAGTTTCAAACCTATTTCGTGACATTGCTTCACCAATCACAGGCTGAGACATAAACCTGGATGCTGGTTTTGAACCCCAAAGATCTCTTCTATTGGAAAACTCCAGCCTGCTTATTAAAACCATCACGCCAAAGAACCTTAAAAGCTCTCCACCACTCGTCGAAGAGGCACCATCATTTTCCAAGTTCTTGTTCGTCTTCTCCACAATAGTCTTCAGATGTCCAATGGGGAACATCCATAAAAAATAGTCAATGAATGTCATCGTACTTGGGCAATGACGTGGTGAGATAAAATCTCCGGCTGGGCCAATAACCTTCCACGGCTGCAATTGCATGCATCCATTGATAGGGCTACAAATTGCCTCCGTGTTCCACGCACGATCATGCACAGTCACTGACTGGTCGGAAGGGGGTGCTTGTGAAACGGGATCCGCCTCCTGCAAATTTTGCAGTTGTTCTCCTTCATTCGGCTGATTGTCAACATTTTGGGCCGGTAACGGTGGTACAATTGCTGTGTCATCATTATCAGTTTGTGGACTGTTAAGGAGACCATCACCAACCTTTACACTGCAAAGAGGAAGAGTACACTCTTTTTGGCGGTTTGGGAGGTCAAACCGAATAGTGAGAAATGTACAGTTTCGGCCGTTGACGAGTCGAATGTCAACTTTTGTCACTGTTCCAGGGACAGTTTTCGTCTTCCAAAGAGATCCAAAGTAGCGTTTGCTTTCCGACTCACAAACTACAAGGCGGGCACGACTGTGGACTTTGTTACCAACGGTACGACGAGGGTCTGTTGACGGGGCCATTGTGTACAGATTGTGTTGACGTTTGTGAAAAAATGCTCCAGCTTGGTTGCTGTGTACATGTCATGGGCGACTTTGGTTAACGCCATCAAAGGGAGGACGACGGAGGTGAGGACGAAGTGTTTTTTTTTTAAAAAGTGAAAACTTTTACTTAAAATTTATGTGAGTAAAAACTGACCTCATATGAGGTCAGTTGTCAAATAGACACTAGTACGATAGACATAAGAACTGGCCAATACGATTACAGGTTTACGATGCAGTGGGTGGTTGGCAAGCACTGCTAAGAAGCTGTAATGCAAGCCTATGCATATTAATTTTAGGGAACGTTTCTAATTGGCGCAAAGGTGTAAGCAGGGAATTGCGGAAAATTCGCCAATTTTAGATTGTTATTGATAGAATGATTGTCATGAGTTTCGTGCATGGTTTGATCCTGGAAGATGCGAAAAAATAACTCTTTCTCTTGTATACATTAAATTTCTAACGGTTTTTAATATCTAACCGGTGAAACCATTAACGAAAAAACCGAGCCACAGCCAGCAACACTTTACGCCAAAGCATAAAAAATTGTTGTTAATAGATAGCACAGTGCGTCAAGCTTAACATGTATTCACAATCTTCTTTTTAATTCATTACTAGTTTTCACATGTTAACGTTCTTCAGGAATAGTCTAAAACAAGTGCAAATGGTGTTTATCAAACAACGAAATATTACTTAATCCGTAATTATGGGCTCTCCTTGAGAAACAGAAACATGACAGATATTTAAAACTGCATAAAAACAAACGTTGTGCTTTCATAGTTCGTGACAAAATCAATTGTTTAGAACATTGAACATTTTCAACCTAGAGTTAAAGCATTCGTGCATTTACCGTTGTTGTTTCAATATATTTTGGCATGTAGTGCAATGCTCCAATGAGAAAAATACCACGAAGACGTTCGAGATCTTCTTCACACGAGGTAGCACAGCAAGCAGAACCCTTCCAGAGATGACACGACTAAGTCGAGGTGTAGAGCCGGGGTCACCCTTCACGACGAGCGTAGGAAGGTGAGAAAAAGAATTATTCCGCGTGAGCGGCGTGTGTGTGTTATCCACCAAGGAAGCGAAGTGTACACATGGTGGCGAGTGCGACGCGGTGTCAGCAAAAACTGCGAGTGGCGGAGTAACACCTTAAAAGCAAGGGTAAAAAGGGATAGGAAAGAAAAGGAAAAGAAAAGTCCACAAGATGTGGTTAAGGATACGGTAAAGCCGGCGGAAACCTTATACAAGGGCGAACGCGACAGCAATTGGTAAATACTTCCAATAGTGGGTTCGTTTAGGGGATGCAGGGAGGATAGACAGTCCGTAAGCTACGGGATATCCCTCCAAGGAGGAGTTGATTACCGCCGAAGGCGAAGCAGTCTAGAGCCAAAACCCTGGTTGGGGGAGGTTTACTGGGTGCGACGGCAGAGTTGCCGGCGCACTAAGTAGTGTAGCTCGCCTCGCGTACTGTACGGCAAATACCATAATAATCTAGAATACCCCCATAAAGAGTGCAGAATTACCAGCCATGCTTTGCCAACCTCCTGGACTCTGCCGTGTCCCACGTGTCCCATCCACCAACGTGGCCATCGTATGTAGTCATAATTAACCCAGCCGACATTTCGGAAAAAACTAAGTCATGAGAATCTCTCAAGGAGGGCGTTGCACTTCATATCCCCCTCCTTAGCCGAGGGCGCTACGCTTTTCGCGAGCGATGCGATGGTGGACCAAGGCTAGAAAGAAACGACCTCCTCCAGCTCGCCGGCAATTCCCTTCGACCCAGCGCACATCACACTTGCCTACGCAGCGCATACTTTTTCACAAGGCGAATCCCTCCGACAACTCGTTCCCCGAGCCTCACCAGCGCACTCAACTTCCCCGGCTACGCCGCTTATCGACTTAACCATCACCGAAATGTCCGGTCAGCAACCGAACCACCCTCCGCAGGGATACTGCACCGGCTTCCGGTCCGTCCTCCTGCCACAGGGCAACACCAACCAACAACTTCCGCAAGGCGGCAACCAACCTGCGCAAGCAGGGGCACAAGTGGGGGCGCTTCCGACGACGCAGCCCACGGCTCAGCCGTCTAACCAACCCGTTGCCGGGGCAGGCCTGCTAGCGCCTCACCCGTTGGGGGGAGTCATACCAGCCGGCATGCCGGTGCGCGTCTGGCCGCATTACGATACCCTGGTGGGGTTGAATCCGAACAATCGGTCCCACGCCCTCAAGTTGAGGCACGCGCCCTGGTATCATCTATTGGCAGTCCTCAATGAGGCATTGGTCATGGCGTACGCTGATGCGACCAACACCCTTCCGGGGGACCTACCCGCCGACGTCACGGGGTCGTGGGATTGGAGGAACCGCATAGCGATTCCTACCTATCACATCCGTCGTGACGGCAGAAAATCGGTGGCTAGCGCACACGCGGCGCTCGTCATGCTCGGTTACCAAGGCTTCACCGGGCTCCATTCGAGTTCCCGATCCCCGCGGGGTACGACTTTGATGTCGCGTTTTACCGCACATGCGGAGTGATGACGTACTGCGACCGCCTCGCGGCGTTAGAAACCTTCGCATGGAGGAACTTTTTCGCAGCGCGGCAAGCAGCCATGTGCTGGGAGCGACCGATACTTCGGGCTGAGTTCCACTACCTTCTCCGGGCGTCCCGGTCGAACTTCCTTCAGAACTTCATCCGTTATGAACGGCGTTGGCGCTCCCGATTCGGGTTCTTCGTTCCATACCAAAACGTGGAGGTAGAGCGCATGGCTGCACCCCACCGACCTGGTCGGTACGTCCCACTCCCAGAGTGGTGGTTCTCCCTGGAGGCGTGCCGGGGATGTTATGTTGAACTGCCCCCGGTCTTCACCTATATGGGGTCGTTCCTCCTCACGCATCCCCGGTCGGGGCTTTGGTCGGTTGTGGTGACCGAGTGGGCTACCCGCTTCGCGGCATACGTCCTCACCGAGGCCTACGACCAGTATCGGCTTTGGTACGTACAACCCCGCGTGCGGGCAGCCATCCGGGAAGAAATGCTGGGGCTACTCGATTACATCGAGAACGTTCAGTGGGACGAGGTTCCCTTCGAACAGAGTGGCCGTCGAGACGGTGGTAGTGACGGTTCCGGTCCCGGACTCGGGCGCAATACCCCGCTCGCGGGCGACTTCGTGTATTTCGACCCGTGGGACTACCAGGAAATCAGCCGCGAGCAAGCGGAAGAATTCTGGGCTGCCCCGCGTGAAATCCCCAGCGACCACCCGCGAAGGTACGTCGACTCGGACGATTATTATCACGCTTACAGCAGGGGCGATCCAATGGTGGATAACGACCTCGATGCATCGGGCGAGAACGGTCGAAGACGACGGTGACGAAGCCGACGCGGTCGGGAATGACAACCAAGTCGGGAACGCTCCGGCGGAGCCGGGTTCAAATACTCCCGCTGATCCCGATACGGGGCAGTCCGCTGCGGCGGTGACGACGGAACAAGAGGATGGTCCTCCTCCGCCTTCAGCGAGCGCTGAATCAGGCAATCCCAGTTCTGGGCCGCTGAACGAGCACGAGATCATTGCTCGATTCCTGCGTGGTGCAGGCCGCAGCGCCACCGAAGCTTCGGGTGATGTCGTCGAAATAGCGGATGCCCTGGCGAACCGCCTCGGTGGGGGTGCTCCACCTAGTGGGGGTAGCGGCTCGAATCACTAGTGTCTATTCGACATTGACCTCATATGAGGTCAATATTGATTGTCTTGTAACTTTGTATAGAAGTCCCAAAAAATTTTAAAAACTTAGTTTGTGAACTGACCCCAATCTTCCCTTCGAATACCAAGCAGAAGTAAATCACAACTCCGTCCACTTCCCTGTAGGCCGTTTACTTTTTCTGTCACGTCACCAAGATCTCTCCAATATGCCGCCGTCAACAGATCTGCGCCGTGTTATAGGAACAACTGTACACAGCCGTGCCCGACTTGTCACCTCCGAATATGCTTGTAAACGCTACTTTGGATCACTTTGGAAATCTGAAACCGTCAAGAGAACCGTGACAAATGTGGAAACCAAGCCAGTCAATGGTCGTAATATGACTTTTATCACTATTAATTTCAGTTTACCCAATCGTGAGAAAAAGTGTACTATACCTTTAAGTAGTGTAAAGCTTTGCAGTGGTGTTAACGAAGAGGCCGAAGCAGTTCCGGCTGTTACAGAAATGATACCGAGCGCTGGTGCGGTTCAAACTGCTGAGGATAGCGAAATCCCTCCAACTCAGCAAATCTTGCAGTCTGATGGAAACGAATCTTCAGGTGCAGTGAACCAATCAGTGACGGCTCATGAAAGACAATGGAACACGGAGACAATCTGTACGCTGTTGAATGGCTCCATGCAATTGCATCAATGGAAGATCATTGGTCCAGCCGGAGATTTTATCTCTTCTCGTCATGTGCCACAAGGTATGGAAGCTATTGACTACTTTATGTGGATTTTCCCTACTGGATATCTGCACTCAATTGTGGAGAAGACTAATGCAAAGCTCAGAGATCATTTAGCAGCTGAAACATCTGCTGGAGAGCTTCTGAAGTTCTTCGGCATAATGATTCTTATTACGCGATTAGAATTCTCAGATCGAAGAGAGTTATGGAGCCCAAAGCATTTTTCAAGTTATCTTCCTGCCCCGTCAATCAGTAGGGCGGTGTCACGAAATAGATTTGAGATGCTGAAAAGTTGTATCTCTTTCAGTGGCACGCACAATCGTGACATTCAGGGTATGGCGCGGTGGAGCCTGGTAAATGGTTTTGTGCAAGCAATTAACCAACACCGATTATCGTTTGTCACTCCATCTCATGCTCTATGTGTTGACGAAAGCATGTCACGGTGGTACGGATTGGGAGGTGACTGGATCGATGTAGGCCTTCCTCATTATACAGCCTTGGATCGCAAACCCGAAAATGGATTGGAAATGAAGACCGTTTGCTGTGGTAGAAGTGGCATTATGTTGAAAATTGAGCTTAATATGGGATCTCAAATGCCTGATTTAGAGTTTTCTTCAGATCATGGTCATGGCACGGCATTTCTATTACGGCTGGTGCAGCCATGGTTTGGATCTGAGCGACTAGTGTGTGCAGATTCATTCTTTGCCACTGTCCATACGGCAAATTCTCTTCTACAAAATGGACTGAGATTTACTGGAGTTATAAAAACTGCAACTCGAGGCTATCCGATGAAGCACCTTTCTGAAATCACTTTATCGAACAGAGCTGAATTTGTGTCTATGGTATCAAAGGGAACTACCATTAATACCGATTTAATGGCAGTCATGTGGGTGGATAGAGAACGAAGGTACTTTTTATCAACTTCTGGAACAGTTAATCCTGGTACTGCTATAACGAGGGAAAGATGGAGGAGGGAAGGCAACATTTCCAAAAAGATTGAACTCGAGGTTTCTATTCCTGAAGTATGTGAGGAATGTTATAAAACATGTTCAATGATCGATAAACATAATCGATCCCGTCAAGATGATTTGAAGCTTGAGAAGAAAATCGAGGTGAAAGAGTGGTCTTTTCGTGTCAATTGCTCCCTACTGGCTATCTGTATCGTGGATGCTTGGAATTTTTATAAAGCAGCCAATGGTGGCCGCCATTTGAAGAGCCCACAAAATTTTCTTTGTGAATTAGCGGACGAACTGATCTATAACACTTGGGATCAAACAGGTCTTATTGAAAGAAATAAGAAAGAAGTTGAACCAATTGATTCGCACCCAAAACCTGCTGGAACTGGAATTCATTTGATGCAAACAGGAAAGAAAAGAAAAAGGAACGACGGAAGCATATCAAAAGCTCTGTACCAAGGTCGCTGCAACTCATGTGGAGGAAATACGAAGTCTAAGTTTATATGTTCTGACTGCCATTTAAGGAAGAACAAAGAAGTTTATTTGTGCCACACTGGTACCGGTAGAGATTGTTTTGCTCTTCATTTAGACAATTATCAGGGTGTTACGCTTTAGTTGACCCACTATAGTGTACACAAGGTTGTCAACCTTCGTTTTTAGTACTAAAATGAGCATTTCTGTCATAAAGAAAAAGACAGTTCAATTACCTTTAGCCCTCTACTACTTCGATCTGCGTTATTAAACTTGCTAGATAGAATATACCTTAAGTCGAAACAACCCCTTTAGCAAATGTCCCCTTATTCTGTCTACTGTTCAAGTGGGCGTGTGTACACGTTCTGAAGTTAAATTAACAACTAGAAGTAGTCGAGCTCCCAATGAAGTTTTAGAGTTTTAATAAACTCAAACGAGGTTTGAACTCGGTCTTATTTAGCTCTGTAACGGTTTGAAACCACTGAGCTACAGTTACGAGTGCTCTAGAAGTTTTTATTGCTACTTAAACTACAGCTTGGTTGAATCTAGAGGCTCTTTTCAATTTTCAAATTTCAAATTTGAAAATGTCTTCTGGCATCCTGGAAATGCAATTTTTTAATTTTTTTGGACGGGCGACGGGGCTGACCTCATTTGAGGTCAAGACTGCGGTCGAATAGACAGTAGTGCCCGTCTCGGGTTGTCTTCCGGTTCGACCGGCTTTTCCATGACAACATGATGAACACAACGTAAACTTCCCATCCTCGACGGTCCTTCTTCAATTATACTTCTATTCGATCTTCCTTCTTTTCTCCCGTCCTGGACGGTTACCAATTATCCCACTTGGGCTCTTTCCAGCGTGCCTGGTAGTGCGGTGCCGGCCCGCTAGTGATACTGTACGACCCGTGATCGGGGGAGATGTTCGATCGGTTCCTCTGTATCCCCTTCGGGGCCATAGCCGTACCAACGGACGCAGTAGAGCAGGTCGCCGTTCCCGTCGTAGGAATGCCCGATTACTCGGTCGACGACGTACTCCTGCACGTACACTTCCCGGCCTTGCCGTGTTGTCGTCACTTCGCGTGGAGCGGTCCCTTCATGGGCGAAAATGTCCCTCAAGAGGGTGTCGGGGCCCACCAAGGTGGTTTCGGTGCCGTCCCTACAGGGTGCTGGTATCCCACTTGGGTGGTAGTCCCCCCGTATTGCAGGTCGGCGTGGGTCGATCCGCCTTGGCGATGACATTGTCGTCGTATCCCCCGGCGGGGGTGCTCCACGCTCAGCGGGAAGGGGCGCGTGCGGTGCGTCCTCCCGCGTACGGGCACGTGACTCCAACAATGGTTGGCTAGAATTTGCCCTAGTCCGATCCGCCTTCCGGGCGCGTGGACCCTTCAACGGCTGCGCCGTGCCCTGCTGGCTTGGCACGCCGCGTGTGGTGGCTATTTCCGGTAAGCCGGTGTGTGCTGTGCTGGTTCCGTGTGGGCCGTGTACAGCACTCTTTCCGTGTGGGACGTGTACACCCGGCACTGTGCCCGCTACTTGGGGAGGTTTCGACTTGGTCGGGCGTAGTATGCCGTCGTAGACGGGTGCCAACTCCGGAGCAACCGGTGTCGTGCTGGCAGTGCCATGTTCTACCGAGACGCTCGGAGTGCAACTGCGCAAGCGCGCCTTGCCCTGCATGGGGGTAGTTGCCTCGCCACGCGGTGTTGCATTCCCAGTGCTGGGTTCCTCTGCCGCAGCGTCCTCCCGTCCGGAGGGCGCCACTGACAGGTGCTTACGAACGTTCCCCGAAGGGGTGGTGTTCTCCAGGTGCTGCGGCAACTGCGATGCAGGTTCAACTGCCTCCAAGGAGGGTTCGTCGACGTTCGGGGACGACACACCCTGAGAGGGGCTTAGCACTGCAGCTCGACTGTCGTTCCGCGAGAGCGGCAGCGATCCTGCGGCACCTTCCCGTGCTTCACGGCGTGAATTCCGTTGCGACGGCGAAAGATCTCCATCGGAGCAGCTGTTTCCCTCCCCCTCCTTAGACGGAGCAAGGGGGGGTGCGTTGGGGGTCCTGCTTGGCGGGTGATAATCCTACCATGGGCGGTAGAAGAAGAAGGCTTTGGGCCATGTAGGCCTGAGTGTTCCGGCTGTGCCGGCGTTTCCGATAACATCGGAATATCTAAGAGGCCCCGGGTGGGGTGTGGTAGAACTGAAGGTCGTTCGACCACAGATGTTCCCGGATTGTCCGGTGTTGCTGTACCCGTAGAAACGGAAGGACTGTCCACTACTACCTCCGACGAGGGTGGAGGGGCCAGAACAACGCGATCGCGGGATAGCCGCTCGTGCGTATCTCCCATCTTCACCACAACAGTGTCGGTAGTTGTAGAGATCACCCTGAAGGGGCCGTCCGCCACTGGCGAGAGTTTGTGACGCCTTTCCCGTTCCGGTTTATAGTACTCCTTTCGTACATAGATGTAGTTACCAACCGCAATTGGCGGAGTGTCAGGACGCCGTAAGCGGTTGTCAAAATCACGCTTGTAAGCGGCCTGGGCACGTTCGATAGACTTCCGCGTAGCGGAAACCAACTTGGTTAGCCATTTTTTACAATTGTTACGGTAGTCGCCCACGGATGGGAAGGTTCCAAGCGTAGCTTGCGGTTCCAATGCCACAGGCGGGGGCGAACGGGATAGTACCAACTCAAATGGCGATACCCCGGTAGTCCGGTGAACCTGAGTGTTGTAGGCGAAGGTAATCGCATCAGTGTACAGATCCCAAGTCTTTGGGTTGTCAGCAACGTACAAACGCAGAGATTCGAGCATTGTCCGGTTAAACCGTTCGACTTGCCCATTACATTGGGGATGATAAGTAGTTGTGAACAGGTTCTTTACATCCAGGGTGCGACACACATCGTGGAAGAACCTGGACGCAAACTGCTTTCCGTTGTCGGATATCAACTCCACTGGAGGTCCATACGCGAATACCCAATGGGTAGCGAACGCGTTAGCCACCGTGAAGGCGGATATCTTCCGAAGAGAGACTGTCCGAACCAGCTTCGAGAAGCGGTCGGTGATGACCAGTAAAAAATTGTTGCCCCGCCTCGTTGTGAGGAGTGGTCCGAGAATGTCGATCGCGACAAACTCGAGCGGTGCCCTGGCGGGAAAAACCTTCAGTGCCTTGCTGTTCTTCCGAAGTTTAACTCGGTTCTTTGCACATTCTGTACAGAAGCGTACCGTGGTGTAGCAATCCACCGCAATGGCGGGCCAGTAAAAGTCCCTTCTCAGGGTGAGATAAAGCTTCCGGCCTCCGGCGTGACCACCGATCTTCAGGTAGTGTGTTAAATGTCACACCCGCGACTGCAGGGAATGCGGAACCACGACTTGTGGGTTTGCCTCAACTGTCTTTATGAGGTATTCTCGGTCATTCACCTCGAAAGGGAGTACTGCACAACCGTTAAGACGGGCGCGTATCCCTACACAAAAGGGGTCTCCGAACTGCTCTCTTACCAGTTCTTCTGGAGTAATGGGAACAAAATCCTCCGGTGGGGGTTTCTCAGTGGCACCCTCGCCAGAGGCGAGAAGTTCGTAAAAGTCAGCATCCATATCCGGATCTTCCGGCCAATCCGGATCTTTCGGTTCTATTGCGTCCACGACGAAGCACGGGATTTCATCATCTTCGGTTGCGAGGGCTTCCCCACTCGTGAGTAGACGCGAAAGCGTATCAGCCTGAGTGCTCAACGCTCCCTTGTTATATATGACTGTGAAGTCGTATTCCGCTAAGCGGAGTCTCCACCACATGAGGCGGCCCGATGGATCGGAGATATTCATCAACCACCTCAATGAGGAATGATCCGTGTATACGGTAAAGTGAACACCAATAAGATAGGGGCGGAGAGTGGAAAGCGCCCACACAACGGCGAGACACTCTTTCTCTGATGCAGAGTAGTTCCGTTCGTGAACGTTCAGCGAACGCGACCAATAACCAATTGGTTTCCGTTCCCTCTCTGGGGTGGTTTGGAAAAGAGCGCAACCAACTTGGTAGTCGCTCGAGTCCGTATCCACGGAGTACAGCAATCCCAATTTGGGTAACGATATGATCGGTGCTGACGTGACAGCCTCCTTTAAGGAGTTGAACGCATCCGCTTGCGCGGGCGTTAAGGGTTCCAGTTTCGGTGGCTGTCCTTTACGCAGTAGCGCGTTAGGCGGCGCCGCGATCCGAAAAGTTCGGAATGAACCGTCGATAGACGTTGACTAGCCCCAGAAAGGACGGAAGTTGCGTCTTAGTACGGGGTTGCTTTGCCTCAACGATGGATTTGACGCGAGCTTCCTCGATCGACAGCCGTCCAGGACGGATCACGTGTCCCAGATACTTGATCGTATCTGCGAAGAACTCACATTTCTTCAGCTTGAGGGTAATACCAGCATCCCGTAACACGGTTAGGACTTCCCGCACGTGGATGAGGTGGTCGTCGAGGTTATCTGAGAAGACGTTGATGTCATCCAGATATACCAAACACGACCGCCACTTGAACCTGTTGAGCAGGATATCGACCGCTCGTTGAAACGTAGCGGGGGCGTTGGTTAAACCAAATGGCACCCGCTTGAAGCGGTAGAACCCAGAGTGACAGACAAACGCTGTCTTCTTGCGGTCCTCTTCCCTTACAGGTACTTTCCAATATCCCCAATTGGCATCCAACACCGTGAACACGGTCGCATCGCCAAGCGAGTCAATGCACTCGTCCATACGCGATATGGGGTAGCTGTCCCGTACAGTTACGGCGTTGAGCCGGCGGTAGTCGATACAAAATCCCCACGTGCCGTCGGCCTTCAATGCCAGTACAACTGGAGAAGCCCAGAATGACTGAGCGGGTTCAATCACCCCGGCGCGGAGCATCTTGTCCACTTGGAACTGCTCCTCCTCCCGAGCTTTCGGTCCTGCCCTGTACGGGGGTTGCGCAACCGGACGCGCGTTCGGCAACAAGACGATACGGTGTTCCGTCGCAGAAATCTCTCCAAGAGAGCCATCCCACATAGTGGTAAATTCCCGTAGCATTTTACGGAGTCGATCGCGGTGCGAATCCGGTACATAACCGAGGTCTAGCTCTTCGAGAGCCTTCACCAAGTCAAGCCGGTCGTAGCTTGTGGGACCACGCTGGCCTGTGTCGGAAACAGGTTGCAAATCCGAATCATTCGGCGACTTTACCGTTGAAACGGCGGTGTCCTCCTCCTCTTTAGACGAAGCGTCGGGGTTCTCTGAACTGTCTCCCTCCTTGGAGGTAACTAATCCGAGAACATCGGCAGCAGTCATCTGCGTCGGGAGCATCGCGAGCGGGTGCGGGGTGACTGATCCAATCACTTGGTTCTATACCAGATACTGGGGCTTGGTGCCAAGGTTGGCAACTAAAATTCGAAATGGAGTATCTAGGTGCACCTGCACAATTCCGTTTGCAACGGCGAGTTGACACTTCTCGTACAACGAGGAAAGGGGCTGTACGACCCGAATGCCGTTTTGACGGCAGTTGACCTTCACCATAACCTGGGACTCCGGCGGTATAGTAACCGACGCGGCAACGCGGAGCTTCGTGGACTCCCGCGTGGCGGGCGATCGTTCCTGCGCAGCAGGCAGCGGAACTTGTTTCTGTGAAGCGCGCTTAAGCGGGCGACGGACAATCGGTACCGATGATCCGTTGTTGAGTTCCACACGCCTGAGGCGGGGCCGGATTGCTTCGACAAACCTGTCGCAGTAATCGCATCCCAGTATAACTGGCGCACCCAACGAACGGCAAACGACAAAGTCGAGCTTCACCATAGAGGTGCCCAACCGGACGACCAAGTCGACGGTTCTCACCGTTGATAACGGTTTGTTATTCGCGTCAGCGACGTTCGGGACCGCTTCGGAGCGGATACGAGACCGCACCAGCGGGGGCAATACGGATTCCACGACGAAGTTCGGGCCAGCACCTGTGTCCAGGACAGTTAGAAATCTTACCAGAAACTGGGGATTGAGGCCAAGATCAGCGTAAACTTTATAGTTTCGCTTGGCCATGACCATGATTCTATCCGGGATCCGGTTATTCTTTACCCGTATCCACGGTCGACGCAGAACACCCAAGTGTTCTGAATCCGTGTCAGCGGTGTCACTCCTTGACAGGATCTTCACCGGGGAGCGAGGCAACGACGCCTCGGGCGTCCTCAATCTCGACTCTGAGGGCGCCTCTCCCTGAGGAGAGACTCCCTTCATTAATTTTCCTGGGCTTCCGCCTGCGGCGGCTGCTCAGGCTCCTCCACAACGAGGGCTTGGGTTTCTCGCTGAGGGTTTTCTACGTGAGTGGTGTTTGGAACGTACGCCTGCTGGGCGGGGGCAACCGACTTCATCGGAGCGGACCGCGCAGGCGGGAGAGCATGCGAAAGGTCCAACTTCGCGCGCAAGTACGATGCGATGGGCACTGTGAGCTTCTTTTCTGGGGTCAGAGCTTCGTAGTTCGACACTACTTTAGCCATTTCCCTCAGTGAAAGGAGGCAATGTGGCGATGTGTGATCGTGCGTGTAGCACAGGTGACATATCAGTCGCAACAGTCCTACTTGCAGGTTATCCTTCCGAATACCGGTGAAACGAACCACAGGGCGTGGGTCCCTCTACCCAGGCCGTTGAAAACGGGTACCTCCATTCGAATATGGGATTGAAGGCGCCGTTACACGACGGTTGTCCGCGTACAGCGCTGGGTCTGCCAGCACTGTATCGAACGTGGTCTCCGTCGTTGACGGGAGTTCCATACTCGGTACGGAGAGGACTTCGCCGTGCGCCAACTGCACGTTGTCATATCCCTGTTGAGGGTGTTCAGCCGCTACCAGCGAAAGCGACGGAGAGCGGTCCTCAATCACCAGCGCTTTCGCGGACTTCGACCTCGAATGAGGAACCCGAGCACGTACTGCATCACCCTCCGCACGTGCGGCTTGGACCAACTCGAGGTAGGTAATCCTCGGCTTGTCCTCCCGACGTCGGGCAACGAGTGACTTGATGGCTGGGCTCAGCCCATCGATGAAAATCGTACAACGTTCCCCAGCGGGGTAGACATTACCACAGCGGTGGAAAGCCTTGTTAAGGCGTACCGAATAATCGGTTTCAACCTCGTCGGGGCGCTGACGTGTATCCTTCAAAGCGAGGATCACGGACTGAATGGCGTCATTTGTCGTGTACGACCTCAAGAGGTATTGGACGGCTTCGGGCCAGCACGTCACCCCTCCTTCGGAGGCTCTGGTGGAACCTCTTACAGAGTGATACTGGTCTTCGGCCACCCCCCGTAAAAAGTACGGCACCGCCACGTAGGCTTGTCCTTCGTTCATCCCGAGTATATCGGCTTCCGCGACAAAGCGGGCAAGAAAATCTAACACCAGGGTTGGGTCGTCTCCAGAAAAAGTCTGGTTTCGGAGTGAGAGCTGCATTCGCTTGATACAATCCTTCACTCTTCCCGTTCCACGAGGTGTACGCTCCAGAGAGAAGTCTTTCAACCGATAGTATCGGTACGAAAGTAACTTGCGATACATTCTATTCGTAGGTTTCAATTCCCGGAGTCCGGAGTGTCTTCTACCCTTCGTACGGGAGCGGATCGCCCCCTCGGAAGCAGGAGACCGCTTTGAGCGGGAAGAACGCCCGCGGCGACCATCCTCCGACTCGGAGTCTGAAGAAGTAGACTCATCCGAGTGACTCGGGTTGGAATCCGGCGAGGTCGGTGTATCCGAATGATCGTTGTAGCGTTCGGAATTTTGCCTACGGCGGCCTTTGCCTGTTCTAGCGCGCTGGTCGCGTTGTGACACGACAACAACCGGATCATCCGGAGAGTCTTTATCCATTATTATGGTTTGCTCCAACGTCTCCAGACGGGCGCGGACGGGATTGAATCGCTCCTTAATCCTTTCAACGAAGGCGGTGGGCGAACCCAAACACTCCAACATTTTGTTGACATCAGACCGCAGTACGCGGAGGTCTTCAGCAACATCCTCTGCAGAGGTACTCTCGACCACCTCACGGAGGGCTCGAAATTCCCCTACAAGGGCATTATGGGCGGCACGCAAGGTGCGTACCTGGTCCTCCAGGGAAGTCCCCTGGGAGGTGTTGGCGACCTCCTGACGGGGCTGTATTGCCGCGGCAGCGGAAGTTGATTGGGGCACAGGCGATGCACCAGCAACGGCCGGAGCCGGGCCAGCTCCACCTCTGGAGTTGGCCAACGGAGGCAACGGAAGGTCCCGGGGTTCCCGGTGTCGGCTCAAAGTCCGAGAGGAAACCTTCGCGGCGAGGGTTGAACCAGCCCGAATCGGGATATTGGAAATCACCCGATCAGCAGGAACCTCCCCACCATCGTGTGAGCGGCTGCGGGTAACTGCCGGCTCCGCACGAGATGGCTTCCGAGACATCGGTAAGAAGCGTTCAACGGGAGAAACACGGAATCTTCCAGAAAAGCAGATAAGTCACCTCAAAGAGAGAAAGCAACACACCAACAATTTTCTAGGTCGGGAGACCAGTTTGTAGTGCAATGCCCCAATGGGGAAAGAACCACGAAGACGTTCGGGATCTTCCTCGCACGAAGTAGCACAGCAAGCAGAACCCTTCCAGAGATGACACGACTAAGTCGGGGTGTAAGGCCGAGGTCACCTTTCACGACGAGCGTAGGAAGGTGAGACAAGAAGGAATTCCGCGTTAGCGGCGTGTGTGTGTGTTATCCACCAAGGAAACGAATTTTCCACAGTGTGGCGAGTGCGACGCGGTGTCAGCACAGGCTGCGAGTGGCGGAGTAACCACCCAAAAGCAAGGGGAAAAAGGGATAGGAAAGAAAAGGAAAAGGGGAGTCCACAAGATGTGGTTAAGAATACGGCAAAGCCGGTGGAAACTTTATACAAGGGCGAACGCGACAGCGATTGGTAAATACTCCCAATAGTGGGTTCGTTTAGGGGATGCAGGGAGGATAGACAGTCCGTAGGCTACGGGATATCCCTCCAAGGAGGAGTTGAGTATCGCCGAAGGCGAAGCAATCTAGAGCCAAAACCCTGGTTGGGGGAGGTTTACTGGGTGCGACGGCAGAGTTGCCGGCGCACTAAGTAGTGTAGCTCGCCTCGCGTACTGTACGGCAAATACCATAATAATCTAGAATACCCCCATAAAGAGTGCAGAATTACCAGCCATGCTGTGCCAACCTCCTGGACTCTGCCGTGTCCCACGTGTCCCATCCACCAACGTGGCCATCGTACGTAGTCATAATTAACCCAGCCGACATGTCGGAAATAACTAAGTCATGGGAATCCCTCAAGGATGGCGTTGCACTTCACGGCAAAGTGGGGATGGGCAAATTGATGTTCTTAACGTCCGGTTGTCGCAATATCCTTCGTCATTAATAACTTTCTCTAATATTTGTAACCTTTTCTTCAAATCTGAACGAAAAATCATTAAGTCATTGTACGTGCCACATGGAAAAGGTCCAGTAGCCCAAACGACATTACCATCCCTCAACGAAACTCCAACTTCATATCTAAGTCCTGAGTGCTTTAGTTTGTGAGAATACCACATTTTGTCGAATGGCTGCGGTTCATTTATCAAAAAGTCAACTCCATTTACTGACATAAAACAATTCAAGATTTGAGGTCTCACAAACAAACGATTGTTCAAATTAACCTTCTATAATGTGAGTATATGAAATGTTGGGAAAACAGCCACTTTGCATATAACTTATAAGGCGTAGATCTGAAAGTAGTTCAACAGTTTTCCATGCTTTGTTTCGAAAATGTTTTTCGTTAACGTTGGTCAAAGGTGAATGAATGGCTTCAGTGGCGTAGACCTTTAGGAACAAAAGACCCCAGAGTAAATGATTTTGTTGTATGTCCGCTACAAAAGAACGGTGCACGAGACGCCACAACACTTCACATGTTTTTGGTGAGACCCCAAAAACAGACCTGAACATTCGAAGCTTTTGTAAAGACGACTTTGACGACAAACTTGGTATGATCTTTTCTGCGTCACTCAGGAACGGGGAGTTTGTGATTAATATGGACATTGTTGTTGAAAGAAGAACGCGGCGACCTTGTCTTTCTTTGGAGTACCAACAGACTAGAAGAACGCCTGGTTTCTGAATCTATTTACACAGTTGTGAGCTTGACTTTTCAATCTTGAACACGTGCAGTCTTTCTCCACTGCAAATTCATGAAAGGATTTGGGCTAAAAATATAGATGTGACCAGAATTGTTACGTCCATATCTGGTGAAGTACTCCATAACTCCATAACTTTTGAAATAACTTCATACAAATGGTAAAAATGTTGAATGAGATCTAAGTACTGTAATCCATTTAATTCTTTTGTGGCAACGATACTCACCGGCAAAGGTACATTAATCTGGATACTTTGTTGGCTCTATCTCACGAAAGGCGTGACTTACATATTTCGTATTACCCTGACTTGAAAGAAAGCATGGAAAGATCTAGCGGTTTGCTCGAAGGTTCAAAGTCATATACGATAAAACTTATGCGAGAAGTACGGCTTTTGGCTATCTTAGAGTTTACTCTGTACGGCCATTAAATATTCGACTGTACATAGAACCCAGTTTGGAAAAGGGAAATACAAACTTCTTCAAGATGGATACGTTTTAGTACTGAACTAGGGTGCCTCTTCTGCCTTTAAGGTGCCTTCAAGAGCGATCATTTATGCTTTTGGATGGTATATACCGCCATTTCAAAGAACAAATTTAGAGACTCTTCAAAACAAATAGAAACTTTTGTGTGCTATGGTTACAAAGCATTTGTTTTCGCTTCGAATAACAGTATTATCTTTCAGCATAGTGTGTCAATATAGCACACACTCATATGTCACATTTCTTCCAAAGCGAGAAGTTTTAGAGAAGAAAGAGCGTGAAGGAGATCTTTTGCCCTCTTAAAGTTACGATCAATCATATCGCAGTCTTACTGACATATTACGTACTTCACTGACATTTTAAGAACCTGTAGGATGTTGTCACAATTCATAAGGGACTTGGAGATATTTAAACTAGGGCTGTGTTACTGTTTTCAAGAGAAAGAGGTTCCCTTTCAATTCAGATTCAAACGTAAATTTCATTACACTTATTTTGCGCCACGTAAGAGAATCTGTTATGGTTTGTACCCCTTGGTTTCTTAGTGATACTATAAGTACAAGCAAGGGAATTTGGACATCAAATGTGTACGAAAACGGGGCCATGCTTTATCTTTTCTCGAGGTTCATTTAAGAGTTCCTTCAAAAGCCAAGTAAAGCGAGAACAGACCTCAACGCCGTCAACTCGCCGACGAACTAAAAGATTTTTACCATGAAGAAGAAGACTTACACGCCTAGACTTTCCAAGAACTCCCAAGCGGTTAAAATGATTCGCACAATGTTTCAAACTGGAGAGTTAAGTGGTAATGAAACTCCCGTTGAAGTATGGTCGAGCAATCAAGTATTTCGTGCCCATAAGCTTCCGACATCTAGGAAGAAATTTCGAGAATTTCGAGAAGCTGTCGTCAACGACAAAGGTAAGAAGAAGATAAGTTTAAAATATTAACGTTTTTGCAATTACTAACAAACTTTGCTCAGAAAATATACTGCGTACGAGATCCACAGCAGTTCCAGCATGTGATGAAAGCGATATGGAGGACTTGGAGGATCTCGAAGAAGTACCTTTGACTATGATTCCGGAAGGCAATATTATTCGAGACTCAGATAATCAACCTAGTTCTGATCCAGACATCAATACTTTTAAACCGTTGTTTTTAATATCTGAATGGCAGGAACCACAGACGACTACACGTCGATGTACGTAGGCAATTAATCTTCCTTCAGAAATTCAGAAGGAAAATTTCGGATTTGAGGTTGTTGCTGACGGTAAAGAACTAGAGGTGACTATCAAGTGGCCTGTAGCATTGGTTAATGTTGAAAAACTTCATACCAAGTGGTTGAAGCATGGTAATCATGGTTTGTATACTAATTTTCATCCCGAGTACATTGGTTTTGAGACAGCGCTAAAAGAACGGAGACATTTTAAAACAAGTGATGTGAAGTCTGTCTGCAGAATTGCATTGACTATAGCCGTTGTTTCAGAATTGCAGTATTACAACATTGCTTTTAAAGAGGACACGAGAGTAGTGTACGTCAGACTGAAAGGTCAAACAGCTCGCTACTCTCACGGTGGAAAAAACACAACGGAATTTGAGTACGTTGATGAGTATATTACGCACAAATGGACGGCCGAACGTCAATTCTTGTCTTCTTTTTATCTGTTTTAGTTTTTGTCCCGTGTTATACTGATACCAGTAGAATATGTGCATATGTGTTCTAGTTCTACAATATACTTTGAAGGAATTTTGAAAACAACGTAAAGTAAAGATTGCTAGCTATGCCAAATGGCATCTTTCTTTCAAAGATGGCGATTACTATTGAGGCATACACTGGTTTCGGTTCGTCGTGTCATTTGACACAAGTGAAATTAAGGTCTCTTAGACCTAGTCATAAGTCCGCATCTCTCTGTGGTGTACCTATTTTGAAACTATTGTTTTCAGCACGTGTGGCTTTCCGTGGTTTTTTTCGCGTCAAAAGTTGGACACTTCTACGCACACTTTCAACATTTTCAAACGGGAAAAGAACGTTTTTCTGAGCTACTCGCAAAACAGAACTCCTTTTTCTCCTCCAGATTTCCCTAAATGTTTGATATTTTTGCATACTTTGTAAGATAATTAGTAATAAAACTGGATTACGTAATCGTTTTAGCTTCAATCTTTTCTCAAGTCCAAAAATAAGCACTAAAAAAGGCGTAAAAGGCGATTTTTGTTACTTGTTTTGCGTATGTATGCGTTGCAATTTTTTGATTCACTGATTTTAATTTATGGAAAATTAGGGTACTCTAGCATTAAATTCTTTGTAGTACTAAAGTATGCGAGGGAATATTAAACTTGGGAAGATTCGATAAGAGTGTAACGGGAAAAGGAACATGTTGCACTGTTTGAAAGTCTTCTGAAGAAGTGCATTCTGCATGCCATACAGCTATTGACAATGCAAGACTGACATTGACAATTTCTAACGCTTACAGTGGCGTAGTGCAGGAGCGAGCGGGAAATCTCCAAACCACCAATATTCCATAATCTAAAGCTCTTGGCTTTCTTTAAAGTTTCTGTTTTTTCATGATCAACACTGTGAACAGTTGCTTTTTTATATTTTCAAGCTTCACACCAAAATACCTTTTTTATGGTAGTTATGTAGTCTCCCAAAAAAAATTAACAATTTTACACTTTTAAATAAAAACCCATCTAAAACAAATGGCGTTGCTGTCTTTTGTGCTATTCAAAAACATGATCAATCACCTAAGAGGACATAATCGTCTAAATACCTCTCTTTTTTTGTTTGTTGTTATATCAATGGCAATAAGCTTGAAACGTATTACTAGTAGTTTTCTAGTAACCACGGATGTAGCTTCTTACTTTGGTGTTTCGAACAACTAAAAAAATTGAAGGAAAAAACAACGCCAATCTCTAATTGCAAGAAAACGCAAAAATGGAACAAATTATTAACATATTGGGTGTGGAAAACAAAGTAACGTTGCAATTACAGATTTTGAGACCATATTTATTTCGAAATAACTTTCATACAGTGTCTGTTTTGAATTTTACTGTAGAACTGAAAAATCTCGATCAATATAATGTTGTTAAAAGAATTAATACATTTCATTTTACGCTTAACACAGGTTAGAAAAGCATTTCCATTGATGACTTCATACTACAATGTTCGGATAACATTATACATATAACTATACAAATATCCATTTGACTCCGCAAACGGAATAGGTAAAAAATAGCGAAAAAAGACCTTTTCATTCCAATATCACGAGGTGTGCGGTTGCCCAAATGTTTTTAAGACCCAGTTACACATATTTAATGCTCTTCAAACTCCTCGTTATCTTTTTCAATAGCATATTCATCCACAGATGATATTAAATCTACATACACTACTTTGGCCTCTGATTCTTTGACAGCTAAGTTGCTCTTCTCAAAGATATGAGTTTGCACTGGAAATGGCAATGGTATGCGACTGTGAGACTCCACCCGATCACTTATTGAAGACCTCACAGTTTTCAGGGCCTTCTCGAACCCAAGTATTTTGGGATGATAGGCTTCAAGCTTAGTCTCCTGCTTTGATCGTAACCATTTTCGGTGGAGTAATGATATGTCGCTTAGAACAAATGGCCGAACGATAGTGAGAAACAGAAACTCCCCGTTCGGCTCAATACGAATCGAAAACTGGCATGGTCCGACCCCAGAAGGCAGTAAAATGGGAACAGTCACTCTGTTCGTCATGCGAACAGGCTCCTTCCAAACAGAGATCATATAGATAGGCTTAAAAACTGTAGAATCCATTAATAACTCTTCCCCAAAATCCGCAGACGCCATAATGTCTTCATGATCAGAGGCATCAGCCTCTAAGGAAATAATCTTCTTACGCTTACGTGGGGTATCCTGTTCATCGCTACACCTGCGGTTGAGGAACAAATCTTCACCCTCTTTTGAAACAGAAGTTAGATACATTTCGTGGCTTGAAAAAGAAGTTGTAATGTACATACCAGTTTGTGATGCAGTCAAAAAGGCTGTTTTCATATTTGAAAAGCAGGTTCGGAAGTTGGAGAGTTTATGCTGCTGAAATAAGGGGTCTGATTCCCATACTGCCCGAACGTTTTCATGTCCTTTCAGTTCCTTCTTCTGAAACTTAGCCCGTTATAGTTGGACGGCTGGGGAGTTTTTTGAAAGCCTCGACGGCATCGCGTTTCGTGTGAAGGAAAGAAAAGAACCTGAGACAGTGGGATGTGTGTGATTTCTCCCCATCACTACTGAACAGCATCATTCCAGTCTTTTATAGCAGCTCGCTGAATTGGAGACCCCGCAATAGCTTGTATCTTCTACAAATGTGCCACGTAATTCTGCATGGAATGTATTGTCGTTGCATTACGTGATTTTCCAACAATCTATATCTCTCGTTACTGTAACAAGTTGGGCATACCCAAGGTAGTGTTTTTCTGTAATTTTTGAATTGATAAAATTCTTGTACGTTAGAACATGGGACAAGACCAACATGACTGCCGGAAAGATACCTTTAAAAAATTACACATCTCGTATGTCTTGAATTATTGTTGGTAACCAGAATATCTGGTAGAAAACAACAGCGTTAGTCAGAAAAGTAGCAAAAATGTCAGTTACTTGAAAGCTTTTCTCTGTTGTTTCTCTAATTATCAGTATAATTGCTTGTAATATAAGTAGTTAACAGTTATTGTAACCTTTATGTATATAAAATTATGTTGTTCACGTCAAGGCCGTGAAAGCCCAAAGTTTATATGTGCCGATCTCTTAAAATATTCATCCCTCCCGTCGCTCTTCTATGTAAGTTCATAGAATGGAACTGATTAAATAAACACAAACTTTAAGAGCCGCCCGAAAGACTTCAATCTTCAAACTTATGATGTTTTAAAAGTGAAAGTTTTAAGAAAAACCGTAAAAAACCGCATATTAAAATTCAAATTATAACCTAGCCAGGCACCATTTGAGCGTTCTAAACATATCTTTAGAGAGGGATTTTAACGGAGTGTAGATAACTCTAAGAGAGAACAGCGATTCACAACCGCAACAAAAACTTGTGCTCTTTAGAGAACCGCCTATTTTAGTTCTTGAAGATTAAATTTAACTAAATGTAATTATTTAGACCCCTGTTTCACCATTTTCTAGTTTTACCTCTTTGAAATTGACAGGATGTAAGACATGAAACTTTTTTGCACCTACATTGTGATTATTCACAGTAAAAGTTCAGGATGCTGCATATGCGAATACGTGAGAAACCGAAATGAATGGAACAGTAGTTCGGAGAACCAGATTTAACCTTAGCAACGCTTACGTATCATTTGAATTTGTGTGTTTTCTGGTGAATCTCTTACTCTCACAAAACGATTTAGGGCAAATTAATGTAATTAAGTCAAAGGTTCCAGAGAGACACACGGTAGTAGACGAGCTACCAACTGCGTAACACAACAAGAGTCAGTTTATGTTGAACAATCTTTATAGTTCTGTTCCGGCGCAGACCAAAATCGGTTCATGGGACCTATACGAAAACATTCTTATCCTGGGCGAAAGATCTGACCTTCAACTTCGACATGTATTGCAGTCCTGCCCAATTTCAGAACACCGCGGAGGTCCTTATAAAACGAAGTATCGGACTCAGCTATGTGGTAAGAAATAGACGCTTTCTTGCTCTCTTTGGAGCAAACCCTCACGTATGCGCGGATTTGTGACGTAGAATTAATCCAGCACTTTCGAATTCTATTCGCCCAGTTCACTTGCTTTGGAGTTTCTTGTTTTTAAAAAACTATGCCATTGAATCAGTCAATTCTCAAATTGTGGGTGTTGATGAAAAGACTTTTCGAAAGTATAACTTGCTTGTTGTCAATTAAATTTCTACTTTATCACTGGTATGTACAAAACAAGTTTCTAAATGCCCCAAAACAAATACTAACTAAACTGTAGATAAAATGGCAGAAAAGAGAATGTAGGAAGGAAGACAAAGTACACGTCTCCGTCCACGGAGTTGATTTTCAAATACTGGAGCCATCTCCTTTTTCTTCAAGGTCGTTTTCTCATAAGTTTCATGGGCCAGGTCTTCGATATGAAATTGGTTTGAGTGTACTCTCTGGTCAGGTGGTTTGGTGTTACGGTCCCTTTCCATGTGGAGAAGAAAACGACGTCACAATTTTCAGAAAGAAAATGAGGAAAAGTTTAAAGGAGGGTGAACGTGTTTTTGCAGACAACGGGTATATGGACGAGAAATGTATTACCCCAATTTCGGTGTCTTCAGCACACCGTGCAAAGCACAAACAAATAAGGGCTCTCCATGAGAAGTTTAATCACAGAATGAAGAAATATAGAGTTCTGGGTTCCAAGTTCAGACACAAGCCTCGTCTTCACTCTATGTGCCTCTTTGCTGTTGCTAATATTGTGTACTTGGAAATTGAAAACGGAGAAGATTTGTTTAGAAAGAGTATAATGTAATCCACATGAACAATTTTGCAGTCTTGTAATAGTTCTATTCAATTCAGAGGAAAAAAATTGGTGAAAGTCGTAGAACTGTTATAAATTGTATAAAAGAACGAGAGTGTCATAACTTCATAATTTTGTAAAGACTAAAACCATAGATATATAGCGCAACAACATGTGTAAGGGGTTATTTATGGTTGACGTGTCACAAAAAAGAGTGATAAACAAGTATTTTTTACTGTACATACATATAAGTAGTCAAAGTATTTCCAATTATCTAAAAGATATACAGATAGGAATTAATGAACGCTTGGCATGAGTAAAAATAGACTTAAGAGTATATGGAAGTAACAAATAGATTTATTTGATCCACTGCAGAGACCAGCAAAATAATGAATATCGCTTGAACTGTGGCATTTCGAGGAAATCAGTTCACATTAGAAATATTTAGTCACATAAAGTGTAGATCGTTTGTTTAACTTTTCTATATTGAAAAGGTGATCCAAAGCATAGATATTTTGGTGGAAATAAAATTTTTTTCTCGTTGCAGAGCAGGAAGTTTCCCTGGCAGTAGTGACTGACATATAAGTCTACACTTTGTTAACTACACTTTCAGGTTTGTTTAGCAGAAATCATAGTTTGGTCGATATATCTTTTTAATACCCTTGTGAAAAACAGAAGAAAGGGTTTCAAATTAGTTTCAAAATGCATATACTGACGGATGTAGTTGCGCATTAAGTAAATCTACGGCACCATTAAAAAATAAAAGACTCTTTTGGCTGCGTAAATCTATACATGAATATTGGTTGCCACAATGACAGAGAATTAAACTTTTAGAAACATATATTGCAGCATTCAAAACTATGGTTTCTGGTGCTTTTGAACTTTCCCGCGTGCTCCAGGTACTGCTACAAGAAACATGTGACATTTAAATTTCCGTTTTTATTCAGAACTTCAATGAGTGCATATTTCTCGCATCTTCCAGTTCTGGGACAGCAAATGGGAAAACAGGGCTTGTAATATTACGGAAAATGTGCATAATATGTTCCTAAGTCTAGTACAGTAGACTTAAGCAAATTCAACACATGGCGTTCCGGTAGCCAATGGTTTTAGAGGCCATCCAATCATACTGCAAGCTTAAGTCTATTTTAACAGACATAAGCTTTCAAAGTGTTGACACATTACAATTGTTTTGTTCACTCAGTAATTAATAAGATTTAAGTTTTCACGCTGGGACTAGAGGCATGGCGAGAAAAGCCAAAGCCTGAGGACGTGTGGAAAACGCTGTATTATCTTTAATGTGCCATGTCAGCGTTGTAGTGTTACTGTAAGCAAACAATGCAATCAGTGCAATTTTGGTAATATTCTGACAACATATTCGTTATCTGCGACACTAAGCGCTAATTGTTACAAGTTTCGCACTTTTCGCATTGTGAAACATCAGAACTCTAGTAGAACAATCGTCACTAAGGACTGAAATATAATGGCGTACTTCGATAGATCTGTAGAAGGCACAACGAAGTGCGCGAAAATAGTACAAACTACATCGCGAAAAAGAAATCTACATTGGTACTAAGACGCCCTATATAGCACAAATATCGCTATTTGGCGCTCCTTAGTAAGCATGGTCTTTTTTTGTTGAACAGCACTGTTGAACTTCTTTTAAGGCATACTGCATACTTTGATGTGCCTTGAGTATTTGCATCGAAGTATGCCAACCTTTTTCCCATATTTCTACACTAAAATGTTCTACAGGCGTTCCAATCCTCGATATCACGGCCAAGTGGCGCTAATTAGAGCTATCTCTACGTGTAGTAAGTTCGCAATGAAGCTGAATGAACCTATACGCTTCACTGACGTGCAGATTCGCATAGACTCACAGTGCAGGAGTTGGACAGTGTAATGTTGTTTACCGTTTTCCATGGACTGATTGGTAGGGCGTTGGGTGACGTCACATAATAGACTGTAAACGGTGCAAAATAATATACTGTATTATATAATGTAACACGAATAGTACGACTTATTTAGCTTAAATTTTGCCAAGTGTCGTATTTACCGCAGCTCCCGCAGGACACTGATGCCACGTTGGCATTTGTTGCCGGACAGCGGGATGTATACCAAACGCCATCAAATCGCGTAGCGAGACATAGCCGAAAAGCTTGATCCAATCGCTCAATTGCACCCCACATTCTGGCGGTTTCCAGCTCCTTTCTCTTGTCTCGTACTTCTCCAGCGCAACAAAGCAACGCCTTTTCGTTGCTTCTTGGTAAGCACATGAAGTCTGCATCTTAAATATACGCAACCATTTGTCAAAACGTGCAAATGACAATTGTTGACCCCCTCATAAAATGTTTACATCGTCATCTTCGACAACAGCGCCCTCCGCTGGTCCCTGCACATGTCGGACGAATTGTTTCTTCTTCGAAACTAAACGGGGTCATCCTGACAAAGTTTAGACCTTCCGTTTCTAAAAAGCTGCCATGCTCCTTATTGAGCCCTGCAAGCATTTGTCCTTCTGCCAATCGCCAACTTTCATCACTGCCTACATCGTCCGACATCTCGAGACTTCGGCAACACCCTGAGATTTCTCGGCGAACTTTTATTATGTCTTTACCATCATAAAAAAAGAAATCTTACTCCCAAAGGTTCCAACGCGATCGACAACACATATGCAATCCAACTGCAAAATTTTGGGCACTGAGATGGACCTGCTTCCTCCCTGCCAAAGAGTACAAAAGGAAAAGAGCTGCAGCTTCACTCCATTTCCTTTGACCCCACTACCAACAGATCCGACTTCCGACAATTCGGCTTCAAACAGTCTTCGTGATAAGCGAGAACAACTTCCTTCAAACTGCTCAAAGACCCATTCACGACCAAAATGGGCAGGAACCACACGTCTTGGGCTGCCAAACTCGCTATGATGGTAATGCTCGTCGGTTCCACTTCTCTGAGTGTCTCCGAGCCACTTCCTCCAACCATTCTAAACGTCACAGAGCGAATTCAGGACGTCTGGCCCTGCGAGATGGTTAACAAAGGAGGCGGTAGAATCTGTGATGAAGCCGCCTGCAAGTACGGCGTCGGACATGCGGTTCCAGGGAGCGCGCCTCAATGGCAGGGTGCCCATTGCGAGTTGAGAGGCAGAAGGTGCACATTGGTTCCAGATCATCCAGGCGACCAGATTCATGCTGGGTGTACGAACTGTGGGTGCAGACGGATGCGAAATAAAAAAGCAACGCGAGGAACGAAGAAGAAGGCAAAGCCATCGATAACTCTTCCTAGACCGAAAAGAAGGCCGAAATATGGTGGTACGACATGTCGCAATGGTGCGGCATGGGGAGTTGAATGCGAGTGGGATGGAACGAATAGTAGGAGGAGGCGGAGGAGGCTGAGGAGGCTTAAGAAATGATTTTCTTAGTTCGTGGTACTCTACTCGGCACAGTGGTCTTGCAGTTGCTCTTCGAGACTACTGGTTCGGGGTAGTAGAGCTCATAGCTTGAGTTCTCGCCCACAATCCGTAACGCGTCTGGGTTACTCTGATTCCTATGACAGGTACAGAAATGAGCCACGAATCGTTACTCGAATACGGTGATAGGTCGTCGTGCATCAAATCTGGCTGAGCTCTGCCAGGTTTGTCGCTCGCGGTGTTTGTATAGCCTAGTCTAGTTCTTCATAAAAGAAAACGCCACGATTACCATTCAAACGTTCTCCAGAAGGAACTAACGTTCCAAAAGAACGGATACACTAACTTTCTATTACAGTTAACAAGTGTGGACTGTCTTTCATTACTGCAACTAATTCCAACTGCCGACGGAATGCTTGTGGAACCGGAACCATGTACACAGGAGGAAGCTGCAGGGGAGGAACAACCATGGTCAAGCACGTCTTGGATCGCATCGCGCCACCTGTCGAAGCATGCTTCTCGCCACTTGCTTCTCTATCCGGAGGACATCACGGCACGCTTGTTGTGTGACCGCCGCGGCAGCTGTGCTGCAGGAGGAGGCTACATTTTGACTTAAAAGGGAACGCCTATGATGATGAAATCGTATTGTGAAATCATTGGTGGCCAGTAGAGCGTGATGAAGGTAAATAGAGTTAGCTTGAGATGAACACGTGGAGCAAGGGGGCAGTCAAATAGCTACACACGAAAATACGTAGTTCAACTTGAGAAGTCAAATTGAAAGTGCTTTCACACTCTATTGGCTTTTCCAGGAACGCAGAAGTGGATTTATTGATGATCTGAAGCAGGCGGGTAGGGCGATCTGATCTTGGTGATGTGGAACAAAGTCTGCACTGTCGATCTGAGCCCGATGATGTGGCAGCTTCACCGCCTTCGAGTACTTGTACTGGAAACCCTCTCCGTCGGCGGCGGCAGACAAACGCCCTACGTTCGATCTAGTGGTCTTCGTCGCGTTTTCTAACTACTGTCGTCTCAGGTTCTTCTACTTTTGTTATCTCAGGTTTTCTTTTTACCCTACCCGCCCTCCCTTTTAGGAGCACAGATGTCCTTCTGGGACACTCTGAACGCGTAAGGTGTTTACCTCACGGCGTAGCAGAGCACATGGCTTTTGCCGCTCTGTGTCTCCTACACTTAAAACTGTTACTGGATTAGAGTAAGAACAATAATGGGCGTAATGATATTTATTCAATTTATGTGCAGTTGTAAGAGAATGAAGGCGAGGGAGGTTGGTACAACATGTTTACCGAATGATCGACAGTTCAGAGCTGCAGTGACACTGCCGATGACTAGATTAGAATGTAGCTATGCCTCGACAGGCTTGTCTATTTAACTTCCTTGAGCACCATTGCTTCATCAAGCATTAACGGGTGCGTGGTTTCATGTCCACTAGCTGGACGGGTGCCACTCTATTACAGCAGTACCCTGTACCAGTGAATAAATTTTGCTTGAAGTTTTTGCAGAGTAGTTGTTGTTTCTCATACTATGAGAAAATATTTGAATACGATTATTTTTAAAAAAAATGCGCCGCGAGATAGGGGAAAGATGGTAAAGATGAAAACAACAAGGGTCTGAAAATTATGTTTTGGTAGTTCGAGAATGAAGCATCATGCTTGGTCTCAACACTGTTTATTTTAGATGTGAGGCTAGCAGCATGCTACTATTTTTTGGCAAGGCAGAAATATCTGTTCCTATATCGACGACAACGGGTGGTTTATTGCAAGTGTTGCAAACGTTACCGTTGTGGCGAAGGAAGAAGTTACGTATGAATTCTTTGGCTCCCCGTTCAAATTAAATATGATGTTTTGGATCAAATGACTTGCGTTCACGACACCGCCAATAAAGTATGAAGAATCTGTTCCTGACACCACGGTTGCCGTGAAGTTGTCATTAGAAGTCGAAGTCTCTCTGGCTGAACCCCTCCTTTTTCGTAAATATTTAGCAAACCTCAATGTGACCATATTGGAAATAGTAGATACAGAGTGCTATGTGGAATTGGTCGCTTCAGTTCTCCTAAAGGTGCGAAACGCTTGGGTATTTTCTGTCAGAGAGTAAATGGGAGTTTGGTTGACATTTACCACTCAGAGGTTAACATCACTTACTCTCCAAAACAATCAGAGTCAGCGATACATTTGGTAAACATGCGCACTGTGGTTAGCGTGAAAGTGGAAAACCTATACCTTGTGTTGAAGCATTCAGGGCGCTTAGAATTCTACAAGCAGGTGACTTCTTTTCCAAAGAATTAGCAGATAGAGGATATGGACTATTTCCACAGAATTGGCAAGGCGCATATGGTCCCTTTGGAGATCTGCTTTATGCGAGAGCTAGCAACGTTTGTTAAAATATCGTGGCTCATTTTCTGATGGTTTTATTTAATTTTTTCGTAAATGCAATATTATAGCAAAGCTCCTACTCACAAATGGGCTGAGCTGCTTTCGGATTAATGATCATGTTCGAGACACGGCCACTCCTTACTTTTCCCTACAATCATCAGGACATAACTACACCCCTACACGGGTTCAGAAAGTTTAAGAACAGGGAAGAACGGGAAATCGATATATTGTCCTAAATGTCCAAATAAAGAAATCGATGAAGAAATCCAAGGCAAAAGATATTTATTACTATATACCAAGGCAAGTGCCCTTGGTCTTTCTCCACGTTGCGTAATTTATATGATTTGTATTTTTTGTAGGTTTTGCTCCAAACATTAGTACAACTTTTGAGATGTCAAACTATGCACATTTCCCGCGCCATAGTTTTGCACAGAAATGTGAAGGTCCAGTTTGTAAGGCTCAACTGCTTCCATATTAACTCGTATCCAGTACAATGAAAGATATAGCACAGGTGCAGAGATTACTGCAAACAGTTTTCCAATCCTTAGCACCAATAAAATGTTGTATGCTGTGCAGAGTTACAACTTTGCGTGTTTTTAGGCCAAAGTTGCAGATTTTACGGACTCATATCTCCATCATACATTAAACTAGTGCGGCTTTTCTCTTTACATCCCAAACTGCGCTATACATCCTAACTGTTCAGGAAGTATAAAGTCTTTTCACATAAGAATGTCTGCACAACCATTTTTGATTAGCATAGGAAAACTGTGATCCCGAACTATGCAACAAACTGTGAGGTGTGAGCTCCAGACTTTACCTTAAAATCTAAAACTTGTGCAAAAAGGAGAAGACCTTCAAATACTCTCTTCCTGAATTGAATTATCTAATGGAATGAAGTAATGTGAAACATTTTTATAAAATTGATGTCTTTAACCATGGACTTTTCAATAGGCCTTTCTTACAACTGACAACAAAGTGTACAACAAAATGGTTGTCAAAAATACCAGGGGCTAATGCTACATTGTCAAGAGTATATACACGTATCGACAGTGTAGATGACGTTAGTATGTATATTTTCCACAAAGATGATGCGTGAAGTGATAGATCTTTTATTATCCACAGGCCCGTATTTCTGACTGACTGACTACTATGAAAAAAGCACATGACTATGACTGACTGACTTCATCGTTTGAGAAGTAGTCAATAAAAGTAGTCAGAGTGTACATAGGAGCTTAATTTGATTTCAAAGCTACAAAAATTAATATTTAATCGGAAGCCGGATAGTGACTAGAACAATATTTGTTCGAACAATAATTCTGTAGCAGTTGGTTCAGTGTCAATGTGGCTTGAGGGGGACCCCGTTATTGTTCTAAACTACTAATACTTTGTATAACAAAAAAAAAATCACGCTTAAAATATCGTAAATACTTAAAAGTGACTACTTTTTGACTACTTTGACTGACTACCGCCAAAAATGCTTGACTATTTGACTTCGAACCCGAAAAATAAGTAGTCAGAAATACTCCCCTGATTATCCAATTTAGCGGCGGCGGTCACCGCAAATAGTGTGTATGTTTGAATAGTGTGACCACAGAATTACTGCGATCCAACGTTACAATCCAACTCGAACGACCACGCTCAGCACAACCTCTTCCATCCAGGTCTCGTGCCTCGCCGCTAACGCCGTATACTCCAGACCTTCCGTCTTCGATTTTACTCTCAAACCGTTCCTGTGACGTGGACTGTTCACGTGCATGTTTCTTCTCTGACATCCAACCACATCACAGTACGTTTTCATCATCATCGCCTTGCCCTTGAAAACAACCATATGCCCAGCAGTGGCGCAACTCTCCTTTGCGTCACATAACACCCATGAAACTGCATGCTTGTCGAATACCAGCTCATGGCTCTTGAAACCGGACAAAGCTGTCGCATCTACACAGACTGCAGACGCCGAATCCGCGTTCGGTGGTGGTGATGGTTCAGGCGTAGAGTTCGCGCTTGGTTGCAGCGATGACTTGGGCGGAGACTCTTCGGTTGGTTCCGGTGACGATTTGGGCGTAGAATCCCCTTTCGGCGCCATTGAAATTGTCGCAGTTGGAGTCAGGTCCGAAGCCGTGGATTCGGCAGTGGTTGTAGCGGTCGGAGTTGTTGCACCAGGAGTTGTTGCAGCAGAAGTTGTCGTAGCAGGAGTCGTTACAGGTGAAATTAGCATCTCTTCTGTCGGCGCCGAAACCGATGTTGGCTTTGTTGGAGAGTCACATGCGGCTTATAGCACGCAAAAGCGCTCTTCTCCTTCCTTGTCGGGGTCACATATCAATCCAAGTACACAATCATCATTGGAGCTACAAGAGGCCGTCGTGACTGGCGCGCTTGTGACCGGTGGGTCTGTGACCTGCGAATCTGAGACGGGTGAACCAGTGGAGACACAGAACCCAACCGAGCAACTTTCGTCATCTTCGCAATCGGAGTCGTTCTTGCACGTATGTTGGCATACCCCAAGTCCTTCTCCAACTGTAGCAATGATGCAGGTCTCCGGCTCTCTACAATCGTCATCAGATTCACAAAACAGTCCCTTCTCCACGCAAAAGCCTAGTGGATCAGATTTTTGCTTCGAACAAAGTTGGTCATCATCGCAATCGGGTGTGGTCTCACAAACAAGATCTTCGTCGATGCAGAAGTTACCAAACTGCTGCTCGAAGCATACGTTGCGATTGACACAGTCAGCAGTTGTAGTGCATCCGGTACAGAAGCCCGATTTGCAACCAGTGTTGGGATCAAGAAGGCAGCTTTGCTTTGATGTGCAGTCAGATTGCGAAATGCATTTATCAGGCGTAGAAAGAAACTGACGGGCAATATGTGGCAGATTGGCGCCGTAACGAAGCCACTCATTAGGAAGACGGGATGGATTCTTCGTGGCGATATTGTTCTGTGGTTTGAAGAGGGGGTAAGCGGTGGTGTACTTGATGTAGAGCATACCAGCAATAATAGTAAGCCACTGCATCTTGTAGAATATGCGATTCTCGGCTAGACAACCTTGTCTCATGGTGAAGCTACACCCAGTAACTGCAAATAGCGTGGGTGAAGAATTATTGTGGTAACAAAATTAGTGTGGCCCACAATAAATCCAATATGCGAAGATCGCGTGTTGGTTACAATTAATGCGGGTATCGGATGCAACCACAGTTTAAGCGGGAGCATTTTATATTTTATCAAGACAACTCCTCGAAAGACACAGACCCTTCGGTAGCTCTCATGAGCATCAAACGCCATGCTTGTTCCACTATCCGCTTCTCCAATTCTCGCCGCGTTCCAAAGAACATCGGCCTTACTTCCACCATCTACAGCCATCCCTTCCCCAGCAATCGAAGGCCAAACCCATTCCGACAGTGCTAACCACCATGAAAACGCTCCAAAACTGCCCAGTGGTCGCAGTGTTCACAACGTGCTCACCATTTCAGATCGTAGCAAAATAGCAGCTTGGATGGTAGACGAAAGTAACAAGACTGGTAATGCAAAGATCATATCAAAAACAGTGCGTCAATTTCCATCTCTGTTCAAAGGCTCCGACAAAGCCAATCTTCAAAAGGTCAGCAGGTTGTGGCGGCCACGTCATGAGTATGTCAGTAAGGATGGCTTGCGTCAGATGAGGGGCTCGTGCACAATCATAACAAGGATGACACATTTAGGAGTAAAACGCGTAAACGTGAAAGCAAGAGGTGACAGAGAACGAAAACAGAGACCATGGGTGGCAGCATTGCACTTCGATATGCTCAAAGAATTTGACTGCCTCCGCAGACTTGGATTCAAGTTTAATTGGCGAACACTACAAACAATGACGTTGCATTTGATCCAACAATCTGAATCTCTATCTTATAACCAACACATGATCGATGACAACCAAAATAAGCCCATTATGCATACAATTAACAGGAGATGGGTACAAAGTTTCATGGAAAGGTACAAAATCGTCAGTAGAAGGCATTCGGGAAAATGCATCCTCTCTCCAGAGAAAACCGAATTAATTCACAAGTAGGTAGCCTTCCATCTGGTTGAGATCTCACGTGCATTTCGCAGCGGGGCCTGGAAAGAAGAAGATGTTGAAAATGCAGACGAGACGCACTTTATGATCAACATGGACAACGGTACAACTCTCGGGTTTTGTGGAGAAAAGGACGTGAAATACACTGACGTCGTTTCCGGTGGGGAAGGAATGACGATGTTAGTGCGCATTAGTGGGGGTTCGAACGCAAGGATCGAACCCGTTCCGATGATTTTCCAAAACAAGGCGAGATCATATCCCATTCGTAGAGTTCGGGATGAAATCAGTGGGGTATCTTATCGCAGCGGCCCGAAGGGGTGGATGGATAGTACGATCATGCCAGAATGGCTACGCGAGAAAAAGTGTATTGGTGCTCTTCCAGAGGGTCGCAAACGCATACTGTTCATGGACAATTGTAGCGGCCATACGCCGACTGAAGATCTCTCAGTTGCATGTGAAGGCGTAAACACGGAGATAAGGTACTTTCCGCCAAACGCAACTGACCTGGTGCAGCCAGCTGATTCTTTTGTAATACAAAAGATAAAGCTGGCTTGGGACAATCGGTGGGAGAAGCACAAGATGGAGATGGTACGTCAAGGATCTTGGTCAACGTCGGGAAAGATTCCCAATCCGGGAAAGGGGTTCTTCTTGAACCTTGCTGCGCTTGCTGTACGAGACGTGAATCGTCAGAGAGATGTTGATGGATTGACATACGCACGAAAAGCAATGATACGTACAGGTTTGGCTTGCAATTTGAACGGTTTGTGGGAGGAGCGGCAGCTGTTCCCAAAGCTACAGGAGATCATTTCAGCACACCGGGCTCACTTCAATGGTGCGGCAGTTGTTGGTTGAAGTGGAGGTCTGCATCACGGTTTGGCCCTGCTGTACCCACACTATTTGCATTCTTTACAATTGTTGTGGGCCACATTATTTGAATTCGAACCGGTATTAAAGTGGTACCCATTATATCGTGGCCCACGTTATCTTCTGTTTTCTCCTCTCTAGAATTGCTTCCGTAAATAGTGTGACCCACGCTATTTGCAGTTACTGGTGTAGTGTCTATCGGACCAACGCGTTGACCTCATATGAGGTCAGCCCGTTGAGAGAGTAAAATAACCCAGAAAATTACATTCCGGACCTATAATGCGGACTTTTCAAATTTCAAAATTTGAAAAGTCCTTGAACAGTCGTTTAAGTAGTAGTCTGTAGGGCAAAACAGCCAGTAATCACAGCTCAGCGGATAAGATATCCTATGTGAGCAAATTAAACGTTAGTTCAAACCTCGCTGAGTTTATTAAAACCCGAAAACTCCTTATGGAGCTCGACTAATTCTAGTAATATGTTTACACTAAGAACGTTTTCAACACCCACTTGAACAACAGACAGAACAAGGTGACATCTGTGAAAGGGGCAGTTTCGTCGGAGTGTAAACATTATCTGGCATGTTCAATAACGCGGATTGAATTAGTAGGGGGCTTAAGGCAAATGAACATTTGTTGATAATGTGATTCTTTATATGTTTTTATTCAATATCAGCGCTTGTTTACTTCTATGTTGACGTTGTTGTTGACAACAGATGTGCTTCAATTACTTTTTAACACCGTGACGTAACTCAATGTGGTTCTTAAAGCAGTCCCTTCCTGTACCAGTGTGACATAAATACACTTCAGATTTTAAAGATGTATAGCATTCAGAACATAAAAACTTAGACTTCATATTCCCTTTGCACACTTTGCATCGTCCTTGGTATGAAGACTTCGTAATCATTCCATCCTTAGTTTTTCTCTTGCGATTAGTCTGCATAAGATGCACACCAGTTCCTGCAGGTTTCGGAATATCATCTTCTATTTCCATTTGTTCTTCATCTCGAGTCATCAAAGCGGTCCGATCCCACGTATTAGTGATAAGCTCAACAGCCAGCTTTGAATAGAAGTTATATGGAGATAATAACTTTCGCATACCATTACCAGCTTTGTAAAGCATCCACGCATCAACCATACAAATGGATAATAAAGATGAATTCACACGGAACGACCAATCCTTGACCTCGATTTTCTTCTCCAGTTTCAATTCATCTTGGCGGCATCTGTTGTGTCGGTCAATCATTGAAAACGTTTTATAGTATTCCTCACAAACCTCTGCTATCGGTACTTCAAGTTCAACTTTCCTTGAAACATTTCCTTGTCGTCTCCATCTTTGTCGCATTATTGGGTTTGCAGGGTTCACCGTGTTGCATGTTGATATAAAATACCTTCTTTCCCTATCGACCCACATTACCGCCATTAGATCAGTATTCAAACCGTTCCCCTTCGAAACCATTGAAACAAAATCTCCACGATTCTCTAAAGTCTTCTCTGATAAATGCTTCATAGAAAATTGACGTGTTGCATTCTTGATAACCCCAGTAAAGCGCAGTCCTTTTTCCAAAAGAGCATTAGCTGTTTTCACAGATGCAAAAAAAGAATCTGCACAGACATGTCGTCCAGACCCAAACCATGGCTGGACTAATCGAAGTAAAATCGCAGTTCCATGAGTATGTTCTGTATCAAAAACCTGATCACGGGCTTCAGATCCCATATTGAGCTCAATATTTAGCATGATACCACTTCTTCCGCAGCAAACGGTTTTCATTTCCAACCCGTTTTCTGGTTTTCGATCCAGAGCGGTATAATGTGGGAGCCCTACATCAATCCAGTCTCCCGCAAGCCCATACCAGCGTGACATACTCTCATCAACGCATAAAGCATGTGAAGGTGTCACGAAAGAACGGCGGTGATCATTGATGGCTTTCACGAAATCAGTGACTAAATTCCAGCGAGCCGTGCCATAATCCTCTTGAGCAGCGTTACCACTGAAACAAATACAACGCCTTAGAGTTTCAAACCTATTTCGTGATATTGCTTCACCAATCACAGGCTGAGACATAAACCTGGATGCTGGTTTTGAACCCCAAAGATCTCTTCTATTGGAAAACTCCAGCCTGCTTATTAAAACGATCACACCAAAGAACCTTAAAAGCTCTCCTCCACTCGTCGAAGAGGCGCCATCATTTTCCAAGTTCTTGTTCGTCTTCTGCAAAATAGTCTTCAGATGTCCGATGGGGAACATCCATAAAAAGTAGTCAATGAATGTCATCGTACTTGGGCAATGACGTGGTGACATAAAATCTCTGGCTCGGCCAATAACCTTCCACGGCTGCAATTGCATGCATCCATTGATAGGGCTACAAATTGCCTCCGTGTTCCACGCACGATCATGCACAGTCACTGACTGGTCGGAAGGGGGTGCTTGTGAAACGGGATACGCATCCTGCAAATTTTGCACTTGTGCTCCTGCATTCGGCTGATTGTCAACATTTTGGGCCGGTAACGGTGGTACAACTGCTGTGTCAACATTATCAGTTTGTAGACTGTTAAGGAGACCATCACCAAAGAAGAAGAGTACACTTTTTTTTGGCGGTTTGGGAGGCCAAACCGAATGGTGAGAAATGTACAGTTTCGGCCGTTGACGAGTCGAATGTCAACTTTTGTCACTGTTCCGGGAACAGTTTTTGTCTTCCAAAGAGATCCAAAGTAGCGTTTGCTTTACGACTCACAAACTACAAGGCGGGCACGACTGTGGACTTTGTTACCAACGGTACGACGAGGGTCTGTTGACGGGGCCATTGTGTACAGATTGTGTTGACGTTTGTGAAAAAATGCTCCAGCTTGGTTGCTGTGTACATGTCATGGGCGAATTTGGTTAACGCCATCAAAGGGAGGACGACGGAGGTGAGGACGAAGTGTTTTTTTTTTAAAAAGTGAAAACTTTTACTTAAAATTTATGTGAGTAAAAACTGACCTCATATGAGGTCATTTGACCTCATATGAGGTCAGTTGTCAAATAGACACTAGATAAAGTACCTAGTTCCCTTATAGGACTGATTTAGTTTCATTAGCCGTTTTTAAATAAGAAAAAACTCGTCTCTTTTCAAAATAAGATGCTCTTCAGAGACGAAAGACGTTTAATTAACATAGCCTAGATTGGGAGAAATACGGGTTATTTCAAAACAGGAGCGAAACTAAGAAACCGCGCCGCACTCACCAACCAAAAAGCTTAGCTTGAACCCCAATGCCGATCGCAGCCCAGATCAGCTCCACCTCAACGATCTCCGAACTACAATGGCTCCTCCCATCGAACTTCGTTCGTCTTCAGCCACGCCAGACCCTCTACTCACTGCGCCAGAACCCCTCCCAACGCCCGTCGTACAGCATGAAGCTTCCCTCCCGCAATCCCGTACCAGCTCCACACCGCAACGCTCCTCTCAAGGGTTCGTCATGAACAAAATCGAGAAGGTGTGGGTACTGCGAACTTTGATTGCAAATCAAGCCCCCGTCCAAAAGCAAAAGACTCTTGATCAGACTTGCGCCACAGTGGCGTTAAGTGCATGTAGCCGCCATGTTCCGGACGCCGTGTTAGTCCATCAGCAAAACACATATAACATGAGCTGGCGTCGCGCTTATATGGAGCGCATAACACCGGAGAACGTGCGTCACATAGCTAATTCTGTCGTGGATATGGCTCGGAAAGTGATCATTGCTTCAATACAAGGAAGTGCAGAAGAGGACGGACCTGTCGCTGCAGCACGAGGTAGAGAGAACGATGCTCAACACGTTTTAGACCAAGCTATTCTCGACTACAAACACTTGGCCTCTAAGAAGACACACACCACGGTGGATGGCGCCAAGCGGGCGCTTGCTCGAAACCGGGAGTCAAGGGCGGAGAAGGAAAAACGGAATCGCGAGCGGAAGGAAATCTTTGAGAAGAACAAACGTTCTCGTCACGAAGAGCGAGAACGCAAGGAACGCCGCAGGACAACTGCTGAGCTTCATATCTTACGTGCGCAAACGCGCATTGCTAACGCCGCCACTGCGAGCGCCGCATTGCAACGCCGACAGAGTGAACAGTTTGGCATTCTCGTCAGCCTCTTTGCGCGTAGTAACAACCTACAAGTGTGCAAACCGGCTACCCCTCTTCCACCATGTCTGCCATCCGAGCCGCTTGGAATTGACCCAGATCTTCTCGACGCTTGCGAAGGCCACGCCTCGGCTCTGGCCAATAATACGGAGGACCATGAAGAACAGCCTAGAGAACATCAAGCTGGCAATGAGGATGAGGTCGACCGGTCGCCGCAAGCTTCAGAGTAGACTTTGCCTTCTTTTGTTTCTTGTTGCGGCGCGCGTAGCGCTCGAGCGCTACGCGCGCCGCAACGCCACATAGTAAAGAATCATGCTGCTTAGGTGTCGCACCTTCGCTCTAAGTCATCGTCTTCGTGTTCTTGAGCAGCCAAAGCCGCCAGTTTTGCCTCATATCTAGAGCGCGGTTGTAGAGGATAACCACGTCGCTGCATCTGCCAGTTACAAAGCATCGCCGCTGTGTGATAAGCAATCGGGAATAAAGCTTTCTCAAACGGCCAACGTCCTAGAAACAATCTAAAGCGATTGTTGATGTAGCCGATACCCCACTCGTTGACCATACGTTGCTTCCTGATTCGCATATTGTAAACAGAACGATACATCCATGTAGTGCTCTCATTTCGTTTATACGGAACAACGAGCGCCCCGCTTCCAGGAAAGCCCATGTCAGCCATCCCGTGCTGCTCTGTAGTTAGATAGGATGTGGGATCACGAAACACGTCCGAGCTCGTGTAAAGATTGCGGTCGCTTTCCGCACCTTTGTCAGATATCTCCAGACGGATAAACCGTCCAAACAAATCACAGAAAGCAAGTATGGCCCATGTATGCGCTTTCTTTTAGCCGTCATACGCACGTTCCTGCTCCGAATTATCCTTTGGTCTCCAACGCTTGCTTTTGTTCCCATCAACAAAGAACACACATCTCGGAAACCCGATCACTAAGCCCTCCGCCTCTGATCTTTCGGCTTCATCAGGCCACTTGATAAGCTTTGGTTCCATCGAATCTAAAGTAATAAACAAAGCGTACAGAACATGTCTGAAGTAGTTAGATACGGTCCCAGTTGATATTCCGTAACGATGAGCAGCTCTCTCCACGCCCAACCCACCTTCGTTTGGTCCTCCAAGCATATCAAGGAAAAGGAACAGCATTTCTTTTGTGTCTAAACGCCTTTTGCGTGCAGTTCTTTGCTGTTCTTCAAACTGATTACGAACGTCTATGGGACGATACAGGCGTTGTTGGACTAAGTCGTGCAGATGGTCGAAGTCCTCTCTAGACATATGCGTCCTTTTCTCGAACAACTTTATGTCTGGGGCATCAAAGCGTATGTCGTGGTATACTTTAGCAGAGAGGCGCATGGCGTATTTAGCTTTCGTACCAGAAACAGGATGGCCGCGGCCTGGTCTCACCGTTTCCTCATCGTCGATAAGCTCCTGCATCGAAGTATCCATCTGTGGTGTTAGAGACAATCCTTGGTAAATGAGCATTTCCGTGTGGGCAGCTGTTTGATACATTTGCTCCAAGAGGAGCAAGGGAAGGGGAATATCCTTTCCTTCCATGCGGTTCGCTCTCGCGACAACTGATCATCGTCATTCGGCGCACGTGTACATACAATAACAAATGCCGCTTGTCTTGAAATCTACGAACTGCTTGGAATCAAGGGTTAAGCGCTAAGGGAAAAATATCTTATTTAAAAACGGCTATTTCCACGGTTAGGAAACCCGTTTTCATCTGTACTCAACGCAGAGGTAAGTTACGTGGAGGGGCCTTCAGATTCGATTTACAACTTCTCAACTTTGGGCTTCATGAATGTCTTGAAAAGCAAAAAGATAGCGGCAACAACATCATTGCTTCCATGCATGCATGGAAGCAACGATATCCATTTTTTCGTATTGGGCTTGTCGTGCTGAGTGCTGCTCGGAGCGCAACTCTCCAGACAGAGCCGAGACAGTTAATTCAGGCTCAATTCAATGAGATCGTGTCGCTGATTTGGGGGAATCACCGCCATCAACATGTTGATTAACTACTTAAGAGCTCTTGCTGCTACGAAGGTACGGTAGTAGTAGTGAGCGAAGCCAAACGAGGTGGCTGATGGGACAGCTTGCGGGGGTATGTTTGTAGCAGAAAATTCAAATTTGGGCCATATATCATCGAAAGAGAGTACAAGATCCGCGTCAACCTTGGGAACCTTTGGTACGGGGAGCTGCGGGAAATTAACGATTAACAGAGTGTTGACACATTATAATTGTTTTGTTCACTACAATAATTAATAAGATTCAAGTTGATACGCTGGAATTAGGCATGGCGAGAAATCCAAAGCGTGACGCTGTTTGCAAAACGCTGTTTTATCGTTGATGTTCCATTTCAGCCTTGTAGTTTTACTGTAAGTAGGCAATGCAGGCAGTGCAAATCTGGTAATACCCTGACAACATCATCGCCATCTTCGACACTTGGCGCTAATTGTTGCAAGTGTCGCACTTACCGCATTGTCAAATATCAGAACTCTACTAGATTTACAATCTTTTCTAACGACCCAAACATAATGGCGTGCTTCCATAGCTCTGTAGAAGGCACATCGAAGTACGCCAAAAAAATACAAACTACATCCCAAAAACGAAATCTACATGCGTACTTAGACGCGTTATATAGCGCAAATATCGCTATTTGGCGCTCCTTAGTACGCATGTTTTTCTGTTGAACAGCACTGGTAAACTACCTTAAAAGCATACTTCGATGTGCCTTGAGCGTTTGCATCGAAGTATGCCAACCTTTTTCCCATACTTCTTCACTGAGATATTGTACCGGCGTTCCAATCCTCGATATCACCGCCAAGTAGCGCTACTTAGCGCTATCTAGTAGTCTGCGATAAGGTGGAATGAACAATGCTTCACTGACGTGCAGATTCACATATACTTACAGCGCAGGAAGTTGGTCAGTGTAATGTTGAATACAGTTTTTAATCGAGTAATTGGTAGGGCGTCGCAGTGCGTGAAGTCACAAAACTGACTGTAAACCGAGCAAAGTAATATACTGTACTATATAATGTAACACGAATAGTACCACTTATTCTTTAGCTCCAATTTTGCCAAATGTAGAATTTACCGCAGCTCCCGGTTGGCACATAACTTTATATACAACACAACGTGAAGCAGTGTACGGGTAGAGCAGGGTGGGTATTTGAAAGAGAAAGAGGCTTCGCAAGTCTCTCTCTCCGCGGCGGTTGGCGACGACGAGTGTCCAGACGAGGTGTCAGGAATCCCAACTTGGGAGACTCCCAGTACAATAAGTGTCAAATAGACTGATAGCAAAGCTCTATACGGGAGAAAAAACGCCTCCTTCTTGTCCATCCACAAATTATTACTGAACATCCACATCGGTCCAGCAATGCTTTCCAAAAGTATTTACAAATCAAGCCAAAATGGACATTAAATGATCTTTTTGAGTTAAAAGGTCTGAAACGCCTCAAAAACAATCCTAGAATTTTCTTCAGTGGAGAGAGCCGGAACTCTTGCGTCGTCGACCTATGTAGTCGACGACGCAAGAGTTCCAGCTCCACCGTGGACTCCACGGCTGACAAGGGGCCCTTTCCAATTAGCCACTTTTCCAGCGTCTCCCCTACTTCGGCCTTGCGGCCTGATGATGATCAGCAAAATAGGCAACTTCGAAACCCTCTTTGTTGGCCAACGTTTTCAGAACTGCCTAATTCCAGATCATTTGCAAGTGACGTGCAGACAGAGCCCTGTGATGACAAAGCAAGAGAGGGCCTTACTCGCCATCGACCTTACAACAACAAAATGTGTTGTGATATCAAGCGTTCGCCAACTGGGATTAAAGTTGTATAAGCACCTCCATCAGACCCACGATGACGGTCGTACCCATCACCAACCTTTAACTCACCCTCCACAATGCCCAGCTCGCGAACTGAAGACCCTTTCAAACCGTTTTCCTTCACCGCTTCCGCCAACTACAGTCTCCCTCCCATCGAACATCAAATCATAGAATGCCTCAAACATCTTCAACGCGAAATACCCTCTATCCCTTCTCACAACACTACCATCCCTACAATTGTCATTTCCGCCCTGCTCTCTGTCAATGCGTGGCCCTGTGAGCCCCAAGTCCGGTCTAAAAAGCGCTCCGCCGACCCGGACCCTCTCTCCATTTCAACTCGAAACCGCATTCTGGAAATTGGCTCTGCAGCGTGGTCCGATCCCGATAAACCTGTGGCACGTGCTCCTCTCACAAAGTACTGGAGGCGCGAAGTGCGCACGAAAACCAGACCTTTTCGCTCTAGTGTGCAACAGCATAGATGGAAAACTTCCTTACCGCCCATCGACCTCTTCCCAGTTGATAATCTCAACTTGACAGAACCGCGGGATGGCCCAGAAGAGGTGTGGTCCGCCCAGTCCGTCCATGCCTTGTCCGGCAGGCGCATCGTCCTTTCTTACGTCCATGACAGGCGAGCAGATACTCATATCAAATGGAAACGAAGCAGGAGGTCTGTAAGACTCACCCAAACTGAGGCGACCCACGCCTCCCGTCCGCAATTCCTTTGCAGCCTTCAATGTATCAATCTCGATGATCTTTGGCATGATGGAATGAAGTATCCTACCCCAGACGGAAAACGCAACGGTTATGCTGGTGTTGTCCCGTACATGTTGCCGGGCTCTGCCGTCTGGCATTCTGTCCCAAGGCTTCGCAAGGGATACGGTTACCCGTCCTTGGGGGAGCAAAAGCTGGACAGTATTCTCAATATCTTCGCAGAGTTGAGGTCGGGCAAGAGGCACCTTGCTGCAATTCACAACGTGGAGATTCAGTTTGCAGTTGATGAGCCATATAGAGATTTGTCCGGTGTAAGAAGACTGTGGCTCATGGCTGAGGCAACTTGTGGAATGTTGAGAGATGACCTGATAGTATCTGTTCAGGATATGGCGGGCGTAGCCCTCACCTTGATGCACTACGATAACATTGTCTCAGAGCTCAATAGAGTGATCAAGCATCGTAATGACACCTCAAAGATAAAGAGGAAGGCAAAAATTCCGTGCATCTGCCAACCGCGAGGGTTTTCGACATGGAAACAACTTTGCACTGTTGGGGAAGGGGCCCGAGCGATTCTAGAGCAGACTTTGGCCGGCTCAGGTCTGGATAAGAAACAGATATCCTTGTTCGAGCATGCGACACTGGCCTTCGACGTCAGGGTGAGACTATTGAAGTTCTGGTACTCCCTCATGTTCGCAAAGGGCCCGATAACCAATCTACCAGATTTAAGGTTTGAAGTCCTTGAGGACCTAGCAGTTGCGCCTGCATGGGAACCTGAGGATAGGTCCATGGTTTACTTCATGGTTGAAGCGGCCGTCATCAATCGCTTGGAACGTCAAATCCCTTACGAGGAGTCAGTTCAACGTTTCCTAAGAGCCGAACATGGAGGAACATTGTTGTTGAACTCTGTCAACGTGAGATCAGAGCGTGTAGCTATGGAAATGACTCGCGTTCAACTTGAAAGCATGCTCCTCTACAATTTGGCGGCAGCCATGAGGCAACCTGGTTGTTGGAGGCCGACGCACATGGCTCTGAAGACAGCGTGGCTGTCAGGGCAGGAAGGCCCTTCGTATCTTGGACGTTTTACAACGTCTATGTCAAAGCACCTTTACATTCAAGCCGCACGTAGCTGGGCCGGGCATAGCGATGAGGTGATTGTGAGGACTGCAACAGAGGGAAAGAGCCGCATGGTTGTGCTTCTCAGTGATAAGCACCGGTTGAATAGATATATTGACGTTGACTCGAAGACTGAGATTATTGTATGCTCCATCTTCTTCATGAATGAAGAGGAGTATAACCTGGCTTTATCACACTTTGGAAAGTCTCATTTTCACGCAGAGGAGCGGATGTTCAGAGGCAAACCTGTATTGACTGGTTCCGCAGGCGAGCCAGTGTTGTGGGACAAAACTCTAAAGACCCTGTGCGCAGTGGATAAAAAAGGGCGTTGGTTCCAGCTGCCTTCTCCACAGCGACTGTATCAGACTGTTGTGACCAGCAAGATTGGAGCTGAAGATGGGCACTTGGCCGCCATCAGAATCGCTCGTAATGGAGATGAGCGAGAACCCGTGGCTGTAAGTCCTGGTCACATCATGCGCCACATCACAGCTGAAGGTGGACATAAGTTGTTTCAGATGCGACCGGATCAGGTAAGCCCTGACGGAATGAACATTGGCGACTATTCTTTCGAGTACGAGAGGTTTTGGACTGATTGTGATGGCAGAAAGCTATCGACTATGACTGCTGCAGACGCGCGGACGATCGATGATGTAGTGGACCAAATGATTGCATCACTGAGAACAAAGCATTGGAAATGATATGCCCTCTTCGGCAAAGATGCGTCGGGAACTGTAACACCGACCTTTGTGTGATCGAGAACACATACGCGGTATCATAGAAGTTGATTTCCAATTACCTTCGTAAGCAACAAAGCTCTTGAATTTGTATACTCAATAAATACTCTAGGACTACTCACACTCGTACAAAACCGGAGTTGCTCAACTGTTTTTATGCACCCTACCACTGAGCAATTCAAGAAAAAACTTTCCGAGTCTACTTCCGTGCCATCTGATAGCTGCGAACGTAGTACACCTGCCAAGAATTCGGCAGTTTCTTCGTCCCATACTCTCCTGGTTAGCGACGAAGACGATAGAGAGTTTCACGCGGCCGACTCACGAATTTGTAGTGTTGCTCTTTGGCATGGATGGCTGTCAGACATCTCAACACTTGTCAGAAAGGAATTGTTCGTGTGATATGGAGTGACAGATATTGATTGGAAGGGCTATGACACTCAGCCTCGTTTATTGGCTGAAAATCGGGATATCATTGGTTCAAATCCAATCTATTTTTCACACAAATATAGTTCGAGCATCCACTCAAGCGGCGCACACATTTTCGTTGCAACGGCCCTTTCTCTGCACCTGTGCGCCTGTGACCAGCGATTCATCCAGCTCAGTTTCAACCCCGACAGTCTCATCCATGAACATCTGGGAAGAGTCACTGCTATCGGAAACAAACGTTGCTGCATTGGCCTCGTTAACAGAAGCCACATTGGACCCCTTCATCAATACCCTTCCCTCAGTCACTGGCGAATACGGATCATGCTTCTCAAGATATGTCTGCGTCGCTTCTCGAAGCATGGTTCCCCAGTCAGTACCCTCCACCGGCCATGAATAGCCATCACCCCCTGATGCGATATAGCTATTCGTCAACACGATGTAATCCTTATCCATTTCCAGAGTATTTCCTTCAATTGTAACACTTTCGATAGTTACCATACTTCCAGCTGGTTGTGATCCATCCACGTGAGCCTTCATTATCATGTTGCTTACACCGCCCGGGAAAGCACCTTTGTTGTCCGTCCCATACACGGAGAAACCGTGGTTGATCGCATCCACAATTGCTGATCCCTTCATTCTCATTGAAACAATGGTGTTTCCAAACGGAAGAACGTTCACAATATCCCGAAGTGTAACCTTTCCTGCGCTGAAAGAATTTCGAAAAGAACCTCCGTTCATGAAGCACAATCGAGGAACATCGGATGTGTAGTTTGTCGAAATGGACATCAGTGCATCACATACCAAGTAGCCCATGGAGCACCCGGAGTTGACATAAGACCCGTCATCCGGAAGCGTTTGCGGACCTCGACAAAGCTGTCCGCCCATCACATCGTCGGTTGCAGTGGAGACAACTTCACCTGCCTTCTTGGCGACTTGATAGTTGTATAGCTGTACTTTGAGAAGAACCACAGGATCATATTTGACTCGGAAGTCCATTGGTATGTATGCATGTGCCTCGAGAATAACGTTGCCCTGTGCATCAAAGTCGATGTCCAGCACGCCGATGTAGCGACCATGGGCATAGGTCTGGGTGACGAAACAAACAGAACCATCCTCACGAGTGACCTTGACGGGGTACTGGCCTTGGTCGAGATTTGTGTGCGAATGACCACCGATGATGATGTCAATCTCCTTCACGTCGCGACAAGTTTCAATGTCGTTGTTGTAGCCCTGGTGTGTAATTGCGATCACGTTCTTCTGTTGCGCGCATTGGTTGATGTACTTGACCATGAACGAATCTTCATCCTCAATGGAAACGTTGTCCTCAACAGCTGAGAGATCCAGAGTCTCTTTAGTCAGAGCGGACACCCAGCAAATGTTGTGAAGATCAACAAAGCGAAACAGAGGAAGATCATCCATTCCCTGACCCGAGAAAAAGACATTTGAAGCGAGAAACGTGGTTCGGGGGGCGATCTGACGCACAGTATCGTTGATGTGGGAGTTGCCGTAGTCAAATTCATGGTTGCCGAAGGTAGCAAAATCATAATTGATCCACTTGTACGCCTCAATGGCGATGTCTTGTTTGAACACGGTGTCCAGAAGTGATCCTTGTACCCAATCACCAGCCTGGATCTTGACATCGCACGAGAGCGATTTGAGGGCGGTTGACAGGCGTGCGATGCCCGAATAGCAGTCGTCCTTCACTGAATCCCACCATTGACACTTGACATTGGTGTCTCCGACTTCGAGATACTTGGCGTGGAAATCATTGGTGTGACAGAGACGAAGCGTCCCGGCATTGACGGCTGACAAAAAGAGGAGGAGGACGAAACAGCGGGTTGACATGGTTGGAGGTGTAAGATGAGAGCGCTTTGGTGGAATGAAGAACGAGGAGAGAGCGACTCTTATGTTGAGGTTAGCACCTCCTCAGCAAGACGATTGCGTGCGACCTTGGTGTCGACGAATCGGAAGAGTGTGGCGCTTGGAAGCAATCGCGCTCTAGTATTACAGAAGCTTACAAAAGCAGACGATTAATCGTTGTGAATTTGTGGCGTTCATTCTTCCTCAGGATCGATTCAACGGGTAAGGTACAACGGTGCAAGGGGGCAGGCGAATCAAAAGCTCTTGAAACGCGCGGCTTCCGGCCACTTGTGTGTTGATCGGCGTACTGTATACAAACCGCTTCTTTATTGGTTGTATTCCAGAAGTGCAGCTATAACATGTAAGGTTACGCCAGATTTCAACTGCACTTCAGCTGGCCCGCGGTGGTTCAGTTGCGCATGTAGCCGTCCGTGTTCATGATGAGCTTCACAAAGTCTGCCATGCGCAGATGTACGTTCCATATACAGAAGTACTAGTAGTATAGCTCTGAATTTCAGAAACCTACATTATGTTACTCGGTCATGATATAGCCTACACTTTCTTTTTCGTCCATACCTTTGGAGCAAGAAAAGCAGATTTAGTACATACACAGGCAGTATATGAACATATATCTTCTCAAGCGATCTTTAAAACTACATTCGCCTACAGATGTACGTGTGTATTACTTGCATTACTCACGAGTCAGTCTCAGGGTAGTTGTCGAATCAAATGCACACCAGTTTTTTTGGTTTGACAACTTGTGCAATTCGAGAGAAAGCTGCGGAGAGCATGAAGAGTTGTTCTTGTTCTAAAGTTAGAAATCGGCATTGTTGATTGTTGGCCAGCAGCGAGTTTTAGAATCTCGGAGGGTACTTAACAACACGGATGCTACCGGAACCAACTACCATTCTTTCACCACTCGTTTACGAAGGTAACTGAATCTGCCTCTGGCGTTCAACCGTGCATCAGTTTGTCCGCGTTCGTTTCGTTCGGCTTTCCACAATATGTCTTCATCAACCCCGAAAACAGAAGATATCATCAAAGAAGAACAATGCGTTTCAATTTCTGACGAAGAGAAGCCCAAGAAAAAGGTTCTTGCGATCGTCCGCAAAGGGCATCCACTTCATAATATTAAGACTGAACCTGTAGTTCTTCGAACCGGTCTGAGCAGTGGACGGATATTGACAATCACAAATTCTCAGGTGGTGTTAACTCCAATTAATTTGATAAATCCTCATACTGAAATGAGCGTCATGGCTAAACATGACTATCTGGTTGAAAGAAATAAATTTCACTCCGAACTCTCAGAGTTCCCTCTCTGGGACGACTCGGCATCCAATCGCTCAGCGGTTGGCGATCTGTTTTTTTACTGTCACAACCAGTGCAGTCAAGGTCGAGACCTTGCTGAGATGTTTTACATAACCGGGAAAAGGCCCGCTTCGACTAGACCAGCCCACTGGCTCATTCAGCAGCACAAAGATCGTTCTGTTCTTGTTCTTTCACGATATATCGGTTACTGTTCCGTAACGGACGTGATGGTCGCAGTTGGATCGCGTCCATCTGCGTCAGAAGGTGTGAACTGCTTACGTGGAACGGTTCAGCGCAAGCTCAAGAAAGATTTAAGAATAACTCTTGAGAAGTTAGATTAGATATGCATTACTACAATCACATTCTACACTGGCTTTTCTAGATACGTTACGTTGCTGATTACGAAACACTTACAATACGAGTTTTATCATCTTTCTTCGCACTTCTCTGGGAAAAGCGCCCTTGTGATAGTGCTCGATACGCCAACATCATGCGTTTCCGTTTAAATATATATGTCCGTATATGCATATATACGTATACATACTCACTCAAAGCTCAACAAACGTTGTTGGTGGAGTAAGCTTTGAGAACTTTGCTTATGAAGCACGAACTCGGGAATTTCAGAAATCGACAATCATTTGCATGCGCCTTCGAACGGAATCGCGGTCAGATGCATCATCAGGCCGGAACAATCCCGTGAGTGGTGGTGAGGAAAAGCTACAGTTGCAATGCGATGCCAGATCGTGCAGAAAATGGTCGAGAATGCTTTACCTGCAAGTGCTAGCTTAGAGAAAGTCCATATTGAGCAATTGCGCCTTTGAGCAAATCGTGTTGATCTTCGTCAGTGGCACGAACATATTGGCCAGTAATACCAATTCCATCGACAATTGCCTCTCCGTTCTCTCTCCTGAGCACTTCACCATTCTCGTTGCTCATGAGCACTACTTCCAAAGGAGTTTTGTATACATTCTCATCACTGCTTCCACCTGTACGATCAACAAAGAACACCGTATTCTGACCGGCCCTCTCATGTCCTTCCGTTAGCTGTTGCACTTTGAACCGCAGAGGGTTGTTTTTCTTCTGCAACCGCATGTGAGATATGCGACAGCCTGGGAATAGGAAAATCTTCATCGGGTCCAGTCCGCACACATCCTCAGAGAGCACGCTTCTCAAAAGCCTTTGATTCACACCTTCGATAAACACAACACGGTCATGGAGAGCATTATCTAACCATTGCAGTCTCGTTATTAGTCCAGCCTTCTTAGAATGACGAAAACCGAATGTCACAAATTGTACCAAACTGACGAAGGGTGTCTGTAATATAGTGGCACCCACTTACGTATTACGGCCACTACCTGTGATTGCATCACGACCAGCCAGTTAGTATAAGTAGATAGCTCACTCCAGGAGTAGAGCTACTCTTAGTCTAGTCATCGACAGTGCGTCGGTCTTGGTTCTGGTAAAGATGTTCAGTACCAGTCTACCCCAACCTTCACTACCTTACAGTATCCTCTTAGGTTTTTTCTGGTTCGAAGGTTCCACATCTACGGCTCCTTGAAAACAGGAAAGGCCTGCCCCAAGATTCACAGATTTGAGCTTAAACGAGCGTCTTGACGGTTGTTTGTACACAAGTTTGTAATCGTTATCCACGAACACGTTCTCATTCCGTATAGTTGGCGCACTCAATCCCCGAGATGGAAGCCAAGACATCGCATTGGACGCTGACTTCATTACACTAGCAGGCGAGGGGTCTTTTCAGGAGGGCTTACTCGGAGATGACTTCATAGGCGTAGAGTCGATGGGCTCATTACCAAGCAGGACTCCAATACTTCCAACTATTCCATGGTCTTGGAGGAATTTGTGGGGGTACTTCGAGATTGTAGGTCCATCCGAGAGGAATGAATACTTTGCTGTGGTGTTTTTCTCCCGCACTGTAGCCGACCTTTTCCGCTGTCACTCGCTGTGGTTCTCCATTACAACAACCATGATCAAGCAGGCGCTTCCCCTCTTCTCTGAAAGCTTTAATGAAACGGTTGGTGAATGATTCGGTAAGGGCCACTAGTTTTAGCATAGCTTTCTTCGTTTTGTCGTTCGGGACCAATATGAAAGATAAGACAGAGAATCCTAGAGCGCTAAGACGAGACGGTTCAACATGGAGCAAGAACGAATTCTCCCCATACCGAAATGACAGAACTCCGGGTACAAGAACTTCCGCGCTCTTGCAAAGTTGCACACAAATCCCGTGGGTTCGTAACTGTAGCTCGTAATCCCAAAACGGAAAATGTTCGGCACCTTCCAGTTTTGAAAGCAGATACAAATCTTCTTCATCAAGCAAGATATCGTTTTCCAAACACACAAGTTGCATAAAAAGCGAAAACATGTGCGGCTTGATATCGCTCAAAGCTTCACTCGTCTTAACGTAGTTCAACGGGATAATGCGCCGACCAACTATGGCCATGAGCTGCTTGCTCTCAAGGAAATGTAGATTTGAGTGAAGCAGGTCCATGTCTTCTGTCAGTATGTCAGCCAGGGAAGCGAAGACATAATCCCTTCTGAGGCTCTCTGAGCAGACATTCAGCAAATTCCCAGCGGCAAATAACAATAAGACTCTAAGCTGAGACTCTTCTTCAGCGGAAACCTTTGCATATGTGTCAAGAGCCCAAAAGACCATGGCAACTGCATGCGGATATGAAAGGGACGTCTTAGACTCCTCCGAATGCTTGTTACCTCCGTCTTGAAATCCCTGATTCGATGGCAAGTCAAAGCTATCGACAACTGGTGACGTCTCAAATACGCTCGACGGTGACGAAAAGTGAGCAAGGGGTCTGTTAGAAGAGTATAGCTGGGGTCTAGAAGGTTGGAGGTCTTTTCAGCTCTCTAGTATTTACTCATATTGCATAGAAGTTGATCCCCTTTCAGCGATGAGATTAGCCACGTTTGTTTGTCAGACTGGAATAAACAGACACTTTATCATTTGGGCTTCATCTTACCAACTTAGTTTCCGCCATCACCCAACGCATAGATACTTTCTCAACCCTTTGCTGTGAAACCTCGTCACTCTTATCTTGTCTCGGAAGCCATACTGTCTACATCCACTTCCAACGCATCATCGCCACCACAGTTTTGGGATGTTCAACACCTATGAGCTGCTCAAAAAGTAGTTACCTTCAAGTGACTGCAGCACCGTATATAAAGGCAGAGGATGAAGTACACAAAAACTTCGAGATGCAGCTCCTCTGGAATGGGTGATTCTAAGGTCTTTCCTCTCATCACCATCAATCCACGCAGCCTTCAACTGACAGTTCCCATGTCTTCACTCGGACTTTTCGTTCTCTTCGTCTGCTCTTCAGTCGCCTCCGCATTATTATTGAAAGGGACCACGATCGTATAGATTGTCTAGACAGAAGAACCCTTCCATACGTATCATGTGAGCCCCAATGTGCTCCTTACTCTATGGACATGCACCGCCAGTGCCAAAGACGAGAACAATTTGGATGCCTGTACAGAAAGTATTCCGCCCACAACTTTCACTGCGCTCTGGATCCGGAAACTGCCGCCAATTATGAATGTCCAGATGGAATAGTTAGGATTAGAAATGTTACACTGCGACCTAATCACCCCGTGGAGTTCAATCTCGCCGTGCATCTTGTCGGACGTCCTCTTACTGTACATCTTCTCATCGATGCTAGTTCGTCGACGAGACCACGCTTGGCCGAAGTTAAGCATGAGCTGATTCCGTTTGTTAGACAGCTCAACGGAACTGCTCACGTCGGAGTAAGAATCTTTGGAGGTGAACAGTATTTTAACGGAAGCGGATACATGGTGCTTTCTTCTGCTGAAGATGAAGACGTCCAACACGCGCTAAATGCACTTGAGAATATTCCTTCTTTCCCTGATGGAGTGCCTACAACAGCTAAAGCGCTGGGTGCAATAAGGCCTTCCGATGGCTATCTTTATGGGTATTATACTCGTGGAATTGTGATGCTAATTGGAGATACACCGGGGCGCGAATCTGATTGCTCACCATACCTAAGTAAAGGTTGGTTGCAAATCAGTTTGTAGAAGCACTGTTTACTTGTTCTCTAGCGTTGGTCGTTCGTAGCTTCTGCTTCCTTCTATTCTACGTTGATGGCTGCTTGCTGGGGTTTTTATACCCGCGCTGACACACGTCGCATCCTGTAGTTCTTGGCCACGCAATCTCTAGTGCTCACCATGCGCACGGCCACGCAACACATACTGCTAACACTACGCAACGTCACACAATCTCTAATGCACTAGATAATATCTAATGATCAGCAGCTCTCCCTGTGTCAGTTGCTTGCGTACAGTATTGCCATTTGCATTCTGACATGCAGTAGTTGCATTTGCGCGTTGCATTTTGCTGACACTGCGATGCGTTAGTCTTCCAGCAACCAATGCAGCTGACAATTGCATTCATTGCATTCCATACTATTCCCTCTTCGAGTTGATCTTATCCAATTGGCTTGTGAGAACTGTTAGAGACCGCTTCGTCGAAGTCCATGGAGATGGTTCCGTCGTACAACATCAATTCTAAACTGTCACACATCGGGCTATCCGTCTTCGTAACGGGATCTGCGTAGTTCATCTTACCCGGAATCCACACCATTCTATGGATGTTCCGCGTCTCGAACTCGTACCGAATGACGCTGACGTCTCCGCAAATCGATCAGTCTGCTGCATTGCGGCAAGTAGAAAGCGTTTGGTACAAATCCTTAGAGTCAACAATAATCCAGAGTTCAACTTCGATTTCTAGTAATTCGCTAGACGCCTTACAAAGTACCTTCCCTTCGTCTATTCCTTCTCCAGCAGCCAAAGTCTCCGCTGAACCAATCGACTTCACCGGCCTTCTTGCCTTATGTGAGCTCCATGATATGACATGGATGGCAGCACCTCGCTTCAAGTCGCCAAAGAGCAGTCCCGCAACAAAACCAAGCTGCGCGTAGTCTTCGCTCCGACTAGCATCACAGAACACAACGACTGAAACCTTACACTGCTGCACATGCACGGGTCGGACTAGGTTCACGGTAGTTCCTTTCTTCTTCAACCACCTCAGCATGTTGATCTGGGCAATAAAGTCCTTGACTTTCGGCGTTGGGCCCTTCTGCTGCAAGTAGCTTGCGGCGAACGCCCAAAACGGTGAAGTAGCAATACCGAGCCATCCGATGCAACTGTTAAGAGACCGAAAAGTAGCGAGTTCAATGCTGTTGAGTGCGCTTTCCTGCTGCTTTCTACGGGACCTGGAGATAGTTCCTGGTTGGTAGCCTTGTAACTTCTCGTCTCCGTCGATCGAAATGGTCATATCATCGCGCTGCGTAATCAGTAGCCCGTAGAACTGAATCTTTCCAGGTCCGTACACGATAGTTCCAAGTTGGTAACGCTTCTTGATATTCTCAATAACTTCTGTTACCTTACTTCTGCTCCCTCCGAACAAGATGTCATCCACCACCTTAACTACCACAACGCTGATCTTTCCATCGTCAGTTCTGTAGAATAGTTGCGGCACGTACACGAGTTGCGAGAATCCAAATCCTCGCAATACATCGTCGCTGAGTTGCTGCCACTTTGCTCCGGCGTTGGCTAGTCCATAGGCGGCTGACAATAGTAACCAGTAGTGCTGACGTCGAGTGTCACACTCGCGCGGGGGTAGCACATAAACGTCACGGTGGGCTTCGGTCTGCAGAAATGCGCTCTTGAAGTCGATCTTTGCAAGAGTCCAACGGTGGATGGTCGCAAGCGAAAGTAGTATTCGGATTCCAACAGGCGGACAGGTCGCTGAATCGGTCTTGAGTGCACCCTTGTCGCGGTCCTTGTTGCCGTGAACGGCAATCCTGGCCTTCAGCGTCAGTGAGCCATCGTCGCACTTCTTTACCTTATAGAACACGTGGCTTGTCACGATGTTGGCCTTTTTCGGCACCTGCGAGATGGGAACGACTCGGACGATCTTCTTGAACGACCGTTCTTCTCGCTCGTAGGCGTTCTGTGTTGCGTACGGTGGCATACCCTGCGCTTGATGAAGCATGAATTCTGTTGATCCGAACTCGTCGTGGTACGTCTTGACGAGTTCTTGCTCCTTGCTGTGGAGCTCCTGTCCTGGCGAGAGTTCTACTTCGGCCGCGTTGACTACATCTGGCGCTCCGTCTGCCTCATGCTGAGAACCCTCCTGTACGTAGTTCCATACTTCGTTCTGCAAGTCGAGTTCTTCCTTATCGCCGTCCGCGTAGTGAATAGAATGCATTCCGGATGCTTCACTGTAGCTGTTCACAGTACCTGGGTAAAACTCCTTGTCGATGGGCCAGTATACTGCAATACTGTCCCCTACGCTAGGCAAATTCGGTCCGATGGGGTCCGGTTCTTCTTCGTCGGTGTGCGCTCGATGTGTCAGCATGTCTTCGTCCTCTTCCAACGACCTTCCATAGCTCTGCTCATCCTGCAACTGGTCTACAACTTCATCCAGGTTTCTGTCCAGTTAATCGATAGCATCTTGCACAGCGATAGCTAGCTCCTGATCTTTGATCGCCGGCCTTACATCTTCGATCGCGGCGCTAATCTGCTTCCCTTTGGATCCGGCTACGGTTACGGTACGATTCGCGACATCGTATGCCAGCACTGCTTTGTTGCTCGACCACTTACCACGCTTGTCGTACTGATTCTTGACAAAGAGCTGAACGATATCTCCTACTGCAATCGGGAATTCGTTCACGGTTTTCGAGCGGAGGATAAGCGTAAGTTTGCGTTTGGCCAATAGCTTTTGGTGGGCGTCGACAATATCCTGAGGTAGCAGCTTAGGCAGCCCGCCGTTTTCTAGCGGTCTGGCATATCCGTTTGCTAGTTCCTGTGCGGACAGTACGTCGCTTCCGTACAGGTCGTTCGATATCCTTATCGCTTGCTGAATGGCCAGTTCTGCTATCCAATCGCTCGTATCGTCTTGTGCTGCTTCCTTGATACGCAGAAAAACGTCCCGGATTATGCGGTGCTTGGATTCCAGTACGTTCTTGTTGTGTCTTCTGGACGGTAGGGGTCGCGCTTCTATATCGAGTTTGGCAAGGTACTCACCGAAGATGCTGTTCTTGAATGCCTTGTCGAAAGCTACCACTCGCGGTGCCCAGAACGGCGTAATCCAATGCGCGTCGAACACCAAAATCGCCTGCCGCATGGAGGTGTCAATGACTGCTGCGCCTACTGAATAGCGCGACGTCGCGTCCATTACGTGCATCGCGCAGTACTCGTCGAGAAACAGGTGATCCACGCATACTACTTCGTTGAATGACCTGGTCATGTTGCTAAGCGATACCTTTCGCGTGTTCGCGGGCCTTGCAGTGGTCGCACACGCTGTGCACCTCTCCAAGGTCTGCTGGAGGTAGTTGTCCACCTGCTGGTTCCACAGCTCGTTGCGCTGTAATAAAACCTTGATGTCAGAGTACGTGGAATGTCCACACACATGCTTGTGAACCTTGTCGACAATCCTCTTTAGGTCCCTCCATGGTTTGTTTGCATGGTCTCCTTCCAGGTGAGCGGCTGCGCAGAAGAGAGTTGTCTCTGTGTCGACCGTCATGTTGTCGGTACGAAAGGTAAACGCGGTGTGGGGAATGCACGTGTGCATTTCGCGATCGATCAAGGAAATGCGTCCTTGAGGTTCACCGCTCGCGTCTGGCGGCAGCTTTAGAACGTTCTGGTGGATGCGCAGTATGTCGCAGTGATTGGTGACGTTTCTGCCTACTACCCATTGTGAGGAGCCATCTACAACCAAATGACGGATACGTACACGTTTGCCTTCGTCGGTTTGCGCTGTGAACATAACTGATCCAAGGATCTTCCTAGCTTCGCTGCTGTGCTCCCCCTTTCCATACTGCCAATGAGTGTTGTCGCCAAGTGCTTCAGGTAGTGGTTCCAGTTCTCCGTTCCATTCCGGACACACGATCTGGCTGATGAGCTGCAGTTCGGTATATCCAATACCGCTGTAGGGCGCTGCGTTATCCAGAAGCCGTCCAACAAATTCATCGACGCAATCGTCGGGCTTGTCTGCGGTGGCTGCGTTCAATGTTGCCATATTGAACGTTATGAACTTATCTACGGCGGGTTCCGACCCTTTCGGAGCATCCAAGGCAACAAATCCGGGCTTCAATGACCCGTCCTTGTTGTGGTCGTCGACCCAGTGGCCGAACTTCTTGCATCTGCGGCACCTGGTTCTCCCCTTGAGGTCTGCCATCTCTTCTGGGGTCCTGCGCTGGCGCCGAAATCCTCTCTTGCCGTTGTTTCTAGATGGGGTGTAGTTGGCAGAGTTGCTGGAGACGGCCTTCGGCGAGGTGTCTCCTCCAGTTCCCTTCATCTTGTCGAATTGCCTCAGCACAGAGGCGATCGCTTCATATGAGACGGCTTTCAGGTAGTCACTGGTAGTTGATGCTGAAGCTACGCTTGCGTCCCTCGGCGCACCATTAGCCAAAACGGAGACTCTCTGATTGTTATCGACGTCTGCGTTTGCCAGTAGTGCAAATGCCACCAGCGCGTCCGATAGCTTGGCCTCCGGTCCATGGGCATTGAGCCTCGATACTTGCGCCTGGAAGCGAGACTCGAAGTTCTTGAAGCTCTCGTGGTTGTTGCGCTTGGTGTTCAGTAGCGTGAGGAAGTCTTGAAACAAGTCTGATACAACCGCAAGCGGGTCTCGTTTGTACAAGGCCTCCACGATTGCGTTTGCACCTTCTGTCGATCGGATCGTAGAGTCTGGAATAGCCTTGCACAAGTCTCGCGCGCGTCCGTACAGTTGCGACTGTAGCATAATTCCTTGAGCCTCTTTCGAGACCTTGTTGCTGTTCGAGTCCGCGAGGGTATCCTGAAATGCCTGCCAAAGCGAAACGGCCTCGGCGTACTGCTGCTGATTTCCCCGTCCATCGGTCCACGGTACGGTGCAAATATCCCAAGAAAAGCGGGGCCTGGTCGGCAAGGGGTTTGAGCTTTCTGGGCCCATAACTAAGTAAAGGTTGGTTGCAAATCAGTTTGTAGAAGCACTGTTTACTTGTTCTCTAGCGTTGGTCGTTCGTAGCTTCTGCTTCCTTCTATTCTACGTTGATGGCTGCTTGCTGGGGTTTTTATACCCGCGCTGACACACGTCGCATCCTGTAGTTCTTGGCCACGCAATCTCTAGTGCTCACCATGCGCACGGCCACGCAACACATACTGCTAACACTACGCAACGTCACACAATCTCTAATGCACTAGATAATATCTAATGATCAGCAGCTCTCCCTGTGTCAGTTGCTTGCGTACAGTATTGCCATTTGCATTCTGACATGCAGTAGTTGCATTTGCGCGTTGCATTTTGCTGACACTGCGATGCGTTAGTCTTCCAGCAACCAATGCAGCTGACAATTGCATTCATTGCATTCCATAATACCATCATAATCGAAACTCCATGGAAACAGTCTCCGAAAGATTGTTCGACTCAGGTATTTCAGTGATACCTGTTAACCTCGGTGGTGCTGGTATAGATGCGGCTCTATCACATATCCCACCCTGTTCAAATGTAAATGGCAGCATAGAAACAAACGTGGCAGAAGGACAGGCGAGCAACATGGAAAACAAGACCAACGGTGAAATGGTACAGATAGTCACATCGGAAAATCTCCTTCAAGCTGTTGACCGTGTGCGCAGGAGGCCCCCAAGACCGTATCATCCTGAACCGGGGGCAGAAATCTCTATTTCTACGGAATATGTTGAAGCAGGTTTCCGTTATTACTATCTTCCGCAGCCGGGTGTGGATGGTTGTGAAGAGCGGATTATTGCAAATCTAACAGGAATTCCAAGCTTCGTAAGCGAGCCCGCCGATTTGACGGGCAAGGTGAAGCTGGAGCTTCCCAGTGGGATTTGCCAGAGTGGTCCGTTCTCGTGCGAGTTTCGTATCCTGGACGGAAAAGGTGGGTACGAACAGGATGCTGGCCGTTGGTATAGACCGCAAGTGAATACCAAAGTAATCACGGTTCACGCCTGCGGTTCCTGATGTTTACAACTTAAATAGTTTAGAGCATATTAGCGCCATCTTATTTTGCTCATCCGCTTCATATGTACTGAAATGAACAATGTGAGGGCTGATGAGCACTTTGCCTACTACTCACACTTCTTACCGCAACGTGTACACTATGTGCCATGAGAAAGCATTAAGTAATTGTACGGTACAGATCTATTCCGGCCAACAATTCTGGGCAGAGCTTTGCCACTGAAGATAGCATTTTTGGGTCGCATTTTACTTTTTAATTGTACTCTTACGTCGTTCCAAAGGCATTGCGATGCAGTTGTTCGACCCTAAACGCCGGCTAACGCTGTCAACCAGACATTACTTTGCTACTGCTTCTGACTCAGCGACCGTATCCTTTTGATGTAAGGTATCTCTGTATGGCAGCGTACCATTGTCACCACTGGTAATCATCTTTAGTTTTGTCAAATTCACAAAACTCCTCTTAGAACTGTGCTTTCGTTATTACAATTATACTTAGAACGGTACCGCCCTGACGCGCATCGGGTGGATGGTTATCGTACACGCTAACTATCTCTTTTTGGCCACGAATAAACTCGTGGAAGTGGTGTGAAGTGCTTGCAGAAAGTTCACCGCTGTGAAAATGAAGCCGAGAAGTACAAATACAAGGCTACGGGGAAGCTCGTCAGTCTCGTCGGCATCTGTCAGAAAGCCGTGGCTCTGGCTCAAAAGCATATGTGGATTGGATGCTAGTCCGTCGTGGCAATAAAGTTAAAAGTAGTACCTCATTCGCATGCCTGGTATCGTTGTACGTCATGCCATGAATTCATGGCAGGGAGCTCATTGCTATTTTTGGCAACAAGTTTTTGTACCGAAAACTGGTATCTAAAAAGTAAAGCTAAAACCAGAGCTTTTCGAAGCAAGCTTGGAAAAGGAAAACTACCGCAAAGCTACATTACAAGGAATAGTGTTCCCTAAGAGAATAATCAGAGCCTTGAGAAGCTGCTTTCCAAAGGAAAAATACTAGAGCCTCCGGGAAAAGGCAATGGTATGTTTTCACTTCTTTTTACACTTGTTTGTAACAAGTCAGTCATAGGAGACAGTTTTAGGTTCTAGAAAAAGTTCGGTGAAAGTTTGTATTTATTTTTGGTTTTTGGCACAGTTTGAATGTGTTGGTAGTTCACATGGAAGTATGATGGTCCCCAAGTTGGGCGAAAGTACAACAACTCCGTCAAGAAGGGCAACGCAATCAACGCCGGTGCATGCGACGGTGACTGCTGAGCACGGCGTCATTACAAGTTGAAAACGTGCACTCGCAACAGTGCACAAGGCCGCCGTAGTCGTGAATGTCGGCCACATGCCTCTGCACGCCGCGAAGGCTGTGATACGCGCGCCCGCAGTGCGGGCACGGGAACGGGCTTGGCGGCGGTGCATTGTACGACGGCGGCGCGTGCTGCGCCGCGGCGCGCGCCGCCGCGGCGTGCGCCGCGCGCGCGCGCGCCGCCACATTGCGCGCCGCCACACTGCGCGCCGCCGGCCGCGGCAGCAGAGCGGCGCGCCCCGCCTCGAGCGCACTGGCGGTCAGCTGCGCCATGGTGGGCGCCGGCGCCGCCACGACGTCGCGCGCCTCGACGGCGCGCTCGGCCACAGTGTGTGCTGCGGCTGCGGCTGCTGCTGCGGCGCGCGACGAGGCCGCAGCGCGCACGGCCGCCTCGTGCGTGGCGGCCGTCGCGCTCGCCGCTGCCAGCGGTAGCGCCGCGGCAGCGCGCGCCGCCTCATGTGCCGCGGCAGCACGCGCCGACTCGGATCGCGCGTCTGCGGCTCGCGGCCAGGCTGGGGCGCGCCTTGCCATAGCAGCGCGCTCCACCGCGTCATGCGCGCCGGCAGTCTGGCCGGCGGCAGTTTGCGCTACTGCTGCTCTCGACGACGACGCAGCTCGCGCCGCCTCCTCATGTGCTACAGCAGCCCACAGCGCTGCAGCCGCTCGTTGCAACTCAGCAGCGTGCTCCGCCTCAGACGGCTCGGAGCGCCCGACTACTATAGCTGAAGCCAAAAGCGTGGAGTCGTTCATCAAATCGAGAGCGCCCAACGCGTCGCCTGCATGTCTGGAGTGTGCCGAGGAGGATTGTGCCCGTCCGGACTGGATAGAGGACTGATTTCGTCGTTTCTTCGATCTTTTCTCCGCCCTTCCGCTGCCCACGCTGAGGTCTCTTTTGTCAGTTTTGTCCTTGCGTGGCCGCCTGCCATCGCCACCGGAGGAAGCTTGAGGTTGAGAGTTCATGGTTCGGTTTCAGAAGCTTTGCTTTGCTTTGATACGTGAGATTGATAAGCTCGTTAAAAGGTAAACAACCAAGAACAAAATAAAAGGAGAGGTAGACTTCTTTTATGCGTTTTCTCCGTGAGATATGCAGAGCTCGAATAGCAGATCTCTGTGCTCATTCACATTCAGCAATATATCTAACAAGTGCAATGAATGTGTCTTGATTTGTGTCATAACACATAGTATCTTGAATATTATCAACAAATTATGAAAGAGCAGGAAACTGATAATTTGTATACGTTCCAAGCACTATTTGGGGTATTCAATTTAAAAGTGCTACTCAATCTCATGTCATTGTGAATTGTGCAGTTGTGTGTCATAATTGGCGTTTTCGCAAATTCCCACCGAGTATGAGTATTTAAACATGAAACAAATTCCCCATGGTGGACATATCCAGTATCTTGATATTAATTTATTGGCTCCTTTCCAAAAGACCTCCGTTGAATTCTTTCCGTGTTGGATTGCGATCGGAACACCGTGCAGAATATGAGTTGCAACTGAAACTCGGAAACGGTAACAGACCACATATATATCATTCACAAACGACACGATTGTGAACATTTTCAAGTCGCGCGTGAAGGAGGGTTGGCGTTGCTTGCCGCAGGCCTTGCAGAAGCGGGTGCGGCTCGGGCCGGATGGTAGGGAGGGAAGAGGGTTTGTGTTGGCGGTGGCCGTGGTGTCGGATGGCATGATGAAGATGGGGCGGCGATGGCTGTGTTGATGACGGCGGCGGATCTCCACGGTCGAATTTGGGAAAGCCCAGTGAAGGTCAGCATGGAGCGTTGAAAGCCGCTTTTTTTGCGCACGTTACGCACTCTAAATCTAACACAAATTCTTACGGCAGCACGCAACTATTGATAGTATTTACATCAGTGATGTTCACTGAACATTTGTTGGTACAAGGTGCTGAGAATGGTACCGGTCTATGAGAAAGAATTGTATATTATTTCTGATATATTTAGCTGAAACGCAAACTCTGTCTGCTCAAAAAACGGCAAAATCTTGTTTTTTTCAATATATTTTGGGCGTCCAAGCATTTAACGAAGCGTCCGAACACCTATGCGCCTATGCACAATGAGAGAGAAGCTTTGGTCATGAGGACACTTTTGAGGCATCGGGATTGGCTGGCTGTACCTCTATGGCATACAGTTTCATTCCAAGAAGCAGTGTGCTCGATTTGTTGACGCTTGCCGTTGTATTGCGTGGACAAGCCGACACGTTCACTTCTGATCCTGAAAAGCTCACACGTGGCCACGTGCAACCCAAACCAGGGAGTATACGATTCCCACCTTGCAGCGCAAATGCCGGCAAATTCTAATAAAAACGGTGTCGCAATAGCGGATCTAGAGCGCGTCGCTGGCGCCAACAACGTTCTCGTTCATGTGCAGTTCATGACCGCCTTCAGATGCGCTTGTGCCATTCACATCCCTCTGTCTGCTTGTAGCCTGCCAGCTGCACAACAACTGCCGACTCTTTCGCCACGTAGGGTAGTGCTTCTATGCTGTAGCAGAGCACTCAGAACACTAAACGCTCTGTGTCTCGCACCCTTGCACTATTCACTAAAGGCTTCGAAAAGAATAACATTCAGGGGAAGTGAGCAGAGCTGAGCTTGACGCCCAGATCTTCAAAAAGCACACGCAGGCGGCTACCGATTGAGATATCCGCTCACGGTGTGCTGACTCCAACCCATACCGTCGGAAGTGTTATTGTGACTCCGTGACTCCATGTCTTCCATCTGCAGTTGACAGGCTACAGAACCCCTGCTCCATGTTTGTCACACCTGGAAACCCTTAACACGTGTTTCATTCTTCAAAAGCCAAAGCTTCCTTTTGCGCAGATTAGTCGTCGAGATGCAAGCGCAGGTGAAGCTTTAGATTTGTTGCCCATGCCAACAATCACGATATCCGCTTCTGCCATTAAAACGGAACCTAGTCAGACAATTCGTCGACTACAAAAGAAGGATATCACATTTTGAGCGTCTGTGCAATCACTCTGCCAATTCTTCTCACCCATATGTAAGGCGGTTCCCAATCTTCGAGAGATCGCAATCTCCTGCCTCAGCGGGGCCTTCACAGTCCAGGGCCCTAAAAGAATGGCTTGCGTAAGCTCATACTTTTCCAGAAACCTTGTACCAAGGGTACGAAGCCTCACTTCATATCAGCAAATGAATCACGTATGAAGGGGCTCTACGGCTACTCGTGGGATTGACAAAGTGGATACAAACATAAAGTTAATCAAGATCATACTCAGCGCTAATTGTTTCTGGAAACAATGCATAGTTTCAATTGCTGTTCTGATTGCTAACCATATTAATCTGACTCGCAGTCAGATGCATGGGCTGACGTTCTTTGTTCTTCTGACACTTTGTTCTCGTTATTCTCTTCTTATTATGGCTTCCGTGTCCTACTTTGGAAGGGTCTAAACACTGCTCAATTCGAGACGTTTCTTGCGGTCTGATCTGGATTCGCAATGCATGCCATGCGAATGGCAGCTTAGGCTCTTTGCTTCCATATCAAATGTATTCACCCTCTCGACTATTCACCATTTCAGGACTTCTGCAGTCCTTTTCATCTATGAAGAGGTCGTTGCCAACTATATAGCTCTATGGAAATCGCGCAAGTTGTCGAACAAGCCATCCAACAACTCTTGTTGCTTCCAGCAGAGATAATTCTGAGTAACATGCCAAGTACCTGGTAACCTAGAACAAAATCATCGATGTCGAAGATAGACCTCATTATGAGTAGTTCTTTGAGCTTAGTACACGAATGAAAAGCTGCACCTTCTAGGGAAATCGAAAATCTGGCGAGTCTCATCGTTCGGTTTCATATCGGATGGATTGTGCTCGGTGACCTCCTGACGAGCTCATAATCGTGTGCTCTAGTCGAGCTTTGTCAGCGTTTGAATGACAAGATGTGTGAGCTCTCACACCAATCAACTCCTCGCAAACACCAGGTAGAAAAAAACAAACCTTTCTGCAACCAGCTTTCTTGCTCATCTCTTGTATAAGAGCACGTCTTGTTCCAAGTCCTGCTCAAGGTTTCTCGATAACATCTTCCTTCGATTTGAAAACTCTCTGGCAAGTCTATCTCGTAGTATCCCCTCGTCGCGAGAGATTTCTGGAACAGTTTCGTTCTTTGTGAAGATTGAAGATCAATTCATCATACTTTGCTATGAGCATGGTTCTGAAAATTGTGGGAGTGTTTGCAATCACGGCACTCTGCATACTGTCTGAATTCTCAAGTGTTCAAGCAACTCCGGTTATCAGCAGTCATACTTTTCACACTGCAACCAGCGTTCGTCAAGGAAGACTATCTGCCCTTAAGGAGATGCTCGACGAACTGTTCGAAGACAAACGTGTGCAGAGAGGATTCAGGGATTTGTTAGAATTCTTCACAAACAACGGCGTCCCTATACCGGATGGTAAAGGCCCGAAAGGTAATAAGCCAGAGGATGAGTTCAGTCCTGAAAATCCTTTTGGAATCGATCCACCGCCGCAGGGTCCGCCTACACGTAATCCAAGCAATCGAGGAAAAGGCAACAAGCCCGAAGACCCAGAAAACCCAGCAAATCCATTTGGAATTGACCCTTCCCCGCCAGGATCTAAGGGAAGTAATAAGGGGAAAGGAGCCAAGCCTGAAGACCGAGATAACCCAGATAATCCTTTTGGAATGGACCCACCTCCTCCACCGCGAAACAAGGATGACGATCGCGAAAGTGGTGGGTTCTTTGGAAACGATGATGAGGAAGGTTTTGGAGGAGATGATGACGATGATGGCGACGACGATCGTGAGAGTGGGGGTTCGTTTGGAAATGACGATGAGGATGGTTTCGGTGGCGATGACGATGATGACAAAGGTGGCCGAGGGGGAAGTGGAGGATGTTGTGGGGCTAATGATTTGCCAGACTCTTTCTAAGCTGGCTGTCATTCTTGTTTGCTAAACTATGTTGAAAGTTGCAGAGAGTGTGACCTCGTACCACTGTTCAGTTCCTTCGCATTAGACCTTCGACAAAGTTGGTCGGTGATGAAAGTGATGAAAATCAAATTGTTCACCAGCTGTTGGACATTACTAGAAAATAAAAAGCGAATGCTTGGGTGAGTTGCCTTGGCTCTTCACTATTGCAGTACATTCACTCTCCGAGGCGGCAATGCGAAAGCACTGCCGAAGTGCTTGCGCTTTGTAAAGCTGGATGAGGTAACTTTAGAGCACAGCGCGTCAATGTATGAATGCGTTGTGTGTGCGTGGGTATCGAATATGAAGTGCAAAATTTGTTTCATTTGACAAATGTTCCGATTCTATTCATAAAAACTTTGTATTTGCACAAATACGGGGTTGTGAAAATATTTGTTATTCAATTAGCTAAACCAACTCTTTGGCATTTGAAAAGGAATCATATTTCAGTCCCAAAGTTCAGAAACTGCATTATTGAATAGTTCGCTGGAAACGGTTGCTGTGTTTATATAGCGCTCAAAATCCTGTGTGCTGAAGAACAAGAACAGCCAATCCACCTTTTCGGCTCAGAACAAGAATAACTGATCTACCTGCTTGGCCCCTCATGACCAACTTCCCTATGTTCAAGTCTTTGTCGGCTCGCATCCAGAGAAGACCCGCGAAGGGGAGCGTGGCAATGGTCGGAGAGCCAAGGCAGAACAGTACTCTTCCGAGCACGAGAGCTGCAACGTGTGGAGTCATTCGCCACCGTTCGCAACGCTCATCATCGCCGTCGCCAGACAGCAATGAAATTCCTTGGTTCGGCTCCATTCAGCCCGACCATTCCGTTCGATTCGCTCCATCCATTACACACAATAGTCATTGCGGAAGTACTGATGTTCTGATGAGCTGAATTTGGTCATGATTCACGGATTTGTGCCTGCTCTGCATCTCCCACTCTCTGACGCAAAGTAGATTGTGTGAATACTATTGGGGTAAAGTAGGAATGCGCATGGCCGTTGTTGATATGTTCTTAACTAAGACCTTGAGTTCGTAAACCAAACCCGTTTCATTGACATGCTTTTGTCCTCCCCTTTACCATCCCAGCCTCGCGCCCCGTCGGCGACGGTGTACTTCGTTGCTTCTATCGGTCGGAGAATGGTCCTCAATTCCGTAAAATGAAATGGCACCTTCGCGAAATGAAGAAAGAGGAGCACCATCATCTCGGCTGCTGCCTTCGGAGCGAGACAAGTGTGCCCCGCACGCTCACGCGGCGGCGGAAGGGGATGGACACAACTGACATTGATGTCATGACTCCATTCCCCTTCTTCCTATGGAAATGTTGAAAACATTAGAATAAAATCGAACGTTGAATATAAATTTAGACGTATTTTAAAATATTAAAAAACAGGAGCACTTTCAGAAAACGTTCAAATACACTTGCAGTAAGGAAAGCCCAATTCCCAAAGAACTAGGACGAATTTGTTATCCTCATAGACGCTGCAAGAACAAGAGGAAAACAGTTTTAATAAGCGGCAAACGATTTAATCGTAACCCAACTAAAACGCGCGGATAACTATTGCGAACTTTTCACGAACGTGTGTGAAAGTTTTCAATCTTTCTGGACTCGGGTAACCCTGTACACGTGTAGTAGCGTTTGGAGTTGTTGGCGCTTACCCAAAGCATTGCTGGATCGTTTCTCAGCCACGTGTTATCCGGCGCCGGGTTTTGAACTTGTTGGCATGAGCGGGGCAATTTCCTCGTCGAACCTTCGAAAGACATTGCAGGTACGAAGAGTCGTCGTTTTACGCTTTGGCCCGACCTGGCAGACCACTCGGTCGCAATTTCTGTGCATAGTTACTAAACATGCGTCCTAATGGCGCAATCCGAATGCGTTCTGGGCCTATTCTTCTGACCAATTGCCGCTTTTATGGTTGCCGTCGTTACCAAAACCAAAGACAAGACTGGAGATGCTCAAAAGGAGGGCTCAAAAAGTAGTGCCGTCCTTTTTACCGGAAATAAAACGCATGTCACTCCCCCATCTCGGTCCTTTAGACTTGAGTGGGGCGGACAGTCTCATCAAATCATCTTCAGAGTCGAAAGCGGCTCCAGGGTAAACTCTTCAGACGCACTCAGTTCGCCAAAAACATCGCTGTACTCATCATAGAAACACTTCACATACTGTGGTGTGTACATCGCATCCGGCGGGCATTCTCTGCACTCATCAGAAGCGGCGATGAAACCATGTCCTAGAGGGCAGGCGGAACAGGTTGCGGAACCAGGTCGAGCAAAACTACCTGGAGCGCAAGGCCTGCATTCGTATTTCTCATTTTCAGAAGTAGTGAATTGATTCACGAGGCATTCTTTGCAATACGACTCCTATACTAAGTAGAATTGGCCGGGAGAGCATTTCACTCAAGTCCCAAAACTTTGCACCGCACGAACAGTCTCTCATCATAGCCTGACCCTCCTGACAGAGGACACATTCGGAGGCCCCTAATCTGGAGAACCCATTTCTTCGACACGGTAGGCACGAGCCTGTACCCCTCCCCACACAGGAAACATGCATCATGTTGCATTACTATAATACTGCCCTGCAGGGCAAGTATCGCAAGTGTTTCCGTTCATCACAGCTTCTCCTTCCGGGCACGACAGGCATAAAAGTGAGCCCTCGTAAGAATAAGTGTTAGGAGGGCAAGGGTGACATTCTGTTTGGGCGGATTCTGGTTGAAACTTGTCATTGTGGCACTGATGGAAATAACCATTGCCATCATCGTGGGATCCCGCTGGACAAGGAGCGCGAACACCGTCGACTTGAAAATGTTTTTCTACCATGTCCAGTATCGCAAGGAAAGCTTGCGAGGGCACAAGAGACCAACAAGGTTCAAATGATAGATATACTGGAAACAGACATACTTCAGGTTCGGGATGTTCACTTTGATATGATATGCGCGCCATAGGCCTTGTATTCACGTACATGCCGTGTGGCTTGGTTTTCTGTCTCCTTTAAGTTCACAGCACCTCTTTTAGACAACGGAAAAGGGGGCTGCCGGTTCAAAACTTCCTATTGCATCTTCGTCACACAGACAAAAAGGCGGGGCTGTACTTCCACGCTGGTGGCTGCCAAGCAGGCCTCCTGTTGATGGCTGCCCTTGCTGGACGACGCACATGCGCACGTAGTAAGAACATTTTCAATTTGTTGTTGAAAGTTCAAATTACATTACATGAACTGGGATCATCCAAGAATTGAGCACTGTTACACTCCAGTACTTCTGATCCAACCAAATGCAGCGTAATGGCAGCCAACGACTGAGGACATATACGTCAGTTTGACGTAATGAAGTGGGTTCACAGGAGCTGCTACACCACAATACTTCGGTCTGGTGTGTAAGTTATGCGTCCTTCTTTTCCTTTACTTCATAATGATTGCTAACCATTTCTACCTCAAGTAAATCTTGCGCTTTTCTACCATCAATGTCTTCGTCAATGTTGAATGAACCATGCGTCCTGAAAACCTCCACCGTCACGTTCTTGCCGTTCTCGTCTAAGCCGTTGTCATGCAGTTGAATTGCAGCGTAGCGTTAGTTCACGAAAAACGCTGCCAGAAGCGCATAACAAGATCATCCAAATTCAAGCGCTTGGGAATCCGTCGCCCAGTAGTCACCAGATTAAGTTCTCCATGGAATGTTATTATCTCTTGCGGATCGGACGATGATTTTTGTACCGCCTTGAGCGTGAATAAAACAGTTTTTTCGATATATTGCTACCTCATTACACAAACCTTCGTCAAACCGTACCTAACTAGTCACCGTACAAACGAACGACATCTAGTAAGGGACGGAAATCTTTTCTTGGTACAGTTGATCTTTTAGAAATGGCAATTTGGTACATCCGAACAAGAGATACGATGTACATGCTGTCGCCTAGATTCGGTGTTTTGCCGTCTTGAGTAAGCGATTGGCTTTCATACGGAATTCAGCTCCTTAGAATTCTACTTTACTCTGGGAAAATCCAAGATGCTCGTATCACTTGGCCCAGTTTTGATGAAATCGAAGCAAGTGCGCAGCAGCTTCGCAATTCCAAACGAGAAACCGCGGAATTCTTGAAAGAGGTATTTGCTGTGACTGATGCAGGACGGTTTGATTGTGTTTCGTACAATTACTTCGATGTTCAAAATGCATATTTTGAAGGCTATACGCAAAATTTAGAAGTCACCAACCTGTTTGTTTGGAACTTTTTTGGAGAGATAATTCACGCTGCAGTTAACTACCCTGGTTCATGGCACGACAGCAAACTGGCAGGAGTTTTAGGGTTGTATTGGCTTCGACTTGATGACTCTCAAACGCCAGTAGGATATGGCATTTTTGGTGACACGGCGTTCTGTGACAACATGAATGTAACTAACAGAAAGATACTGCGGATTATAAAGGCCAACGAAGTGCCACCATGCAAAGACCAATTTGTGGTGGACATTAAAGATGTCTTTTTACAGTCGGTGTACCCATCTAGGCGTCAAACGGCAGAATGGGGAGTCGGCGCACTGAAACTCCCGTTCAGAAGGTTGCAGTCTGTACTACCCGGCGATTCCGCTAGAAGACTCGACATCATTTCGGTTTGCTGCCACATGATGAATCTTCGCACTCAAACCATGGGACATAATCAGATTCGAAGGGTATACTGCAGTTGATCTTGCTTGCAAATGTGGTCACTCGAGTTTTGAACCGGATTCTGCTGCAGTGAGATCATTATTTTTCAGCAGTTATGCGAGAGCAGCTTTCACCTCTTGGCGAACAAGGGAGACTGTGTTCTGAAGATTAATGGTATTACAAGCTTGCATCTCTTCGCGAATGATATTCCTAATATTGCCAGTACTGTCACTGGGGCATTTTGTTCCATGTTTCATTTCCTCATTTGGAGCTGTGAGCCATTTAACCATGTCGGAAATACTTTGAGACGTCTGTTCCATTTGCTTCACTATTTGTTGTTGGAATCCCTTTACTACAGGAAGACTGGTAGGCCCAGTACTTCGTTTGTTTTTTCTTTCGCCCATTACGCCGATTGTTTCACGAGCATTTTGAAACTCTGCTGCCGAAGGATTACCATTTTCATCATGTGGGCCGAAAACAGCGGCCATTACTTTCGCTTGTATGTCTCGATTGATATGTTTCGCGCGTCGTACCAGTGAAGGACATGAAGGGTCACCTGTCTTTTTTCGGACGTGAATTAGACGGTCAAACTTGTCTCTCAAACTATCCGCATTACGCTCTTGAAGTTCGTCAATTTGTGCTTGGCGGTTGTACTCTTGAGCTACACGCGCCTACATGTTAGCGCCCGTCGGCCCAAGTTGTGCAACAATAATAAGCAAAAAACTTGTCTCGTATGCTGAGTAGTTGGTTGCACCACTCGTGGATCTCTTCGGCGGTTTTGGTTCAACTTGTTTCGTTTCAGTACTGCGGGCTCTTTTTTGTGCTTTCTTCTTCACGGGACGGTTTGTTGTATGATTGTGCTTGGTTCTCTTACAAAAATTCTGTTGATTTTTCTGCTCTCTGTTTGAGCCAGGGTCTAAAGCGAATGGTAGTGAACTCATATTTCGTATGCACTGAGATATTTGAATACAGAAAAGACGCTACATAAAGATGTTGAAGCGATGTTTGCTCTACCGACGACGACGTTGGTTTGGCAAAACCTAATGCAGCCTGTTGATACCGGTCGGCCTCTTGCAAGGCGAGAGCGCCACACACACGTCATTTGTGCGCAGTGCAACGCCCGGCGCACAGCAATGCGCCGGTGGGTTGCACTGGCAAAATAAATTGCGCGACCGTCCGGCTCGGCGCTCTGCCCGCCGGCCGTCAACTATGCGCGCACTTCGCTCCACCTTGTTCCACCCCGCTCGCGCGCTACATGGTAGCATCGCCTGGGGCGCGCTGCCCCGGGCCGCCATCATCTACAAACATGCTCCGCCTCCTTCCTCGCTTCTCGTCGTTCTTTAACGGCGCGCATGCAACTACTCAGGCTTTCAACTTTGGAAAATTGCGCGTTGCGGATACCAAGGCTCGCCTGCCCGAAGGTATGTTGTGGCTACGACTCTGCGCGCGCAATCTATCGTGAACAATTGACTTAGTGAAAGGCTCCCATGGTCTGTCGATCTGGTGTGGCTTAGAAAGTCTTTGCACGTGATCAGGATAAGGACACTTTACTCTTTCTTCCTGTACTGCTGTGTCGTTCACAGATTTTGAATAACGATGAACTACATTGGTTAATTTTTTTTTCTCTACATGTTTGCCAAGCGCTTTATTCAAGTTACAATTATGCGCCTACTTGGCTCGGCCTAGCAGATATTCTATGGTTTGGGTATTAAGGTGTTTGCTTCGGGCAAAACCACTAAACGAAGGTTACCCTCTGTGTGTTCTGGGAAGCTCGTCAGTGTCTCTGAATGTTCTACGATTCCGTTCGCCGCTTGCGAAACATTTTCTACGCTTATTCCCTTCCATTTCTACGGACGTCGTGAATTTTCCGTGCGTATGACGTTTCGACACACGAAAAAACTTTACACCTCTCCTTACCAAGCACGAGTGATTGCGCGACAAGCCGGTTCGTCGCACAATCCCAGGTAAATTTTCTACTTGGTTGTAATTCTTCCCATCGTTCATGCGGACGTAATAACGAAGGTTTTTCCGATACATCCTAGACGGAGATTCTGGTTTGTCGGGTCTTAAGTGTCTTCTCGCAGTCTTCGTCAAAGAGCTCTCCTTTTATTCTTGTCAAGACGTCGGTACTCGCCGTGTTCCTTCTTTTGCCGCAACTCACTTCCTTTGTACAGAGACAACGCTCTCTATTACCTTACTACGTAATCAGCATCCGTTTTGTTTCATTTTTTGTTTGAGAAAGTGAAGTACCCTCCGCTTTGCGGGTGCGGGAAGATCCTTCAAAGGTCTGTTGGTTTTTTTGCGGGGTTAGCTGCTTAATTGCGGGGACCCGTCCTACATCGATCGCCTGGCTCCCAAGGTTGGGCCAGGAACACCTCAAGTTCACACCTCCTCCACCGGTAGGGGACTGGCGAAGTTGAAGAATAAGAAGTTGAAGAAGTTTAAAAAGAAGAAGAAACGTTCCTACCCCATAGGTCGCGATATCCTTATCTCGTAGAAGAAGGTTGATCATACACTTTTCCCCGTCGCTCCCCGGACGCCATCAATGTCGGGCACAAATGAGGGTCTCCTTGGCAGGCTTCCAAAACTCAAGGTCCTCACCGACTACATCCTCTGGCGTCGTCGTCTTCTTGCGTATCTCCGCAGAGACGACCCATTTCTCTCCGGTCCTGATCCACGTCCTGATGGGTTCAACCCCACAAACCGGGCAATGAGAACTTGGTTCGAGAAATCTGTGAAGGCGAAGAGTACTATCACCCTATGTCTCGGTGACTCTCCGCTTGCTCTCGTTCGCACGTTTGTCGAGGATGATGATAAAACGGCCAAAGATCTCTGGGATGAACTGCAGGGCGTGTACACAACCTCCAACGCACAAGCTGTGCAGAGCATCCGCCATCGTCTGGACACATTGGTATACAAGGACAGAGAAGACTGGAACAAGCACGTCGCTAAGTTCCTGGAAGTAGTTGGGGAACTGGCCACCTTCGATGAGGAACTTTCAGAGAAAGACAAAGTCTCCAAACTCATTCGAAGTCTCCCCAACTCCTTTGCTCCCTTGGCCATGATGTCAAACCTAACCGATGTCGGGTTCGACTCCATTGTGAACGCTGTCGAAGCTGAGGTCGCTCGTCGCAAGAACCCTAACAACCCGACACCCTCCGCTCCTTCGTCCACCCCCACTACCCATCCAAAAGCCAACGCGGCAAACAAGGGTGGTCGAAAGCAACGAACCCGGCGTAACAAGTCCTCGGCTACCAAGAGCCGCTACGATGACAATTGCTACTACTGCGGTCGTCGTGGACACTACGCTCGAGATTGCTACAAACGAAAACGTGAGGAGTCTGACAATAATGATAACCAACACAACTCCAACTCCAACGGACGACAACAATCTAATCGCAACAACGGTGGTTCCCGTCGCTCACAATATGGGCCCCACAAAGGAGGGCAACGTCATTCCAACTGGAACTCAGGGTTTGCACCAAGGGGGGATGGAAATGATAATCGTAACTCAAATCATAGCTTCAAACCTCGTTCATATGTGGTGCAAAGGAATGATGATCCGCCTCCTTCACCTGGCTTCAACTGCAATATGGCCAAGTTCAAGAGTAAGATAGCTCTTCTTTCTCAAACGAAATTGGACTCAGCCTATATTGACTCAGGGGCAACTCATCACTTCTTCCATTCGCGGAAGTCGTTCATTCGCTACGAACGAATTGAGATCGAGACTGTTCAGGCTGCCTCAGGAACAGCTCGTCTCGTTGGCAAAGGTCATGTCTGGATACCTTTGAACCGTGGTACAGTCATCGAGGCTTACCACGCGCCTGCCTTTGAGTCGAACATCCTTTCTGTTGGCGTTCTCAGTGTAGAGTTTATGGTGATGTTCACTTCCACCATTCGGTCATTCAATGGATGTTTCATCATGGATCCTAATCGAAACTCTGAAATCATTTGGGAAACGGAAATTAACCAAGGCCTCTTCGTCATGGACCTCGCTGATAACGACAAACAAGTGATGGTCGTGAACGCAAGTAACAGCAATCAGGAGCTGGCTTTGAAATGGCATGGTCGAACTGGTCATCTTCACCCAAGTAGATACCGGAACCTTGCCAAGTCTTTCGACTCTGTGCCTTACTTTCAACGTTCCATCTTGGAATCTTTGACGTGCGTCCATTGCCTCACAGGCAAGAAGAAACGGAACCCAATTACCGCCCGGTCGCGATCCGTTTCGACATCAAGTCCCTTGGAACTTATCCATATGGCCCTGTCGGGAAAGATTTCGCCATATCTCTCTGGTGCACTCTACGCCATGGCCATACTGGATGACCACACTTCCAAGTGGGACGTTTTTTTCTTGATGGACAAGACAGGGGCTAGTGTTTTGAAGCACCTGGCATGGTACAAACGCAGATCGGAGCTAGAACTTAACCACTCGTTTCGCATGAAGAATGTTCGCCTGGACGGGGCCGGCGAACACAAAAGCACTGAGTTGGACACTTTCTGCTTCGATCATGGCATAGTCTTGGACTACTCTCCTGCTTACGCCTCCGAATCTAATGGAGCCGCGGAGAGGCTTATTCAAGAACATTGGACCAGGGCTCGTGTACTTCTCTTCGCGAGCAAACTGCCCATTTCCTTCTGGGCAGAGGCAATGAACCATGCGAACTGGCTCCGAAATAGGGCTCCATCTTCAAGGATACAAGGACGGATACCGATTCTGGAATGGAATCCGTCCATTATAATCGACTTTACGAACATTCCGAATTTTGGGCAGCCTGGCTACGCCTTTGTATATCGGTCCAAGACCGTGGCATCAAAGAAGTTCCTCCCCCGTTCTGTCTTCGCGCACTTCGTGGGCATGCAAAGCGACACTACACTTGCCCGTGTGTTCGTGCCGGAGAAGAACTCGGTCGTCACTTGCCGTATTCTGGACTTCAAGGCTGTCAACTCCTCTCCTCTTCCAAACATCTCCACCCTTCTGGAGGGTATAACTCGCCAACAGGAGACAGAGGAGACGGACCATACCTCACAGAGCGATAACGGTCCTGACTTGGAGGACCACCTGGTAAAGGCGATGACAACAATCGCGCATAAATTTCCAAATGTATGGGTCTCCAAGAAAACTGTGTACGACCCCAACGTTCCAAGTAGTTTCAAGGACGCGTGCAGAGATCCCGGTTGGTGTGAGGCCATCGACCGCGAGATGAACGCACTCATCCGCCGTAACACTTGGGAACTTATACCCAGAGAATCCTGGATGAAACCGGTTCCGTATACTTGGGTCTTCAAGGAGATGATGTTGGATGGAGTCGGGAAGAAGTTCTTGAAGAAGGCACGCTGCTGTCTACGGGGAGGCAAACATAAGCCCTTCATTGACTTCGATCCGTTCAACACTTATGCGCCAGTAGCCTGTCATGAAGCACTACGCATTCTTCTCTCAGTTGCTGCTGCACAAAACCTTTTACTGGAGGCAGCAGACATATCAAATGCCTACTTATATGGAAAACTGGATGTCCCGATAATTATGGAACACCCCTCTAACTCCACTGGCAATGTGGAGAAGACAGGCCATGTCTGCAAACTGCTTAACTCCATCTACGGTGCTGTCCAAGCTGGAATAATATGGGGTTCCTTCTTTTCTGAAGCTCTCCTATCATGGAACTTTGTGACATCAGCTCTCGACTCTCGCGTCTTCATGTTTCGCGAGCAGGACAACTTCCTGATCTTGGCTGTTATAGTCGACGACTGCGCATTCGCTGCCAACAATGCCAAACTTCTAAATGACTTCAAACACAAACTGTCTGCAACGTTTGATGTGAAGCTCTATGGGGAGCTGAAGTCATTCATAGGTTGGAATATTCAGCGATCTCCTTCCGGAATTAAGGTTAATCAATATGGATATGCACTACAAATTCTCAAGAAGTTTGGTATGCAACAGTGCAATGCAGTTGGATCACCTTTCCCTACGGCTGCCAATGTACTGCCATCTGGTGAGGAAAACGTCATTCTTTCGACAGATGATCATGCAGAGTATAGATCAGAGATTGGTGCATTACTTTACATTTCTGTATCTACCCGTCCTGACCTTTCCTTTCCCATATCAGCGCTCTCAAGGCATTTACGTAACCCATGTGAACGACACTTATCGTTGCTCAAACGATTATTTAGGTACTTGGCTGGCACTATGGATTATGGACTTCATTTTCCAGCCCACCGTCCTATTTCTCCCGCCTCACTCTGTGCGTACGCTAACGCCGATTGGGGGGGTTGAATTGAGACTCGTAAGTCCACGACAGGGTACGTTATCGTCGTCAATGACGCACAAGTATGTGGAAATCAAAGCCTCAAACGGTAATTGCGCTATCTTCGGCAGAGGCAGAGTATATCGCTCTTTCTACTTTCGCGAAAGACCTTTCGTGGATACGGAAGATGTATTTTGAATTCGCACACATCCAGCCTTAGAGCGAGGATCTATGGTTCGAAGCCACAAAGATCATGAATGATAGCTCGGCTGCTATATCTTTGACAACGAGTCCACAGATATCTGCTCAAAACAAGCACATCGATTTGAAGACACACCATGTGCGGGACCTGAAGAGAGGTCAAATTGTTAAGCTGTGCAAAAACCCAAAGAGTCAACAGATCGCTGACATACTGAGAAAGTGTGCGTCCCTCCCAGAAGTGAGAAGGATTGTCAGCCTGATGCATATTGACTCGTTCTAGGAAGAATTGTTGGGGTCCCCTGACTACACTAACTACTTTGTTATGTTTTGTTTTGTCTCTTTTGTTTTCTATCTGTTTGAATGTCTGAATAATTGTTTATGAATGTTTGTGGTTCAAAACTTTCTTCTTTTTTTCCCACAGAGGTACATATTTTTCTTATCCCAATGGGTTTATACATTATATCTGGTTTTTGGAGTTTACTGGTGTGAAAAAGTAATGACTTTCCAGCTTGGAGCTGGTGGAACTATGTGTGTGATGTGTTATGTATGAATGCATTTTTATTTTGTTTTGAATGTACCACCACGCCTTGGAATTTGCAAGATGATGCCAAAGAAGAGACAGATTTGCAGAGAAATTGTGTCTGCAAACCTTGCTCTTCGATCGCTGATATTATATTTTACTTGTGAATTGGGCTCAGTAACTAGGTGCCTATTAGTGGTGTAGGAAGAGTAGTCGCTTGGCCTTGAGGGACGGTGTTGATACCGGTCGGCCTCTTGCAAGGCGAGAGCGCCACACACACGTCATTTGTGCGCAGTGCAACGCCCGGCGCACAGCAAAGCGCCGGTGGGTTGCACTGACAAAATAAATTGCGCGTCCGTCCGGCTCGGCGCTCTGCCCGCCGGCGGTCAACTATGCGCGCACTTTGCTCCACCTTGTTCCACCCCGCTCGCGCGCTACACAGCCAAGATGGGAAGCGGACGTGTTGCTCCTTGGTTTGCATGGTAATTTAGGTACGCTCGGAGATATGGAAAGCTTTCTGTTTGCTCCACTGTCAGTGGCGGTCCTGATCTGAGGTTAAGTCCCTGTAGTACTGTCGCAGTGTTAAATTCTTGGATGCTCCCACTCACGCCCTGTGTCAAAAGAGAGCATAGCGCCCATAGCTCAACAGTTTTAAGATTTTCAAGCCAGCTTCTCGAAATGGTAATTATTTTTAAAAAAAATAGAAATCATGCGATTGGTGCTTGGATAATTGAAATAGTGGAAGTGGTGCTTGAGTAATTAAAATGGCAAGGTTACAATTCATACATTAGTTACAGAATTTCTTCAGTATGCAGCTACATATGATATTAGTAGAGCCACATTCATTGCAGCATTTGATCGTTTTTATAACCTATCAAATTTCTGGTAAGAGCTGTATTTTAAACCTTGGAGACTCGAGGCGAAGCATTACAAAAGAACCACTTCTGGCTCGCCGAAAGAAACAGCAACTGGTTCTCAACTCACAAGTTGGTCGGTCCCTAGTGCTGAAACGAACTCCATTCCTTGCGCCAACGGTATCGAATCATGAGCTCTCATCCCCACACTTCCTCTGGAGGCGATGGCAGGAGGCCGCCCAGAGCTGGAAAGAACCTTGGGGTCGCCAAAGGGGGCGGTGCGAAAAGGTCAAATAAGCGCCAGAAGCAGAGACAAAACGTGTCATCTAACCAGTCGGGAAGAGCACAAGCAAGCGCTCCATATCTTGCACCTGAAGCCCAGTCACGGGAGGCTGAAGACGCTGCTATAAGCTATTTGGACGACCTTCTCGATTTGGACGACGATTCAGATCAAATTACAATACCGAGTTTAGCGTTTACAGAGACGACAGTTGAGCCGTCTTCTGCTTCTGCGCTTGCGGCTCCAGAGGCAGCAGTAGCCCAGGCTAACTCTGTTGGGGTAACTGCGCCTACATCAAATGCGGGTCGTTCGAGTATGAGATCTCGGAGTAGGAGGCGTTCAAATCCGTCATATACATGTCCGCACTGTTCTGGACGATGTGCGAATTGGGGGGTCCTCCAAAGACATGTGGAGCGGGGTCACGATTATGGGAATGTTCGCCATTGCACTGGTTGCAGGTTTTCAACTGATGATATTTTACAATTCCGTACACACCGATGCAATCACTTGATCGCTTTATCTGAAAGCGGTGCCGAATGATATGGCCCTTACACGAACAGAACGTGGGTTTCAAGTCTTGAGTGGTCGATTGTATCTTTGCTGGGTTTCGTATTGCTGGTTAGAAATGGAAACGAAGGAACCAATTCAGGGTAAAGCGATCAAACAAACGGTCGGTGGTGAAGATTGACATTTAAACTCTCCCTTCAAACGACCCGCCCCTCACCGTTCCCTCCGGTCTGTACCGATACTTTTTCCTCTCCAAATAAACTTTTTCTCTTGTATTTCGGCACAAAAAAATGAAGTTGCAGAATCTTTGTCTTAATTTCAGACGATGAACTCAACTTCTCGCAAACAAATACGTCAAGAAAACAAAAGCTGACTATATACGTTCTCCACTTCTTGTTCCACTTTACTGAACATCTACTTCAAGGGGTAGAACTTACTACTTCTTGCGATAATTACCACCATTTTAGCGGCTATTCGGGAAACAGCAAGATTTTAAGAACAATTTTACCGAAATGTAGAGATTTCTTTGTACTACAGCGCTACTAAGTTGCACAACACATTGTTTGGTAAATAGGATGTGACGAGTTGAAGTTCAGCGCTTCGAGAAGCTGGCTTCTCGTTGGAAAAAGTGGCAAAGCTCCTTCGTGAACAGATTTCCAATTAGTTTTAAAGTTTTGGAAAAGTTTTACAAATACCTCTGCTTAAGATTTGTATTTGAGGAAAGTATTTCGAAATATAGAGAAAAAAATTCTTTGTGGCTTTGTTTCATGTTTTGAAATATGAGTAGGGATTAGATATCTGGCATCATGGCAGAGTAGCACCATGATGGGTTGGTGAAGTCATAACCGGTTGACAGTTACCCGCGTGTGCGCGTGCATAAAATTTGCACTGGGTACAAAGATGTTTCGGGTTAAATATTTAATTTAGTGGCCGCCACGATGCGGGGCGCGGGGAGACGCGGGAAAGACACCTTACTCTACACTCCCAGTCAAAAATTCGGGCCTGATCTATGCGCTTTCCACCCGTCTCCCTTCAGCAACACCCAGCTGTTTGGCTTCTTTCTTAGAAAAAAGGAAAACCGTGTCACCTACGCCCCTCGCGAGCTACTTACAAATAGAAGGGTAGCCAAAGAGGCGAATACAATTCCCTAATTTACTTAACGTAGGGTGCCGTAACTTGGGAAATAGGCAAATTTCTACTGTTTTGAGGGGTAAAAAGAAGGGTAGGTGCCCTAATGCGGAATGCTCATAGTTGGCCATGTGTGCCTCGCTTTCACATTGAAAAATTGAACAGATTGCTTCTTCAAAACTGCAGAACGGCCCGATTATGTCCTCTTCTTTGTAGTTAGACAGAAATGGTATAATAAGTGTCCAGTTGTTTGTGCTGGGAAGCTAGTCGATAGAAAGCTCTTCTTTCTGTGCGTTCAACAAGAAAAAAACCAAGAGTACTGGTTCTCTACAAGCTTCGTAGTAAGAAGGCAAGCAACGTACTTTCGGTCGAAAGCGAAGTCTGGTACTGCAAAACTGCGAAAAAACATCAGATATTGTATCCCACATTGCAGCACATTTCCCACATTTAGGGCACCCTACGTTACATTGTTTCCAAAACAAGAAACACAAACACGTGCCGGACGTACACGTACTTTCGCATTGACTACCAACATTGCTGGATGCAATTCACACACGATAACACCAAGGACGATGTGGCTTGCGGTCACCACACCGTGAACGCCCAAAGCTCAATCGCCAACCGCCTTCGTGAGCTTTTTGGAGATCCATGGTTCACCATTCCCAATCTGGGAACGAATTCGTACAACCTGGGACACATACCACCTGGACACCCAAAGTTCAGGGGCACCGCTGTAGCCAGTTCACCGCTGTAGCCAGTTCACCGCTGTAGCCAGTTTTGGCTTGGTTCAGACTAACGTGTCGTGTTGGTAGGTGGGCCACCCACCCGCAGTCCCATAATCTGAATGAAGACCTGTCGGTAGCGATTGTGGTTAGCATGACGAATTGGAAAACACTCGATAAACGACATGGTTCCCAACCGACGTTCACCCTGCCGCATTTAAGCAGCAGCTCTCTGCCCTCCCAGTAATCGACAGACATCAAACCCCGGTTTGGCACAGAAGCAGTGCCGTCGTTTGCCCCATCACAGTCACGACAAAGCAGTTACTGTTCTCTGCCTCGGTTCCCACCAGCCCCTTTTGGCCGTAGTTCTTCAACTTTCACTATCTTTCCTTTCCGTTCAACGTATTATTTTGGTCATGACGTTCCTGAAATACTTGTTCGCCGCCGTGGTGATCCAAATCTGCACAGGGCATCAGATTCTCACAGGGGAGACTGGACGATATGCAGGCTCAAATCAACACTCGCAGTCAGCATCTATTCAGGGACCGCTTTTTCTTCAAGATATCTACATGCTGGAAAAGCTACGCCGATTCAACCATGAACGTATCCCAGAACGCGTTGTACATGGGAGAGGAGCAGGTGCACACGGTTACTTTCAACCCTACCATTCCTTGGCTCAGCTTACAAGAGCGAAGCTGTTCAACACTAACGAGAAGACCGAAGTGTTCGTGCGCTTTTCAACTGTGATTCATGGAAAACATTCCCCGGAGACAGTCAGGGATCCAAGAGGATTCGCAATCAAGTTCAAGACCGAAGAGGGAAATTGGGATCTGGTTGGAAACAACTTGCCGGTGTTCTTCATTCGAGATGTAATCAAGTTTCCGGACATGGTGCACAGCCTGAAGCCCGACCCGGTCACAAACTTGCAAGATCCGAACCGTTTCTTCGATTTCTTCTCCGCGCTGGGCGGAATGGCCACCAACATGCTCACTCACATTTATTCGGATCTTGGGATTCCGGCATCCTATCGGTTTATGGATGGCAACTCCGTGCATGCTTACAAATTTGTCAACGCGGATCGAAAGGTCACATATGTCAAATTTCGTTGGTTTACTAATCAAGGTGTCCGAAACCTCACTCGAAAGCAAGCAGCCCGCATTCAGTCTCAGAGTTTCAGCCATGCTACCAAGGATCTTTACGACGCAATTGAAAATAAGGATTTCCCGTCTTGGGAGCTGGCTATCCAAACCATGAAGCCGGAACAGCTTGACGACTTTGAATTCAACCCTCTCGATGCAACAAAGGAGTGGCCTGTGGATCAATTTCCTTTCACCCCAGTCGGGAGAATTGTGCTTGACCGAATCCCGGCCAACTTCCACATCTTCTCAGAGCAATCTGCTTTCGACCCAGGAAACTTCCTTCCCGCAGCCATCGAGCCTTCCGAGGACCGTTTGTTACAAGGGCGTCTGGTGTCCTACCACGAATCTCAGACACACCGGCTTGGTTCCAACGCATTCCATCTACTTTCTGTGAACAAACCCATATCAGAGGTTCACACTTACAATCAGGACGGAGTAATGACCTATGAGCATGCATGGAATGGTTCCATCAACTACGAACCGAACAACTCGCCTCATTCCTACCTCGAGGATTCCACTTACAAGTACTCGACCATGTCAGTTTGTGGAAGTTACCAACAGGCGGCAATTGAGAAAACTCTGAACTTCAAGCAGGCAGGTGAAACATACCGCAGATTTTCTAGGAGAGATCAAAAAAATCTGGTTGATAACCTTGCAGCTGATCTGGTTCAAGTGAGGGCAGAAAAGGTGAGGAATGTGATGTGTGCACACTTTTACAAGGCCGATGAACAATATGGACGTCGCGTTGCGTCAAAGGTAGACTGCAACATGGACTTGGTGAAGAAGGCGGCGCTCGATCTATAAATGAGTTATAGTATGTAATCGGTGACAGGCACAAAAGTGTTTGAGAAGCTTCGAGAAAGAAAATAGAAGCAACTAGAAACTATAGTTGTCCAGCGACAGTCTAGATTAATGCATCACCATTAAACCTTCGAGAACGCTTCCAATTTAAATTCAACCAGAGTGTTATACTGTACATGTACCACATAGAAGGATCCAAGACGGTCAACTATGACCATTTGTGGGTCTATGCGTCCTGGCGCTCAGGTCCACATTGAAGAAGAATGTATGAAAACAAGAACACAAACCTGAAAAAGCTCGTTATGGCATATTGATATTGCAAAAGGTACGAAAATTGGAAAGCAGCTGAACAATAAAACCCAATGGAAGGTAAAGTAAAGGATTAAAACGCCATAGGAGAACCAAGGCCAAAAAGGGAGCAGACAGAGAGAGCAACCAAAGGAAGGAATAATGAGTCAGACCAAGCTGGGTCTGCTCTTTGCTGCTGCCCGCAGAGTATCTCAAGCCATAAAAACTGCCATTCCAAAAGAGATACACTAGAGTGCGGTTGTGACCAAGCACGCGACCCCGAAAGCCTGAAGGTTATAAGTGCGTGTACTGTTATATCTCCAGAGCTGTCAGCTCCATACGATGTGTAACTTCATGAGATAATTGAGAGACACGAGATTCCAAGAGATGCGGAACACTTGTATATGACATGGAAGAGATCTGTTCCATGTTGAGCTTAGTGTGGAATATGGACATGAAAGAACTGTTCAATGTAGAAAAATCCGTATCCAATGCACCGTAAAAGTGTGAGAAATGTGTCTTGTAGGGCTGGTAGCCAATTTGGTATTCGCCTTTGGTGGATACGCGATCCAGCAGAACTCAACTCAAAGTCAGTGAATTGGTGTTTCTTGTTTGGGAATCATTGTGAATTGTGGAATTGCCTCTTTGGCATGTTACCTACTATCGTTAGTTGAAAGTGCACGTGTACGCGTACCGTGTAGCTGTAGTATTCAAGTCCACGAAGTGGCTGCGACCCTGAACATGTTGAACGATAACATCATCTACAACCATCATCTACGTACTACCTTCGTGGTTGGCTGCGGCATGTGAGGCGCGTGCGCGTGAGACGACGCGCATGTGCTCCTGCGGCGTCGCTGTCCAGCAGCATCGACAGCGTTGTGTTGCCGGCGTCGTTCTGTTTGAGCGGCGCAGCGCGACTCGACACGGACGGTTTGTTGCCACGCGCATTGCAGTGAAGCGCCGTCTCTCCGTCAGCACAGGTGCAGTGAACAGCGGCGCCACGCGCCACAGCGCTTTCACGACGCCCCAGCGTCCGCACGAAGTGTCACGAAGCGTCGCTGTGCAATGCAGTTTCGCAATCGTTTGCTCTGCCGTTCATGGGGGCGCCGCGCGCCAGCAGCCTCTCCAATTGCTTCAAATCGCCGAATGCGGTAGCATCTCGCGGCCAGAGCTTGTTGTCGGCCATGTTTGCCGCCGCGCGAGACGCAGTTCTCCCACCGGCGTCACCTCGGCCGCCAACGGCACGCCCAGCGACTCCACCCGACGGATGACAAATAAGGGTTACGTCCGTAACGATATTTCCCTGAGAACCAGACGACAAGGCTGCGAAGCGCGTCAGGCAGTTATTATCACACTGTAAGTAAACCAGAACACGTACTGACAGCAACGCTCACATGCAAACCTGTACTCGTAGACGTACTGTACACGTATCTGGCACTTTCCGTCAGTTGCAAGTAAGCTAAGGTTACACGTACATTGGAGCGCCCACGTGCCGTTCGAAACACGACATTGGCAGAGACGCCAACTGCTGGCATCTTCCTGCGCCCGTCCAGCTGCACACGTCCACACGGAACGCGGCACCGTGCAGTGCGAAAAGAAATCGCAAGAGTAGCTACCGAAGGTAGAGCAAACATCATGCCCGCGCCCCGTCTGGTCCGCCTGACTATAGAAGCCTTTGGGTGGCGATGTGTGCACGTACCATGCTATATATTTGTGTTACCTCAGTGCCCGCATATGCGCAGCATCCATCTTGAATTGCAGAAATGCTGACCAGCAAGGCAGCAGTAGGGCGTCCAGCGAGACATGCGAAACCTTTTTCGGGGAACCCCACTCAGATCTATGGATGAAAAGCCAGTGACCTATTCAGATTGAGACCGATAGCTCTCACATCGCGGATAACGGAAAGAAACCGATCTGTTGCACGTGAAAATTATAGTGCTACTGACGGTATAACGGTACATCTACGGGTTGTGGGTCCTGCCTCCAAAAATATGTAATGGTATAACAAAGCTCCTACTAACAAACGGGCTAAGCTAAAGTAGAGCTAATCAAGAGCTTTGCTCAAAGGAAAGCTATTTTAAAGCTGCAGCAAGCCGTTTTTAGGCAATGCTAAACTACAACGTGGTACAGCCTTGAAATGTACCGCTTATATTTAGAACACCCTCATTTTCTTTGAAAAAAGTATTACCCTGCAACAAAAGTTTTTAAAAAAATGCGCCGTGTTACACGACGTATTTTCATGTCTCTCTGGAGACAAGCCCTACATTAGATCACTACGATACCAACCAATTAAAATGCAAAGAAACAAACAACTCTCCAAGCAGCTAATTTAAAAATACGTAGCTGATATCCAAAGCTATCCTGACTCAAGCAGCAGTGCAATACGATACTCTTGTTTAAACTATATACTCATTCAAATTGTGCTAAAAATCAAAATAAATACAAACTTTCACCGAAAATTTTTTAAAGTCGTTTTGTATGACTAACTTGTAATACTAAAACACGTACAAAAATACAGAGTTTTTACAGAGATTTGCATTTAGGTGTATTTTTTATGCACTTGCAGAAAGTAAATCTATTTATTGTGCAGTTCTGAAGAAATTAGCAAACTACATCATTAAAACAATTAGCTTTATCTCATAGAATTTGTGTTGCATGATAAAACTTTTTTAGGTTAAACAATATACAATAAAATATTTGTTATTAAGAGAGATTTGCGGTATTTTTTTTCCAAAACGAGACCCCAGAGCTCATATATATATTTTTCAATTTTTATTATTAAGAACAACTCTATTTTCATGAACTTTACGCTCTTGCATGCGAAATGTAGAATAAAGCTTTTTGTATTATATTTATTGCATAAAAGATTTATGTTTTCATTTATTCAGTTCTTAAGCGTCTCCTTAGGCTGAAGAATCGCAGTACGGTTTTAGATAAAAAAATTGAGTTGAGTGCCTTTGTTATTGGCGCGTCGATTTACAAGTTTTAATGGCACTGTTTGCAAAAAATGCACTTCCATCGTAAATTTCGGAACTTCTAAAGCGCTTTGACCTCCAAGAAAAACTGTTTTCTAAATAGGGCATTAAGTGTTGCTAAAAGTAACAAGTTGCGTACGAAACAGTTGCTTTTATTGAAGATATGGCGTATAAATTTCACGCTTAACGCCATTTGATCGCCATTTATAGCATAATGTAGAACAAGATCTACCCATTTTTAACACTTTCTATATTTAGCGTACAAATAAAAAATAAGTTTTCAGCACTCGTATTCGAAATATTAACTGTGGTTCAATATTTGTACGCCATTTATGAAAAGTTTCAAAAATGGTGTAAATTTTGTTCTACATCATGCTATAAATGGTGGTGAAATGGCGTGGAGCAAAAATTTGTACGCCATTTCTTCAATAAAAGCAACGGTTTTCTACGCTATTTGTTACTTTTTGCAAAACGTAATGCGCCATTTATAAAAACTCTTTTCCTAGGGGACGACATGGCTCTGATTGGTGAAAAAAATGACAGGCCGTTTCGTTGAAGGCCATATTTTGTCGAAGAGTCAATGGACAAGGCCTTTAGCGTCACTGCATTCGGTGAGCCCATGTCGAGGGTCTCGAGGAGCTCACGTTAATCAATACCAGAAGCCAGAGTGCATCGCCTAGCAGTTTGAAACGTAGGTGCGACAACAAACAAGCTTGGTGAAAAGAGATGTTTTTATCTTATATCTATGAAGGTTTATGCTGGAAGATGTGAACTTGTCCTTGCTGAAAGGAAAAAACTCCAATTGGAACAGGGAAGTTCCATAGCACTTCTCTTCCAGGTACTTATTCCAAAAACTTGGGCACCTAGAAATCTCTTTTTGGGTTATGTTAGCAATATTGTACGACAGTAGGCACTAGTACCTGGGGTATATTATCAAAAATGTAAATAGGTAACCATTGTCAGGCGCACCCGGAATAGGGGATATTTGGAGAAAACAGCATTTTAAAGGAGGGGGTAACTCGGCACATAAATTGGAGGGAAGAATAAATCAAATTGCTTTAAATACGTCTCTTTATCTTCTTTTGATTGCCGTATTCATACGAAAACTCGACAAAAGGATCCTGAGATATGCGACGAGGACCAGATGGCTCAAAACCGAGCAAGAAGCGCGGCAGAGACTGTAATTCCCTTCAATTTTTTGAAAGAAACGCCTATTCAGATTGGAATAGACCCTCTTCCATTTTGGAAGGGACCTCTTCCGGGTGCATAATATGGCAAGAGCTTTACATTGCTGCACATATATAGTGGCCAGCCAAGCCCATTTCGTTACTTTGCAAATCGTTGTTTGGCGTCAGCGGGAAATTCGATTAGAAAAGATAGTTAACTTATTAAAATGAAAAATTACTAAAGAAAAGCATTATACTCGTGTAATTTGCCGCTTTACTCCGTCACTCGTACAAATACTCACTGTACGTCTACGGTTTGTGATAATCTAATCACTAAACATAAAATGTGTGAGATATGCATCTTATGCCATTTTCAAAATATTTCCAAACAAGACTCTACACCACTCCACCGCGCCTTGGGGTGACTTTTCTCTTTCTGAAGAGGTAATTGATTTACATAATGGGAAAGAAAGCAGGTTTTTCAAACCTAGGAATCAGATATGTTTTTTAGAACTAGATGCCAAGAATAATACACCAACTTTTGCGTCTAGCGTGAAGGAGACTAAGAAATTGTAAACTCAATTAGGCAAGCTGTCATCAAATTAAGCTCCTTTCATCCTTTTTGTGCCAAGATATATACAATTTTGGTAGCATATTTTGTTTCAACAACACATCACCCTCACGTACAGGTATTTCTCGTAAAACGAACATGTTTCACATTAAAAACGGTGTGACACTTCCTCGTGAATACTCTTGACACTAACTTGACTGAAAAGACATTTCGGCGGAATTCAGTGGACCCGAAGGCAACTTGGTAACATTTAGGTTAACTTACTCAAAGCTATTACCAATGGTAATATTACACAAAATTCTTAGAGTATTGAAGAAAAAAATTGTAATTTGGAATTATGTAACAGCGTTACACTTCCAGTTAACGTAAGGCAACAAAGATAGATTCTTGTCAGAAGAGAAATTTTTTATCCAATATCCACAATACACCATCTTTCCCGCATCCCCTTGGGGTACATTATCGCAACTAAAACGTTTTCTATTTACTACGAGCAACTAGAACCTTTTCCACCATCAAAAGATGGCCTGTGAGGTAGAGTAAATACTACATATTGGTCTTTGAAGAGCAATGCCATTCGCGGTACTTAGCCGTTTTTACGGGTCATATATACCTCAGCAGTGATGGAAGCACCTGGCTCTTTATATGAGGAGATACTAGACCCTTCGAACTGGAGGATAGCATCCAAGCTGGACCTTGGCATCCTTGGTAAGATGATTACAAATAATAAATGTATGTGTGTGCATGGCATGCTTTGTAAAAGAATTTATAGATGTAATTTACTTTATTTAGTGCACTATCTTACAGTCGGATTACCGACGCCATAGTCTATGACGTGGTGATCTCGGGCCATCCCGGTGAATAAAACGCTAGCAAGCGAGTGCTCGGCTCTGACTCAAAAACCTCTGGTACACGGTACACTCCTCGCGAAGAGCCGACTCCTTGCGCAGGACTAGTCAATTACCTCGTGGAGCTTCCAGCACGTCCACCGTCGGTGTTTTCCTTTAGCCACGTGTTTTTTGTGTTCTTCGCCCGTATTGTACAGGTATCGCTCCCAACGCATACCGGTGTTGCCTTTTTTTGTCCTGCCTTGGCCTTGATCGTGGCCTTGCCAGTCGCGGTCCGTCTGCCCACTACCGTGTGCCCCCGTCCCACTTCTGTGATTTGATTACCGACTCCATCACCATATAGATCCGACTTCTTGGTTTCCCCGTCTGTTCAGTCGTCGAGACGGTGAATCCTGGTCTTACACTCGGCTAGCGCACTCACCACAGGTGGCTCTGTTCGCCGCGCTACTCTCTCTAGAGGAAGGCCCCGAACACCTTCTTGTGTCTTCTTCCTATCAGGGTTTTGCACCACAAATTGGTCTCCGGACCTAGAAGTCGAAATTCATTCCTTCTCTGGATTGGTCAGTTGAGAAACTGCCTTTTCGACTTCTATGTCGCCTGTGGACTCAGAAGCTATCTCGCTAGAGCGCAGTTGACCGATAAGAACATGTTGTCGATCGCCTTCTCTGCTCCAATTGGATTGGATATTACACAGTATCGACTGGTTGCTGATACCCCTGTTGAGTGGGCACTCTCATTTGAGGTTAACTGTTTCGTTGCAAGGACTGCTCCAGTTCCTGGTTTAACTTTCTCTCGGAAGACGATGGGATGCGACAAGAAGTCGAGCCTGTCTAGGGCGAGGTCAGTGGGCGCGGACCTATCCCCGCGTTCGCGGTCTGTACCCGAAATACCAGAGGAATCAGGGAAACCCAGAGCCAAGAAGGTGTCCGCCCACGTCAAAGCAACCTCCAGTTGCTGGTCCGTCCGGTTCTCCATTTAAGAGCTCCGTTCCCGCCACTGCTGGTGCTGGTGCGCTAGTTGCCGGGTTCGAATCAGAGTTGAGAACCCCCAGAGGCTCAGTCCTCTTTAATGCAGAGTTCTCAAGCTGCCCTCACCAGCGAGGTCAATGCTCTTCGTATGAAAGTGGACGCCGCTCTCATTGCAAGGGCATCAGAAGATCTACGTACTCTACGGAGGGATGTGGACTCTCTCTTGAAGGCTTTATCCTGTTACTCTGGCTTTACACAGGACGTGGATGTAAAATTTAATCGCATCCTGGCCCGTATCGAGACGTTGGAACCGACTCTAATGGTGGACGAACGGCCGTGCAACCGAAGATGGAAGGTTCACACCGTGAACGCCGTCGCGAAAGTGGAAAGAAGCACCCCAAGAAGAGGGAGCATAATGACTACGACTCGGATTCGTCCAGGTCATCGGCTCACTATAGCCGCTCTACGGACTCATCTTCATCGAACTTGTCACATAACGGTGAGCGTCATGCCCGTTTGGCCCATTTGCGCCGTTCGGACGACACCTGTGGTGAGATTCGGACCCAACAGAAGGGGAGAAAGAACTCTGGTTTGAAAGAATTGAGGCCTACCCACGCCTTTTACTAGAGGTTTCTATCTTACCGGTACTACCATTTGGAGGATTCCAGCTTGGATCGCACACCCCGAGCTACGGGAAAGATGAAGATCTGCATCAAGGGGATGGCTTTGTCCTTCCATGACCAGTATTTCACTGGGGAAGACCCAATTCTCGTGTTGGATTTCTTGTCCGATTTGTTCAGGAGGCAAACATCCTCTGCATGAGTGAAGGCCAGGCTTACCTAGCCCTACCGTATTTCTTACGTGGACTCGCTGAGTATCAATTCAACTCTGTCAGAGGTTCATTGCGCGCCTCTGAAGGAGGGGTCACTTGTTGGCCAGAAGCTGTTCAATATCTTTTACGCTCGTATGCTACGGGAACTGCCATTCAAGAGGCAATCCTCGCATTACGCGCCACGAAACAACGCCCAAAAGAGACGGAGAGCGAGTTTTCAGTTCGACGGACCTTCCACCGCTGTGGCAATGTGTACACTGCTATCGAGCATTGCACGATGCTTATCGACGGATTGGATCCGGATATTCGCACCCCTGTCTCCCAACGACGTGAGGACAGAAGGAAGCTTACTTATCTTTAACTGGTACAGTACGCGAAAGTGAATGGAGACGCTCTAAGGGCTCGCTCCGGACACCAGGTTAAATCCAAGGCCTTACACATTGAGTCCGCCCCATCTTTGGTTTCTATACTACCGCAAGTATACACACGTCAGGAGGTTGATAACCTGCACTTGACCCACGATGATTTCGGTTCAATCCCGACAACAGAGTTGCCGTCGACCATGGAGACCTCATTGCAAGAGGATGACCAACTGCTCTATGCAGATCGTCCCCGAGTTGGTGATCCGCAAGACCCGTTCGCCGGAAATCGCTACCAGAAACCTGGATGCGTGGACCGGCGTGCGGTGAAGTTGCAGAACAACCTGAATGCCGAGATATTCCAGAAACTGATCTTTTATTTTTGCTACAACCACGGACATACGTCTCCAAATTGTGTCCTCACGCTGAGAGACATGCCCAAACCCAGAGAGGAAAAGTGATGTACCTTGGATGTCCCATGGACTCCAAAAGCGTAGATCTGAAGGACATCCCTGGCATATACTCTGCTCATCCAGGACGTCCCAAAGACCTACACAAGACGAACGTAGGATGAGCGTAAATGATAACCTAAGTCCATCCAGATGACGCCCTCAGTCTACGCTAAAGTTATCCCAGTGATGTACCAATATATGTCCCTACAAAATCTTTCGGGCGTCCGACGGACATCACGGCATCCGACGGGCATCACTTTGGGCATCATGGGTATATCGTTTGAATATCAGCAGCATGTCATTTGAGCATCTCATGAACATCATTTACGAGCATCCTTCGGACATCCACGGGATATCAGAGGTACATCTTTATATCTCAGGATTTTCACATCACACATCTTATGTTCATCCTTGGGGTATCATTTCACCTCTCTGGGAAAGTTGTGGTGAACTACAAAGTAATAACTCCGGAAGAACAGGCGCCAGCGCCCGTTTCCGCGTATTAGCGTGCTAAGAGACAGTTTCCCCGCACGCTTTCACCGACTCAGATTGCTGAGATGCGTCACTCTGGTTCTTCCCGGGTCAATGTTTCTCCCGCCGCGCCGGTGTCTGCCACCGCTGCTGCCGACCATTTTGCTGCTGTCCCACAGGTTACTGCCCAAACGCCTGAGGTGCAGAACGCTATTTCCGTTAGAACGAATACCAGTCAGTTAGACTGATTGGGGGAGTCTTCATTGGAGAGGCGGCCGGGTTGAATCCCAAGGCGCCCGAGGCGTCACCGCCTCGCTCCCCGGACAAGATCCTATCAAAGAACATGGCCAACACAGACGTGGACTCAACCACCCTGGGTGTGTTACGTCGCCCGTAGACACGGTACAGAAACAACCGGATCCCGGACCGAGTAATGGTTTTGGCCAAGAGAGACTACAAATTTTTTGCAGATCTTGGCCTTCCACCTAGTATATGGTGCGTTATCTGTCTATTCTGGACATAAATGCAGGCCCGAACTTCATTGTTGAATCAATGTTACCACCAGAGGTGCCTTTGACTGTGCGTCAAGAACCCGTCATGGACGCTGCCAATACTAACAATAACCCGTTGAGAACGGCTGGTATGGTTTCTGTCTTTATACGGACTGGTCACTGTGGTGTAAAGCTCGAATTTGTCTTCTGTATGACGCTAGGTGCCCCCAACATCTTGGGATGTGTTTTCTGTGACCGCTTTGTCGAAGCAATTCGACCGCGGAAACGCGAGGTTGAGATGGAAGATGGTTCGGTTGTGCCGATTGTACGCCGCTCTATCAGTCATGCCCCAGCTAAACTGGTACCACTCCCTGTTCACTTACAGGACCTATCCTCACCAAAGAAATCACCGAAACTACCGGTCGCACGACCAGTCCCGACCTCACCTGAATCACAGGTATGGGTGAACGTTACCCCCTTCCCACGTGGATTGCGGGTTGTCCAACCGCTTGCCTCATTATATAAAGAGCACCAAATACTTTAGCGAATGAAGTTGGTCGCGTTTCTATTGATCACCCCTTTCAGATCTTGATTGCCAATTTTGGAACGAAGCCCCAGTATCTGGGAAAAAACCAAGTCATCGGTACTTTACTCCCGCACCCAATGGCATTAATCCACATCAAGGTGTCAGCCGCCAAAGTCCTCGGGATTATCGATCCATCAAGCGATGCTTCTCTCTCTAAGGAGGGGGAGAGCGGTACAATTGTGCTCCCAGAGCGTGGCAACACGAAAGATTCGGAATTGAAGGCCGTGCCAACGAGCTACGATAGGGTCGACCCTGTTAACGAATTAGAAGATTTGAACCTCGGACACGTTCGGGATTCACAACGCGAGAAGTTGCGAGACGTGGTGCGTGAGCTCACAGATTATGGGGATGGATCTCTTGGAGATGTTTCTACCACGGAACACCGGATTGATTTGGTACCCGATTCGAAACCGGTTGCTCAGCACCCTTTAAGGGCAGGCCCAAGGGCAAGGGAAGACGAACAATTTCAAGTGAACAAGATGCTCCGCGCAGGCGTGATTGAACCGGCTCGGTCACCGTGCGCATCCCCAGTTGTACTGGCTCCGAAGCCCGATGGGTCCTGGCGTTTTTGCATTGACTATAAATGTCTCAATGCAGTCACCCTGAAAGAAGTGTACTTCATTCCTCGTATGGACGAGTGTATCGATTCACTCGGTGAGGCAACCAAGTTCTTCACATTCCATGCAAGCTGGAGATACTTGCAAGTACCCATTCGACCGGAAGACCGAGATAAGACAGCCTTTGTATGCCACTCAGGACTGTACCATTTTAAGCGTATGCCCTTCGGTTTAACAAATCCACCCGCTACTTTTAAGCCTGTCTTCGATATACTCTTTGCTCTTTTTAAATGGCGGAGCTGCCTGTTCTATATCGACGATATCTTAGTATTCTCAAACAATCTGGACGTTCACCTCGAGCGCGTTCGGGAGATCATAACCACGCTTCGTAATGGAGGAGTACTTTCGAGTTGAGAAAGTGCGAATTATTCACCGAATTGGTTAAGTATCTCGGGCTTATCATGCTTCTGTGACGGCTACTAATTGACCAGGCACGAGTAAAGTCTCTCAAGGACACAAAGCACACCATAACTCAGACCGAGCTACGGTTCTTCTTGGGATTGTGCAACGTCTACCGACGGTTTATTCCTGGCTTCGCAAAGATCGCGCGACCCCTCAGCAAACTTCTTCGGAAAAAACAGCCGCCAGTCCTGGAGCCCAGTATACCCGCGCGAGCGGAAGCCTTCGACTCTCTCAAGGAGGCAGCAACCTCAGCACCGATCTTATCGTTGCCAAAAAAACGGACTACCTTACACCGTAGACACGGACTCTACTGCGTACCAAATCGGGTGTTCTTTGCTTCAAAAAAACCCGATGGGGAACGAAAACCAATTGCTCATTGGTCCAGGACACTCAGCTTCCATGAACGGAACTATTTGGTATCAGAAAAGGAATGTCTCGGCGTGGTATGGGCCCCTCATACACTACGCCCATATCTAATTGGTACCCACTTCACCGTTAACACGGATCATTCCGCTTTACGTTAGCTCATTTCAATCGCGGAACCATCCTGTCGCTTGATGCATAGGCGTCTCCGGCTGGCCGAGTCCGATTATGAAGTCACCTATAAAAAGGAAAGTTTTAATACCCAAGCGGACGCCCTCACACGTCCAGGGACGGAAGGCCAAGCCCTACCTGTCGAGGACGATGATGGAGATATACCGTGCGTTCTCTCCAAGGAGGATGACGTGGACTAAAACCTGATATAAGATGACATCCGTGACGATATTCTCGTTGCTAACGGTAGCGAATCGGATCCCGGTTCATTCCTTCCGATCACCCCCGAAGAGATCATACGTGAGCAATTCGGTGACCCGTTTTGTGCGAGGATACGCGCCCAATTGAATGGTGATGCAAACATTCCTTTCGGAGTCATGACTGAAGCTTACTTGGTTACGACTGTTAAGTCTTCCCCACAAATTGTGGTTCCCGCAGTCGAGAGTGCTACATCTCTCTCATTTTTCGAAAGCGGCTGCTCACCCTGGTGCTTAAAAGTTGTACACGATACGGTCTCGAAACTTCTACTGGCCCGCATTAGCGCTGGATTGCCACTCAACCTTCAGGAATTGTACGCACTTTACTCTTGAACGAGTTAATCTGCGACGTCATGCGAAGAAATTAACATTGATCCCGACACGAGCCCCCCTTGAATTTGTTGCCATCGATATACTAGGATAGTTCGTCCGGACTTCCCGTGGAAACAAGTATCTGATCGTCATTACGGATAGGTTTTCTAAACTCGTCCACTGTACCGATGAAAAAGATTAATGCACGAACAGTGGTTGAAGCATTTGCACGACATTGGCACTCTTCTACGGTTCTCCGGTTAGTCTCCTTTCGGATAATGGCCCGCAGTTTGTTGCGCGTTTCTTCCAGAATTTGTGTAGGATAATGAATGTGAAGAATGTGTTCACAACGACATACCATCCCCAATTCAATGGGCAAGTGGAACGGTTCAAACGAACGTTTTTATCCGCACTGCGTGCGTATACTGTTGAACACCCTCAAACATGGGACTTGTATACGGATGCCGTAACTTACGTGTACAACACTCAAGTAAAACCTGTTACTGGTTTATCACCATTTGAACTGGTATTGTCACGTATACCATCGCCTGTGGTGATTGAATCACAGTCGACACTGAACAAGCACCCGTCACCGGTCGATCATTGCCTCCTTTGGAAAGCGTGGCTCGCAATGATGGTTCCATTTGCTAAATTATCAATGGCAAAGGCACAACACGTTTACAAGCGGAACTTTTATGCCAGGATCCGTCAGCCACTGCCTTCGCTGGAGGAAGTACAGTACACTTTCGTGAGGAACGAATATCATAACCTCGAAAACGATAAACGTCACAAGCTCTCACCAATTGTGGATGGCCTATATAAGATAATTTCTGTACGCTCTGACACAGTTGTGCTGCAAGTCGATGACCGCCACGAGCGTTCTTTCCGCGACCGCATTGTACAGGGCCCAGTCACAGAAGTACCCAGGCAGCGTGGGGACGAAGCTCAACAGGAAAAAGACCTCTCAAACGAGGATATGGCTTCCCACACAGCTGGTGTTCCCCACAGTGCACGTGGGTTTTCTGAAATCCCGACTTTATCGTCGTCAACAACCGAGCCTCCAAGCTCTAGACCTCTTATTCGCCCCCGCTTTACTTCGCCTGTTATACCGCCACAAGACGGGATTTCAGTCCCCGTCGCTCCACCTAAGGAGGGGGAGGAGAATGACCGCCTTGGCGCGAAGGAAGTTCCGGTGTCGCGACCGTCGTCTGATACTCGTGATACACGGAACGTTGATGATGTGAATATACATACCGGCTCTGTCCAGGACGGAGTCGTTCAGGATACCCCGATCGCTGGGTTTTCAAGCCCGCAATTGCGTGTGGACATCGCAAAGACAGTCCCCCCCTCTGCAGAGGACAGCGGTCTTGTTAACAAGGATATTTCGCCCGACCCGGACAAGATTTCACGTCAGCTTACTGGTATTGCTCACCCTTCTGGGAATAAATCGCCAGATAGTACACCCAATGGGTTGTCTGTCGACCTCTTTCGCAAAGCTCCCTCGGCACAGCTGGGAACGGACCGCCCACGGCCGCTTGAGTAATTGAAGAACTGGGAAGTCACTGTGTGTCCCGTTACAGTAAGCTCCTTCGCAAAGGAAGACGTAGCACAAGGTAAAGTGGATAATTCTCACCCCGGAACGGGTTCCGTCGTTAAGTCGACCACCCCGCGCTGGGAAGTTCACCCTCTACTCGTCATGACGGCTCCTAACGACATAATTGGAAGTCAGGCACTCGTGAAAAGACGACTGAACCGCTCCCAAAACGTCAGTGTTATCGGAATGCGAGTTCTGGTGTCAAAAACGACCGAATTAAAATGATCGAAAACCCGGTGAGTTTATCCAAATTTGGGTGTGCTTAATTTCCGAAAATATTTCCACATTTCCACTTCTGCTAATATGTGTGGAAAGAATAACTCACGAATATTTCCACCATTGCTAGTTTAGATGGAAGACAAACTAGCATGTTACTTCCGTTCATGCTAGTTTCCGAACCCAATGTAAGTGTGAAAGTGGCAGATACAAAGAACTTTAAGGCGCCAAAAAGGGATGGATACACATAGACAGCTGCCTATGAAATAAGATTAGAAGAAAACAAACCATTCGGATAGAAACTCTCTATAGAGATTCAGCACATCTATTCAACAACTCTCATATCAGATATCGGCCGTTTATTCTCTCACTTCTGAAACGCCTTCGCATCACGTGCCACCTCCCCCATCACTCGGTCTCACCCTCCGTGCGCCATATTACGCTCCCCACCACTACATACCCCCTCTCCCCCAACACCCCCACACCGCTCCCCGCCATGCCTGATTGCTGCTTCGAAGGCTGCTCCTTCTTCGCTCGCACCATCCCCTCCATTCAAAGGCACCAAAGAAGGTGCCCCAACCGTCTCACCGCCCACAAGCGTTTCTTCTTCCCCGGCGGCAACGTCCCTGACTTCCCCCCACGCACAAAGCGTCACAAGTCCACATCCCAACTCCCACCACCACCCTCTCCTCTTCTATCCATTCGCCCTTTCGATACCGTCTCCATCGTCGACGACGACTCCTACCACCAGCAGCAGCTCTTCCTGTCCGACCGCACCCAAGAGGCCTAACATATCGTAGGCACTCCTCTGCTTCTTCTCTCCCTCCCTATCTCCTCCACCGCCCCCCTCCTTCCCTCTCCCCAAGAACCCCCACCTCGAACGAATGGTCCTCTAAATCTCTTCCATCGCTCCCACCCTCGGCCACCGCAAGGCAGAAGAACTCATCTCTCTCCTCCACGACCCGGCCCTCTCCAAGTCAGCCTTCCACAACGCCGTCTCCTCCGCCTCCCATTGTCTGACACTTCAAACAGGCCTCTTCCAACACCGAGTCAGCAACATCGGTTTCACCCCCACCACCCTCCACGACCCACAGCACCTCTTCACAGCCACCGTTTTCCAAAACGATGCTACCCAAGTCCTTAAACGACGACTCGCACTCGCACACTTCGACAACATTTCTTCCACCCCGTCCTCCATACAACCTCTTCCGGCTCTCCAGCTTTCGCCCACCCCATGTCTTCTTCCTTCGGAGAAGATGCTTTCCTAGCCCTCAAGCACGCAATCATTCAGTCCTGAAATATCTTCTGCATCTGGCACACCCCTTAGAACACCGCTATCGACTCCTTCATCGCCTTAATCCAATTATACTCTGACAAGGCCTCCACCTCTCTCAAATCCTCTTCCATCACCTTCTATCTCCTTCACATCACCCTCCTCAACTTCTTCGACTCGTTCCTTTGCAAATGTATCACCAACAACCTCACCCTTCTCGGATACCTTCCAACCCCGGTCAACCTCACCACTTCCTCTCAAGATCCGACTGCATCCCCCAAACCTCTTCCAACATCTCCCGCTCTACCAAAATGCAACTCATCCAGCGTGCTATCTCCATCCTTCTCGACCCTCTTCTCTCCTCCGGCCTCACTGGCTTTCCCTCGCGTAACGCTAATGGCGTGCTCCACCATTGTAACGCAATCATCGCCAGCTAATGCGCGGACATCCTAGAAGCAAAGGACATTCTCGCCATCTGCCACGGCACTCGCCCCCAACATCCATGTCACTGATGTACCGTCCCGCACTCCGGGTTCCATCTACACATTCCATTCCTCTTCTTCGATCCCAGACCCAGACTCTCGCTGCCCGTAAATCACACACTCTGCCCTCCTCCAAGGGGCTGAAAAGGCTTTCTTCGCTAGAAAGCCCCGAATCGCACGAAAAACCAAGGAAAAGGCCATTGAAGCACTCCGCTCCTTTTCCCTCGCAGAATACTCCTTCCTCTTCGAGTGTTACTCTCTCCTCAACATCACCCCTCTCCTCTCCTCTTACAACATCTTCCCCTTCGAACCACTCCATAAATTTCACCTCAGCTTCTACAAGCTCATCAAGCTCACAGCCATCGAGAGACTCAAGTGCGAATCACTCCTCACTATTCCACGTTCCTCCAAGTCCCGTTGTTCCTTCAACTCCGTCCGCTTCTCCATGCTCAAACACGCGAACAACATCTTCGCTGTCATCGAAAATCATTTCCTGGCCACAGCACTACACATCGACTTTTCCTCATCCGACAACGGTCAGACCCTTAACAGTATCTTCACCTCTGACGGCCTACGTGGTATGCTCGAAGCAAAAGACTACCGCTCACTCGACATGGTCTTCCCCTTCATCGGCGCCTTCTTCGACCACTGCTGTGACGAGGTCGATGCAGCTCCCTTCACTTTTATTTTCACCAAGTACTCCGATCTTCTCCTCTTCTACATGAGATAAAACACCTCCGCAGAATGGACCAACTCCCGCCTCACCGCCCTGCAATTGCAAATTCGCTCCTTCAAGCGCACAGCCGTACTCGTCCTCGGCCCCCATCACACATCCAGCCTCGGCGCACTCGAATTCCATCTCCTCGATCACATCGCCAAGGACATTCGCCGCTTCGAAGGCCTCCACTTCAACGATGCCAGCATATTTGAACACTCCCACTCTCTCTTCAAGTCAAACTACTTCAAAACCACAAAACGCGGGTCCACTGCACATGAACAAACCACTCGCACCATCCATCACTGCAACGCCACCAAAGATTGGAACCCCCTTCCAACCAACCCCTCCATCACTTCCTCCTCTCCTGCCCTCGCCTCTCCCATCCAATCCCGCCAACCCGGTCTGTTCTGTGATTGAAAACTCATCTCATTCGCTGACTTCATCACCGACCACAAATTTCTCCACTCTAATCCGCATTTCAATCCCAAATCTCTGCAAGACCCCTTCCCCACCGACACTCTCTCCATCCTCCAACAGAATGCAAAACACGCCATCTCTTCATTCACCACTTTTTCTATCGAAGTCCTAGAACTCTCAGAGAACTCCCCCTCTCTCCGTCGCACCCGAATCACAGTATTTAACTCCTCTTATGTCGCCGGGGGTTATGTCCCATCATTCGACCATTAAATTGAAGAGCGTAACGAGCTCGCACTCCAGGATCCTACAGTCCCTCTCATCCAACGAATACTTTCCGCCCCTTTCTTCGGTCCTTCTAAATTCCCGAGGTTCTCTAACTTCCTTCTCGCAGGCACCACCTCCTCCAACTCCACCCCCATTGTCTGGGTCTGCAGACTAATTTCCCTTCTTCGGTTCACCCTTCCTTCTTCTACTCCATCTTCCAAGGAGTTCGCCTTCGTACAGTTCATGGAGCTCGTCCCACCGAGCGACAAAGTCGCTGTCACCCTCAACTGCGTACGCCTCCTATGGCAAATCAATATATAGTTTTATACAAGTTATATAGATGACATCCATATCTTTTTGATTTATCCATTTTAGCTATTCTCTTTGACCGTCAAGACTTTCAATCAATTAAACAAAGACTCAAAATAGAAAACATGATAATCAACTTACCTACCTTCAGCCATGTAGTTCCCTTCATAAATTCTTATTTAGAGTAACTTCACACCGCACACTCTGATTGACTTTTTTCATTTGCCAATAACAAAGATCTCTCACCTTTCATACTGTTCTAGACATTTAGTCATTTTCTACGATATATATGAAAACGATTAGCAATGGTCTTCTATAGAGGTCTCCAGATTTTCCGCAAAAATTCGTTAAACCAGAAGTAACGAACATTTAATGTGATTTTCATACACGCCACATAGAACGGTAATCGGAAGAGGAGCAACCTCATTTCATTTTCATTTATAGCTTTTGTTACTGGTTATTCCATCGAAATAATTTTCCAAGAAATTAGCATCTTTGCAAGGGCATTGATTTTTGACTGACCAGCGTCATTTCCAATCACCATAAAATGATTCCTCAACGGCCATAATTTCTGCTAGGGATGCTTCTCCCCCAACATATTTCTCCTTGTTTTCTAGACGTTTCAGATGCTTCCACACTCTTGCGCAAGATTTCGAACAAGCAGATCCTGAGAGTATAATTTATAGTAAACAACAACCTAGATTCTGCACTTATCTCTCTCATTCGAACCATTCTGTCGAAGAAACATTCGCATATTTTCATAACGCTTCAAGTGATCTGATTTCGTGATATGGAATTTTGGACAAATACTGAAGGCGACAAGGCGCTGTGAAAAGCATAAGTACACACGTATATTACGTATAATATGAATAATGTTATTTGTGTTCACCTATTTCTTTGCGTTGTGGCATTGTGTCCCTAACAGACTTCCCTTTATGCCTTTATTTTTGACAAAGAGGTTGGTCACAGCAAATATGTTGCAAGGAGTTTTCCGGCATTTCTTCATGCTAGCCCAGAATATTTTGGCCTTTATACAGCGGAAATGAACTTCTACCATTGGTGGAACCGTGTGAGTCGAAATTTTGTTGAAAATAGGACGGAACTTGAAAGATAGAGTCTTGTTAATTTGGGTACTGGGAACCACTTTTATCCTGAATGGGAGTCCTATTTTTGAGAATGGGAAGAGTTGAAGCGCCGCGTGGGTGACCACTTGGGATAACTCCCTCGCTGTTCACCATCGAAAGTAAAGAGAGTATTACAGGGATGCCCAGGTTAAGAAGAATTCGCCCAGTTTCACTAAGTATCCGTCCAAATATACCTGGTATAGCCTATGAAATGAATGAACTTTCGTGTCCGAGTTGGTTCGGTAGTTATTGGAATTACGAATAATATTCGTTTATAATAAAAATGGTAGAATGGTGAGGTTTGTGTCAACTGTCAGAGGTGAACAAAACTGCGCCGTGTGACATGCCATATTTCATGTAGAAAAAGAATGCCCTACGTATGGATTTTGGAAGATATTTTAAGCTTTGTATGCGTAAGCGGGAGGAAATATAATATACAGCTTACAGCAACTCTCAACTACAACACCCAAACTACGCGCAGTGGTAGTTTTTTAAAATATTTTTAAAACCTTCTCTCTGCTTCGGATACCAAAATCAAGGTCTTCATCCGTGAAGGAGCTTTGAGAGTTGTTTCCAGAACAATAGATAGTAATAATTTCTCCCTTTTCATTTTCCTAGTTTACATGATTACAGGTTGGCAAAGTGTACCAAAAAATACTATTCTTCATTGACTACAGCATGCATATTCTCTTAGCCACTATTTTTATGCGCGAAAACCTGCTTAGAAAGCACACCGCGCGCAATGGAGAAGATATGTACATGGGCACCGCGACCGACTATGTGGAACGTAAAAATGGGTAAAGCACGAGACTTCATTCCATGTAGAAATTATATAGCAGATTTGCGCCTACCTCCAGACAATTTAAGTCCTCTCATTCCACCAGAGGTGATATTGGTTTCTTTTGCATTCCTATAAAAGGCCGGCGGGATGTTTGAACACTTTCTATTTCACTCTCGACTATTTGCATTACTCAGAACTGTTAGAAGAAAAGCTTGTTCCATTTCCTCTTTCTCTTTCCATCTAGTGCCATTGTTCTTTTTGCCGCCATGAAATCAAAAATCGTCGTATTATTAGTGCTCTTGGTGGCTACCCATGTCACTTCAGCAATTGTTGAGCCGCCGTCACTTGTGTCGTCGGTCAAATACGTTCAACAACACATATCTCCAATTCCGATTCAAGGGGCATCAGTCCCCAGGAAGCAACTGGAGAATACTTTGATAACGAAGCAGGCGAAGAACTACATCGGAGGCCTCGTCAGAAATAAAGACAATCCCCCAGCGGCCTGTGAGTGCATGGCTCTCAGTGCACGTTGCAGTCGAGCAATGGCGCACGCTTCTGGAGTATGTGAAGCAAGTAAGCCAGCAGCGCAACAGTCGGATGAGTGCCACTTGGCGTGTTGTCGCTTGTGGGTATTGAACCGTTTCGCCTCATTGTGCTTCCACAAGAATGTGAGAAGAGTCTGCAACAAACTTTGAATTGTGCAAGGTTGTTCCGGGCGACTTTTTACCAAAATTGACTCTAAATCGCACAATTTTTGTAACAGATTGTTGTCCTGGTTGGCTCGTGACCGCGTCCTCTTCTTCACGATATTGTCCATGTTTCATATTACGTACAGACCGATTGAAAGGTTATATGAAAATATTTGTGTAGAAATCACAAAACCGAGCCCCGCTTAGTTTTCTTCCTGGAAAGAATTAAAGTTTCAAAGCTCAAGCACAACGATTGTTGTACAATAAAAGTTGTCGGTAACCTCGTAACATTCGGCTTTTGAAAATTTGTGCTCTAAACGTTTCAAAGATAGTTTTAGGGTCAATTCCGCGATATGAGAACTGCTTCCTTCGCGTCACTGGTTCCGTTGGTTACTTGAAACTCAAAAATTAAAAGTGCACAGGTCTATACTGCAGCTTTCACTAAATCTGCGTTTCCACGAGGAAGGAATTTCACTGTTTCAGTCTCAAACCCAGATAGAATCCATAATCTTCGTTTCAGAGATTATGAGTTTACGTCGATACCGTTCTAATGCTCTGAAGTAGTGGAGAAATTGAAAATTTCAGCATATATTTGGTATGGCTACAATGAAGAAATGATGTCGCTGGTGGACATAGTTGCGACGCTAAATGAGCCACCCAGTGAAATATATGGAACATTTGGTACTGGTCAGCTCTTTGCCAGTTCCTGTGCTCTCCTGATTTGTTTCATAGCAATTGCATGGTAATGGGTCTCAGTCCCCACTCGGAAGCGTTGTATAATCGATTTATTATGAAAGTAGCTGTAGCTAAGAAGATTTCAAACGATATGACAACTTTTCTTGAAAATTCCGAGGACCTTGCGAGAGATTCGTGCAGATATAGTGATGATCGCGCACTATCCACCGAAAATCTTGCGGTTATGGTATCTTCATGATCTCCTCAGCAACACAGCCAAAATTTCTAAATCTTCATAGCACTTTTAGTTCATTTAATGTTTCAGAAAACCGAACTTCAATTAAGTTTCGTTGCATGATTGATCAAGGAAAAATCAATGACCCACAATCTCTTCTAATGAATATGGACTGAAACTAGTGTGGGATTTCAATTCAATTCGACTTAAAGAGTTTTCCGAGGGTTACTGTGAAACTATATCTCTAGTTCATACAAAGTAGATCAAATCTTCTTGGTACTTTTTCGATTTTTTCAATGCATTGATCTCAGACTTTTACCAGGCATTGATCGCTACACTATTAAATAAAAAGAGAAAGTTTTCGTCACACACTACTTAAACAATGAAATCCTATGGGTGGTTGACGACCAATATGAATAGTTCGCGCTTTCTTTTCTTCAATTGCAGAATGAAATGGCACCTCCGTTGCGAGAAGGCAAATGAATATATATTTTTGTACAACTTATATAGATGACATCCATATCTTCTTGATCTCACTTTTCTACCTATTCTCTTTGACCGTCGACACTGTCCGACCTTTCAATAAGTTTAGAAATGAATCAAAATAGAAATAATGATAGTCACCTTACCTACCTTTTAGCCATGTAGTTCCCTTTCTAAATTCTTATTTAAAGTAACTTCACACCGCACACTCTGATTGACTTTTTTCATTTGCCAATAACAAAGATCTCTCACCTTTCATACTGTTCTAGACATTTAGTCATTTTCTACAATATATATGAAAACGATTAGCAATGGTCTTCTATAGAGGTCTCCAGATTTTCCGCAAAAATTCGTTAAACCAGAAGTAACGAACATTTAATGTGATTTCCATACACGCCGCATAGAACGGTAATCGGAAGAGGAGCAACCTCATTTCATTTTCATTTATAGCTTTTGTTACTGGTTATTCCATCGAAATAATTTTCCAAGAAATTAGCATCTTTGCAAGGGCATTGATTTTTGACTGACCAGCGTCATTTCCAATCACCATAAAATGATTCCTCAACGGCCATAATTTCTGCTAGGGATGCTTCTCCCCCAACATATTTCTCCTTGTTTTCTAGACGTTTCAGATGCTTCCACACTCTTGCGCAAGATTTCGAACAAGCAGAACCTGAGAGTATGATTTATAGTAAACAACAACCTAGATTCTGCACTTATCTCTCTCATTCGAACCATTCTGGCGAAGAAACATTCGCATATTTTCATAACGCTTCAAGTGATCTGATTTCGTGATATGGAATTTTGGACAAATACTGAAGGCGACAAGGCGCTGTGAAAAGCATAAGTACACACGTATATTACGTATAATATGAATAATGTTATTTGTGTTCACCTATTTCTTTGCGTTGTGGCATTGTGTCCCTAACAGACTTTCCTTTATGCCTTTATTTTTGACAAAGAGGTTAGTCACAGCAAATATGTTGCAAGGAGTTTTCCCGCATTTTTCTATGCTAGCCCAGAATAGTTTGGCCTTTATACAGCGGAAATGAACTTCTACCATTGGTGGAGCCGTGAGAGTCGAAATTTCGTGGAAAATAGGACGGAACTTGAAAGATAGAGTCTTGTTAATTTGGATACACCCTGTGAACATATTGGTGGACCAAAATATGGCCAAAATATGGGCGTAATAAGCCAAAAAAAGGCCCTAATTTTTGTGACAAAACTATGTCCAAATTAGTCTCTAATGCTGTCTCTTTTGTGCCTTTTATCGTATGCCGAAAAAAGGCCGACTAACAGAGGACAATTTTGGTACAGGAGAAGTGCGAAATGGTCGGCTGTTAATTGGACGATATGTGAACAATGGTCAGCCATAGAAGGTCTGTATACGTCCCCAATCAGCAGTGGAGTGTGCCGTACATGAGTTTTATAGGGCTCTGAACTAGAACAGGTTGTTCGCCATAGGTGTACGTAGTTGTATCAGAAGGGGTACGAAAAGCAATATACCAATTTAGTCTCGAACATGTCCCAGTAGAGACCCACCTGTATGGATAATATGAAGAAGTTGTGGCTCACAACTAGGCCAAAAGAGACTACAAAACTGTCGGTATATAGGCAATAGATTTAATTGTGGGCCATCGTTAGGCCGCATATAGGCAGCAAGGCGCCACCATAACGCCACTATGGCGAACCACGATACTCTGCTTGGAAAAGAACAAAAAGGGTACCAATTTCGTCATTATATCGTGTACTAAGTGGACAAAGAGGAACTACGCGATCGCCTGAGCCCTTCAGTAACAATTCAGGGCCTTCAAAAAAGGCGTTGATAACGAAGATGTGAAGAAAAAAGCTCAGCACGAAAGAATATAGCGCAAGTCTTTTGCAAACGTTAGTATATACAGTCGTCAAAAGTGAATGGGGTTCGACGAATACGTACATTTGAAAACATGAGAAACGCATGGGATGATGGAAGATGAATTCAATAGAATCAGCAGTTGGAAACTTCTGTGGTCCATACGAATTCAGTTTGCAAGGGACTTTCGTGAGCGGGGGGCTCGAAATCCATGTCGTTTCGTCTTCTTCAATATCTTCTTAAGCAATTCAGGCGATCCTCGGCGCCTACGGGGACCCTTACTGCGAGAAACTCCAGAAATGAGGACTGGAGAAATGTCGTCAGACCCAACGGAATCTTCGGTTTGTTTCTCCACAATCCTTGAGAAACGATGAATCGAGTGGCGCCCCGTCTGTGGAGTGTTACCTCTCGTTTTCTTTAAACCTCCTGCAATACGTCGCTGCTCTTCGCGCTCGTTCTCCGAAGCATCTGATTCGGAACTTCCCCAGTCCTCAGACCCCCTACCAGACACCTGACCGAAATCATCTTCATACCTACGTTCACGCGTTCTCTGTTTTTGGGACCGGCACACCGTTCCGTCGTCATGATTCCTTCCCAAATCATGAGCAGCCTGATCTGTGCTGCAGGCATCGCTACGTTCCTGTATCGGTTCCGGATAACCAACAGCTGATTTTCGATGTTCATCGTGGCAGCTTTGTTGTAAAGTACCTCTCTGGTTGTTTTCACTGACATTTTTGGGTCCTCCGTTCCCATGAAATTCATTTTCTACCTGGTGGATACCATCTTTCTGGCGTTTATGGTGATGATCAGAGTCTTGCGGTGACGAATCTGTAACAATCGCACCCGTAGATGCTCCACCACTTTCTTGCCTTCGAACCCCCAGCTTAGCCTTTCTATTCTTCTTCTCTGCTTCTACCTTCGCCTTCTTATCACGTTGCATAGACTCCTTGATGAAATCAGTAGCAATCCAATGGTTCTGAGCCGCTTGAAGGATTGGGAACTTTTCTTCATTCTTTCGTTTCAACGTCATAAGCTGGCTTGCGTATTCGATTTTAACTGAGGTAAAGGTGCGCTCGCCTCGTTGCAAGCCAATACGTTGGTACAAGTGAGATCTAATTAAGTTCTTGATACTGTTTGCCATCTGCGGATACACCGGATAGTCTTCAATATAAGAAGAATCGCCAGACATGTTCTCCCGGTAGAGTCGGTTGAATACTAAACGCGCAGATATCAAAGTCCCTGTAGGACGCCCAGGCTGATCTGTTTGCTTCATTCGCCTCCTATACGCCGCAGTAGGTATACCCAGTGAGTTTGTGGGCACTATAAGCACATTGGAGACTTGTTGGTTGCTGTTACTAGCGTGATGGACAGACGCAGTGTTCATATCGGCGGTAACTTGAGGTATGATACGAGAATTCATAGTCGTGGACAAATCTGTGTGAAGAAAAGCATGATTTAAAACACATGAAAGAGGGAATATAACAACTGGTCAGAACAAGTCAAACTATTTCAAGTGCAACAAATGCATACCGAAAACGATGACAGAATACATACATGTGAACGTGGTGCGAAGTGTGGAGTGGCGTTGGTACACGAAGAAGGCAAGGCGGTTGGCGCGGAGAAATAGTGCCTTAAGAACACCCGGAAACCTTTGATAGCAGAGAATTAGATGAAGGAGTTGTCACCCGCCGTTCAGGAAGAACGAAAGGGAGTGTGAACCCGAGTACAAAGTCTCACTGCCTGTAATGCAGCTTAGGATCTGCCTTGCCAGGGAGTACGGAGAGCGATGAAAGGGTAGATGTACAAGGAGAAGTGCGGGGGAGAGAAGGAAAAGTTATAATGGCGCCGTATGGAAACGGGACGAACGAATATGGAATATTGGACGACGGAGGATAGGAACCCGGTGAGGGAATTCTGGTTGCTCGTGTTGTAGTTGAAGTACCTCGGTTGCGCGGAGAAGTGCGCGGGATAGCTTTCGCTTGATGAAGAAGTCAAGCGCAAGGTCGATGCGTTCTTGTCCTGATCCGATTAGATTCTGAACTATAATGAATCAAAGTTAAAAGTTCAAAATCCGAAATCCCAAAACGTGAAAGTTCTTTCTAGGCCTAAATTCTTCAATTCCACAATACGTGAAAAGAGGACCTCACTACCAAGGGTACGAGCGGTAGTGAAACATCGAAAGATGGAATGCGATTAAATGGTCAGACGGTTTGCCAGGTCCACGTCCACTTGCTCTTTCATTATTCACGAAGGCATTATTGTATTGTACGGAAATGTCTGGTGATGCGCTTGGTAGAAAAAGGAGAAGCAGATGGGAGCTATATGCGGAGAGCCCAGACCAAGAACCCCCACTAAGCGGAAACTCTCCTCTTCCTGAAAGCCATGAATGGGATGGAAAAGATTCTCCCCCTAAGAAAAGAAGGTGTAGATGGGAGTATGAAGTGAGCCGCCAAGAAACGGTTATGCCATCTACAATGACTGCTATGAAGCAGGAATCGTCACCAAAGCTCAATTCTGCGCCAGCGCATAGAGAGCATATGACACAAAACTGTATCGCGAAAGATTTCCATTCAATACATCAAAGCACTGGTGATTTCGACAATGGTAACGAAAATGACGAAGTTCAGAATGCGCAGTATTCGGTTTCCAACGATGATGTTCAGAAAACTCCAATACATTTCTTACACACACCCGATGAAGACCGATTGTGCTCTCCTTCACTACCATCTTCCTCTATTCGTCATTCAGGTTTGGAATCTGATAGCGAGTCCATTGGCGATTTCTCAAACGAAGAAAGTTTGGTTGAAGAACCTTTGTCAACTTGTGCGTCCGAATTCAAAAGATTAAGTTCTTTCCTTTACACCTCCGAACTTGCCAGTGTGTCACAAAGAACTGTAGAGAAACTTATCTCAATCGATCCCATCAGAGCCTCTGTATCGTACAGAAACATGGCTGCTTTTGCCCAGAGAACCTCAATGGCACAGAAGTCATTTGCTTATATGTGTCCTGAAGGACATTGCGTAGCTAGAGGAATACTAAAAAGCTCCCGGAGCTGTCCCGTGTGCAAAAAGCCTATGAAGGGAATTGGGAGTTCAAAGTTTTGGTATATGGGGCCATCATCGGCTATAAGGGCATTGTGTCGCGCGAAGGAATCTTTCGAGGAGCTCAAACGTGGATGGGATCGCGTGAGAAACTCAGTCGAAGCATCGGAGTGTGAAGAAGGGTACCATGACTACTATCACAGCCGTATGTTTCGACGAAATTATTCCAGCTTCTTGAACCAGTGCAATTCGAATGCGGATGAGATTCTTGTGTTTCTCACGCTCTCGACAGATGGTTTTGAGTGTGCAAGAGACAATAGAGGAAACTCCATTTCTTCATGGCCACTTGTTTCCACAATTTTGAATTACTCTCCGAAAGAAAGAGCAAGGGCAAACAACGCTCTCGTATTTGCAATTGTGCCTGGCTCGCATAGCCCTAACTACTTTGATACGTTTCTGCAGGTGCTCATTGAAGATTTTCGACTCCTTGAAAAGGGAATATCCGTACTTTGCCATGATAATCGCATCAGATTGGTACGGGTGTACGTAACGTACTTCACCGCTGATTTGCCTGCTGCGTCAAAGGTATTAGGTTAGGTGGGCCACACTGGTGATTTGTTTTGCCGATTTTGTCTCAGACGCAAGGAGTACGTGAGCGAGTGTAAGTCGTCTTATATCATTCCCCGGATCCCCAAACAAATTAGGCTGTCATTGATCCATCCACAACGCAGTGGCGTGGCTCGATATCGTCCAGGAGATGTAATAAGCATAGAATGTGTACCAGAGAGAAGCTCCGTAGATATATTATCTACTTGGAAAAGCTTGAGACATGGAGCGGACGGTAGAATCAATAGAAAGAGTATAACCAAAGTCACTGGTATCAAAGCAGATTGTTCTCTCCGAAAACTTTCTATGGACCATAAGTACTCCCATCCTTTTGATGTCATGCATCTGGTTCTTATTGGATGGACGAAGCATGTGGCAAAGTTATTGGGTGGGTTCCACAATAATCACAGCCAATCACCGCAACTCCCAAAGTACTGCATTCCAGGAAGTGTTCTAAACAGGATCAATACCCATATGGAACGAGCATCGAGTGGTATACCAGTATGCTGGGGAAGGGCGCCTCTGCCACTCAGTGAAATTTCGAAGTATAAGGCAGAAGACCTAAAGCGGCTGGCGGAAATGTACTTCTTGCCCTACCTCCATCGATTCAATATGAGCAAAAATAAGATTAAGCTATGGTTGCTTACCTCGAGGATGGTCTCCGTTTCATTCAATTACCGATGCGATGTAGATGCGGTTCTTGATCTGCAACGAGTAGTAGAGAAGTTGTACGTTCGATTGGTTCAAGAGTTCTATGCCGGGGCTTCTGACGCATTCTGCTTCACACCTTCCACGCATGCCATACTACACTTGCCTGATCTTCTGAAGGAATGTAGACCGCTTCCGGTTACGTCCCAGTTCCTCATCGAGAGATTGCTGGGAGATATGGGAAGGCGTGTGACAAGCAGGAACAACGTAAATTCTCATTTGTTTCACAAGAATCACAGACTATTCACATTGCGTATCATGAGCGGTGGTCTTGCACCTAGGATATCTGAAGAGGCAACACTGATTCTTGAAAACAATCGGAACCAATCTCTCTCCGACGGAACCGCTGACTCTAATTCGGAGCATGAGGAGATGACAGGTATTAAATTTCAGGGCCATGGAAAACTTGAAAAGGGATGGAGTGCATTCAATGCGATCGTCGCCAAGTTTGTGAGGGAGAACTTTTCCGAGAATGCAAGCTTATCACGAATTCGGACTGTTAAGCAGTTTCATTCAGCTCTAATAACAACAAGTACCAGCAAATTCACCGTTGAGACCCAGAAACGCTTTCAAGATAGGTGCCGGTTACGAACCGATGCACGTCAAAAGTTTTCCGTTGCAGCAGAGTTTGAGAGAAATCGGGAAGAGCGCGATGAATATGAAGAATCACCGCATTCTGACTCAAAATGTGATGATAAGCGTATGTCCGTTGATCTGTACTACGGCGATGTTCAAAAAATGTTCGTGGTTGAACTTGAGATTGCTCATGAGAACGTCAACCGCATTGTCCATAACGCATTTCTTGAGGTTTGCTGGCACTACAGTTGTGTTTATGATGAATATCTTGACCTCCTGTACATAAAAGATAGACGTAGATCGGAGATCACAATTGAACCCTCAAACTGCTTGAAGCGACCGATTGGATTCCTGGAAATATCCAGACGTCGCTATTTCCTCGACCGGGTAAGAAGAGAACATGTGCTAGGACCGAGACGAGTTCAAATGTCATTTGTTGACTTCAAAATGTAGTAAAGCGCTGAAATCGGATGTTTTAAGCACAGGGGTTCTTTAGGCGCGTAGCTGAGCAGCGAATAGATGCGTACGGGTCATAACTTCTGCCAATCGCAAGTTTTAAGCTAGGACAAAGTCGTTAATATGGGAACCCTTTGTAAGTGTGTAGGCCTAAATCTCCACGCTTGAAAGTGTCCTCTTGAAGGAACATCATCTCCATTAGTGAGCTCTGTGCTCGTTTGGAATGTTACCACCTCAGTGTTTTGCGCACTATTTCGGGCTATAGCGTTGACATAGCGCTGTTTTCCTATGTTCAACCAAAAGAAGAGGCTTAATGACATATTTGAACATATATCGTCGTTTCTCGTGGACTTTCGCTTCCCGGTGCATGAAAAGTTTTCACCTCCGGAGATGGGGTGCCCGATCACATGGTTTTCTCGAACGAATTGGGCCAGGCGTTGCTTTTTGCGCCCTGGGACTTTCATCCCGCTACCCGTACTTCTCCATCTGCATTCCAACCACGGAAGCTCTGCAAAATCGGTTGAAGGCGAATGGTCGCTGTTAAAATGCGCGCGTAAAGAAACTAAATCATGAACCTGCGATCGGACTGGGGTCCGAGGAAAACGAGAGCGGGTTAAGTGTGAGACGAGTGCTATGCAACCCGATTTTAGAGCGCTGCAGGCCTGATGCTTGGAATCTGAAGCGCTATAATCGACAGATAAGTAAATATTGTGGAGTTCCAGAGACAGTGAAAGAGCAGAGCAAGAGATATGAAAATCATATCCAAAATTTCAATGGCCCGCTACACGGAACAGGTACATAGGAAGTGAAACGTGGAATGTTTGATCTCGATTTGTACCATGCCCCTCTCCATGGGACATGTTACAAAATTTGCAGGCTCTGCTGAACTTGTACGTTCTCATTCGGTCGGTACCAGTTTAGCGCAGCATGTCATTCTCCGGAAAATGTTTGGATGGTTACAAAGAATGGGGGATTCCCGAAGAAGCAGATTATCCGGTGAAAACTGTAATGGTACCAATGCAGACGAAGGAATTGTTAGTCCAGTCTTCCAAAGCGAAAACCGTGAGACACCATACGTGTACCCCCAAGCTGACGGTTGCACCCGGGATTGTCGCGATGCTGCCCAGCTTTGAAACAGCACGAAAAAGACAATGGCGTGCAAAAGACGATAACAGAGGTAAGGAAAACGAGAAGCAGCGTTCCCGCTACAGGTCGCAAAGAGCCTGTGAATCACCTGAGTCCAGGAGAGATCGTCTACGCAAACGGCGTCAATGGTATGGAAGGAAGGTAAAAGCGTTACATTCGATCACGAAATATGATGAAAGTGCGAGAGGAAATAATTTAGAGCGGTTTGGATGCGATGAGGGCTCTCGAGATGCGTCCGTAGACGACCGCGTTTTGGATACGGCTGCAGGTGACTCCACGTATGTTCGAAACTCGTCTCAAAATATGCTATGTGCATGAAACTCAGGAAGCTATGGTGATGACACTGGCAGCATATCATCTCCTGTTGTTCTCGAGACACAATGTCCACCCAATCAAGAGACGTATTTGTACGAGATAATTATCGAGAGGCAGACCCGCGATATTTTTCATCACTTGTTAGTGCCTATTCCAGAGATTCCCAAGACAGGGTACAAAGAAATACCGGTGATTCGACAAAACGTACTTCAACCTCGCCCCAGTCATGAATGCTCTAAGCCTTTGGCTGAACGAGAGACTACAACGCCGTCATTTGCTGACTGCAGTAGCTCTGCGATAAGAAAAGGTACTTTGCACCCACCCCAGCCCTCAGTGCCTCTTAGAAGGAAAATTGCAGAAGAAGATATTGACAAGGTTACTGCTGTTCAACGTTGCCATGAAGGCGGGAAAAAAATTTGCGAAGCAGAGCAGCTCATGATGGATATCTTTGGCCTTCGTCCTCTGATGAAGAGTTTACTCCATTATTGAGTCAAAGAAGTAAATGATTGTCGCCTGTACCACGTAAACGAATAAATGCAGCAACTTATTCGCTGTGAGTGCATAATCGGGAAGATTCTTGAAAAGAATGATCTAATATGCCAACAGGAACGGAAACGAGGCGAGTGTTTAACTTCTATTGTAAATTGAATAGACTTGTTGCGCTGTGTTCTGCACACTTTAGCAGGAGCTCCCGATAAATTTGGATGCTTGCTGAAGCAAAAATGCAAGAATCGTCTTGAAACCTGTAGAATTGTATTTCTTTTGATTTCTTAACAGCCATTTAGATATAGCTTTTAGGATTGTGCATGCGGCTCTACATAATGGTGGTCAGCGATAACGACGTCAGTGTCGACCTGCAATTGGAGGAGCGGGGGGCATGGCGGCGGGGAGGGGAAGAAGCGCGAGAGTTGCGGAAGGAAAGCGTGGAGAGTAGCGGAGAGAAGAGCAGCATGGAGGGGGGAGGTGTGGCATGAGGGTGGTGCGCTGACGACGACGCTCGGTGATTTGCGAGCGGCTCATACTGTGCCGCATGGCGGCAGAGCGGTGTGGAGGGTGGCGCGGACACCTGACACGTGCCCTGCTGTCAGCGATCACAAGGCGCGGCCAATTTTTTGAAAAAGTTGACGCCCGTGCGTGCCTTTTTTTCGCGCGTTGCGCGTGCGTCGGAAGTTGGCAACAGAGCGCGTTGGCAACGTGCGTGCGCAAGTGCTTCTTGAACACCGCGCCGCCACCTCCAGTGACAGTCGCTGCTGTCGCCGCTGCTCTACCGGGCTCGTCGCCGTCGTCGTTTTACTCCCATCCACGCACCGCGCTTCCCTATCGCGTACAGTCCCCTTCCATCGCCCATGACTGACGTCGCTGGGCGCCTCTGTCGCGCGCGCCCGCTGCTTCCCCTCGCGCTCGTGATGTTTGGTGGCCGCGCCTCGCGTAAGGCAGCCACTTGGGCGTGCTCACGGCCACCCATGCCGCCGCTGGAGGGAGGCGCGTCAAACTGTACGTGCTCACCGATGACGGCAAATGGGGCGACCGCGGAACCGACTCCTTGACCTGCCACCCCGATCCGCACACCAAGCTGTTCACCGTGCGCGTTTTGGCAGAAGCTACCGGTGCATTGCTGCTGTCGTCGCAGCTCCGTTCCAACGCCGACGCGTCCTACCGTCGTCCCGAGAACAATATCATCTCATGGAATGAGCAGGCACTCCCCGACTCCAACTCTCCCACTGAGGTGGCGCTGTCGTTCGCCGATCCTGACGGGTGCTCTGAGTTGTGGGGAAAGATTGTCATGGTTGACAGTCTTATGCGCCCTTCGCCGCCACAGCGCGCTGCGCATCAGCAATCGAAAACTGATGCCACCGTGCCCTCCCTGACCGCCAATGCACCGCAACCGTCGCAATCTTTGCATGCAGTGCACGCGCGCGAGTCTTCGCCGCATGAAACGGCCACAAGCGGCGATGTGAAAGGCGACGCTGATGCGCGTGATCAGTATCAACTGCACACACCTCCAGCTCGTTTACCGGATCTGTCTACCGCGGTCGGTACTCATGAAATGCGCTTGTTCGATGACAACATTCCCAATTCCAGCCGGAATCGCGATGCTTTCGAAGATGTTTTGTTTCAAGAAGGCGCCAATCTCATGTGCCTAACAGCAGCTCAGACAACCATTCGTATGACTTCAAACGCGAGCAACAGTCTTCTTGGAGTTGAGCAACTCATATTGGCTATGCCAGATCCGGATCGCGACGGCATAATGACGCTTGTTCATCTACTTACGCAGTCGAAATTAATGGAGAACCAAAACATTCGTCAAGCGTTCGTGCGACTGGTATCTTCATCGCAGTTCATTGAGTCGCTTTGTAAGACGTTTCGCGAAACTGAAGTTAGAGGAGATGTTGAGCTGTTAGGCGCACTAAACATTCTTGTACGCTCTTTGTTTTGTCTTGGTGCGAATAACGTGCTCGAAGTGCTTCTCAGCGAAAAATATCTGACAGATGTTATTGGGACTCTGGAATACGATGAGCAGAACCTTCCACGCTTCTCCAAGGCGTTGAATGAATTGAAGCGAAGGCGTGCACTTCGTGACGAGAAGAGGTCTTCTGGCGCTCACCAACAAAATGCTGAGAATGCATCCAACATGTCGCACGTCCGTGGCAACCACGATCAACGCGCACGAGATGCACCCAGTGCACCCAATGCAGCGCCTACCGTGATAGAGTGTCAGTCTGACTCTTCTTCGTTGAAGGACAAGTCCCAAACGATTAGTCAGTCAGGGCTTGTTAGTCTATCTGACGGAGACGTGACGGAGGCGTCATCAGAGCATGTTCCGATTCAGGCCAAGCAGCATAGAAGAATAGATGATGCGCGTGAAACCGCTGTCGATGGAAACGTGCGCAAGGATAGAGACGAGATCATGAGTAGTGCAGTAGATGAAGCGAAACCCCAAGTCAGCCATAACCCGCCATCCTGCAAGAACAACGACAAGGAAACGACTTCCTCTGGAAATATGGGTAGCCAGGATTTGGATAAACCTTTGGTTCTCCCGACGGCATCGCGACTTTTTGGAGAGGACGGTATTGTACAAATCGGGTTATTCCTATCACCGACGCATCTGTGTTGGCCGAAATTCATCAGAACTATTCGCATAATTTACATTCGGGATGTTATTCTGATCGCGGGCAAATGACGACAACTATTGCATAACTCACTATCGAACTTGACTGTATTCAACAATGTTGATATCATTATGTACTTTATCAGGGGTAACATTGCATTGCGTGAGGTGTTTTAAACGTCTTAACCATGCATTGGGATCAGCGAAGGAAGCTAAGATTCGGGAGTATTAGCTCCAATGATCCAAATCGATACTCGATTCAAAACGACAATTCTGGTGAAATTGACGCCATACATAGCGCAGTCGGATGATGGAAAGGCAAGATGTTGCTCGAGGTTACAGGTTACTGCAATAGCACGTCGCAAGCTACAAGCAGAGAAGAATGTGCCCTCAGACGAGAGGAGAAAGGGAGAACCAGCACTCAAAATGCCACCGAAAGCGCGAACAGCAGTCGAAGCAGAGCGACTCAGGCTGCGAGCGAAACGAATGTTACATCGTCGAGGGAAGCCTCTACCTCTACGAGAAAACTTTGCGCTCAGAATGAAAGACATGGAAAGAGGAACATATTTGATTCTGGAACGTGTGATTTGAAATCCTCGGAACTAAGCGTTGACACTTGAAGTGAGCTGATGTGCACACTAGCGTTCATGAAGAAGTTGTGTGGTATTGTTCGAGGACAGAAAGTGGGGCTAAGGGACAGGTTTTACTCATTGCTTCTGGAGCTTGGAATACTTGACGCAGTTTTGATTATCTTGGAGGAAGAGGATAATGGCCTGCGGTCATGCGACATTCTAGCAGCGGTTATAATTCATAACCCAGTTGAAGTTGGGAGCCGAATCCTAAAGAATGTCACGCAGCAGGACTTCTCTGTTCCACGAAAACAAGGTGAGAACGATGAATCGAAGTGTGAGTCCAATGCGACTGGGGCGATTATCACCGAAGAAAGCTCAACGCAGCAGCAAAAAAACGGAGAAACGCAAACGTGCGTTGCGAAAAACGAGCAAGACAGCGAAGATAGCAAGACTATCAATGCAAAGCGTGAACGACTTGACGCAGTTGAAAATATGGGCACCGAGATTCACTAAAGACGCATTAATGATCATGAATCGAAGGAGGGCGGCGACAAGGAACGAAATTCTGAGACAAGTCCAGTGATGATGAACGATATGAAAAATGAGGAGAATAGAAGGGATAACGAAGCGAACGAGAGCAAGGAAAAACGCGAGCAAGGAAGAGCGAGTAAAGAGGTAGAGGGCAACGAAAGGGAAGGGAAATGCGTCTCTCTGGTCGAAAGCGTGGGAAGCAAAGAGTGCAAGAAGAGAAGTCGGTCGAAGTGGCGAGTGGAAACGGACTTCCCACAGCTGAGCATGATGATGAAAGTAATTTGTGAGGATAGTCAGAGCGGCTTAGTATTGCGCATGCTTGACATGGTTCGTATTTTAGTGGACCCCGGAACGATGAGACTTCCGGACAGGGGGAAGTTCTTGGAAGTGTTCTACGGGAAGTTTGCGCGATGGCTTCTCGATCCGATTGTATCAACTGGTCGCTGGCACGAAGTAAGAGTTGAGGCGTCTGCAGTGGAGAATGTGGGGTATCTGTGCGACATGCTTTCGTACTGCGTGATGCACCATGATTACCACGCGAGGTACTTTGTGATCGGGTTCGATGTGGGCGCGAAGGTGTGCACGCTGTTGCTGCACGCTCGGGCGCACATGCGTTTGGCTGCGATCCGGTTTGTGCGCACGTGCCTTGGGATGTGTGAAGACTTCTGCGATGGATATCTGGTGAGGCGTGGACTGGTGGGGCACGTGATGGACGTGTTCGCGCGCAACGGCGGGCGGGACAACCTGACACAGTCAGCGATTTTGGAGCTGGTATCGTTCGTGACGCGGCGGGGGCGGGGGCTGGTGCTGCGCGAGGTAGTGGAACGGTACGGCGACGTGGTGGCGCGGAGCGCGCAACACAGCGGGGTGTACGGTGACGCGCGGCGCAGATGGGGGGAGCTGCGGCGGGGGGACAAACGCTGGGATAAAATGGGCGTGGAGGCGATTGGAGGAGCGGCGAAGGGAGGGGCGGGCCAAGTGATGACGCGGCAGATAGTGGGGGGGATGGAGGTAGACGATGTAGGAGAAGTGGAAGAGCGCGAGCGCGAGACGCGGCGCGGCGGGCGGCTGTCGATGTCATCGAGCGAAGTGCGGGCGCGGGGCGCGGCGGCGGTGCAGGGCGCGGCGGAGACGGGGGCATGGCAGACGGACAGCGGCAGGCACGACGAAGATGCGGGGGGGGGGGGGGGGGGTCGAAGCGGCGGCGCGTGTGCGCGCGCGTGGCTGAGGGCGTGCGATGATTGGCGGCGCGCGCCCAGGTCATCGCGTGCCCGATTTCGGGCCGTTCTGCGCTCACTGCTGCCGCTGCTGCGTGCACGCGCTGCTTGTGTGTGAGCATGCGTCTGTCCTCGCCCGTGCGTGGCGCGTTTCACACAACTTGCTGCCGATGCTCATCGCTTGTTGAACGCTGCTGCTGCCGCCCACCACCTCTTCCACCTACCCTCGTTCCCCGTATATGTCACCCGTTTTCCCTGCACTTCCTGTCCCTCGTTCCGATGTCCGCACCACCGTTTTGCTTCCCCCTCTGCGTCACTGCTGCGTCCCATTCCGGCTTCAAGCTGGTTTGCAATAAACCCAAGTGCCCGGCTTGCGCGGCCCTTGCCCTGTCGCCACTTAGCAGTCCGTTGCACCAACACGCGCTCCGTACGAGCAGTGCACACAGTGCTGGCTCCGTGTCCGAAGCCTCTCATCAGCAACGCCTCGTGCCTCACGAATCGTGTCGCCACAGACACCTCCACAAGGAGCTTGCACATCGCCGTCACCACCATTGCCACCACTTCCTCCGTCTTTCAGGCCCGTTTCTCAAGCACTCCGTCGAACACGCGCCGCCGAGTTCCGAAGCTGCTCGCGAGTTGGTTGAAGAGAACGACCACTGTCGACTTGCCGCTACCGCAGCTACTGTAAACCGTGAAATGGGGTTGGATAACGAACGATTGACTGCCGGCCGTTTGCGCTTTGGCCAGAAGCTGGGCGCAGGCGCGTTCGGCGAATTTTGGAGCGTGTGGACGTGGAGACCAAGAAGAAGGTGGCCGTCAAAGTGGAGCGTTCTTCCAGTAAGCATCCGCAGTAGTACTATGAACAATGCGTGTAGAAGTGGTTGAAAAATGGATTGGCGCAGCTGACCCGCATTCCAAAGTGCCACTTCGGTACCACGAGCAACTACAACATGCTTGCGCCGCAGCTTCGAGGACTGTCTCAATGAGTGCTGCAAGAGACTGAGCTTGATGTGGGTGCTGATGATCGGCATTCAGTCGATGCGTTGCATCGAATATGTACACAGCCGCAGTTTCCTACACTGCGATATCAAACCGGATAGTATGTTGATGAGCAGCGATGATTTGAACACTGTGTAATGTTATTTGGTAGATTTTGGGTTGGCAGAGCGCTTTCGTGATCACGTGAGCAAGCAGCACTTGCCGTAATGAGAGGGGAAACATCTCAGGGGCCTGGTTTGGTACGCTTCTGTCTCGGCTCATCTGGAGGAACAGGCGTGTCCCGTCGATCTTAAGATGGGCTACTTGGTGGAGTACTTGTGTGAGAGGATGTTGCCGTGGTAACGAATCAAGACGGCGAACAAGAGACAAATGTATCCTAATAGGGGACAAAAGGATGAACATCCGATCTATAAAAGGTGCCCTCTGGGACAGGACAACGGCCAAATTTAGCAGTGCGCACTCTGGCCTAAAATGGGACGACAACAAAACTTGGGCCTCATTTCGGTAGGATTCGGATCCACTCGAAAATATCGGTCAGATCGCGTCAGCATCTTGCCAACATCATTATTTCTTACGAGTTCAATCCCAAGCTAAATGGCAGTACGCCGGACACATGTGGGGCAAAAATTAATTTTTTGATTAAATCCCGGCCTTTTTTGGTACCAAATTCGTCCAAAACCAATGTTCACAGGGTACAGGGAACCACTTTTATCCTGAATGGGAGTCCTATTTTTGAGAATGGGAAGATTTGAAGCGCAGCGTGGGTGACTACTTGGGATAATTCCCTCGCTGTTCACCATCGAAAGTAAAGAAAGTATTACATGGATGCCCAGGTTAAGAAGAATTCGCCCAGTTTCACTAAGTATCCGTCCAAATATACCTGGTATAGCCTATGAAATGAATGAACTTTCGTGTCCGAGTTGGTTCGGTAGTTATTGGAACTACGAATAATATTCGTTTATAATAAAAATGGTAGAATGGTGAGGTTTGTGTCAACTGTCAGAGGTGAACAAAACTGCGCCGTTTGACATGCCGTATTTCATGTAGAAAAACAATGCCCTACGTATGGATTTCGGAAGATATTTTAAGCTTTGTATGCGTAAGCGGGAGGAAATATAATATACAGCTTACAGCAACTCTCAACTACAACACCCAAACTACGCGCAGTGGTAGTTTTTTAAAAGATTTTTAAAACCTTCTCTCTGCTTTGGATACCTAACGCTTCAATTGATCTGAATTCGTGATATAGAATTTCGGGCAAATACTGGAGGTGACAAAGCGCTGTTAAAATCATAAGTATACACGTATATTACGTATACTGTCACTAATGTTATGTATGTTTACTTATTGCTTTGCGTTCTGGCATCTTTTGTCTAGAAGACTTCCATGTATGCTATTATTCTTGACAAAGAGGTTATTCACTGCAAATTTTTGGGAAGGAGTTCTCCCACATATCTCTGTGCTAGCCCAGAATAGTTCGGACATTACACAGCGTCAATAAATCTTAACCATTGGTGGGGCACTGAGAATTAGAATTTTGTTGGTAAACTTCTCAGCCACGTCCTCCACGAAATTAGTGGGTCCTCCAAAAGCTTCCAAGAGGGAGTTGATATCATCACGCAATACGTGGAGATCCTCAGAAAAGTCCTGCAAAACAGTTTCATCCACCTTCTTTCGAAGTAGCGAAAACTTCTTAGCAAGGGTAGCGTGGGCAGCCCGCACAGAGCGGAGCTGCTCTTCCACACTTAAACTGGGGATATCTTTAGTAGTCATCCTCGAAGGTGGCTCTTTTATGGAATGGCTGCTGACGACCGTTCCACCAGTAGGAAGAGCGGGACCAGCAATGGCCTGATCCGGTCGATCACCTCGATGAGGGTGAAGTAACGACATGGTCGGAAGTCTAGTGGTCGACGGTACAGCTTCAGTAGCCAACATCTTCTCGGTACGAGACCATGAACGGGTAGGGATCCACGATGGGAGCGGTGGATCCGTTCTTCCATTCTGACTGCGTATCTTCGGACGATCTGACAAAGTCATGACCAAGACAACCAAACAACGGCATTAATCAACCGCCAATGAGCTGGGACTTTCAGCAGACTTACAAATGGAGACAAGAGCAAAAGGACCAACCTCGAAACGATTGAATTAACTGATGAATCTTCCGATAAGACATAGTCGATTCGAAGTGGAAAGACCACTTGTGGAGCGACACCTTTGGCGCGAAAAGCGCAAACACACGAAGACGATCGGACCCTCCCCTTGATAAGGTCTCACAGCGAACGGAGCAAGCTGGGAATGACAGAGCTAAACCGGGGGTAAAACCGAGGTCAATCCGTCACGAAAAGCGTCGGAGAGTTGATGCCAGGCAGTAGTCAGTAGAGATCCACGTGTTCGCACAGTCACGAAATAAGTCCTCGAAAGAGAGTAGCACGGTAACGACAAGTGTCGGAAGCAAACCATTGAAGACAGAGCAAAAGGCAAACCCAAAAATAGAAGAAAGGGAACCACCAGAGTCTGGAAAAGAGAGAAAAAGTAGAAAAACCCCAATGCAGGGGCGTTTATACGACAATAGGTCGGAACAAGACACACAAATAGTGGTTTTACTCTGAGCGCCACAAGGGTGGGCAACTATACGTGAACAACACGGTCGTCAATTTACTTGGAGGTGATCGATCCGCGAAGGCGTGATAGTAAGAGCCAGAAGCTCTTGCTTGGCAAGTGGAAATTTACTTGGGGGAGCGGTGCTCAAACCTTTAGGTACTGAGCTCGGTGCATCACTGACAGTCGGTGCGCCGGGCAAAATAATCTATAAAATATCTAAGTAAATACAGCATTGCTGGATGCACTGCCTCCAGTATATCCGTGCTACACATATGCTAGTCACACCCGCTAAGTGGCGCCTCGAGCCATGCAGTCCCCGTGTACATCTGTGGAAATTACCTCAGCGAGGCGAGGCGCTAGTAGCGGTGTAGCTTATATATATCTACTAACGCATGGTGCGGAAATTAATTAAGTCCCTCAAAACCCCTCCAAGGATTGTTGTCATTCAGGGGACCTGCCCGTTTCCTAAGTTTATTGCCTCGCGATGGGCTCTTATGAAAGAGATTCTAAGTAGCATTAAAAGTAAACATGCCATGAAATCACTCATCCCTGCATACGCAAATTTAAATGAGCTAGGCTCATGTTCTTTAGAAACACCTCTTGCTTGGTAGTTTAGTTCCCAGGGCCATCTTTCCTTAGTTTTATGCCACGAGAGTCACTCTCTTTTAAGCAACAATTTGAAGCACGAAATTTGGTATCATCGCGAGTATAATGCAGTCTGCAATGAGAAGGGCGACAGGGATTTTTTGGCTTCAAATGTGTCTTGAATGGCTTTCAACAAAGGGCTCCATAAACTGTGTCGTGTTATTGCAGCTTTTTAGACAGTTAGAAGACGAAGGCGAGGTTCTGGAAGATTGGGACAAATTGGTGTCCGTGTCATTACTGACGAGGTCGCTTCTCGAAGATGCGAAAAGTTTTTACCATAATGAGCAGTGGTGTAGATAGTACGCTACCATACAGTCAAGGCTTGCATAAAGGCATACCATTGCTCCGTCGCAAGCAGTAGCAAATTAAACTATGGTTTGTGGCAGTTTGAACAGCTGAGAGGCAAAACCTTGACTCTAAATACCTTCTGGACGCAAAGGGTACTATGTAAAGTAAAATTTACCCCGTCACTCTCAATGATAATGGTGAAGATGTGGTGGGGAGGTTTTGTCGGAGTGGTTGGGAATAATACAATAAATTCGGTTTATACCCCATTCTAATTGCATGGGTATCTCTTACATTGGTGATCGAACTGTTTCGATATTCCGGTAATGTTTTCGTGCTTTAAAATATGCCTGTTTTGTGAATGTTATACGCACTGGGAAGAGCTCGTGCAAATGGAATATCTACTATTCCGAATGGAGGATTACAAAAAATTGCCCAAAATTTATGTCCAAGCAGCTTTGCTATTTCAATTTTGAGCCATCAGTTTTGCATCGCGTATCATTTGAGGCATGCATTTACATTGCATATGCTGAATGTCAAGTAAAAGAAGAAAAAAGGACTTCTTTAATGCACTTTGTCTTAGTCTTTTCGGTCGACTACGTTTGTAGATATGATCGAGAGAAAAACGACAATTGCGTCAGTTTCATATCTATTCCGGGTCTGTCTGACAAGGGTTCACAATTTTATTTTTTGGCAGCGGAATGATGCAAACAAGTGATCTGTCCAGAAATGTAACAAATGCGCCATCTGACCCGGCCGTTTGTAGGGGTGAATATGCTGCGCAACGACCCTGTTTTGAAACAACTGTAAGCATTCTATGGAAGAGCTTTAGATTTGTCAGCTACGCCAATGTTGGAAGAGATTACCAAGATATGAAGATTGCTACAGGGGGTTACTGCTAATACTGTGGGTTCCAAAATGGTGTAAACACATCATATGGTGTGGACTACACTAATTTACGCACGCACAAAGCAACCGCGTTCATAATTAATGTGAATTGAGTTCGTAGAGGCTTGGTTTCCAATTGCGTGTCAAATCAGGAGCAGTTTCACAAGATTTGCAGAGCTTCTGGCTTCCATACCCCTTCCCCTACGATCCAGGTTCCCTGCCATCATGTCACTTGACGCTTCTCTTATCTAGATTGCGTTCGCCGGGACCTCTACTTCCGCGAATCCAGTCCTGAGTTCAATCTCTACACAAACCACCATTGGCGATAATCCAAAAGTGAACAATGATACGCTAACAGCACCAAGCAATATTGACCCCGAAGGAGCAGCCAACTCCAACAGAACACCAAAAGTTGTTCCCCATACACATACAAACCGGGCCCCCATAGCACCCTGGATGGTTGAAGATGCTCTCGAAAACAGGGAAAAGCCCATAACATCAAGAACAGTTCGACACTTCCGACAATTCTTCCGGGCGTTGTACAAAGCAAACATTCACAGGGCAAGTAGATATTAAAATTTGACAACAATACTAGTCATCGGACACGACTATTACGTCAGGAGCGGAAACATATCCTTCGGCAAGCACACAAAGACGGGAGTAAAGCGTCACTATTGTAAAGCAAATGGGAGAGGTCGACAAACGACGCCATGGGTAGCAGCGTCACACAATGACTTGCTGGATGAGTTCAACCGTCTCAGAAAAGAGGGAGTGAAACTCAACATGAGGCTCCTTCGTCGCCTTGCTTTGCACCGGACTAAAGAGCAAGGCTCTAGTGCATATCATAGACACATGGTCGACCCACGAACAAATGGGTTGATAACAGATCGAATCACAGTTCGATGGGTCCAATCGTTCATAGAGCGGAAACATATTGGTAGCAGAGCACAGTGTGGCAAACTTATGGTCTCACATGCAAAGCAGGAACAGATTGAAAGAGAAGTGGCCTATTATCTCGGCCAAATCGCTCGTCAGTTTCAAGCAAATTCATTGCGCGAAGAAGACGTCTTTAATGCAGATGAGACGCATTTCTGCATCAACGTAAACGAACACAAGACTCTGGTCTTTGTTCGAAATGGATTTGTTCGCTACAAAGATGTGGTTTTGGGGGACGACGGCGTAAAAATGATGGTTTTGATAGCTGGTGTGCCAAATGCAAGACTTGAGACACTGATGATGATCTTCAAGAACGTAGACAAAAATTATCCTATTAGAGGATTGGAAGACGATGTGCCTGGAGTCACGTATCGAACTGGCCCAAAATTATGGATGGATAAACGCCTTTTTCTTCAGTGGGTTAGTGTGAAGAGAGTTCTAGCACAGTTTCCAAGTGGAAGAAAAAAAGTGTAATATATGGACAATGTTAGTTCGCACGATTTAACAGAAGCAGTGAGGAAGGCGTTGTCAAAAAGTAACACAGAGATGCGCTTTTTCTTTGCAATGCCACTAACCTGTTCCAACTAGCAGACAGTTTTGTCATCCAGAAGTCAAAAACGTACTGGCGCAATGAATTGGATGATTTCAAGATGATCATGTTGGAAAAGGGTATGTCGGTAGATGGCAGTCGATTATTAGAAAAGGTGTCAAATCTTGGTAAGAAGCACTTGTTGAAGTTAGTGGTTTAGTCGGATCGGGCGGTAAGCACTCAACGCAACGCTAACGGAGTTACTTATGCCCGGAAGCCAATGATTTGATGTGGCCTGGTGCTCAATCTTAATGGGCAGTGGGAAAAGCACCAGCTCTTCTCTGAGCTACAAGCAATAGTTGGCAAGTATTGGGAAAACTTCGATAGTCAGCTTGGTGGCTCAGCAGATTTATGATTATCTACACTATTTCAGTAAACCATAAACTAGTGTAGGCCACACTAATCAAATGGCACAGTTATTAATGTAGACACCGACATAATGTGGACCACACTAATTCCTGTGAGGTGCTCGAAAACTAGAAGTTTGGAATTAGTGTGGTCTACACTAATAACAGTGATCGTTTGTAGTGTTTCTGCCAATTTTAACTGAGAACTCTCAAATTTAGCTCAAAACAAATAGCTTTGCCCTTTTAGTAGGAGCGTGACGTTCAATACGTATTGTTTTGTTTACTTGGCGGCTGAAATTCGCACTTATTGCCTTTAGAGGCTGGTAATTCCTGGCGTTGCAGTCTTCTTTTGACTTTTTCGCCACCCGCGTCGAATTGTACCCAAAATTTATGGTTGTACAATTGAACCTCGGATAGACCGTAAACCTCATTGGTATACGTACAAAAATAACGTCATCAAAAAATTACATAAAAAGGTTTTGAAGTCCTAGGAGAGCATTAATATCTGCCGTCGTACTAACCATCATTATGGTAAAATCTAGCAGAAAAAGTTCCAAATGTCTACGAGTTTTGCAGTAATTCTTTGAAAAACTTGCTTTGAAGACATTGATATATCGAAAAGCCATAAATTTTCATTTCGAAGCTGATGGATCTTGTAGCTTTGTTTTTCCGAGGTCTGTTTCTCAAAGAGTTAATCATTGGAAGAGCTGAAAATCACAAATCACAATTTGCGTTGTTCCATTTCTTTTTCAAATGTGTAGACGTATTTGAGAGTTGTGCGCACGCAAATACATTAGAGTAGGTCGATGGGAAAGGCCCTTGGGAGCGTAGCTGCGCGCGTACCAAAGTTTTGTGTTGAACAATTCGTTAGTAGAAGAATACATTAAGGCGAATAATTTTCATTCCACAAATTCTGGCCCCTAGCAAAATTTAAATGCAATAAATGGCGCACAAATGGCGTATAAATTGCAGGTTTGAGAATGAATGGCACAAAAAAAGTAAAGAACATATAGTGGTGATGCATGAGGAAATTTTATATGGCGCATAGAAGTCACAAAAATATGTCTAAAACTGCTACCTTCAAAATATCTGCCATTTATAGACTTTTAGATGTTTTATATTTGATGAACAATTTTAGTAGTCATAAATGGAACGTAAAATACATTGAAGTCATGAATTAATATGAATGTTTATATCGAAAGTTTTATACGGCATGTGTTTAAAAAAGTAGATGGCGCACAAAAGTTTATCAATTTAAATTGCATATAAATGGCGCATAAATGTAAAGAAAAATATTTTCAAAAAATATTTATATTTTAATGACTCTCGAAAGGCATATATAAGTGGCGCAGAAATTATGTCCTTATTAAAGATGGCGCATATTTTGGAGGGTTGTAACGTTTGTTTCTTGTAGCCGATATGCGCCATTAGTACTAGATACTTTCTCTCTTACAATTTTCGCGCCGCCCACAGAACCTTTTAACGGCCTTTCAGCAGCCTTTTGAATCTATAACCACGCTGCAGTGTACACGTTTCCGTTCGGAGTTGGCTTACTTCAAACCAATGGCACAAAGCAAAATGTGAAAATGTCCACCGAGGCTCGCCTGTTCCGATGCAATCCGTCGACCAACACGTGCAGCACCGCCTACAGCCTGGTACGGCTGCGGTTCTATGATATCTATCTAGATGATGGTGCGGCACAGCTGCGTACACATATAGACATTCTGAGATCGTCATGCAGTGCAAGCAAGTTCTGGCGCACTATGATAACCCCTTCTTCGCAGATGATTCGCCCGTCATGAAGACCAAGGCGGAGTTTAAAGAGAGCTCAACCAAACGCTGGCCGATGGCGAGCAAGCCTACTTTCTGAACCAAGTACAAGAGCAATTGGAGACTGTTTTCACCACCAACTTGATGATCTGGGCGCAAAGCGAGCCATCATAATGAGCCAGATTTCGGTGCGCCAATGAAAACTAGAGGACTGGAAGGGCATGATTCCTCGCACCTCTCACTTCAATGTAGCAGAACTGATGAACGGACTGTCACGGCGAGTGACCCGTCAGAGGTCGCTTGCATGAAAGGTCGTCAGAGTTTCATGCCTACAAGTAGGCAGCTCGCCTTTCCTTACTCTACATGAGTAAAGTTAACAATAACGTAACAAAGCCATACTTGCCTCGTAGTAGACGAAAGCCCTACGCGGTCTTGGCCCGTTACGTGACACGAGCTCTTTGCGGAGCGACATTCGCGAATCTGCTTGCAGAAAGCTTGAAACAAAAAAAATGAGTGACAGCAATTCTCGTGCACAACCTGCGCCACAGACTCCACCGCCGCCCGTAACCCAAAACGCAACTCCGACACCCAACGACGGAGAAGCCGCTACATCCTCTCGTCTCCTGAGTTTCTGCCCTCGCTCAAACTTCCCGAATGAGCTGCAAAAACGTATCGCGGACACAGTAAGAGATTGCTTAACTCGTTGTGGCTCACAGATCAACGGTAATGCCTTTATCGAAGCGATGCAGCGAGACTTCACACATGAAGTGTTTGTGCACCCTGAGATTTGCGCCCGTCCGAACATCTACACAGCACTAACCGATAAGTTCATCGAGCTCGGAATTCCTATCCCGCCCTTCGCCACTGGAGAAAAGAAATCTCGTGCCTCACGACTGGCCCGACTTATATGGTTTGGCAATGAATACCAACATTAACGTGCAGTTGCCGAATTCATCGTACACAACCGCATCACCTCGGACCCTAATCGCCCCATCAGTCTTTCTGGTTCACCGTTAGCGCCTACACAGTATGGTGCAGTGATGCAAACGTCACCCATCAATGTTCATCCCGTTTGGCAAACCCCCCACCATGCACAACAGCATTCCGTTCCTACCTCCATAACAACTCAAGAGTACGCCGTTCAACAGGCAGTTCAACGTTTGACTTTTGAAGACATCGTTAATAACCATGGCTATCTCTCGCCTGCTGCGCCTAACATCTACGAACACGTGCATAAAGTCACCCCTGTGCCCCCATCAAACCAAACTTCTAACCTTTTTCAACGCAACAGCGTTGATTATTGTACGCGGAATGCAGCCTGCCCCCCTGTCTACCATCGAACACCAGCTCATGCCCCTCCGAACCATTCACTGCCATGTCCTTCGCATCACCCGTCACACAATCAGAGTACGCATGGTCAACATGCCACAAATTCCGCTAAACGAAGCCCTCCAGACCGTCAATCCAAACTTGCTGTTGCCTTCTCCACCGCATACAAATATGCGTCCAATCGCTACAATGGCACTATCGACTATTCATGGCCAGAAAAGAAGGAAATCTTCGAAGATATCGCACAGAAATACATGTGCAGCAAATCCGAAGCCTTAGGTTTCTTGAACAACCTATTCACTGGTGGAGCTCGCACAATTTTCCACCAACATGTCAAGGGTGAAGTGTGGGATTACGATGAGGCTATAAAAATTTTGGAAAAATACTTCCATAACGAGACAGCTCAAGCCCGTATACTTGCAAAACTACAGGGTCTCACGTTCGAAACGTTCACAAGCCCTGACGTCTCCCTCAATGACGCCTTCGCCAAACTCACGACTAAGATTGAAGAGCTGTTTCCCCGTATTCCCTCTCAACTTCAAGACGACTGTCAAAAGAGGCTCATACTTTCGAAGACAGTGGAACACCAACCTTCGGCACCCGCGACTCTTGATCGTACTACGGCAGAACTACCGACCTACACCGCCCTTTCAGAGGCTCTGGTGCATGTCCTTCAGAAACATGTTGTTCGTACTTCGAATAACCCGGTGCAGACCAACCCGGCCAACGGAGCCTTCTACACGAACCCCCGCTTCGGTCGCTATCCCAACCGTGGCCAGCATCACCGCCCCGCACGTAGTTCGGACTCACCCAGTTCCAAGGAGCACCGACGCCCGCACCAAAATTCCCATCATAATGATTACTGTCGTAACATTTACAACTCTCAGCGACAACCCGTCAGATGTACCGTATCCGTCGCCATTTCAACCACTCCCGTGGAACAATCGGCACGTACTACGTCCTCCAGGATGATCTTGAACCAATCACAGACAACACCGAAGACGTACCCTCCGACCATGAAGATCACGATGATGGCACAGACCCTACCGAACCCAACACGCAAGACAGTCCGCCCGACCAAAACGAAGATAGCACCGGCACGACCCTTACCTACTTCATACAAACAGCCACTGACTCTGCAAATTTCCATGCCACCATGCAACATCCAGACTTCTCCGATCAGCCTTTTTAGAAGGGAGCCAACCTGACCATCTGCCTCCCAATTCACCACGGCCTCCTGAACCGGACATACCGGAAGACCACAGTCCCTGCTTCGACCACGCCCTCCGACCCTCCACCTGCGGATGAACCCATTCTCGCTAATCGAAGTCCACTACTCCGACGAGTCAAGAATGCTATGATGCACTGCCTCTCGATACTCCAATGCCATGTTTCTTACCGGCCACTCCCTGAACGATGTCTGGAACGCATATACACTCTGTTGGTCCACAGTATATGTTGGGCACCTCAACTGCTTCCGTACTGACTCCGGATCTGTATTTACCTCCGCACGGTGGCACAAGCTGACCAGTGACCACGGTATGGACCTAAAATTAGTGGCGTTGAATCACACAATTCGTTGGGACTAGGCGAAAGGTATCACGAACCGTTACGACGCATATATTGCAAAATAAGACATGACGCTTCTGACCTCGATAAGACTCTCGTCCTCCGCTTGGCGATCAAAGCTATGAATGACACCGTCGGCCCCGAAGGTTGCGTCCCATCGCTCTTAGTTATCGGTTCTCTTCCGCAGTTTCCATACTTCAACTCCTCCTTACCAGACCAACAAAGCCGTATGAATGCCCTTCAGTCCACGCGAACAGAATATGCCTCAATTGTCGCCCGGCTATGAATCGATCGTGCTCTTCGCTCTAGACTCCCCCCCGCCTCGAAGTACATCATTGTACCTGAAGATTCAGTGCACGTCTATCGAGGAGGCTCAAAGCAATTCACTGGACGCTTGCCCGTCATCAAAGTCGTTGATAAGCAGATCTCTGTCAAACAAGACAAACGAATGGCTCATTTCAACATAGCACAGGTTGTTCCTGCCTATGTTTTCACAGATCAACACACCCTTAGTACGATGCACAATCAACTGTCCGCTTTCCGATCCCCGCCAAATCCTATGTCAAACCCCAACCAGGTTCCAGCATCGCAAACACCCCACGGCATATTTATCACTGAAGTTATACCCTTCGGCTACAAGCGTAATCATGACCTACGATTCGTACCAGCCAAACAGTAGGAGCTCGCTGGCCTCCTCAAACGCGGAACTTGGACGGTTGTCTGTCACGAAGACCTCCCCGACGACGCCAATATACTTGGTGGACGCCTCGTCCTAACCATCAAGATCGTCGAGACCAATCAACCCGTTTACAAAGCCTTATTCATAGCTGAAGGTCACATAGACGGAGAGAAGAACAGCATTGTTCACAATTCAAAAACTCTCCAACAGACGTCTATCCGTGTCATTCTCGCCATCGCTGCGATTTTTGGCTTTCGAATCTGGTCAACCGATATCACCCAGGCGTACATCCAGTCGGCTACCCAACTCATGCGCGATATATACATCAAACCAACTAAGGAGTTCGAGCTCGCACCAAACCAACTACTCAAGCTCTTGCGCCCACCGAACGGTCTTACAGAAAGTGCAGAGTACTGGAACTACACTTTTTCAGCGCACATGTGAAACGATCTGCACATGTCCCAAGCAGCTGGGGATCTTTCTCTGTTCTGCAGGCACGTTAATGGCAAACTCGCTGGATTGGCTGGCACATATGATGACGAATCAATGTTATCTGGAACTCAAGCCTTCATGGATTCTACACAAGTTACCTCGGACCGCTTTGAATCAAAACTCAAAACGTTGGACCACTTTGTGTTTGCTGGATTGGAAATATCCACTATGGACAAAGGATTTTTCCTACACTAGCGGAAAAAAGGTACCAAACTCAGCGCCCTACCCTCGAACCCATCGTTTTCAGACTTAAAGTCGAAACTGATGTCTTTAGGCTTGACCACCCACACTCGTCCGGACATATCATGCCGCGTAGCGCAACTCGCCCAAGTCACTGAACCTTCCTTCTCTACGGGTCACGCCAACGACCTGAACCGCACGATACATTAAGTCCAAGATTCATTTGGACAAAGCATTGTTAAACGACCTCTCGACCTTGATTCACTGTATATCCGAGTTTACGCGGACTCCTTCTTTGCCAACAATCCGGACCAGTCTTCTCAACTCGGCTACATCGTCACACTTTGTGATAAGTACAACCGGTGTAACATCCTCTCTTATCGTTCGTACAAGTCTCGACGCGTTGTTCGAAGTGTTCTTGGTGGTGAAATATATGCGTTTGCTGACGGTTTTGATGTCGCTTTCATGCTGCGATTTGACTTGCAATCTATCTTCAATCGACCCTTGCGACTTTGTATGTTGACGGAAAGCAAGTGTTTCTTTGACACAATTGTCAAGAACTATTTTATTTCAGAAAAGAGATTGATGATTGACGTGCACGCAGCAAGAGAAGCCTATCAGCAGCTGGAGATATTGGACATAGGACACATCTCAGAAAAGTATAATCCAGCTGATTGCCTTACAAAACCAAAGCCTTGCAGTTCCCTGATCAAACTTCTAACTACCAGCATCATGGACCATGCCATCAATCAATGTTTCGTTCGTAATGACCAGAGCGTTTTCAACTGATGATAACGCATCATTTTCAAACTCATCTCTTTTTGTCTTTTGTTTTCTGTATTTGGGTACCACTTTGTACTTTATTTTCATTGTCATCTACTCATGTCTAGGGTGCATCGGACCCCTGTTTCGAAAAACTGTGAGTGATGAACTGACAGCCAAGGCGAGTGACCTCTCAGAGGTCGCGCTCATGAAAGGTAGTCAGAGTTTCATGCCTACAAGTAGGCAGCTCGCATTTCCTTACCCTACATGAGTAAAGTAAACAACAACGTAACAAAGCCATACTTGCATCCTAGTAGGCGAAATTCTTACGCGGTCTTGGCCCGTTACGTGACACAAGCTCTTTGTGGAGCGACAAGAACCGCAACGACAAATGCAAAGAGTGACACACATGCTGTGTAGAGGCGTCGCTCGCTTCCAAAACTACACACAGATTCATGTTGAGAAGGCGCTGTGCAGCGCAGTGCAAGGCTTTGAAGTCTTTTCGTAACTTTGATTGTTGTTCACGGCTCCACCAGGTCTGGGCTTTCATGCCATGTGTTCAGCCCATCAGCTCTGTTTGTGCTTGGTGCTGTTGTATACTCTGCATCACCGTTGCGGCTCTGCGTTGGACATACATCAATGCACCGTATGTGTCTGGGCTAATGTCAGGACTGAACCGCGTACGCATATGCGCGCAAATTGACTTGGGCGTGCAGTAGGTCAACATATGGACCGTACAGGAAATTTCGTAGTCAGGGTCAGGTCAGATAGTTTCCTGGACGCCTATTATTTTGTAACTCCGATATGTTTTGCTACTAGCGCGGTGTACAAGTACAATCACGTCTGTCGGGTCAGCTGTCAACCGGCTCGGCTGGGGTACGCATAAAAGGCCGTCCTTCCTCCTGGACGGCAACTCACAACGACAACGACAACTTTGTGTGGGTGTGCCCGTTCTGTCTAGCTGCCTCCATCTCTCTCTTTCTATCAAAATCCTCTATGGTAGTTCGCACCTGATCCAGAATTCCCTTTATCAGCCAACATCCAACAACAAAGCGCTTTGATTTCGAAAGATTAAAGGTGCTGAAGTTGATATTGGTGAATGCTGTGAACCATGGCGACGTCAAACTACGGAGTTGTGTCCGTAATTCAGTCACCACTTTTGAAGGCAGTAGATCAGCCGTCATTGATCAAATTTGAGACATCCTACTCTGCCTACAAGGCTAAGGTTGATAATGTGAACAAAGACCGAGATGAAAACTCGAAGCTTTCACTAACCTCTATCAAGGATTGCATAAATTTTGCAACCCTGCACGCTCTTTGTGCCATTGGAGAAATTGGAGATGCTTCTACAGTAGAAGAAGCAACCTCAGACATGGTAAAGGTTTGGTTCGAGAAGGCTTTGACTTCTACACCGAAGGATCTATCGGAACGAATTGACGAAACTCTGCGATACGTCACGTTCAAGCCCAACAGGGAGGACCTCTCTGAAGGTGTAGCAACTCTACCATTCACATCATCACTGCCCTTGATCAGAAAAACGCCTCAGAGGTGTTGACGGACGGTGAAATGGCGAAAAAGTTTGTCGATCGGCTTTCGAACAAATTTCAGCCCAGTGTGTTGCAGGAGAGAATCAAGATGCTACGCAGAGGATGGACAAAAAGTCAGCTTGCTGATATAAAGTTGTTCAAGGATGAGGTGGCCAACATAGGTTTGGAGCTCTCTCTCACGGAGACCGACCTCTCTCGTGTCAACCCTCAGAAGTCCAAGCAGCTACATGGCCGTCCCCAAAAGCAGGCTTCGACATCAAAAGTCGAGAATGCCAAAAGGAAGGAATCATCGCAAGTTCAGAATTCCAATCTTCGTTTGGAAAAACAGAGAGACTCAGAATGGTCTGAGCCTTGCCTGAATGAAAATTGTGACGGGATTCACCGTCTCAAAGATTGTCCCATCACGTCAACTGAACGAAAGAGGGAAATTTCGAGAAGCACTACACGAAGAAGGATGTAAAGAAGGCGGAGACTATGACAGGTTCGTGCACTTCTACGACGGCTCTGCCTGACAGCAATGCAAGTAGATTCCGTGTTGCTCTGGAAGACACTGTGTTCGATCTATCGCTTGGTGACTCCGGGTCGGGTTTCAGCGCGATTGATCATAACCTCTACAGTAGACTGATTTCTTCTGTTCCCAATCTTCCGGTCAAGAACTTCAATAACCCAGTGTATCTCACAGGCATTTTCAAATCAGACGAAGACCCTGACACGCATTCGTCCCGTTCAGTGACACTCACCACTACAATTTTCCTCCCTGGATCCAATATTCCTGTTCGAGTTCGTGGGGTCGAATTCTATGAAGTTCAGAATTCCCTCGAAGAAATTCTACTCGGTCGTCCGTTCTTGAATTCAATTGGTTTCAACCTCAATGAACATCTCGTTCGTGTGAGAAACGAAATCCACGACAAGCACGTAAACCATTTTGATACGAAAAGAGCCAAGATCGCTACAGCCAGGTACCAGGGGATGTCTTATATGAGTGCAGATGACGACCCCATTGCATTGCCCGAGTGCCTCGCAGCCGGCATAGGGAAGGATACTAAAGAATCTATCAATGAAGCATTCGAGAAGATTCTAGCTGAAGCAAGGGGAAACGGATTATCAAACGATGGAATGCAGGAGATATCTGCAATGCTCGACAAATATCGAGAAGTTTTTCGCACCGAATGTGGTGCAGACCCCGCCATCTATGTCCCACTTCTAACTACAACTTCTGTTGAAAATGCTGAGCCGTACCGATCCTCTCAGAGACGCTACGCACCACAACAGAGAGAGTTCATCACCCGAAGGATACGCGAACTGGAGGCTATGGGAGCGATCTACAACAATCCGTCGGCCAGGTGGGCATTGCCAGCCCTTGCAGTACCAAAGCCTGGTTGGACAAAGCTAAGATTCACAGTAGACCTCCGTGGCCCAAATGCACGCACTGTACCTATCCAGTCCGCTATGCCACATCTGAAATCGCATTTCCAGAATCTTTCGGGAAGCCCATGCTTTGCCAAAATTAACCTAGCCCACGGTTATTGGCAGGTACCACTTTCCGCAGAGTCCCAGGAAATGATGTCCATCCAAGCACCAATCGGTGTCTACTCCTCCAAACGCCTCTTGAAAAGCTGTAGTGACTCAGGAGATCACTTTCAAGCCGTACTTTCCAACAAGTTTGAGGGACGAGTTTCGAACTTTTTCCAGTGGATCGAAGATTTTCTGTTGCATGCCAAGAGCGAAGAACATATACTTGCCAATCTTGAATCCTTTTTCTTGTCTGTGAAGAAATTGGCGTAAAGATTCATGCGGAGAAGACCATATTATTCGCTCCTCAAGTTCAGTTCTGCGGACCGATCATCTCAGCAAAAGAAGTACAGTATCACCCACGACACTACGAAGCTCTCACAGAAATGAGGAAGCCTAGAATAGGAAGCGAGCTCCAGCAATTCGTGTGTGCAACGAATTTGATGCGTAATTCTATCCCCGTTTACTCTGAACGCATCGCTTCTCTGCAGAAACTGCTTGAGAGTTGTTACGCAAAAGGCTGGAAAGCAAACCAAACGCGCCCTGCGCAACCTTTCCATCACTGACTAATGGGGCGCCAAGCTCGATTCAGCATTGGCTGACGTCAAAAATCAACTGACCGCCGCCGTAAAGCTCGCGCATCCTAAGCCCGATCATCATTTGTGTCTATTAACAGACACTTCTGATACACATTGGTCAGCCATTCTTACACAAGTGCCTGCGTCGGACCGACACAAAGCCATCGAAGAGCAGCAACACGAGCCTCTTTGTTTCCTTTCGGGTGCTTTTACAGGATCAGCTGCCAACTGGTCAGTACCCGAAAAGGAAGGCTTTTCTATCTTGAAATCAATGTTTCGTCTTGATTACTTGGTAACAGGGCGTGAGGTGAACATCTTTACAGATCATGCCAACCTTGTGTACTTGTACGACCCGTACGGGAGGAACCCTGGTATCTCGAGACAGACGGCCAGCAAATTGATGCGCTGGGCTATCAAACTCAGTGGTTTTAGATACGTGGTAGAGCAGTTCCCCGGCATGCAAAACGTATGGGCACACATGCTGACCCGTTGGGCTGTCAACTCAACGAGGACAGTTTTCGCCGCCAAGATCTTACGATGCAAGGCCCTTATGGTAGCACCAATCAACCCGGGCACGGACAGCAAGCTTGATTGGCCGGACATTCACCAAGTTAAAGAAGCACAGTCATCAACCGGGGAGGAGCCTCCAAAGAGGTTCACGAAGACCGAAGACGGAATCCGAAACGAGAGAGACATAGTGTGGATTCCATCTGACTCAGATCTCCTCAAGCTGCGCATTGCTATCCCAGCGCACACTGGGTCTGGCGAGCACAGAAATTCAAAAATCACTCTTGCAACCATGAAGGCATTCTTTTACTGGAAGAACATGGAGAACGATTTGAAGTCATTCATGAAAACATGCCTTCACTGCCTCTGGACTGAGCCAGCCAAGACTATTCCTCGCCCATCGGGACATGCTTTGCACGCCAAGAAGCCAAACGACTTGCTACCTTTCGATTTTTGCTACATGTCTCCTGGAGAGGACGACCTACTGCACGTTCTTGTACTCAAAGATGACCAGAGTGGGTCTGTTTGGTTGGTTCTCACAACGGAAAATACGACAGAAGTAGTTGCTGACGAGTTAATTCGGTGGTTTGCTGCCTTTGGAGTTGTAACTCAATGGATTTCTGACAGAGGCTCGCACTTCAAGAACGAAGTGGTGCGGCACCTTAAGGAGAAAACAAGTTCATCTCACCACTTCACTCTGGCATATTGTCCATGGTCAAAAGAAACCGTGGAAGTAGTTTGCCGCGAACTCTTGAGAGCGTGTAGAGCTCTGCTCTCGAAATTTCAACTCCCACAGAATTGTTGGCCAAGTATCTTGCCCGTGGTTCAGGCTGCACTCAACAGCTCTATCTTGGATCGTTTGGGTAATCGCTGCCAAGTCACAGTATTCACAGGCCACAGGAAGGATACTCCGTTGTCGGCGATCACAAGGAAAGTCGGGGGCAGGACAAGAATTTTGTCTCTCGATGCCATCCGTGGCATACAACTGCGCAATATTGAAGAAACACAAAAGGCCCTCTGTTCCATGCACAAAGATGTAACAGAACGATCCACAGAGAAACGAAGAAAGGCTGTTGAATCACAAAACAGGGAGACAAAAATGCGTTCTCCGAACTTGCAGGAGGGTGAATTTGTTCTTCGTGGCGTCTTGGAGCGTGAATGGACGCGCAAGCCCTCTCTGAAATGGATGGGGCCATTTCGTATCGTAGAGTGCAGATCGGAGTACATATTTGTCATTGAGTCACTACTGGATGGTCAGAGGCAGGAGGTCCACGGAAGAAGGTTGAAGTTCTTCCGTAACAGAGAGTTCGAAGTCACTGAAGAACTACACAACTATCTTTCTTATTAGCAAGGGGAACTGCTAGTAATCGATCGTTTTGACGATATTAGACTGAAGAAGGGGATTGCCGAATTGTTAGTGAAATGGCGTGGATTCTCTGACAGTGGAACGGATTGGGTGTCCCTGGATTCTCTCCACGACGACGCTCCCGTTCGTGTCAAGGAATACTTTGAGGAGATGTGCGCCACGGGAACGAAAAGACAAAGCAACATCGCTGTTGCAAACATGTAAGAGTGTCATTTTGCTCTTCAATTCTTACGGGGCGCTGTTGTATACTCTGCATCACCGTTGCCGCTCTGCGTTGGACATACATCAATGCAACATATGTGTCTGGGCTGACGTCAAGACTGAACCGCGTACGCATATGCACGCAAATTGACTTTGGCGTGCAGTAGGTCAACATATGAACAGTACGAGAAATTGCGTAGTCAGGGTTACGTCAGATCGTTTCCTAGACGCCTATTATCTTGTACATTCGGTATGTTTTGCTACTAGCGGGGTGTCAAGTACAATCATTTCTGTCGGATCAGCGGTCAACTGACTCGGGTGGGGTACGCATAAAAGGCCGTCCTTCCTCCTGGACGGCAACTCACAACGACAACGAAAACTTTGTGTGGGTGTGACCGTTCTGTCTAGCTGCCTTCATCTCTCTCTTTCTATCAAATCCCTCTACGTTAGATCGCACCTGATTCAGAATTCTCTTTATCAGCCAACATCCAACAACAGGTGCACGTATGTGCTTGCGTTGTTAAACGTGGCGTCTCGACTAATGAGCCGGTACAGTTTGAAGTTGATGCGAACAAACTTGATCAAGTAGTCATTATTGATATGAAGCCATACCTGCCTTACAGCGAAGCATGGACTGAAAGGCAACCACACGAACAAGAACCATTAAATCATAACCACCCCCTATCATAAATTGCTGTAGCAGTTTAGGATCCCGTACTACCTCTCCTAAGCCATTCTCAACACGAGCATCGTATAATCTCGCATTTCGAGCATTCTCTTATTTTACATTACCAGCATTTTGATACCCAGAGCTCGTTCAATTCGTGTGCGGAGACCCGCTTTAACAAGAGTACTAACAACGATATCTTAAAGTACTGATGTGCTTAAGAATCCGTGAATATCAGAGTTCCTTTCCGGACAGTTTTTGATGCACTGTACTCTTGATCATCATGCAGGCCTCATGAACAACACCTAGTAAAATCTACGCTGGGATGCGTGTTAGGGCCGTTCTGAACAAGCGTCAGGCATAAACAGACGATATATATCTCTCTCGAGTCATACGGCCTTTCACAGAATGTTCCTCTCACTGGTTTTTTAATGTGTCCAATCATGTCTAGTTCGTAACCACGTTCTGACTGCACCCAGAAGAAGATTGTTGCGTTTGGACTGGGATATGCATGTATTAGAATCGCTCAGCATTTAAGTACGGAACGCCTATGATACCCTTTCAATTCCTATTCCATTCTTCTGACCAACATTGTTGAGCTTTATGTCTCGATTGCTACATGAAAGTGGTGGCTGGGGCTTTTGTTGATGGAGTTACACAATCGTAGGTAAGCACTTCATGGGTTCACCAGCTGCCGGTAACCACTGTGTCTTCCAACAAGACATCCTAAAACCAAATGAAAGTTTTCATTGATTACCACATTAGTGATTCTACACACGTGCTATCGCGCGTAGCTCCTGAAGCATCGCGTAATGAATTTCCCATACTAGCCCCATACGGGGATCTCCTCCGAAGATCTCACTGTGTTAAATGGTTTGTAAGTTTCCCAAAGCCAATACACCTTTCATGGCATCATGGGCGTGGTGATTTCTAACACGGACGAGTTGAACGAAATGATACTAGGGTTACATCTCCAGCACCAGTGTATATGGAGATCATAGAGGTGCAATGGTTGATTAGAATAGTCCCATTCTCAATCCCCCTGCAGAAGGAAAACGGCGACTCACAGTTGAAAACAGATGGATTTACCTGGCCAAACAGGTCACAGTTCCGACGTGCATTTTCCGAGTGGCCGGAATTTACGGTCCCGGTCGAAATGCTTTGGAGACATTTCTTCGAAACCCGAATTTAATGAGTCAAACTACAGATACACTCGACATAATTGTATCTCGTATCCATGTGGCCGATCTGGCAGACGTGGTAACATCAGCAATATGCTTAGAAACCATAGAGTACGAAGACAAGGAAGACAAGCGTTCCAAATCGTTAGTTTAAGATCACAACTTAAGCGATGATCTTCCAGCCAGTCTACGATCCATATTCGTATACGCCGAAGCATTAATACGAGACCTGGAACTCTCACAGGATAACACCGAAGACAGAATTGAACCTCTTTCGGCTCGTCACAAAATCAGTGCAAGCAAACAGGTTTCGAACGCTAAGATGAGGAATTTTCTTGTGCCCAACCTCCGATTTCCAAGGTATTGAGAAGGGCTGGATGCTATCAAACAAGTAGATTCAGACAAGGACATTATACGACAGAAAGCAAAGACGAGCAATGAATGGCACGGCACTCAATGTACCTCAACCATATCGGTTCGACTAGTCATCTTTCCTCCCTCTGTCGAATCGCTCTTTACGCATTGGTTCACCATCTCTAGGCATACTAGACCTCACTTCTGATATTGCATCCATGGGTACCATCAGGGGGCCAGGTATCGGAAAAGGCATAGAAGGATTCACCAAACCGGTTGGCGGCGGCATACCCATCATTGGAGTAGAATGGGGTGGGAAGTCTGGACTCGCATTCTCTAATACTTGGGCTCGTAATTACTGTCTAGACAATTGTAGTCGTCTGGCTCACGCCTTCTTTTCGGAGGTCCTTGACCCATGGCACCGAAGTAGCGAGCAGGAGGCTGCCCAGGCGGACCGTGCCCGGGTGGACCGTGCCCGGGCAGCCCATGTCCCGTAGCACCAAGGAACGGGCGACCTCGACCTCTACCGCCACGATGACCTCTTCCCATTCTGCGACCTCTTTCCCTGTAAGGTCGCCCGCGTCCTGGAGGGCCTGACTGCTGTGGCGGTGCTGCCGCGCCGCCCCACATTTGCATACCGGTCATCCCTGTTTGTGAGTCCCGAGCTCTTCCGAATCCACCTCTTCCAGGATCGTAGTCCACTCTGTGCTCGTCACGAACCTGTCCACCAGAACGCCCGCGTTCCTACTGCCTACCATCAGAGAAACAGACGTCGTAGTCAACTCGAATAGTCCTTTAATCTAACTTGGTTCCCCCTACAAGCATCAGAAAAGGACCATTTTGTACCTGTAGTGGAGCGTGCAGTGACCAATTTCATACAGGAGGGATCGAAATGAGTCCGGCAAAAGGCCACGTGGCAGGGGTCGATTTTTTGAAATTTGTTTATGATGACTGATACTGTCCAGCAGTGGTCCGGTCTATGGCAGGTGTTGAAAACATGGTCGATATGAGTTCCACGTAGCCGCAGAGATGTTTTTTTGCCGTCGCTAAACCCTCCCCCACATCACCCCACCCACAGTGCCACGACAACGGAGCCGTTTTCGGCCTGTCTTCGTCCCAGAGATGCCACTTTGTGCCTCCATCGGTATTCAGTTTCCATTTAACATTAAATGTTGCCTCTGCGGCGTCAATCACGGCCTGAGTCAACCAGGCGGTATTGGGAACAACGGTGCAGAGACGATCTTATCCATCACTGTTCATGGGGTCTCAATCCAGCATGGCGAACTTCAACGCCAGAGCGTTGACCTCCTTCATGTCAGCCCCTGTGTGGTGTTGAATCACGGTCGGTACGATATGGCAATCGACCTATTCACGCTTGTACTGTAACTGATTGCGTGATTGATTGCATCACGTCCAGCTGCAGCAGCGTGCGCGAATCCCACATCTTGATCTCCCCGTTGGAGCTTTCTGACATCAGCACCCTGCCGCGTGGCACCTCCAGCGCCAAGCACGTGACATCACTGTCGTGAGCCAGTAGCTCCGCCACGCACTTGTTCGTACAAATGTCAACCACCGACATCGAGCCGTCCAATCCGCCCGTCACGACCCACATTCGGTCCTCCAACGGTGCCCGGAATCGCCCTTCGCTCTGATGGTTCACCGCTGCGCTCTACCTTGCGTGAAAGCTTGAATGCGCCCCGCGTGTGTCAAAAATGCGAAGCAAATTCCCCACCTATGGAGGCACCGTTGCGTCACCAACCACCACGATCGTATGTCGCTCGTCTAGAAACGTTCCACCTGATATGATACAGTTGTCAGACGCACGAATCAACTTGGCTCGACTGCCAGCGCTCCCTTTTCGCGGTCGCGAACAGTACATATCCGACTCGTCTGGATGCATAAACCGCCAGTAACGTGTTCCCGTACGCTGAGAAACATAAATCAGTCACGCTTCCCAACCAATCTTCCCTAAACGACGCTAGCGATATCAGCTCTGCAAAGGCCCACAGTCACACAACCCCGTCCATACCCCCAGAAGCAAACCTGGGTTGCAGCGGATGTGACGCCAGCGTTGTCGCTTCCACTTGATGTCTCCAAACTGCCTTTCGTCCACGACTGTGTCTCGACCGCTGCAAATAGTTAACCTCACCGCGCCCTTTTATGTCCAGAGGAACGTATGGACCCTCACCAAACCCATCAAACGAGCTCAAGAAAGATTCTTCATCGTCCGGTGCGCTTTCCGTAGACTCTCGATCCCGATCCTTCGCTAAAGCTTCTAGACGCCCGTCCTTCTCCTCTTCCTCCTTCGCGCGCTTTGACTTGTAGTGCGAGCGGAATCCCGCCGGCATAGTCGTGTATGAGGAAGGTACAATTTCTTGTATTCATTTCGGCGTTGCTACAATACTGAGGGAGGGTCTGTGGCACCAACGCAAAGCGTTCTGAAAAGCACTCCGTCCTCGCGGTATAGAGATGCATTTCTTCCTTTCCCCAACCACGGTCCCTGAGTGCAAGAGGAGAACCGAACCGGGTATGCCCCATACAACGAGTCTGCGGAGGTTGTATCGAACAACTTCATTCCCTCCTTCATAGCAGTACTTTCCCCAGTCCATTTTCGTTCGCTTCTCTTGCGTCTTCTTCGCCCGCCATTTTTTTGTTCTGCCGCTTCTACAGCCGCTTTGGAAGCAGCTGCTGCCATCTCTGCAGCGGCTTCTGTTGATGCCTCAGATAACATGGGTGCATACTCTGGTAAGCAGCCAAGAGCCGTCCAAAGGTCAACAAACGCACCTGCTGCTTCGTCAAGCTGTGACGAGTCGTTTGCGTTCGCTTCTGAGCCAAAGACACGCAGAGGCACCCATTGCGACATTGCGTCTTCCGCGAGTTGCTCCAGGCTCTCCGACGCCCGCACCAGACGGAATGAATTGTCATAACCTCTCTCACAATCAATCGCCAACAGAGAATGTGAACCTCGATGATGCTTCTTGTGCTTGTTTGGTTCTGATGTTCTCCGCGCAAAGTCCGCTGCATGATACGCCAGATTGCCGCACAGATATGCTGCTGAAGCAGCCCCAAGCGTAGAACTGAAGGCATGGTGAATCCGAATGACAGTAAACGGATCGTCGTGGCTCACTGAAAGCATCGAAGTCGCGAATGAGTCACCAGTAATCACTGCACTGAGTCCAGCGGCGTCCCCTCCCATAGAAATAGAAGGGGTTCCACGATATCTACATATATGTCCCAGCGTCGGTGAAATACTCAAGATCGCAGGATTGCTTGCGACGTGACGCAGTGCTTCGATCGACACCGAATCTGGTGCAAGTGAGCTACACCCAGAAGTCATCGAGTTCATATCGTCGTCATCCCGTTCGAAAAAGTCCTCGGCGGTTGGCAATCTTGGTTGCCACGAGACTTCACATGCACGCAAGATGTACCAAATATTTGGCCAGTCTCCTTTCAAGAACGCCAAAGCGAAACGTAGCGATAATACTGCCCCCCGAAACTCCATGACGAGTTCATAGAGCAGATCGCTTCTAGGAGATTCAGATTGTTTGATTTGGTTCAAAGCTCCCTTGTATCGGCCTAAGAGTTCCAATACCTTCTGACTAGATAAATCAGGGTGATGCAAAAGTGAGATTGAACCCTGAACGTGAAACGGCGCCCTTGAGACAGCCACACGGAGACAGTTTCGGCGGGAAGCCTCTATTCTTTTCTTCGATTCACGGCTTTTCTCCACATCCGCATCAAATACAACCAGGGCTGCGTAAGTTAGAGTAATCGCGCAGTCTACTTGATCTTCTTTCACGAGCTCCATGACTGCACATTCTACTGCTTTCACTGTTCTCTCAAGCTGTAGAGGACTGTCCTTCAGATCTCGTACGTCTGCCGCTAGCAAATCCTCAAGACTACTTTCTGTCGCACCAGAACGAACCGCACCTGCATATGAGACTGCCCTCATTTGAAGCATTTCAACAGCGGCTAGCAACATCGCACCATGCGTTGTTTCAATGTGGCGCTTCGAAAATACTCTCCCTATCTTTTGACCGAATCCTTCGCCATCAGCTCTAAGGATATCGAAGCTTACCATGAGGGCTGCAACTGGACTTCCATTACCAAGCAAGGCACGAACCGCTTTGCATCGACATTCCCGTGTTGTTGACTTCGCTGCATATGTTCCTCGTATTGGAGGCCGACTACATAGCGCATTTACATGAGACAAAGCATGATCCACTTCCGGAACGGAACCACACAGTACTTTGTCAACATCGGATATCTCAGTACACTTCGGAGGATACCTGGTCTGACTCGCAGTGTTCAGCGCTTCTTTGCGCTGCCCTGTGAACCAGAGAGCCAAACTCTTCTCATGATCATCACCATTTCTTTCCGCTGCAGCTATAATGTTCTTCAGAGTATCTTGCAGAAACTCACCGTTCTGTACAATTCGAGCAAGAAAGACTGCCAGTTGATTGTCTTTTATTCGGGACCTGACAAGGTTCATCGCGCTTTGTACCTCTGAAGCGAGAAAGAAGAATGCTACAGCCATTTCCATTCGATGCTTTGATAACAAAACAAACGCGTTCTTCCTAGCGGCCAGTTTGTTCTCATCCGTACTGAAATCTCGGGATAAGAATTGAGCCATTCGAGTATTCTGTTGCGCCCTATACAGAGCAGACAAAGTTCTTTTCCGACCCATTACTATGTACCACAATGCAGCATCATCCGGATTGCGAGTAGAATTGAAATCAGCTCTTGCAATCCGCTCCGCCAACCGCTTGCATCCGGACAGGGTGCTCACCCACCAACCTGCCCCTAAGGCCCTTGCACTGTCCCATACTCTTGCCTTCTCCCTCGAAAACGGTTGACCAGGGGTGCTTTGGGGTAGAAAGAAGTCCAAAAGTGCGTCAGATGAAGAAGAATGAACAGCATTCGATACAACTGAAAGCGGAACGGTAGCGTTTCTCGAAAGTCTCGAAAGTTCCCTGTAGCATGATGCCAAGACAGCAAAACGCGCCCCTAGAACATCCAAGGAACCGAGTATGGTGCGGACGGATGCTGTCGCTCTAGCAATAGCTGCTAAAATGCCTTGCTCCGCACGAGACAGTCCAGCTAAGCTCAGAACTCGAAGTCCTGGATGCAAGCTTGGACAAATCTGGTACGACCTTGTTCATCTTCCGCAAAGTCATTCTTTTCACCAGATTCATACTCTTTCGCGAACTGAGCTTCTGACTTTTCAATTAACTTAGGGAACAAATTCTGCGAGCTTTGAATACCAAACGGATTTGCAGTGAAACTGCTGCCGTTCATCGCAACGTTATCTTTTGCGGAAGGATTGTCACGATCAGAAGTTAATGTTGATATTGGTGGAGGTGGTGCAATTAGGCCCCGCCCTGCTCCGTATGATGTTTCGGAGGCCTTCCGCAAAAGCATTCTGCGTACGAACGCATGAAGTTCTTCAAGAGAGAACACAAGTTGCCATGCGCGACCCCCTGTTAGTAGTTGAACAATCAGACTGTTCGCAGGGCTTTACCCTGCAGCATTTGAGCTAAAGTTAGCTGTATAAGTTTCGTTCTTAGAGACACCTATAACACAAAGACCTCGACCAGATGAAGCCACAAAAACACTCTTGCCAACATGCTTCAATGAATACTGTTGGGCGCCCAAGTGATCTAAGGGAACTTCGCTTTGTTGCAGGCACTCCCAGGGAGAGCCGAGTCTGCGGCGGTATCGCTGAAAAGTTCCATTCGCCCTTAAAAGCTATTAGTGAGAAGTTAGTGTCTTGATCAAACCCAATGGAAGAAAGTGAAGCCCAGTCGATGAGAGCCTTCATCCTTTTCTTCTGATATGGTCGCTTGGTACTCGATATGCCACGTTACTGCCTCCAAAGAATCGCGGGACCACACTATCGTGATTTCAGAACCCTGTAGACTCATGATACGGGAGCCACCGTAAGAAACTTCAACATCCTTGACGGCACCGAGATCCGACTCCGGTTGAAGATGAGCAAGTTGACGTAGCCAAATGACTCCTTAATCTGCCTCTTCTTCGTCGCTCTCCTCATCCGTAAGCCCGTAGGAGGTTGCCATTTCAGACTCGCCGGCGATGTTAATAAACAGGCTACCGTCCTCCCCACCAGTCACGAAAATGTGATGGCCAATGTTTGTTAGTTCCCCCCGTACTAATACAAGTTACACAGTGGTGTCTACTACCACTAAACGCGGACTACGCAAGGTTCAAGTTTCACTCCTTTCGATGCCGTCTGACCACTTGCCAGACGCAAAGGCGACCATCTTCCCTCACGCCGAGAACTGCTCACTTTGCAGCAAGCTCCAAATCACCCTTACCTATCGGCATTGGGACAGATATGAGGTGTGACACGGACTCCACCGCACCGCGCGTTCTGGAGCGACATACCGCAACCTGTTTGCCGTACTGCACGTCCTGCTTCGAGGTGAAATCGGTTTTGCGGACAAGGTTGATGAACTGGAACAATCGCAGCTATCAGTGAGCTGCATCGCATGTAAAGATGCCCAACTCCCATCGATTGCGGGAGGTGAACTTGATGGGACAGAAGGCTACGGCAGTGTGAGGCCCAGGAAGTGCGGCTACGGGCGTCAACGATTCCCAGGCGCCCGACGACACATTTGTACGCCAGATCAACACGTCTCGCTACAACGCACAACCACGGCTCGCAAGTTATCCTTGCTGCTACCAAGCATGGTTGACGAGCACGGCTCAGTGGCCACAATATCAATGACCGGGACGTATGGCCAACACCTACTCGCGCGCGACATACTGCAGGCATATTGGAGGTGAGACAGACATCATAGCGCGCCAGAAACGGGATGCCCTGGCGGACAGCTAGCGCGAAGATGGCGACGAGGTTGGGCGCCTGTGGCGGCTCCGGACTGCGCAAGCGACGCTCGCCGTTCGAAATGGCGTACGAATTGACCAAGCCGATGTTGTGCTTGGACGAGGTGGTAAGCGGAATGGGCACAACGGCCCTTCATGGCGGCCACGGCCACATCGCGCAACGGAAAGTCAGGCCGACGCTGGTCAACGTCCATGTCGGCCTCCAGCGCATTGAGCGGGTCGTCATTGGCGGGCTCCAGGCGGGCAAGCTCGGCGCGTGGGCGGTCATCAAGGCCGCGCACGCGCCAGGCGTGCGCGTCGCCTCCAGCCACGCGCAGCACCCACCCAGTGATAGCAGCGGCTAGGTTTGGGCGCGGTGCCCTCTGCCAGGAAGGGGTGGGCGGCGTTGGTGGCCATGACATCGCCCTCATCGTCGGCAACGCCGCCACCACCGCCCCACGACACGAAGGCGGCGCCCGCACGCGCGGTGCGTTCCACGTGCGGGCTTCGCGCAATTTCTTCGATCCACGACTCGGGGCTGACGGAGAGCGGTTTATTGTCGTTGTAGGGCTTGTTACGGGAGGAGGCGCGCACCCAGATGCGGATGGTGCCGTCGCGGGCGGTGGTCATGAGCGCCTGGTTGCCGCCGCCGCGCTTCTTCCAGTCGAGGTTTGAGACGCCGAGCGGCCGTGCACAATCTGCGCGCGCGGCACGTGGCGCAGGCTGGTGGCGATGCGAAACAAATAAGACACGCGCGCATACAGGCACGACACGCAACGTAGGCGGCGTCCGGCGACATGGCGGCGAGCGCGAGCGGCAGCGTGGGATCTGGGCCGCTGCACCACCACGCGCGGCGAGTAGCGCACGGGCGGTGGTGCGGCGAGAGAATCCACACGAAGATGGTGTCGGCGACGGTGCATAGCTCGCGGCCCAACGCGCTCCACGACAGCGACACGATGGTGCGCCAGGCGCGCCGGCATCTGCGGCGGCGGGCACCACCTCTGGGCGACGGCAGTCGTACACGAAGCGC